>CP139505.1:62313465-63000965 GCA_021014915.2 Artemisia tridentata subsp. tridentata | reverse complement strand
TTTATTAATTTTTTTTTTTATTTATTTATATCTCTATATTTAATTATTTGAATGTGTACATTTATTAAAATTTGTTTTATTTATTTATATCTTTATATTAATTTTAACTATATTTGTTTGCAGCGTATGTTCGATTTGGAACGCCACAGGCGCAGACCGGACTAGGAGGCCATTCGGTCGGCGCTCACCGTGTATTTCTCTACACGATATTCTGACAACAAATATGATATGAAACGCGATTACTTTACCAAAAAGGGTGGGGCTGAGAAAGTGGAAGAGATCAGAAGAAATCCTCCTCTGAAACTTGGAGCAGGCTGAGTGGGAGAAGTATGTCGATTTGTACATGTCGGAGAAGGCCCAGAAACGATCGGCTGTGAACAAAGAGAATAGAAAGAAGAACAAATTCTCAGCCGCCACGGTTCGAAATCATTTGTCGCATCTCGACACGAATATGTAAGACACATTTTATTTTTATAAGATTATTTAATTTTAATAATATATTAATTAAAAGTATTTATACTAAATAAAATATATATGGTGTTTGATTTTTCAATTTTAATTTGTTTCATCCTATATGCATGTGTATATATTTATACAGTTCGAGAACAGCGAGGACCACCAGTATCCGTCCCTGTTCGATACCTATCTTGACACCCACTTCAAGAATGGTGTTTGGTTGCAGGATGAGGCTCGTGCTCGCTTTGTAAGTATCTTTTTTTATTTATTTATTTATTTTTCCCAACACGCACTTAGTGATTTATTGAAACATAATCTAGTAATTAACACGACTAACATATTAATTTTCTCATTTTTTTTCAACTACATAGGATGAGATGGTCAGGCTAAGGCAGCCTAAAATCCGATATGCTGAGAGACAAGGCGTGCATCACGGAGCAGGGATATTTGCCCGGGTAATCGGGGGCAAGCAGCGTGGTCATATACTCGGCGTCGGCAGGGTGGTACCCTTCTTGAAGAGGCCACGGGTAGACATGCCGCCTCCAGCGCCACCAGGTATGTACAATTGGATAATATTAAATGACTCATCTTATGTATTGAAATGACCATTTTTAAATTTTGATTATTTCGTTTAAGGTACGGCGCGATGTCGACGGGAAGCTTGCTGAAGCTCAGGAGAAGCTTGATGAAGCTAAAAAGATAGTGGCTGAAGCTCAGAAGGAGAGAAAAAAAGCTAAGAAGAAAGCGGCGAAAAATGAGAAGAAGCTCGAGTTGTTGACGCGTTTTATGTCGACCAACCCAGACTGGGAGGCGTTTATTAGCCAGGCTGGTTCTCGAGGTGCCGCTGGAGAGAGCATAGGGTGGCGCGGGAGGGAGCGGCGCAAGCGCTCCCGCGAGTGGCCTCGTCGGCGAGAGTGGCTCTAGCAGCGAGAGTGGCTCTCGCAGCGGGAGTGATGATGATGATCAGGATGACGACGAGGGGCTCTAGAGGTATTATTTTGTGTTGTTTTTGTCTTTGGAACTATATTTTGACGACCCAATTGCAACATTTGTAGATATAGTAGCTAGGTTTAGCGATTATAACACCCCTTTTTGATGTATTTTGAGGGTGTTATAAAGATTTATGGTCGTTTTGTAAAGTTTATTAAGTGTTTCGTGGTTATATATAACCGTTTTAGCCGTTTAGCCGTTTTATCCGTTTTAGCCGTTGTTTGTATTGGAATGTCTTGTATATAGTGGTTATAGAAAGCAGGTTAGAAACCAGGTTTGTGTAGATTTTTGCTGCAAATTATTGCGGCAAAAATCTGGGCATTGCAGCTGCGCAGGCTGCTGTGCAGCTGCAATAGAACTTCCATACCGTGGACATGTCGTCGGTAAGGTAGACTTGTGCATATGATACCGACATATTGTCGTCGGTATCATATTGAACTTATTGTCTATTATAAATGGTACCGACATATTGTCGTCGGTATTATTTACACGCATATTTGACTTTCGTTAACTACTTAAAATGGTACCGACATATTGTCGTGGGGTAGTATTTACACACATATTTGACTTTCGTTGACTACTGAAAATGGTACCGACATAATGTCGTCGTACGATTTACACATGTATTTGACTTTCGTTGACTCTAATTAGTTTGGCTAATTAAACCGTTAATTATTTAGTACACTACCGACGACTCGTCGTCGGTACAATATTGTCGAACAAACAAAACGTTTGACCGGAAAATCATGTGGGTCCCACTATGTCGTCGGCGTTATTTGTCGGCATAGTCGTTGCCGACGTGGCTCTGTCGACAAGATAGGGCCGACGACATGACGTCGAGACGTCATTATGCCGACGTCATGACGTCGGCATGGTGGAAAAATTGTCTACTGCAGTGGTCCTGTTTGTACTAGTGTATACCTTAAAATCGTAACTTTTTTCTCTCTAGCGATTGATTGATATTAAGGTTTGTATGAGGTTTAATATTAGGGGCAATTCTACAAATAGCCCGGTCGCTCAATGTGTTTGGCTTTTAAGAACCCAAAAAAGTCGTTTTCCAAAAATGGCCCAAGCAAAAGTCGCTTAAATGTGGGAGTGAACATGTGGCAGTGTTGTTGGTCCATGAAATTGAGTAAAACAAGAACATTCATTAATATTGTTTAACAAATGTTACAAGATTACTCAAAACCCAACTAGACTACATGATAACATCTTCAACTTCTTAAAGGGGATACTTTCGGTAAATATCCCCTTTGGGTGACAAATAAACTCTCATTGATCCAAGCTATGCTTGATGATTCAATGAGAGGATGTTCCTATCAACTAATACACTTTGTGTATTCTTTTGTTTGTTTAGGAAAGCATACTATCTCTATTACAAATCATTCAATATATACAGGTAACTAAACAAAGTCATGTGGGGTAGGTGTGAGTTGACATCCACTTGGTGTGAGTTGTCATCCACCAAGTGGTCCCTCTTTATCTTCCTCTTTTGTACTTTGTCTGACTTCAATCTTTTCTTGAAGAAGTTCGCGCCCATATATATCAGTCTGCTTGTAGAGATAGCATCTTCAGATATTTGTCAATTCTCAGTGATACTGGAGTTGTTTGTAGCTCGTATACTTTACTCACTGACACCGTATCAGTATGTAAAGTGTTTCTTCAACAACGAGCTTTATACAACACTCACTGATTTCTTTATCAGTGAGTAACCCACTATTTTATCAGTGAGTTAGGCTATTTTATGTTCAAATCTTGTCAGGGTACTTGGGTCAAATTCTTGACCCAACAATCTCCCCCTATTTGAATATACAAATAGCCTGGGTTCAAACCTGCTTGTTCAGGGACTTGGGTTTTAGTTCCTGATGGTTCAAGGGTTCAGGGACTTGGGTTTTAGTTCCTGAGGTTCAAGGGTTCAGTGAGTAGGGTTCAGGGGTTCAATGACCGGTTCAGTGATAGGGTTCAGGGTTCATGGGGTCCTGAGGGTTCACTTTGACAGGTTCATTGTTTGTCTCACTGAGAGGGTTCAGGTTCCTGGGGGTTCAAGGAGCTGGTTTGAGGTTCAGTGACTTGGGTTTAGTTCACTGGTTCAGGGATTTAGTGATGGGGTTTATGGGTTCAGGTTTGAGGTTCAGTGACCTGAGAATACCATTTACTCACTGACTTGTATTTTTAACTTCACCAAAGTTATACATCCAAGCCCATACCACTGATCATCAGTCCTCCTGATTTATCAACATCAGCTGACAAACCCATTTTCAGTCCGCATAGTTCCTTGAACATGCTTCCTGACTTTCTCAGTAGTTACAACCCAATTCAGTCCCTTGATTCCCACTTCTCGTCCACTCCCTGATGATTCTTATTTTTGAGAATCATTTTGGGTTCAAGGCCTTGTTTAAGAGAATCGGGTTCAGTCTCTTTCGGGTTCTTGAGTAATCACTTCCTGAGTCAAACATCAGCTGACTTGTAAATTCCATAACTCTCAAGCTCAGCCCAAAAACACTATCATCCTCTGATCTTTGTTACACCCTGCCACAATCTTCTCTACTTAAAACCTTCTCCTTGACATTTATGCCTACCCACTAATAATCCGAAAAAACCGATGGACAACTTCAGTTGTAAACCTATCTTCGGGTTAACACATATATCCACCATCAGTCACCTCATTCCACAACAAACCAAACTGAAACAAATTTCAGTCCCTGATGGATTCAATCCTCAGGTTCTTTCACGACCATAATCCCAAAACATTGATTTGATTCAACCCCAAGATACCCATCCTCATCTTTAACACTCAACCATAAATCCGATTCAAACCCAGTAAAAGGTGCTCGTGGTTTTGATAACAGCACCAATTACCACCATTTTTCCTCGTCACCATTATTAACACCACAAACTTAATTGATTTCGTTATTTTGAAACCTATCAAAACCGACTTAACCTAATTTTTTATTTCCTCCGTCTCTTTTTCTTCCGCAAGACGTTTGAAGATGGCATTAGGTTTTTTTTTAAATGCCGGATTTCATTGTTCGAACTGGGTTTTTGATTTCTTGATGGTTTTGAGATGTGGGTGAGATAGCTTGTCTGTTATTGCTAGATCTCCTTTTGTCGAAGATGAAGGTGGGTGAATCGGGGTTTTTAATTCTTGAGATCTTTGTTTTTTGAGTGAGAGGATTTTGTGTATATATGGAATTTTGTGATTGTCGTTTTTTTTGTGATTATGTGGTGGTGTTGTGTATTTTGTTAAGGGTTTTTTGTGGGGATAAGATCGAATGGTGTAAGGGATTGTCAGTATCATCTTTTTGAGTGGGTGAGTGTTGGAATTATATTTTGATGTCCACAAAACTATATATGCCAAATGTGAGATCGTGAAATAATAGGGACCAAATGTATTAAATAGTTAGCTTTCTGTGGAAGTTAGGTCATTGTGTAAACCCTATTTATAAAGGGTTAGGGCGGCAGTTTGTTAGTATGATAGAAAACAGTCGAACTCTTCAATGAGAGTCGATTAACAACGTGTTTTGTACACGTTCGTTAGTAGTAGTTGTTAGTTTTTATTAGTGTTGATTAAAGAAACGCGTTTCACTAAATTACAACCTTGTTCAATGTAATGATTGTTTTGTGTTTTATCCGCTGCGTGTGTAATCATTGTTATTGTTCCTAGATGGGGTTAAACGATCTTCATTTTACAATTGGTATCAGAGAGGGTTGCTCTCGATATCTAGGATCTACAAGGTTGGAGATGGAGCAGTTTGGAAGGAAGAAGAGCAGATCAGGTTTATGGTTTAATTGGTTTTGATTTTTCTGTGGCGACAAGTTATATATGGTACGATCATTAATTAATTTGTCTATTCATTACCTTGTACTGATTGATGAATTAATTAGTTGGTCGTTAATTTTAATTGTGGGGTCGATAGTTCATTTAAGTGGGTTTAATAGACTTGTCGCATGTGATAAATTGTGTGGTACTGATTCGAGTTGTGGGGATGATTGTCACTTGTGGTTTATTATGGTTAATTGATTGTGATTGTGGTATTTAATTGGTTTGTCGTACTGTGTTTAATGAATTGTGGTACAGTGGAAAATTGATGCAATTAGGGTTTGTCGTTTATTGTATTAATGACGATCAGTGGTTTGTCGCTTATTATTGTTTCTGAAGCAGCTATTGGTGAGTTATTTTTGACATCATACAAACCAATGTGATTAATTCTGGTTGGTATTCATTAAGTCTGGTCAGCAGTTAATTCTGGTCAGCAGTTAATTTTGGTCAGTTAATTATGGTCAATGGTGGTTAAGTCTGCTCGTGGAAGTTGTTAAGTCTGCTCATCTCATTATTAATATTGCTGCGTTTTTGGTTAATACTGCTCGGAATTCGTTTGTACTGTTGGAGCAATTTGGATCGCGAACAGGATACTTTATTTTTTATGGTTCGTTTTGGAGATTCAGTGCATGATATAATTCTTGATTGGAACAGTTACAAGCTCATTTACAAATATTTTGGGGGGCATATGATACCATAACAGGTCATGATATTGGAGGCATGAACTGCTGGTTGATCCGCTTGAGCTCACTGGGACTATCGGCCATTGCATGTGATCGCCATGCATATAATGAATACAAGAATTATCCAAAGACATTTTATTACATGATGTCTTTTTCGCACTGAAGGAAGAAATGATCTATGCTATTAAGTTCATGATTCAAGAGATGGTAAACATGCTTAGTTTCAGGGGAAGCTTATTGATTAATTGTTTATCCATCTACATGCACCACTTAAGGGGAAGCGTTTTGATTCAAGTTGCATTGAAGACCCTATTTGATGTTGCAAAAAGGGGAAAATGATTGATTTATTTGTCTCGTTATTCAGATCTGCATCTAAGTTTGAGCGGAGCAAATTCTGTCGTCATTTACACGTCGCGTAGTGAATATTCAGATCTGCATCTGAGTCTGAGCAGAGTAAAATCTGTCGTCATTTGCACGTGGTGAATATTCGGTTCTGTAAGTGAGTCTGCATGGGATTCCGTCGTTATTTGCACGTCTTGGTGAATTGGAGGCAACTGATTTGATTATCTTAGTATTGATTGATTTGCAGCTTGGGTGGTGACATGTTAAAGAAGATTGTTTCATGGAGATAGTTTTGTAACATCAAATAGGGAAGATTGTTGGGAATTATAATTTGATGTCCACAAAACTATATATGCCAAATGTGAGATCTTGAAACAATAGGGACCAAATGTATTAAATAGTTAGCTTTCTGTGGAAGTTTAGGTCATTATGTAAACCCTATTTATAAAGGGTTAAGGCGGCAGTTGTTAGTATGATAGAAAACAGTCGAACTCTTCAATGAGAGTCGATTAACAACGTGTGTTTGTACACGTTTGTTAGTAGTAGTTGTTAGTTTTTATTAGTGTTGATTAAAGAAACGCGTTTCACTAAATTACAACCTTGTTCAATGATAATGATTGTTTTGTGTTTATCCGCTGCGTGTGTAATCATTGTTATTGTTCCTAGATGGGGTTAAAGATTCTTCAACAGTGAGGATAAAGATGATAGATCTGGGTTTTTGGGTTAAATCTTATTGGATAAGATTTTTTTTTGTGGTGTGGGGTGTGGGGTTTTGTGTGTGGATAAGATTTGTGTGGTGGGTGTGTGTTTTGTGGGGTTCAGAGAGGGTTTTGGTGTATGTCAGTCACCAATAAATGTGTTTCTCCCCCTCAAAAATTGTTATATCAGTAGCAGTTTTTGAAGATCACATTTATTAATTTTTTGAAGAATGTTATCAGCAATCATGAACGGATCTGGATCATAAGAATAATCCACCCGCTCTGATACCACTTGTTGGTCCATGAAATTGAGTAAAACAAGAACAGTTCATTAATATGATTAACAAATGTTACAAGATTACTCAAAACCCACTAGACTACATGATAACATCTTCAACTTCTTAAAAGGGATACTTTCGGTAAATATCCCCTTTGGGTGACAAATAAACTTTCATTGATCCAAGTTATGCTTGATGATTCAATGAGAGGATGTTCCTATCAACTAATACACTTTGTGTATTCTTTTGTTTGTTTAGGAAAGCATACTATCTCTATTACAAATCATTCAATATATACAGGTAACTAAACAAAGTCATGTGGGGTATGTGTGAGTTGACATCCACTTGATGTGAGTTGTCATCCACTTGGTGTGAGTTGTCATCCACCAAGTGGTCCCTCTTTATCTTCCTCTTTTGTACTTTGTCTGACTTCAATCTTTTCTTGAAGAAGTTCGCGCCCATATATATCAGTCTGCTTGTAGAGATAGCATCTTCAGGGTCACTGAGACATTTGTCAATTCTCAGTGATACTGGAGTTGTTTGTAGCTAGTATACTTTACTCACTGACACCCGTATCAGTATGTAAAGTTTTTCTTCAACAACGAGCTTTATACAACACCCACTGAGTTCTTTATCAGTGAGTAACTCACTATTTTATCAGTGAGTTAGGCTATTTTATGTTCAAATCTTGTCAAGGTACTTGGGTCAAATTCTTGACCTAACAAGTGTACTTTTCAAGAGACTTTTTTTAAGCGACTTTTCGTGAATTAAGCGACCTTCTATTTTGTCTTTTTCCACCCAAAAAGTCAAACTTCGAAAAATGTTATTTTATTCGTTTTGCTCCTTCCACACCTTGAGCGACTTTTTTTTTTTATTTAAGCGACTGACGCTTGTACTTTGAGCGACTTTTTTACCTACCAACTTTTTGTACTTTTGCCAGATAACTTTGTACTTTCCAACTTTTATAACCTTTAATACTTTTAATATTTTTTATACTTTTAATTCAAAACATAATTACAAAGAATAATACAAAGAAATGTATCAAACACACTTCGTTTAAAACTTCTTTCTCTTACTCTCACTTTACACTTTCGATTTAGGGTTACTCTAGCAATTAGAGACACACAAAATACACTCAACCGAAATCTTTATTCAAAATCTTTAGCGACTTGAAAAATCATTTAAGTGACTTTTATTGTCTTTAATTGATTTTCTTTTTTAAAACACCCTCCCATTAACTCTTCACACACACACACACAGAGTCAAATTCCCCAAAAACACCTACTGTAAATCAAACCCAAAAATAAAATCAAAATCAAAGTATAAACCGTAACCCCAGATTCTGTATTCCAATTTCAATAACCCCTAACCCTAGACGCAAGCCATTATTAATTATTGAAGACCCACATGGAAAATGTATACTTTGATGCAAAGATCACTGTTCGTTCGCAAGTACATTATCTATGAACCAGGACAGATTCAGGTCGTGTTGATTTTGATTGCTTTGTGCAATAGTTATTAAGTGACCCCTAAAAGCATTCACGATACATTTAGTACTTTAAACGATGTTTTGAAGAAAAAAAAAATAAAAAATAAAAAAATAAACTATTTCAAAATAGTCCTCAAATATATAAGCTTTTTGTAATGCTTTTTTGGTGCACTTTCGATTATAGAATAACAACGGTGTGAGAGTGTTAAATCCTCAAATCATTCTCTCAATGACTTGAGGATTCTCAAGTCATTCACAAAAAAAGTCTTTTGCTTCAATGGCTAAAAGCTTTTCAAAGATTTTTTTTTTTTAGGAAAAAAAGCATTTCTTCTACCTCTTATTAAAAATGCTCTATATAGAAAAATTAAAATATATGTAAAGAGGGAAAATAATTTATTTTATACTTGAAAAAGTAACCCAAAAAAGTCAACATTTGAAGAAGTAACCACACATTTTGACCCCTAACCCATTTTCACATTATCTAAACCTTTTCTATGAAAGAACCCCTTAAAGGACCTTAGAATCTGAAGATATGATAATTCGAATTCAAAAACCCACAGTTTGTTAGTATTTACTCGTAATTGCGAACTCACAAATGCTTTGCGGTGGCTAGTATTAAAATAACATATTTGTTTAGTTAAATGGTTTATTTAAATTGTTACCCTTAAGAGCAAACGGTGTGGTGCTGCCCATGACTCGTCGTGCCAATGTGGACAGCTTGTTGTTCTTCGCCGTTACACCACCCATCTTCGCCATGCCTCGCCATTCATTCCTTGCTCTACACGGCGAGTTTTAGAGTTGTACTTCTTGTCAGAATCCAACAAATATAAACGCTATGAAACGTTTAAAAATTAAGAATTCGACAATCCAACAAATATAAACGCTATGAAACGTTTAAAAATTAAGAGTTCGACCGTTTTTTTTTTTTTTTTTTTTTTTTTTTTTTTTTTTTTTTTAAATCAGATTCGAAGGTTTATAGATCTGTGTGTGGTTTGTGAGAAAAGAAAGAAGTGTGACTGCAGTGACAAAAGGGTTATATAAAGTGTGGATATTAGGGTAGTATATTGGACAATTGTTGGGCTTATTAAAATTCTATCCGAAATTAATATTGGGCTTCGGGTACAAGGCTTTATCTATATCTATTGTGCCAACAAAACTTGAAAAATTTTGTTATATTTATTTTAGAAAACATATTCTTGATGAATTCAGATTGTGTTTTAAATTTCGTAGCGTGTTTTTTTTTCGTCTATTTATTTTATGTTTCGTATGTGTTTTAATATGTTGTAATGTATTTTTATTTTTAATGAAATGAATTTAGTTTATTTGGATATTTGAATAAAAGAAATAAAAATAGATAGTGGTGGGGGCCCAAATGAGTAAGTTGTGGTATGTTATTGAAAGGGGGGTTGTAAAAAGAGGTATGTCATGGTGACGTGGCACCCCGTAGGGCCCGAACGAGGAGTTTTGCCTTGCCATTATACCTATTGCTCTAATAAGATTGCTTTTCATTAAAAAAAAAGGGGGGATTTAAGTTTGATATGTGTGAAAAAGGAAATACAAACAACTGAACATGTGAGCATTTTACATGAAAAAAGAGTTCAAGTAACCATTTATATAAACTAAATTTAACAAATATCCTCAAAAAAAAAAATGAAAAATAACTATTTTGAAAACTAGCCATGAAAAGTTCGCAACTAACTTCGAAAATGAGTGCAATATTCTTGATTCGAAAATGTTTTTGAAGTTTTCTGTCACATTTTTAATGTTTTCCTTGGAGGTGGATGAGGGTGGGGTAATGATAGAAGGATGGTCTTTTGAACTCTTTTTAGGATGAAGGGGTTCTTTTAAGATAAAAAGGATTCACCCAACCAAATGAAAGGTCCATAAACGGTTCAGAGGAGGGACTTGGTGTGTGTGGGGAAGGGGTTCACAAACCGGTTCTTTTTCAGATTTAGTTTCGGTTTATTTAGTTCTTTTCTAGAGGTGTGTACACTGGTGATTCGGTTTGGTTTCAAATTTTGGCTTTTATGTAGTTCGCGTTTCTCGGTATATTTACTACGGAGGGAGTAATTTTAAACCGAACCCAATCGATTAAAACTGGGTACATATTAATATCCCATGGTCAACTTTTTAGCCTACATGTTATTCATTTCGTCTCAAAATTATTGTCTACAGACAAAAACACAATCACTACACTCTTTTTTTGGGTAAAAAGTTTCCCCGGTAAATTATATTACTCCAAAAAACAGTTAAGTACAACGAATGTGAATGAATCCCACATCTCAGCCTAAAACTAAGCGAAAACAAACGTACAAACTGTGCTTCAAACTTAACCTATCATAAGAATGACATGGCACACTTATAAGTCTTACTACAAATGCTATCTAAGTTGACCACTTATAAGACATGCCACGAAGATCACTACACTTTTCAACCAATCAAATATCATCCTCAACCACTAAACTTTTTTTGATTGATTGACACAAAAAGATGAATATTATTTTGGGACATCCCAAAATAAAAATGATGACTGTATTTTAGGACAAAGGGAGTAGTTTTACTATTGATAGCCTTAGGGTGCACGGATTGTTCGCCTGCCATTGGCAAAAAAAGGGACGAATGGCGCCGCTGTTCTGCACCGGCAAACGATCAACCAACCCAGCAATGAAGCGTTGTTGGTAATTTTTTTTTTTTTTTTTTTTTTTTTTTTTTTTTTGTGAGTGAGTGGTATTTTTGCGAGACCCACATACACCAATAAGTGTTATTGTTTTTTTTTTTTTTTGGAGAGTGTTTTAGTTATTGGTGTATTATTGAGGAGATCAACGTGATGCACACAAAATGTTACATAAAATAACTTGAAAACTAGATAAATTAATATTTCTTGATTGTCATTACATAGGCTACCAAACTTCATACCGAGGGGCGGACTCAAGGGGATTCCCGGGGCCGGGGGTGCACGAGAACTCTATGGATTTTTGGGTTACAATTATTTTCCCAGTGTGAGTCTAATGGTGAGGTGTTATTGGTGTTTCCAAGAACAGGGTGAAGATAATCAATAGCCTAACTAATTACCAATGAATGGTTTACCGGATATCACTTGGAATCGTGCAATCACTTTCCAAAGTAAACTATTCGACCCTAATGCCTGGGTATCACGAATATCTACTTGGGATAAGACCAAATGTATGTTATTGAATTAGGCACAAATCAATAACCCTTTGCGTATAAGTGTTATGTGTTTTCTGTTGTCTATCTCCATGCAGTTGTGTTTGATCTCCCATTTATAGGTAAGATCACTCAACCCTAGTCAATGGAATTATGAGTGATTAACGGCCCATTAATCACCACATAATTAGCCTCCATAATAATAGGAATTAGTGGTTACATGACCAATTAAATGTGGTCATTAAAGCAGTCTTAACTGCAACTTGAATAGGTCAAAACCGTTACAAGTTAGTTATGATTCAGTCCCTCAGGGTTGCTCCCTGAGTATGTTCACTGAGAGGTTCACTCCCTAAAGACATGAACTCTCTGATGAAACAACTCCCTGATGAGATCCTTCAGCCTGAGCTGAACTCATCAGATGATGAATACCGTTCAGTCCAGAATGTCACTCACTGACGAGTACACTCACTGAACTTCATCAGTCTGAACCATACTTAACCACTATCAGAGTTAGGGTGTTCAGGGACCTTATGGGCGTACACTCCGTACCTCCTGACCCATTACCAGGTATGAACTGATCCCTCAAGTGCACTAAATTTCCCAACAATCCTCCCCAAATTTAGTTCACTTCCTTTGCATGAAAATTAAACATTAAACAAAACAAGTGCATAAACGAAAATATCCTGAGGATTGAATTTCCATCTTAGTACATTACACGTTCAAATATTCGAGAATCAGGGTGTTCTAAGAATTGAACCCTTCAACTCATTTGAATACCTGAAGATAAAATACACACAAGTTTTCAAACACTTAAACGCTCCTGACACTTTACAAGCCATGTGTCCATATCCAATTTATAAATGTTGTAAGAGCCAAAAGTCCTAAGCTCCCTGAAGCGGCAAAACTTCAACATTCACATAGGTGGTTCCTCTTTATTCATGCTCCTGCCAAGCATTTTTTCAAAGAAATTAACCATTAAGAAGTAAAAGCTTCATCCTCATTTCCATCAGATTCCGAGCACAAACCTTGGGATGATTGTAAAACATGTGCTCCAGTCCACTGAATGTTCAGCTTTCCACATTGAACTCAGCCCCCAAGTTTCCTTAGGAGGGAGTTGGGTGTCTTATCATTCAGTGACTAAGTTGGACTTAAACCCATCCCTTTAGCAGACTTTATAACCAAGTCTCTAGCCAATCCCTTCGTCAAGTGATCAGCTAAGTTTTGTTGAGATCTAACAAACTCTATAGAAACCACCCCATTCATGATAAGTTCACGAATCATGCTATGCCTGACACCTAAGTGTCTAGACTTCCCATTGTACATCTGGCTATAAGCCTTTGCCAATGTAGCAGCACTATCACAACGGATAGAAATAGGTGCTATAGGTTTAGGCCACAATGGAATCTCAAGAAGCAAGTTTTTCAACCATTCAGCTTCTTTACCAGTAGCTGCTAAAGCCACAAATTCATATTCCATTGTTGAACTGGTGATACAAGTTTGCTTCTTGGATGCCCAAGAAATTGCACCTCCACCAAGTAGGAAAACCCAGCCACTGGTAGACGAATTGTCTTCAGTGTTACTGATCCAACTTGCATCAGTGTATCCTTCCAACACTGAAGGATAACCAGTATATGAGAGACTATAATCCATAGTTCTCTTCAAATACTTCAGTACCCTCTGAATTGCTTGCCAATGTTGAGCACTAGGATTACTAGTATACCTGCTCAGTTTTCCTACTGCAAAAGCAATATCAGGACTGGTACAAGTCATGGCATACATCAGGCAGCCAATCACCCTAGAATACTCAAGTTGAGATACAGCTTTGCCAGTATTAGGCATTAGCTTCTCAGTAGTATCCATAGGTGTACTCACTGGAGTACAATCAGAGTGGTTGAATTTCCTCAGTACCTTCTCAATATAATGAGATTGAGTGATAGAAATTCCCTTACTCTCATGTTTGATCCTTATACCAAGGATAACATCAGCCTCCCCCATGTCTTTCATAGAGAACCTTGATGACAAAAATTCCTTTGTCAGGTCAACTTGATTTTGGTCAATGCCAAAGATCAGCATGTCATCAACATATAGACAAATGATGACTCCTTTACCAGATTCATCAAATTTGCTATACACACATTTGTCAGAGTGGTTAAGTAAATAACCACTAGACAAAACCACTTCATCAAATTTTTGATGCCATTGCTTAGGTGCCTGCTTCAGTCCATATAAGGACTTAATCAGTTTACACACCTTGTTTTCATTGCCAGGCATGATGAAGCCCTGAAGTTGGTTCATATAAACCTCCTCATCCAATTCACCATTTAAGAAGGCTGTCTTCACATCCATCTGATGAATAATCAGATTGTGAATTAATGCCAAAGCAATCAGCAATCTTATGGTACTGATACGAGCCACAGGGGCATAAGTATCAAAGTAATCAATTCCTGACTTTTGTTTAAAGCCCTGAATGACTAGTCTAGCCTTGAACTTTTCAATAGTTCCATCTACCTTCATTTTCCTTTTGAAAATCCATTTGCAACCCAAAGGTTTGCAACCAGGTGGTAGATCAGCCAACACCCAAGTGTTGTTGCCCATGATGGAGTCCATTTCATCATTTATTGCTTCTTTCCAGAAAGCAACATCCTGAGACTTCATTGCTTCATCAAATGTCTTGGGGTCATCCTCAACATTAAAGCAATAGGAGTGTTGGTCAGAGACCTCATCCCTTGTTCCTTCAATTAAGTATAATTGAAACTCAGGTCCAAAAGACTTTGGAGTCCTGATCCGTTTGCTCTTTCTGAGCTCAGGTTCAGGTTCCTGAACCACAATCTCATCAGGGACCTCTGATACACCAATGCCATTGGTTCCATTAGGAATCCTTTGACTTGGTCTTGGGACTGATGAGAATCTATTCTCATCAAAGATAGCATCCCTTGATTCAATTATTGAATTAATTGAAACAAATTCATTAGGTTCAATAACATAGAACCTATATGCCTTGGAATGCT
Source organism: Artemisia tridentata subsp. tridentata (assembly GCA_021014915.2). Lineage (NCBI taxonomy): Eukaryota > Viridiplantae > Streptophyta > Magnoliopsida > Asterales > Asteraceae > Artemisia > Artemisia tridentata. The sequence continues at coordinate 62,986,036 of CP139505.1, read as the reverse complement.
CAGCATATCCAACAAAGATGCATTCAATGCCTCTTTCACCCAAAGTTTTCATCTTTGGATCAGGGAGTCTTACAACTGCCCTACAACCCCAGACCCTGAGATAGTTCAGGTTGGGTTTCCTTTTTGTCGAGAGTTCATAAGGGGTAACCTTGTTCCTTTTATTAGGAACCCTATTTAATAGATAGCAAGCTGTTAACATAGCTTCACCCCAGAACCCTTGACTCAGTCCTGATTAGGACAACATGGAATTAACCATCTCCTTCAGTACCCTATTTTTCCTTTCAGAGATACCATTTTGCTGAGGAGTATAGGGAGCAGTCGTTTCATGGATTATGCCAACAGACTGAAAATACAAAGTGTCCATGTATTCACCTCCCCTATCAGTCCTTAATCTTTTGATCAGGGACCCAAGTTGTAATTCAACTTCAGTTTTAAATACCTTGAATTTATCTAATGCTTCATCCTTAGTATGTAACAGATAGACATAACAAAACCTAGAAGCATCATCAATAAATGTCACGAAGTACTTTTTATTCCCCAAAGAGGGAGTGGCATGCAAATCACACAGGTCACTGTGTATTAGCTCTAAGAGCTCAGTCTCACATTTTACACCCTGAAAAGGTTTCTTAGTTATTTTGGTCAACATGCAAGTCTTACACTTTTCAGTATCCATGTCAAATGCTGGGATTAACCCATCCTTAGACATATCTTGCATCCTTTTATAATGTATATGGCCAAGTCTAGCATGCCAGAGGGTAGAGTCGTCGTTCATTTTAGAGGTTGACATAAAGGCTGAATTAACAACATCAGTGACAATATTAAGTCTAAACATTTGATTAAACAAATAGCCAAAACCAATAAACACACCATGTTTAGACAATATAAATTTATCAGATTCAATAACTTGTTTATATCCATGATTATTCAAAACACTACTCGAAACCAAGTTCTTCCTTATATCAGGAACATGAATAACATTAAACAAAGTTACAATCTTTCCAGAACTAAAACTAAGATCCACACAACCACGACCATGCACCAGGGCTGTTGACACATTTCCCATGTGAAGAATAGAACCATCATTCAGTGACTCATACGTCTTGAACCAGTGTCTATCTTTGCACACATGAACAGTTGCTCCAGAGTCAACCCACCACGCAACATCATCATCCTGCACATAGTTAGATTCAGATACATATGTAACATAATAAACCTGAAAAGATTTATTAAACATATTCTGACCTTTCAGTGAGTTGGTAGAACCCCCACTCCCTGAACCACTAGTGCCTGAACCATTGGCTTTACCACCAACCTTAACACCTTTGCAATCCCTTTTAATGTGACCAGATTTGCCACATTTCCAACAAGTAGGTGTTGCCTTCTTGCTTGGATCTGCCCTTGTGTTATCATGATGTTTACGTTTGCCCTTGTTGTCATTGTACCTGGTGAAATTGTTTTGTTCCACCATATTGACAACAGATGCACCAGTAGCATTGCTACTCTTTGGCTTGTCACTATCCTGCGCCCTGAGGGATTCCTCAATACGCAGATGACTGCCCAACTGAACAAGAGTCAGTTCTTCCTTCTTATGTTTCAAGGTATGCTTGAAATCTTTCCAAGAAGGTGGTAGTTTGTCAATGATACAAGAGACTGAAATAGCCTCATCTATGTTTATTTTATGTTGTGTAAACCTTCCAAGTATACCAAGAAGTTCATTGTATTGTTCCATAACTGGTCTTGAATCAGTCATTTTGTAATTTGTGAAATTGCTTACAAGAAACTTCTTACTTGATGCATCCTCAGCCATATATTTGGCATCCAAGGAATCCCATAGTTCTTTGGAAGATTCAACATTTTGATAAATATCAAAAAGAGAATCAGACATACCATTTAGGATTAAACCTCTGCAAATGTAATCATCATTCTCCCATTTGCTCCTCTTCCTTATTTGTTCCACAGTTGCATCATCACCATCTTCAGGAATAGGAGTGCTCAGAACATACACCACACTCATGCTTGAAAGCAAGAAGTGCATCTTCTTCTGCCATCGTCTAAAATCCACCCCTTCAAACTTATCACAAAATAGTTTACTTTGATGTGTTTCATAGCAGCAGCAGCCAATGATTATCACAAAATAGTTTACTTTGATTGTTATTGGTGTTTCCCAAAACAGGGTGAAGATAATCAATAGCCTAGCTAATTACCAATGAATGGTTACCGGATATCACTTGGAATCGTGTTATCACTTTCCAAAGTAAACTATTCGACCCTAATGCCTGGGTATCACGAATATCTACTTGGGATAAGACCAAATGTATGTTATTGAATTAGGCACCAATCAATAACCCTTCACGTATAAGTGTTATATGTTTTCTGTTGTCTATCTCCATGCAGTTGTGTTTGATCTCGCATTTATAAGTAAGATCACTCAACCCTAGTCAATGGAATTATGAGTGATTAACGGCCCATTAATCACCACATAATTAGCCTCCATAATAATAGGAATTAGTGGTTACATGACCAATTAAACGTGGTCATTAAAGCAGTCTTAACTGCCACTTGAATAGGTCAAAACCGTTACAAGTTAGTTATGATTCAGTCCCTGAGGGTTGCTCCCTGAGTATGTTCACTGAGAGGTTCACTCCCTGAAGACATGAACTCTCTGATGAAACAACTCCCTGATGAGATCCTTCAGCCTGAGCTGAACTCATCAGATGATGAATACCGTTCAGTCCAGAATGTCACTCACTGACGAGTGCACTCACTGAACTTCATCAGTCTGAACCATACTTAACCACTATCAGAGTCAGGGTGTTCAGGGACCTTATGGGCGTACACTCCGTACCTCCTGACCCGTTACCAGGTATGAACTGATCCCTCAAGTGCACTAAATTTCCCAACATGAGGAATATGTAGCGTAAAACTGAGGTCGCGGACTCGAATCATGTTGTCGCGCGTGTCTTTAATCATAGTGTTACGCTGTTTATCTTTCATGTGTTGGTCGTAAAACCAGTTGATGGAAACTAAAACCGCCAGGTAATCGTATCTCTATTCATAGTTACAATTGTACACATATACGCGCGTGGTTATATATAAATCAATAGTTTCAATTTAACACTTGTCATTATGATCATGTGTAACACCCCGACCCGACAAGGGTAGAGATGTCACAAGTACATGGTTTCATATCAGAACAACATAGTATCCATAAACCAAAAATAGCGGAAGTCAAATACATAATCCAACAATAAGTCAACATGACTTAATTACAAAGATGAAACAGAAATAATGAAGTACATAACAAAATTCAAATGGTGAAATAATCCAACTAAAACAAAGCTTCACTCAGGTGCACTCTTCCCAAAAGCCATACCCCAGCTCCTAGCTTAAATACCTGCCGCGGGAAAAGAAACGCGGCTGAGCTACACGAGCTCAGTGAACAGATATAACGGTAACAAACAAATATAATGAAATAGGGAAAATGGAAGGAATCATTCATGATGTAATAATAATAGATGAGAGGAAGTATGAAAGTTATACAGTGATATCAGAAAACATGGATAGTAACATGAGTAATGGTGAAGTAATCAAAAGATCCCATCAAGCCCAAACATACCAAGCCCAGTACAGAGATAAATCCAGAATCATGTCATAGGGTGTCAGTAAAGAAAGGTAAAGGTCATAAGTCTATAAGGGGCATGGAGAACAGTAATCCTCTACGAGCCCAGAAACATGAACATGAAATCATAATCATACCGCCATGCAGAGAGATGTTCCTCTCACTAATCCCAGAAATCAGAAATATGGAGTGATCAGCTCCCAGAGTTGTGAAAGACGTGTATCGCACACACCATCAGTCACCATGCATATCATAACATATCATAACATGAACATAATACAGAAACAAATCTAGGATGCATCCATACGCCCCTGGTGGCCATAACTCCCAACACACCAAATAAAATACAGAAAAGGGACGGGACAGGTCATCACTCTCCTGCCCTAGAGTAATGCCATCGGTGCATCGACTGACATGGACATGAAACCCTCATGCCTAGTGAGTGGCTCGTAGTATCAAACTGTGGGTAAAGGTCAAGTATCATGAATCATGTTTTTAGTTTACTTGCATAGGTCAATATCTTGTTTCATGAGTTCATAATCATAGGTTCACAATCATGGTTCAATATCAGAAAGGTCATATATCAGAAATGTATAATGTCAGAAGATTTATAACAGAAAGGTCATGTATCAGAAAGTTCATAACAGATGGTTCAGTAACAGAAGGGTCAATATCAGTGGGTTCAATAATCCATATCAGAAAGGTCATATCAAGAGTTCACAAACAAAGGGAAACATAGCAATGGCTTAGGGAAATCCTATGATGAATCAGAAGTCAGAAAATCATGAATACGAAGGCACCTTACTGGGAAGGGCAGAATATCTGTACCTTATTACTTGACAAGGATCACACTGAAAAAGATGATAAAGAGCACAGAACTACTCCCTCTTCACACCTAGAGGAGTAAAGACATGATTACTAAAGATCCCATTTCCATATTAAGTAACTTTCTATTTTTAGCAGGTTTCCATTTTTAGAAAGTTTCCTTATTTAGTAAGTTTCCAAAATTAGCAGATTTCTATAATGAGTAAGATTTAAGTATTATGATTTAGTTAAGTCATTAATTTAGTCTCATTATGGAATTAGGGTTGGTTTTAGCAGGTTATAAAAGTTTAGGGTTAAATATGACAAGTTTACAAAGTTTAGGGTTTTAATTGTAAATATATCAAATTAAAGGTCTAGAATGAAAATATCATAAATTACTTATTTAAATACCCCATTTATTCAGAATTACATCTTTGGCCCAGTAAGTTCCATATTTTACATTTTAAACCCTTTATTTACAAAAGTTACCAAATAAACCCTAAAGTTACATAATTTACAATTTAATCCATATAATATCTTTAATTACACCATTAACCCTTATATTTAATTATATACAGAATCTACCTTCTAATTTCATGCATGGTACGATTTAACCCTTTAGTTTCCCATAATTACACATTTAGTCCCTATAATTATAAAACATATATATTAATTTGTAAATTCCAAATAATTACATATTAGCCCCCATAATTATCCAAACTTACACCGAACCATCTTAACATTATAATTTACTCAAAATGACCTCAAGTTTCCAGTATTTACATTTTTAGTCCCTTGATTTAATTAAATTGCAAATCGAAATAATAATTATATATAATTACCCATTTAACCTTTTAAATGCAAAATTTACATAAGGACCCCTCATTTAACATTTTATACGAATTATACCATGTCCAAATAACTTACAAAAATTATCCCTTGAGTTTTTAGAATTACAAAATACACCCTTTTATTTATTTCTTCAAATCGATATACATATAATTAACAAAATCAAAACCCTAACTTCACCAATCATTAAGCAATCATTACATTTCAATAATGAGCCAAGAACAAGCCCTAATCTCCTACAAAAACCCTTGGTCGATTGGATTAATATTTTTCCCAATTATTTCTCAAACCCGGTTTTAAACTAAATTCGAAAACAATTTCTTGAGGCTATGATAAATCGAATACATATTTTTCTTATGTTAACATGATCATATAGTGTCCATAAAAATTAGTCATGAGGTTTATTTCGATCGCATATATTTCTTTTAGGATTATGGTTCGATTTATAGATTTAATTCCCAAACGATATAAAGATCATGCATGGATCGAAAGGATAATTTATATGACGTTTATAGGAAGTAAGAAACATGAGAAAATTGACAAACCGAGTTTTAGACGTGTAGATATGGTCGAATGGATTTGTTGCACTCGATATGGTCCAAGGTTCACAACAACTCCACGAGCTCTTCTCCGACCTTGCAAACAATTTTCATGGACCATGTAGGACATGAGGAACGTAAGAAAAATGATAGATGAATTTATTAGAGGTCGTATGAATGAATTCGAATTATACCTTGTTTTATATATATCGCTCGACAAAATTGTTTCACTCGATCGAATAGGCTTCAAACCAATCGACTAGCACTCTTCAAGGCTTCTATGATGATCAAGGAACACAGGAAAATTAATGTGAATGGCTGGAAAAATCGTATGGTGGCTGTTCGAATTTTTCTTGAGGATATTAGGGTTTTGGGACCTTCGGTTTGTATATTTGGGGAAGAGGGGATATGGAGGTGATATAAGGATGGAAATGCCAAGTATGGGGGGAGAATATGGGCCATGATTTTCGGAAATTCAGTCAAGGAAATTTAATTGCTTTAATTTTCTATCTTAATGACTTTTAATTCCATTTAATTACCTTATGAAATTTGAAATTAACTCTATTTGGCGCCCAAGGGTATTTTGGTAATTTCGTGGCTTGTATAAATGTTAAATGGTGTTGTTAAAAATATTTGGGATCATAACTTGTTCATTGTTAGAAATTTGGAATTTATTTGATGCTTTACATATGTTTTATTTAGATTTTAAATTTCCAGGGGCAATTTGATCATTTTACATGTTATAGAATTTCAGGTATTACATCATGGATCTCTTTGAGTAACATATAGGACTTCAATTTCTAAGTTTTCGATATGTAGGTGGTCGTTGAACAGGACACATTTGCTATTAAAGAATTTTGGTAGGGCTATATTTGTATTCGGCTTATCTTTGACAATAAGACAATTGTTTGGTCAAAGATTAGTTGCTTTTCTTTGACGTATTTGCTATTAAGTGTACGTGTCTCATTTCTAGATATGTTTTCCTTTATTGGCAAATGTACTTGTTCGTTTCTGACCGAGGGATTTTTTATTCTTATAATAACGATAATGGTTTTTATGATAGTCGTTAAGATTTCGATCCTGAGCTTAAAATCTTACGATTTTATGATTTTACGAAGCAAAAACGATCCAGATCCTATGTAGGATCTTAACAAGCTTAAGATCTTATAGGATCCCGATCTTGACCATTGGATCTTAAGATCTACTCCGATCCGATTTTACTTTTCTCGAACCGCAAACTAAAAAACTACAAATTTATGGTTTATGCTTTTATATAATTTAAAAAACAACATGTGATTATTCTTAAACATTTCATATTCATAATTTATGACAACATTTGTATGAAATATTCTTATAATTTCATGTTTATAATATATAATAATTTGTAAATTTAAATAATATTACAAAGATCATTAAAAAAATAACATTATAATAGGATCTTAAGATCTCGATCCGATCTTACGATCACGATCTTGCAAAAACGAAAACGATCTCCCGATCTTAAAAACCTTGGTTACTATGCTATTACGTGTTAATTAACTTCAAGAAATGTTTTAATTTTCATCATTGGTAATTTGATATATGTCAAAAAGGTATATATCTCATTTTCAACCATGTATTTAGAATCTGTAACTTTTAGAAAAGTCAGAAAAGTGTAGTTGGTGGAATAGAAACTTGTTACTTGATAATGAAATATGACCAAACCCTATTATTGCCTCTCTCGCAAGTGTTTGTTACCGTGATATTGACCGAGCGAGGCTTACAGTAATTACCGAGAAACTTTTAAGGGCATGTTTGGTACCGAGAAATAAGGGTGGATAAATGGAAATGGCATCATATCTCGTGTTTGGTTAAGCAGAGAAATAAAAAAGCGGAGAATTGGAGAGAATTGATAGAGAATTGGTAGTGTAATTTTTAAAGTTTCATTTCCTCACTTTTTGTTGGGAAATTGGAGAATTGATAGAGAATTGGTTAGTTTTTGTAACATTTTTTTACGAAATTGATGAAAAAATAATTTGTTTATAAAAAAAATTTAATAATTTTTTTACGAAATAATTTTTTGACGAAATTTTTTAAAAAACAATTTTTATAAAAAAATTTAATAATTTTTTTAAAATAATTTTTTTATAAAATAAGTTTTTAAAAAAAATTAAAATAATTTTTTTATAAAAAATAATTTAAAAAAAAAATATTTTTTATAGAATTGTTATTTAGAAAAAATAATTTTTTTAATTAATTTTATAAAAAATAAATTTTAAAATAAATTAAAAAAAATAATTTTTTTTAAATAAAAAAAATTAATTTTTTTTTAAATATATAGTTTTTAGAATTGTTATTTAGAAAAATATTTTTTTTTAAAATCAACAAACAAAAGATCTAATTCTTTCAATAAAAAGTTTCTTTTTTTTTTTTTTTTTTTTTTTTTTTTTTTTTTTTTTTTTTTTCCAATTCTCGAGTTTATTTCTCATGTTACCAAACACTAGAATTGACTTTAAATTTCTCCACCCATTTCTATTCTCTGAATTCTATTCTCTACTTCATTCCTAATCTCTGAAATTCTCTCTACCAAACGTGCCCTAAGTATATAGTCACGAGAGATGAATATAGGACATTTGATGTTAGGAGATGCGATCATTTAAAAAGGGGATGCAAATTAAAAAGTCTAAAAAGTGTTTTCAACCACTCACAATGTGACAAGTGTCCACCAACCATTCCCTCCTTTTTTTTCTTATTAAATTTGGTTAGGGGGCATTTTGCTCCTTTTAACCCCTTTTTTTATTCCACCCCAAAACTTTAAACGTAAATAACTTTCAAACGATAAACTTTTATGAAAAACCGATTTCACCATAATTTTTAAAAATATGATTCTCTTTAATTTGGTATCCATTATAATATATGAATCGCAACTTTTTTTTTTCAACTTTTTAAATAGGTGTTGATTTTCTTGAAATTTTATGCATTTTTAGCTCTAATTTTGCCTAGTTTAAAGGCAGAATTTTGCAAAACTTGAAACATGAAAGTTGTAGCTTTTTGGCCATTCTTTACCCATAAATTTGAATCACTCAAATCCGATATAATATGAGTGAGATATTACACGTTAAAGATTAACAATAACTGATGAACGTTATCAAAAATAACTGATGAACCAAAACACTTTGAAAAACAACCGACGCTAACTGATGAACCTAAACACTTTGATAAACAACCGACGCTAACTGATGAACCTAAACACTTTGAAACACAACCGAAGCTAACTGATGAACCTAAACACTTTGAAACACAACCGAAGCTAACTGATGAACCAAAACACTTTGAAAAACAACCGACGCTAACTGATGAACCTAAACACTTTGAAACACAACCGAAGCTAACTGATGAACCAAAACACTTTGAAAAACAACCGACGCTAACTGATGAACCTAAACACTTTGAAACACAACCGAAGCTAACTGATGAACCAAAACACTTTGAAAAACAACCGACGATAACTGATGAACCTAAACACTTTGAAAAACAATCGACGCTAACTGATGAACCTATAACTGATGAACCAATAATTGATGAACCAAAAAAATAACAGCACAATGACTGATGAACCAAAAAAACAACACAACACAATAACTGATGAACCTATAACTGATGAACCAATAATTGATGAACCTATAACTGATTAACCTATAACTGATGAACCTATAACGACACAATAACTGATGAACCAATAACTGATGAACCAATAACTAATGAACCTATAACTTATGAACCAATAATTGATGAACCAAAAAGACATAACACCAGGATAATAATTGATGAACCAAAAAAATAACAGCACAATAACTGATGAACCAAAAAAATAACACAACACAATAACTGATGAACCTATAACTGATGAACCAATAACTGATGAACCAATAACTGATGAACCTATAATTGATGAACCAATAACTGATGAACCTATAACTGATGAACCTATAACTGATGAACCTATAACAACACAATAACTGATGAACCAATAACTGATGAACCAATAACTTATGAACCTATAACTTATGAACCAATAACTGATGAACCTATAACTGATGAACCTATAACAACACAATAACTGATGAACCAATAACTGATGAATAACTGATGAACCTATAACTGAAACTGATGAACCAATAACTAATGAATAACTGATGAACCTATAACTGAAACTGATGAACCAATAACTAATGAACATATAACTGATGAACCTATAACTGATGAACCTATAACAACACAATAACTGATGAACCAATAACTGATGAACCTATAACTGATGAACCAATAACTGATGAACCTATAACTGATGAACCTATAACTGATGAACCTATAACAACACAATAACTGATGAACCAATAACTGATGAACCAATAAACTGATGAACCTATAACTGATGAACCTATAACTGATGAACCATATAACATATAACTGATGAACTGATAAACATTGTGTTTTTATTAGAAAATTTACGAACTGATGAACAATACTAAATCTCTACTAAACCAATCACTAATCGAACTACACAAATTATATAAAATTTAAATAATTTCACCTCATCATCAATCAAACTAAAACAAAATTATTTCAACTCATTATCAGTCAAACTAAAACAAATAATTTCATAAACGCAACAATATGAACATCACTAAACCTCAACAACTCATAAAAGCAACAATATGAACAACACTATACATCTCCGGGAATTTTATAAACGTCATTTCATTAACTAAAACCTCAAAATCTGGTTGAAGCATTTTGTCGAGCAGTTGGTGTGCATCATTATACGCCTCTTCTTTCATCACATTATGACAATTTTTCTACCCATAAATCATATCCATTTTAATCGACATCATATCCATCTGTGTCGAAGAGGGGTCTTCTTTGTTTCCTCTCTTTCTTTTATCCATTTTCTAAGACTTTAATCTAGTTGACAATCAGATACAAAAGCATAAACATTTTGTTGCAAAAATACTCCTCTAAGAACATGCAAAAAAATAAACAACTCCGCACTAAAATCATATTGAAACCAAATTAATTTCGCATTCAACAACAACTCTGTTTAGCAATTTCATCAAAAAAAAAAAAAAAAAAAGTTTACCGGTGAATTCGATTATAACCAGAGGCGGAGTAGAGTGCGACTGCAATATTTGCTAACTGATGATCAATGATCAATTATTATCTCCGTCACAAGCTCCGACTGTACAGCAAGGTGGTGCTAATGAAGGCGAGTTGTTGTTTGGTTTAATCGGATCGGAGAGTGTTTGCGGTGTTTATTCCATTTGAGATGAGGCATTGAGAAGTTGTGTAGTGTTTGTGATTTTAATGGTGCTGGTGACGGTGCAATGGTGGTGACTGTGATGAGATCACCGGAGATGGTCTTTTGTTTTTTTCTTTGAGATTGGGGAACTGATGGAGAAAGAAAGAGGGAATGGAGATAGAGAAATAAAGAAATAGAATGACGAGGATGCCCCTATATGTATATGTCTCTTTTTAATTTGATAAGATCTTGAATTATGATCTAATGGTTGTAAATACTTTTTAGACTTTTTAAAATAATAGCACTTTGCAAATGATCCACAACCTTGATGTTAGATTGCATCAAAATAACTATCCATGTAAAGATAGAAATTATCATAGTGTCTTCCTTTATCAAACGAGCGCTTTTTATATTAACGATGCCAAACAGAATAAGATCGTTTAAAGCTTCGCTTGGCGTTGATTCAAAGTATTGCTAGAGTAATGGAACACGATTTATAATGGAACCATGGTTGTTCGGTTTTGCTAGTTAAGGTTATTTAGTGATATGATCAATGTTGATACTTGATACTACCTGTAAAAATGGTAAACATATCACAACAATAAGCAATTACACCTAGCCAACCACCCCTTTGGTGTATTTTATTATAAACTGATAAAGTAGATAAGTCCCTAAATAAATGCTTACCAAACAAATACAAAAGACAATGTGTAATCTCTTTTAGAAGGACACCACACTTTAAACCTCACTTACAAATAATCACTCAAATACTCAGACTAGAAGAATCGAATAAAGAGATTGATTCTTCAATACTAATACTAGCAGATATCAAAGTGATATCAAGAACAAAGAGACTAATACTATGTGTGAGAAACCAGAGAGAATACTAGAGAGATAAAAACGACTATTATGAAACCCTAGATATGATAAGATGATTATATAGGCCTTAGTTTCACTTTAGCCCTCCAGCTTAGCTCCACTTGTCACTCAGCAACATAACTTGATACCAGCTTTAATAACTTTCAACCTTGACAACTTAAGTCCCTCAGGTTTTAGACTTAGAAGCTTGTTATACTTCTCAACACTACAACTTGATATGTTACTCAGATAAGCAATAGGATAACCCTCTTGTTGTAATACTGCTCTAATTCTAGTACCACATGCATCAGTTTCAACTACAAATTCTTTATTAAAATCAGAAAAAGCTAAAACTGGTGCTGACATCATAGCTTGTTGGAGCTTCTCAAAGGCTGTTTGTGCTTCCTCAGACCATTTGAAAGCATTTTTCTTTAACAAAGCAGTCAAAGGTTTACTAATGATTGCATAGTGCTTAATAAACCTTCTATAGTAACTTGTTAATCCAAGGATTCCTCTTAGCTGTTTCACATTTGTGGGTACTGGCCAATCCCTGATTGCCTGAATCTTAGCTGTATCTGTAGCTACACCTTGTGCAGATATGACATACCCCAAATATTCAACTTTTTCTACAGCAAAAGAACACTTAGACTGTTTTGAAAACAAGGTGTTCTGTCTCATCACTTGTAACACTGACCTCAAATGATTCACATGCTCTTCCATACTTCTGCTGTAGATAAGTATGTCATCAAAGAATACTAATACAAACTTCCTTAAAAATGGTTTGAAAACTGTGTTCATCAGTGATTGAAAGGTTGAGGGGCATTGGTCAACCCAAATGGCATCACCAAGAATTCATAATGGCCATCATGGGTTCTAAAAGCAGTTTTCTCTATATCAGTCTCCTTCATCCTAATTTGATGATATCCTGACCTCAAATCCAACTTAGAAAATACTATTGCCCCATGAAGTTCATCAGTTAGTTCCTCTATCATAGGTATTGGAAATTTGTCTTTTATAGTAGCCTTATTGAGCTGTATATAATCAACACACATTCTCCAACTACCATCCTTCTTTTTGACCATCACAATGGGAGAAGATAAGGGGCTTTGGCTATATGTCTAATCATCCCTGAATCCAATAATTCATTCATCATTTGCTCAATTGCATCCTTCTGAGCAGGAGGGTGTCTATAGGGTCTCACATTTATTGGAGGATTGTTTGGCACAAGCTGAATTTGATGATCATGAGCTCTTTTTGGAGGTAATGCAGTAGGTACAACAAACACATCTTCAAATTGAGTGACCACTTCCTGCAATTTACCCTCTTCCATCACTTTAGACTCCATATGCAGCAAGCTTGGTGAACAGACATACATCATCAGTGAACTATTGGCTACTTTTTGCCCATTCATCCATTGTAAAGAGGCCTGTGCAGTACCTCTCAATACCACCCTCTTTTGTTTGTAAGTAAAGGTCGTGGTCAAATTTGCAAAGTTCCAATGGATAGCACCTAAACTGGACAACCACTAAACTCCCAATACCATTTCACAAGCCCCCAAAGGTAGTAACATAGCATCAATTGCAAAGACCCTATTTCCCACAGTTAAAGCCAACTTATAACACATAAAAGTACTGACCATATCCTGACCATTAGCCACAGTCACCTGTAAAGGGCATGTACTTTTCATCCTACACCACAATCTTTTAACAGTATGCAAATCAATGAAATTGTGTGTACTTCCAGAATCTACCAATATATTGATCTTTTGCTTCCCAACACCACCCTTAACTCTCATGGTTTAGAAAGTATTGGTACCAGTTAAAGCATTGAGTGATATCTGTGGTGGAGTTCCTTCATCAAACTGCATACACCCCTCAGTTTGTAATACCTCACCACCAACATCCATCACTTTTTCTAACTCCTCCACACATTCTTCCTCACACTCACCATCCCCAATCACTACCAAAGATTATAATTGCCCTGAACACTTATGACCAGGCACATTCTTTTGGTCACAGTAAAAGCACATGTTATTGGCCTTTTTTCCTCATATTCTCTCTGTGTCAATCTCCAATTTTGGTTATAACTGGTGTTTGGCATAACTGGTTTGTTGTTTTGTAAAGCCAATACTGAATTTGGTCTAGCATTCACAGCATTATTTCTACTTCCAAAAGTATTATTAGGGACAATCTTGGACACAGGAGTGGGTAATAAAGGAGTATACCTGGATTTCAAAGCCACCAATGTCTGTTCTTTCATTTTGGCCATGTAAAACACATCAGTCAAAGACTCCAATGTAAACATTCTTATCTGCAGACTGATTTCATTCTTTAATCCCCCCAAGAACAAACTGATAGCATGTTTCTCACTCAATTCCACCCTATTCAAAAATTCTTCAAACCTTTCTTGATACTCCTTCACATAACCATCTTGTTTCAACTTTTTCAAATCCATGATTGGATCATCAAAAACTGACCCAAACCTTCTCAACACCTCCTTCTCATACACTTCCCAAGGGCAATCTTCACCAAATCTGTTACAAAATTGCTGATGCCACACCAGGGCTTTATCATAGACATGCATTGACACCACTTCAATCTTATCTCTGTCATCCACTCCATCAATTTTGAAGAATTGCTTACACCTATACACCCAACCTTTAACATCTTCCCCATTGAACCTAGGAAACTCAATCTTGGAGATTCTTCCATATCCTCTCCCATTTCTGTTATTTTGAACACCACCACTACCATTGTTTTGGCTACCACCATTATTGCTAGTACCTTCGCCATTCTTGAGTCTGTTAACTTCATTTGATAGGGCATTTTGGCTGACCAAGAAGCCATTCATTTCTTCCCTCATCCCAAGCAGTGCTTGTGTGAGTTCATTAATGGATTGTTGCAACGTCTCCATTGTTGAAATAGAATTTGTTCTTGTGTTCACCATCACATTCGTATTACAAGTACTCATCAACACTGGTCTAGTAACTACCAATCTCGTTCTTGATTACTCAACCCAATTGCTGCTGATCAGCTTGTTCAAGAACAGAGAAATTAACCACTAATGGGATGTTCTTGTGACCGTACAATTGGTTGACATTAATTAGATGTAAAAAGAATGAGTGAAATTAGTGGCGACTAATTTCTTGGCCGAAAATCTCTGTTTTGTTGCCGGAATTGACCGGAGAAGATGACCAGAATTTCAAGAATGTCAGGGTGACACTCTTGAAGAGAATATGGTGCCAGAAAAGAATGCTCTAATACCACTTTGATATGTGATAAACTAGAAATCCAAATGGAAATGTAGTTTAACTAATCAAACTTAGGAATTCATATAGAAATAAGAAAATGAACTCGAAAGATTTGATTAAGGGTTTGTTATGGAATTATGAGTTGTGTTTGTTACAAACAGAGAAGAGAGAAAGTTTTACAATTCATGAATGAAAAATGAAAGTGAAAGATACAATTATAAAGGAAATTCTTATAACAGATTTTGGGCGCCAAAATCTGTTATTTGAAAGTTGGCGCTTCTTATTTGAACACGTGTCATATACTTTTTCAAACAAAAAACGTTGTGGAACAAATAAAAATTGATTAAAGTTATGGACGGCTTTGGATTTGATGAAGCTTTAGTTTTGACTTATTAATTGTTTGACTTAGGCCAGCACGACATGGTTTAGTGTTGGTGTGCAATTTGTTGTAAACTTACGTTATGTGTTACCAAATCTACATGGTGATTGACTTGCCAACCTTTGGATATAAACATGTTAAAAACTACTTTAAGCAATAAAAAAAAAAACTTTACGCGAAGATGTAAATGGGTTGATCTGATTTTGGCAAGAAAAATATCATACTTTATGGATATATAACTCTCATTTTACACACATAATCATATACTTGAAACAAAACAATATGCATGTATATATATGAAATTCAAAGGTATTGCTTGAGGTAGTCCTCGACTTTAATGTATTCAACGTCGGGGTAGAGAGCGCAAGCCTCTTCAGCGTCATCTCCGATCTCGAAATTTGCCAGGCAACCTTCGTAAAAGAAGTGGTAGAAATGAGTCATTGCTGCCTGATCGACATACCCTTTATCTGCAAGTCCATAACATGCAAATTAATACAACATATTACCATAATAAAAGTAGCAACATATAAATGTATTTTAAAACCAACAACTAAATCCTTAGTATTTTGTAAAAATTCGAACAAATGTTGCTATATCGGATATATGTTTTGATTGTCGACAATATGAAGATAGGTCCTTTATGTTGGTAAAATGTGAAAACACGTTGCTTGCTGTAATATAAGTCTTTAACTTATAAGATGCTGTAAAAATAATACGACAATGTTGTCACCTTTTATCATGTCCAGAAATTCTTTCTCTGAAAGAGATGTCTTCACGAGTTGTTTTCCAATCAGTTTCTCCCAGATTTCCACAATTTCTCTTTGTGAAAGAATGTTTTCCGGAGGCCGGATGTAGACTGTCTTGTTAAGAGTGCGGGGGTCGTCTATAGTTCTTATGGTGTATGTTGCTATGTCATCTTCCTCGACAAATATTGCTACAACAAAGTAACAATGTATCGATTAAAAACAAACCATGTTTGAGTGACAAACTCCTATGATTAATCTTGAATACTGCTAGATCAAAAGCCTCTTGGTACTAAAAAATGATAGTTACGCGTGACATTGTTATCGTGGCATCAAAACATGTTGGTGTTAGAATTTAATAATCATGACATGTTCATATATTAATCTAGAAATCATCATACACGTTGCGAAAGCGTGGGATCTAATTTAACACATAAGAATTAACCGAAAAATAAAGTGAACGTACCTTTTGATTCTAGCACAACAAGAATCAAACTTCAAATCTTCTTCTTTAATATCAAGAATGGATTAACGAGATACTCCTTATCGTTTTGCATCTCAATCCAAGATTATTAACTATAATAAGTTAATACCACAATCTTGTACACACGTACTATAACTGAATTAAAGAGAT
Source organism: Artemisia tridentata subsp. tridentata (assembly GCA_021014915.2). NCBI lineage: Eukaryota > Viridiplantae > Streptophyta > Magnoliopsida > Asterales > Asteraceae > Artemisia > Artemisia tridentata. The sequence continues at coordinate 62,969,083 of CP139505.1, read as the reverse complement.
TGCTAGATCTTGAAAACACAAAGATTGTTTTGCTTAAAAAACAATCGACCGACCCTTGTTAGGGTTTATGTTCGATCAACCAAAACAAAAAAGAAGAAGAAAAGGTTTTAGGGTTATAGCTAGTGCACAAGAAGTAAAGAATGAATAACCCCTAGCCTTGTATTTATAGGATGAGAATCTTGGAGAACAAGTTGGCAATGGGTTGGCTATACCAAGATTATGGCCGATCGGCTTGTGCAATCCTTAAGGATTCCAGAAGCTTCTTGTTCATCTAATTTTATCTATAGTCCTTCTCTTATTCCCTAACGGTCGTTAGTCAATTCTCGTTAACTACTTAACGTCCGTTAGTCATTATTTTTGTGTTCTAATAATTAAATACATAATGTTTTATATATTAATTATTATCCATTAATTCCTCATACGTAATGTGTGTAATCCCGTGGTCTCGAGTTCGATTCTAGACATACACATTAATATTTGTCCACAAAACTTAACAGCTCCCACTTGGACATCTATTAATAGTGTAATGACATTAGTTAGCGTCTAGCAACACACCAATGCCCCTAGTACAACTCGAGTGGTGGTCTCCTGGAAAAACCATTCGATGATTCATCATCATACTTATCTTTTTTTTCTAATACTACGTTAATAAAGATATGGATCTTAGTCATTCTTTATTAACCATTATGTTTCTCGTTATTTCTGATTGAGCAAGATTACCAAATCGTCTGAACGTATTCCAGATAGATCTTGGGCGTGGCCACGTAAACATCTTGTCAACCCTACGAGGGGCCCAGCAGTATTAAACTTCAAAACAAATTTGAAGGAATAAATTCTCTCTTGACTACGAGCATAACCCATGAACTTTGCAACACTCCTGAAAACAATCCTTATGGCTACCAGTAACGTATAGCGGTAAATTGCTTTACAGAAATGCACTACATTCATGACAGTTATCTGGTATCTCAAGTCCGAGGATAACTATATATACATGATTTACTTGATGACAAGATCCACAAAGTAAACTCATGAAGTTGAGATAAGTCCTATATTCAATTCATTGAATATCATGTGAAATTGGCATGTCAATGCATCAATATACTTTCAAGTATATTCTACCAATACTCAGATTTGTCTTGATTTAATGATATTCCCATATCATTAAGTGACAACGGACAATTTAGAATAATCAATATATTCAAGGATTAAACATGCAAATACAGGATATATTATTAAGAAAATGATAATCAAACATAACTAATATTTTATTTCATTAAAATAATAATTGTTCATAACATCCTTTTATCCAAACACTAATCATAGATGGGCATGAAACTACTAGCTAAACGAAGTCCTATGCCTTTAGCATGTTAATAAAACTTTCCACCAGGTAAAGCCTTCGTTAAAGGATCAGCTAGGTTATTATCTGTGTGAACTTTGAGTAACTCGATTTCACCTATCTCGACTTGTTCTCGAACATAGTGATATTTAATCGGGAAATGTCTGGTGCTTTTCATGATTCCAGGTTCATTGGTAAATGTAATTGCTGCTGAATTGTCACAATACATCTTTATAGGTTTTTCGATTGAGGGCATAACTCCAAGCCCTGAAACAAACTTCCTAATCCAGACGGCTTCCATTGCAGCTTCTAAAGCAGCTATGTACTCACTTTCTGTTGCAGACATCGCTATGGTACTCTGCTTCTTGCTCTTCCAATCCACAGCTCCTCAATTAATGACAAAGACATAACCCGTCTGAGACTTCGTATCATCTTTATCACATTTCCAGGAAGCATCGCAGTAACCTGTAACACCAGGTTCTGCTTCTGGATTTCCCCCATATACTAAAAACATATCTCTTGTAGCTCTCAAGTACTTTAGAATATGTTTAACAGCAGTCCAATGGAGTTCACCTGGATTCTGTTGATATCGACTGGTTATATTTTGAGCAAACGCCACATCAGGCCTTATGCATCTCACCGCATACATAATAGATCCCACAGCCGAAGCATAAGGGACTCTCTTCATGCGTGCCACCTCTTCTGGTGTTGAAGCACATGCTTTGCTATTTAAGCCATGATTCTTTTGCATTGGCAAATATCCCTTCTTGGAATTTTGCATATTGAATCTCTTCAATATTTTATCAATGTAAGCACTTTGGCTTAATCCAATCAACCGCTTTGATTTATCGCTATAAATCTTGATTCCCAGAATGTATGCTGCTTCTCCTAAATACTTCATAGAAAAACATTTCCCAAGATAGGCCTTAACCTCCTTCAATCTTGGAATATTTTTACCCATGATTAATATGTCATCAACATATAGGACTAGGAAAATAACATCACTCCCACTAGCTTTGTGATATACATATGGCTCATCCAGATTCTGAGTAAATCCAAACTTTTTGATTTCTTCATCAAATTTCTTATTCCATTGCCGTGATGCTTGCTTAAATCCATAAATAGATCTTTGAAGTTTGCATACACGGTTTGGAAATTCTGGATTCACAAACCCCCCAGGCTGCGCCATATAGATGTGCCATATAGATGTCTTCATCTAGGCGACCATTTAAGAAGGCGGTTTTGAAATCCATTTGCCAAATCTCATAATCATAGTACGCTGCTATGGCTATGAGAATCCTAATAGCCCTTATGTCAGCTACAGGAGAAAAGGTCTCCTCGTAGTCAACACCATATGTTTGAGTAAAGCCTTTAGCTACCAAACGGGCCTTGTAGGTGTGTACATTGCCATCCATGTCAGTTTTCTTATTGAAGAGTCACTTACTTCCAACTACCTTGGCATTGGGAGGAAGGTCTACTTCAATCCAGACTTCATTATCTCTCATGGATTGCATTTTCCTATTCATAGCAATCTGCCATTTATCCTTTTCAGGATCATTCATGGCAGCTCTATAATTAGCAGGTTCTCCAAGATCCCCTAATATAGTCTCCTCAACTTCTACGTTAAGACATAGACGTTCAGGTGCTTTCACAGTCCTTGCAGATCTGCGAATGGGAACAACTTCAGGTGGAGGACCCAGACTTCCAGGTTCCACAGGAAGTTCGCTAGTATTTTCAGAAGGTAATGTATCCTTTTGATCATCTTCCAGATCATAGATCCTCCCACTGAACTCTTGAGATATGAGATCTTTTTCAAGAAAATCTCCATACCTAGCTACAATTACTTTGTTTTCAGGTGGGTAGTAAAAGTAGTAACCCATCGTTTCCTTTGGGTATCCTACAAAGATACAATTTACAGATCTCTGTTGGAGTTTATCTGCTGAGTCACGTTTAACAATCATATCATGTTCATATATTAATCTAGAAATCATCATACACGTTGTGGAAGCGTGGGATCTAATTTAACATATAAGAATTAACCGAAAAATAAAGTGAACGTACCTTTTGATTCTAGTACAACAAGAATCAAACTTCAAATCTTCTTCTTTAATATCAAGAATGGATTAACGAGATACCCCTTACCGTTTTGTATCTCAATCCAAGATTATTAACTATAATAAGTTAATACCACAATCTTGTACACACGTATTATAACCGAATTAAAGAGATTGCTAGATCTTGAAAACACAAAGATTGTTTTGCTTAAAAAACAATCGATCGACCCTTGTTAGGGTTTATGTTCGATCGACCAAAACAAAAAAGAAGAAGAAAATGTTTTAGGGTTATAGCTAGTGCACAAGAAGTAAAGAATGAATAACCCCTAGCCTTGTATTTTTAGGATGAGAATCTTGGAGAACAAGTTGGCAATGAGTTGGCTATACCAAGCCCATATCCGATCGGCTTATGCAATCCCTAGGGATTCCGGAAGCTTCTTGTTCCTCTAATTTCATCTATAGCCCTTCTCTTATTCTCTAACGGTCGTTAGTCAACTCTCGTTAACTACTTAACGTCCGTTAGTCGTTATTTTTGTGTTCTAATAATTAAATACATAACAGTTTATATATTAATTATTATCCATTAATTCCTCATACGTAATGTGTGCAATCCTGTAGTCTCGAGTTCGATTCTAGACATACACATTAATATTTGTACACAAAACTTAACAGTTGGAAAACCAATATGCAACTATGAAAGTGAGATGTGATTTGAACTATTGAAGCTACGTTTAGTTTTCTTTCCTCTATTAACAAATTCCCATCATTCTATGTGTTTCTACCTTTATTTTCACAAAAAATAGACAGAATAGACATAGTAACTTAGATTTGGTATATGGTCAATTTATGTTACACTTTAACGTTGTTTCGGGTAAAATGGATATTTCTTTGGTGGCTAAAGTTTAAGCTAAAACAGTAAAATATAAACAACATACATTTTTGATTGCCATCTCCAAACAAGACGACGGAATCCCTTGGAGGAAGAAGGTGGCCGAATTGACACAACCCTCCAACAAAGTAGCCTGCATAACAATTTGCAGATATGTACGTGAACGGAATCCCAGCATCTTCGATTGCTTTTCTAACCATCATTTTCTGGTCGAAGGTTTCTCGTCCTGGTTCCATTGCATGCGCCATTCTTGATGGATCCGTACCAAACTCCGATGGAAGAAACCGCTAGTAATTAATCATGGTTACCAATAAAATGATCAAAATCCTTTAACACTAGACTTTAAGAGGTTAATGCAAAGATACAATGTAATATTTACATATTAACTACTTGTAACAATTATTATGCAACATATATACCATTTAAGGTAAAACATTCCATACTTTGGTAAGAATTGATAATTATGTCACATTCCATACTTTAGACTTTAGAGCAATACCTTGAGAGTTGATATATGTGTAAAAAAAATAGTACGTGAACAATAGATTTTATATATGTTTTCTTTAGTTTTTCCTTTTTTTAGAACTTTATATACCTTAACGTTTCCAGCTTCTTTAATGGCATCAACAAGTTTGAGTTGAAGTAGAATTTGATCACCAGAAATTGCACATATCACAACATCGACTTGCTTCACAGCCTCAACAAGGCTGCGATGATTGTCAAACGAACCAATAACAAGTCTAGCTCCTTGCTTCTTGAAGGAAAGTAGCATCTGGACCTTTTCAATGTCGACACCAATATCTCGTCGTTGGAGAACGTATGTCTCATGACCATGCCCTAAACTCGCCTTTACGAGTCTTTTTCCTATGTATCCAGTACCCCCAACGATCAGGACTTTGCTCTTTAACACCATTTTTTGTTGTGTGATATATAATTATGTGGAACGAGGCCTTTATATAACCAAGTTTGGAAACCTTTAATTTCAAGTCATAATTCGACAAAGTTGACAAATGAGCAAATCTATTATTTTGTATTATAAGACACGTCTTTCAATTTGGGACTAATTAATTGGTATGCCTAGCTAGTAGTATGCTTAATTAATGTGACATCATCCGGTATCTTGGTGATAGAGAAGGACCCGCATTTTCAAAAACCAATAAATCACTGTCACTTCAATTTAAGCACAATAGTAGTCACATTTTTAGACTGTCTAAATTATTTCCCCTCCTTTTAAATACTCGTATTGTGCAACATGAACATAGGCGAAGTTGCTTTATCATTTGGTTGGTGATATGATTCTCAAAAATAATCCTAAGCAGAAAATTTGAATATTTAAATGTGCAGCTGAGTTAGTTATAGAGCTGAGAACGTACGTAAGTCATGTTTTCTAAGTGAGAGTGAACACTTCCAAACGAGCCGTTAATCGATCTGCCAATCTCCTAAACGAGTTGTTAAGTTTGAATATTGTTTTTCATATGTAGTTAGTTACCAATATTTTGCGAGAATCAAAATTTAGGTTTGCTTTCATATCTCATATTCCTACTTCTAGGTTTCGGCAATATGTTCTTTTTTTCTTCCTATACTCCATATAAGTATGAGCCATAAAAGTTGGTTGAATTCTCGTGTCATGCATGCTTTAACATTTTGTAGATAAAATAGTTTACTAATTATACTTGAGTGTCATTCTGGTTACTTACTAATTCATTTTCGTAAGACATTAGTCAATTAATCATTCACATGAACCTTTATTTGAAGCAAACGAGTGAATGACTATGTTACACATATTCATCTAACTACTATAGTGCTCTTTTATTTCTGTTATTTTCAATGAATTAACACACAACAACTTTTATGAAAACAACTATTAACAACTAACAGCATCATACCGACGTAGATATTACATCAACAGAAATTATACCTTATTCTTAGTAAGTAGGTTAAACTATTTAAGCAATGATCTTGTAGTAAAAGGTAGCATGAGTCATGACACGAATGTGCTCCCATATTTTAATTTAATAATACATATTTTTAGTAAGGATAATAGCCTATAAATGTATATTATTTGTCACATTATCTTTTTATATCTATCGAATTAATTTTTTTTGCTATTCTATGTACTTAACTTGTATTTTGCGTCACTTGTGTGTATTTTTGATTTTTTTGCCTTTCAATTTATTAATACTCCTATTACTCGGAGAAGGGACAAAAAAGTCATAAAAGACAAACAAGTGACGCAAAATGCAAGTTGAGTACATAGAATAACAAAAAATTTAATTCGATGCATATAAAAGAATAAAATGACAAGTAAAATATATTTATAGGCCATTATCCTTTTTTAGTAAGATTTGAGCATTTATGTAGGTCATGTACGATTACCCAATAAACGTAAGCACTTTTGATATGGGAAATGATTTGATCACTCAGTATTGGTTCGCACATTTTATAGTACAAGCAAATAAACCAAGGTGTAGGTTTTGTACAAGGGTTATGTTATTAAGACCCCCTATGACGTGACAATAGGGGGTTTTGGTCAAAATGTACAAACCGCAATGCACACCGTACAAACCCGCAATGCACAGAGCCCCACGAAACCCCCTATGGGAGGGTCCGTATAAACTCCCCCTTTATACAATTACTTAAATCATAAAAAGGAGTGTCCTAATAAAAGGTAGATGTGTAGAAACGAGCGGAGCTCGAGCCGAGCCGAGTCAAGCCCGAGCCTGTTAGAGCTCGAGCTCGGCTCGTTTAAGTTTTATAAAGCTCGAGCTCGGCTCGGTTTGGTTCGAGCCTTATTTTTTAAGCTCGAGCACGACTCATTGATACAATTTGGTAATGAAAAATTAAAGCTTGGCTCGAGCTCGGCTCATAACATATCTACTTTGAGCTCGTTAATAAGCTTGTTATTGAACTCATTAATAAGCTCGCCTATAATACAAATGCATAACGTTTTATATATGTTTAATACTTAAAATATCCTAGTGCCGTTTATGTTCGCGAGCCCAATCGAGCTTTGTATGTAAAGCTTGGGCTCGAGCTTGATTAATAAATGAGTTGCAACTTACGCTCGAGCTCGTTTAGGCTCGGCTCGTTTGAGCTTTTTACCGATCCGATACCAAGCTTTTCACGAGCGGCTCGACTCATTTCCACTCCTAATGCAAATCACTTTCCTTTTGATATATGAACCAGGGTGGCTTGTTCTTTTGATGGCTATGTGCGATATTTATAAAGTGGACCCCCTAAATACAAAAAATTAAAAAAAAAAAAAAAAAAAAAAAAAAACAACAACAACAACAACAACGATATCCGATCTCGTCTTTCGCAAGGTATGGAGGAGGCGGATGTAGACAGCCTTGCCCTTATCCGAAGTTAGAGAGACTACTTCTAGAAGACATGCAACCTTTTTGCAGAGAGTGAGGATCAAACTCTCACCTCTGTTTCAAAAGAAAATGAGTTTTTTCAACTGATCCAACACTTCTTGTTTAAGTAAAAGAAAAAATTACATACATGTAAAAAAGGATCAAGTGTTCATTTGATTTTATTTCCTTTTTCACCCATACCAAACTTAATTTCCTTTTGAAAAGCAATTTTGTTAAGGGTAACAAATTAAAGGGATAATGTATAAAGAGGCCACTCAAGTTTTCAACTTTTAACATCAATGTCACTCATTTATTGAAATAAATTTATAGGTCATCCTACTATATATATATATATATATATATATATATATATATATATATATATATATATATATATATATATATATATATATATATTACATCAATTACGGCTAAATTTATGCCCGAAAACTATCAAATATAAATTAGGAAGCAATCTCAAACTTATTTAAGCAATACGAATGAAAAGTTTGATGTAAAATACCAATTATACCCTTAATTTAAGTGTGAATTTATTTTATTAAAAGTACTTTAGCTAAGCCCTACGTATATTGGTGCTGGTGGCCTTCGATTCTGTGGTATTCTGTGGTATCTTGGCTCGGTATCCTTGTGGCATCTCTCATCAGTTCTATGGTTTCTGTGGGGTACGTCTATATTGTTTGCTGCACACCTGGGCATTCCGTTGTCTGCTGGGGTATTGTTATCTGTGGTATCCTATGGTATTCTGACTCGGTATCTCTTTGGCATCAGTTGCTGGGTTTCTGTGGTGTGTTAATATAGTCGCTGCACAGTTCCTGTGGTATTCTGACTTGGTTCTTTGGAATCAGTTGCTGGGGGTTCTGTGGTATTCTGTGGAATCAGTTAATGACGTGGTTTCCTGTGGTATTCCGACCTGGATTATATGGTTCTATGGTATTAAGGTTCTGAGGTTCTAATGTGGTATGCTATGGCTACACGATTCTGATGTACTAGGGGTTTTTGTTTCGTTTGTTGCTCTACTTTTACTTTTGTTACTAACTGTTGGGGTTTTTCTTTCTTCTGGAATAGTTTTTTGCACTGTTTGTGTGCTGGATATCCTTCCCATGCCTATTGTGAGATTCCATTGTCCCTTCGTTGGTTTAAGTGGATGTTACGATGGTAGTGGAAATGGCCTTACCAAGACTTCATTGATCACACATCTTCGCGATAGACATTTTAATGGTGAGGCTCTAGCTATCACTAAGCACTCTCTTGTTTCTGATTTGGTTGTTTTTGAGAGGGCTGAGGTTACTCTTAAGCGTATGGGACTTTGGTTATGCGGTGTTTGTTTTAAAACGCATACTCTCCGGGCTAAGTGTCGTCATGGTTATGAATTTGTGCCACCTGCGGACTGTGGTGATGGTATTGTTAGGTTTGTGTTGTATGGCCTCACCAAACCACATATACCTTCTTTTGTCCATGTTGAAGAATTGGTTCCGGACGAGCATGTTAGTTTTGATTTGCCTCTTCTTGACACTTTGTTGTCTAAGGGGTTGCGAACCGTTAAATCCATTCCTCCCAAGTGTCGCCTAGGGTTTTCTTAGGTATTGAAAGGAGCTCTTGATAAGGTGATTTGCACGCCTGATGACATTTCTTGCTGGGTTAGTTTATTGGTCTTGCCTACTTGTATCCTTAAAACCTTATGCCCGAGAAGTAATCAAGAGGGTAGGTCTGCTATTAAACGTCAACGCCAGGAAGAGTATATTGTTAATGTCATTCGATCTTGGGACATGCTGGGTGGTAGTTTGCAGCTCGTGAGGGAGGCTTTAGCCGAACCCTCCCCATCATGGTCTAATATTGATGATGATAACTTGGACTTGGGTGAGCGTAATGTCAAGCAGTGTAAGAGGAAGATTTGTGATGGCCATTATACTGCTGCGGTCAGAGTTCTTTCTTCTTCTGGTGTTGCACCCTATAATGATGCAACTCTTGAGGACTTAAAGTTTAAGCACCCTTTCAAAGCAGCTCCTTCTTTGCCTCTTTTACCTTTTGATCATCATCCCCTCACTGCATCTTCTACTGTGGTTCTTGATATGATTAAGAGTTTCCCTCGGGGTACTTCTTGTGGTCGGGATGGTTTGCGTGCCCAACACCTTTTGGATTGTATTAGTGGTGCTGTTGTGGCTATTTCTGATGATTTAATTGCTTCTATCACCCAAGTGGTGAACCTTTTTCTTGATGGTAAATGCCCCAAGGCGTTGGGTGAGTATATTGTTAGTGCTCCTCTCACGTCGCTGGCCAAGCCGGGTGGTGGTATTCGCCCTATTGCTGTGGGGACCATTTGGAGGCGCTTAGTTTCCAAAGTTAGTGCCGTTATGATTGGCCATTCTTTGGACGATTATCTAAATGATCTACAGTTTGGTGTTGGAGTTTCTGGAGGGGGAGAGGCTATTCTTCATGCCGTGAATTGGGTGATTGAAGAGCGTGGAGATGATGTGGGTCTTTCGATGTTGTTGGTCGATTTCAAAAACGCCTTCAACTTGGTGGATCGTGAGGTTATGCTTCATGAGGTTCGTCTTCGTTGTCCTGCTATTTCACGATGGGTGGAATTTTGTTACTCCAGCCCAGCTAGATTATATTATGGGGAACACACATTATGGTCACATCAAGGCGTACAACAAGGTGATCCACTTGGGCCTTTGCTTTTTTCTTTAGTGTTACATCCTTTGGTATGTAAGATTAGAGACTCTTTTAGCCTTTCTCTTCATGCTTGGTACCTGGATGATGGCACTATTATTGGAGATACTTTGGTTGTGGGGGAGGTTTTAGAGCTTATCATGGTGGATGGACCTCGTTGTGGTTTGCACCTCAATATTGATAAAACTGAGGTTTTTTGGCCTAAGGAAGATCCCAGAAGCAGGCTTGTGGGTGTTTTCCCACCTAATATTGCCCGACCTTTGCATGGTGTTAAATTACTGGGTGGGCCTGTTAGTGTGGACTTTGATTTTAGTAGTGAGCTTGTTATGAAAAGAGTTGCAAAAACCATTGAGCTTATGGATGCTACTGCTAAGATTAATGATCCCCAGTGTGAGTTATTACTCCTTCGTGCTTGTGCTGGTATTTCCAAATTATATTTTGCAATGCGCACTTGCTCTCCCCGGGTCTTTAAACGTGCCCAGATTTCTTTTGATGGAGCTCTTCGCTCTACTCTAGAGCGTATTGTTACTGCTTCTGGGCCTGGTTTTGGTGATTGGCAGTGGAGACTTGCTACATTACCCTTTGCGTTCGGGGGGTTGGTGTATATTCTGCAGGTGATGTCTTGAACTATGCATTTATTGCGTCTAGACTTCAATCCGCTAGCCTGCAGACTATGTTGCTTCGACATTCTGGTATCGTAACCCCTGGGTCTTCCTTTGATGATGCCTTGTGTGCTTTTAATGTGAAAATGGAGATTGACCTTTTGAGTAATCCGTGTGAGATCGCTGCCCCCAAACTCATGAAGAAACTGGCAGATATATATTTCACACGTGTTACCTGAACCGCCGAATCTACATTTTCTTTATCTACTCGACAGATGGCGTTATGGAAATCGCAAATGGAGGACTACACTTCAGACTGGCTTAGGGTAGTTCCGATATCTGGGTTGGGACAGACTATGAACGCCAGGACCTATCTTTCCGTGTTATGTTATCGGCTTGGTGTCCCCCTATTTTCTGTTCAGATGCCATGCTCAACCTGTTCCAGGGTCTTTGCTGGTGATATTTATGGGGACCATGCTGTATCTTATGCTGGTATTATTGGTATTAAACATCGGCATAACTTGGTACATGATGTTCTTGTTGACATATGTTCTCGATCTGGGGTTTCGGTTCGTAAAGAGGTTGACATTGGACTTTGTGGTGAAAGGGACAAATCTTTACGTCCTGCTGATGTGTTACTTTACTCTTGGGATGAAGGACTTGATGTTTGTGTTGATTTGACTGGATCATCTCCCTTGACGCAAACTGGTATGGTTGATTTCGTGCCAGGTCGTGCGGTGATTGAGGCGGCACAACGTAAACGCGTCAAGTATGAGGCTAAGTGCGCAGGTATGGGATATGGTTTCCTCCCCTTCTCTTTCTCTTCTTTTGGGGAACTTGAAAAGGATGCTGTGACTTTATTGAAGCGTATTCGAAAGTTCTCGATGACTCAAGACATTGGAGCACGTGTTGCTGCTCATATTTTTAGTAGGATTAGCTTTTCTATAGCTAGAGGAGTGGGAGCCCAATTAGTATCTCGGCTCCCTACTAACTTCTTGTAAATCCTATATGTTTCTAATAAAGTGATGTTTTTATAAATAAATAAATAAATAAATAAATAAATAATAATAATAATAATAATAATAATAATAATAATAATAATAATAATAATAATAATAATAAAATAATAATAATAATAATAATAATAATAAAAGAGGAAAGAGTGTGTAACACTACTCTTCCTTGTTGATTTCCCCAATCTCCGTGCTCCTAGTGCCCCCCTTTTGCTGCCAGTTGTTGTTGTTGCTGTTGTTGCCCGTAATCAGGGGCGGAGGGAGGGGTGGGCGGGTGCTCCAATAAGCCCAATGATTCTAGTAAGATACCATTGTTTAGCCCATAATTTAACGTTTAATACGAGCCTCTCTCAACTAGCGACTTTTCTATAATGAAAAAAAATAAAAATAAAACCCACATGAAATATCTCCTTTCGAAGGGGCCACTGAAGAAAAATATATCTAAAATTTGGAGGTAGCCATTTTCTACCTTAAATGGTTTTTATACTTCTTTCTTTATCGTTGAAAATTACTATTGTGTAAAACCCAAAATTTCCATCCATTGAAATTCCCATGTTGCCCCTCTAAAATTTTGAATTCACAAGAACACATATATAATGAACCAAATGAATTATGAAATGCATAACCTAAGTATTAATCTTTAAATTACCTAAATCAATAAACCATACATTATAAGTTAATTAACAAAATAAATATTCCTAAACTATATTACTTAAAAAAAAAAAAAAAAAAAAAAAAAAGAAAAAAAAAAGGGCATGCCTTATGTCCTTAAACTACAATTTTGGTCTACATTCATCCAAGGTGAAGATAAGCACAAGAATTGGTCATCAAATCCCCCTAAAAAGATCGCAGTATACGGCTTGTATAATTCCATATTTATCACACGCTCCTTTCCTCCTTTTCCTCTTCATAATATACGACATAATCAAAAAGATAACACACACAATTATTCTCTATCATTCTCCTCACAAAAGTCACGGCCTCTTTTTCCCTCCTCCATACGTTGCCCTAAATCAGTCATCATCTCACTTTGTTTAGCTCTCAAATCAAGGAAGAAGAAGGGTTTGAAGGTTGTTTTGATCGTGGTATTCTTGGGTGTTGTGGTATTGATTCGTGGGTCTCTTTTGTTCTCTCTTGTGGTCTCGTTATTTTCTGCCTAAGGTAACACTTCATCATCTTTTGTTCTTTCAGCCATTCGACACCTTATTATCATTTGTAATCAGTAGTAAAACATGTTATACGACCTTAATAATCTTGTCCTTATGCTATGTGAAGGCCTCATCAAATCTGAATAAGAATAACACATGAAAACGTCACATAAAATCATGAAACTATAACCTATATGTGTCGATCTTTGTTTCTGTTTTGGGGTCATTTGAATCAGTAATTATTCAAGCCATGAATCTGGACATCTATACCCTAATAAGGTCATTAAAACACGACCTAAATTCTGGAAATAAAACCCTAACCATTAAGATGGGGCGCATGCATTTAATATGTGGGATTAGGGCTTGGTTGGTGTTATTTTATGTGACCTCTTGGCTCGTTACCTTATGTTGAGTGTATGGCATGTGTGTGTGATCATTAGAGGCTGGCAACATGTGTGTTAATATGATAATTAAAACAGGTCTTGTGATATATATAAGCCTCGTGTGTGTTTGTATAAGTAAACAAGTTATATAATGGCTTAAAACGGGTTTTTGAACGGGACTGTTTTGATAGCTGATTTTGTGTGCTTAATAACGTGAGCTTCTCAAGTTTTAATACTGAAATTTATGCATGTAAACCTATTTTAGGGTCCTAGGAAAGTATTCCAATTGGTTTGAACGAATTTGAGTTTGATTTGGTTGTTTTTCTGAATTTAATGTGATGATATGTTAAACTGTGTTAGCAGAATTGTATTTCAGTCGGGTTCTATGATTTTTCATTTCCAAACCATAGTAAATTAGAGGCCACAAATTTACAAGAATCATATTTCACATGTTTACTATCTCTTTGAATTTTTGTAGAATTTTATGAAGTAATATGGTTAGGTTTTTAAGTGCATACTTTTGAAGTGTATCTGCAGATCTAAATCTGAACATGTTAGCTTAGACGATTTTAAAAAGAGGTTTACACTTGATAATAAAATCTATAAAAATTCCAGTAGACACCTAAGACATATGGGCTCCTGTGAGAATTTTTTTGATTTTGATTTTTGGATTCTGATACATTTTTAAAATTCGTTTAATGGGCTTAATTTTGTGATAAAATCAGTTATACATGTATTGCTTATGTGTTAAAGGTGTTCTTTTGATGTTTAGTGCCCTAATGTATGTTATATTATATCGGGTGTGTCTTGTTGATATCGTGTTGACTTGTGTGTGAGTATGTTAAACCTAATTGATAATCCCGAACCCTAAACCTAATTTAACTAAATTGGGAAGTCGTATTAAAAGTTACTAAATATGGAAAGTTACTAATTATGGAAAGTTACTCAATATGGAAGGTTACTAAATATGGAAACTTGCCAAATATGAAAACATGCTAATTTTGGAAACCTGCTAGAAATAGAAAGTTACTTAAAATAGAAGGTTACTAAAAGAGGAAAGTTACTAGAAATGGAAAGAAGCCCTAATATGTAATAAGAACAACATCAATGAGTAAACAACTTATAAAACAAGCTATTAATAAGGACTACTATATCATGTGTAGATTCTGTAGAGGAGTGTTTCCCATTCTGTGATCCTTTCCTTATTCAGCTTTTCATTTACTCAAGGTACGGATATTCTTACCTTATCCTTAAGGTTTCCTTTGAGACTTTCAACCTTGATATGAACCATTGACATGAACCTTTGATATGAACCTTTGATATGAACCTTTGATATGAACCTTTGCTATGAACCTTATGATATGACAACTATGATATGAGCCTTTGTTTATGAACCCTTATGTTACATGAGCTTTCCTAGTCATGAAGGTACCATGACTGTGTTATCGATGCACCGATGACACGACTCTAGGGTGGTCGAGTGATGTTCCACCCCGTCCCTTTTGTTATGTGATATGTATGGCCACGATGATTATGATATCTGCAGGGGCGTATGGATGCATCCTAGATCCATTTATGTTATGTTATATGATATATTTCTGGTGACTGGTGCTGTATGCAATACACGCCTTTCACAATTCTGGGAGCTTATCACTCCATTATGTTACTTATGAAGATTATGATTATGATGTATGATATGATTATATTTCTGAGCTCATGGTATTATGATTCTGTTTATGCAGGCGACTGCATAGATTCCTGTTACTTAACCTATACACTATGTTTCTCTTACATTACGTTATGCCTACTTATGTTTCCCCATTGTACTTCATTTGAACTTCACATTTATATTTCTGTTCTATATTATCATATATCTGTTCACTGGGTTTTTTATGCTCAGCCGCATTTCTTTTCTCCGCGGCAGGTTTATCAAGTTAGGAGCTAGGGCTATCTTTGGGCTGACAGTAGGAGTTGAGTGTGGACTTACCCTAGACTTCTTAGATTTGGGTTATATTTACCAATTGATTAGACTCTGATTATGTTTCCTTTCATTTTGGTTTATGAAACTTATGTAATTCTGTAAGTCTTATTGACTTATGTTGTGATTTATGTTAAGAATTCCGCTTGTGTTTTATTATGTATGTTCTGATATGTCACCATAATGTGATACTTCTACCCTTGTCGGGTTGGGGTGTTACATATTGAGTTTGACTTTTTTTTCTCCCGTATCTTCTGTCGTGTGTTAGTTGTTTGTTTCTTTACTCTTGACAAATATGAATTGAGCATTAACTTTTGTATATATTTTGTTCATGTTTCTTATTTTGGTTTTGTGTTTGTTAGGATTAAGAAAAAGGATCGGTCACCCCGTATATTTTCATGCTTAGCGTAGCTCTTAGTTTTGTTAGTTTTAGTTTAGGTATCGTAATAATAGTTTAGTTATAGTAGTATTTGTGGAGTTGGGTCGGGTCTTTACCCACTGTCAGCTCACTCCACAGCCCATGTGGGGCGTTTTATATGTAAGTATATATACCCTTTCCCACCCAAGGGAAAGGGTTGGTTGTTCATTTTAATACACACACACAACTAGTGTGTTTCTCTCACTAGAACTTCCCACACTCTACTCTCTCTCTCTAACTCTAACCATGGATTTGTTCTTCCATAATCCCCGACCTCCCGAATCCCACATAATCAACATATGAATCGATCCTACAATTGGTACCAGAGCCCAGGTTGTTATTTGTGTTGATTTTTATTGTGGTTCACTGTTTTGAGGTTGTTTTTACCATTTTTTTAACTGGTCTAAATTTTTTATCATACGTTTGTGGTAAACAATTTCATACTGCTTATTGTATCAATCTAAAGACTTTTGAACTTAACTTTTTCAGTGATCCACCTCTCGGGCTAGGTAACACAAGCCGAAGTGGTGAGAATAGTATGCAACTTTTGAATGAATTGAAGGATACCTGTTCCAAGTTGTCTGCAGAAATTGTTGATCTGCAAACAAAAGCTGCTTCCCAAGATGGAGTCATCAAAGCTCAAGGTGGGGAGATAAAGGCTTTGAAGAGAAGGGTTAGGTATTTAGAAGGAGTCAAAGGATCAAGAATTCCCAAACACAAGGTTAAATCTTCTGAAGCTTCTAAGGATGCTCCCAAACAGGGGGGGAATGAAGGCAAAGTTTCAGGGAAGGCTAAAGAGGGTGAAAGTATTGGTGTAGAGAGTGATCCAATGGAATTTGTAGTTGCTGATAAGCAAGGGAATGAAGTGGTGATGGATAGGTGTTTGGGCAAGGTTACAACTGTTGATAGTGAGCCAGTTATTCCTGCTAGTGAGCCAGTTATTCCTGCTAGTGGTCCAGTTATTCCTGCTAGTGATCAACAGGGTAATGAAGCTGTTATGGATGCTGCTACACTAAAGACTGCCAATGAAGAAGTTAATATTGCTTGTGTTGAAGTTAATGTGGCTATTGATAAGGTTAGTGCCACTGAGATTGAAGTTAGTATTGCTGCTACTCAAGGTGATGATAATATTACTATAGCTCAAGTATTAACAAAGATGAGGAGTACAAAACCTAAGGCAAAAGGAGTTGTCATTAAAGAGCCAGTATCAGTACCAAAAACACCATCAACAACTATTTCACCATCAGAAAAAGGCAAAGGTTTGTTGAGTGATGAACCTAAGAAGAAATTTAAGTTTCTGTCACCCAGTCAAAAAGAACAACAAATGATTACAGATGAAGAATTGGCAAGACAAGTGCAAGCTAATCTTGATGCTCAAGAAGCTGCTCAGATTCTTTCAGACAAGGAGTATGCAGAAAAATTACAAGCAGCTGAAAGATTAAAGTATACTCCTGAAGAGCAACAATCAGCAATTCATGACTTATTGGATGACATTAGAAAGAAAATGAGTAAGAAGAAATCTTATGTCAATAAACCTCCTTCAAGAAGTGAGAGACTGAAGTACATGAAAGCTTATTTGAAAGGTCAGGATGGTTGGAAAGAGAAATACTTCAAGTATAGGACTTATGAACAAATTCAAGAAATCTACATTAAGACACATGCCAGACTATCCAAGGATTTGAAAGGTGGTACATTTGATATAAGAGCAGAAAAGAGAACTGCAGAACCATTGGAATCTGAGGGATTCAAGAAGCAGAAAGAGTAGAAAAGAGAACTGCTCAGGAAGATGGGAACGTATCTAGGACCCAAGGACAAGAAATAGAATTAAGACTGCTAGATTTAGAGTTAACACTGCTAGAATGTATAGTTATTAATGCTTATGAAATAACATATTAATTATACAACATATCAGTTAAATTACATTTACACTGAAAGACAACATAGCATTTCTTGCAGGTGATTCACTTGGTTAATTGACTAGCAGGTGAATCACTTGGTTTATGAGTTGGAGGTTCTTCATTAGGTGTTTGACTTACAGATTCTTCACTTGGTTTTTGAGTAGCAGGTTCCTCACTTGGTGCTTGACTTGGGCATACTCCACTTGCTGTTTGAGTTGCAGTTGGTTCAGTTTCTTCATCACCCCTGCCCAAGTGAGCACCAACTCTTGTAGATGCATTAATACAACATAAATGCTTACAATGGAGCCAAAACATTGAGATTTTGAAATTTTTGACTATAGTCACATGAATATTTCACAGTGTGACTATTTTGAATGTATTGGTCACATATAATACCCTTATAATGTGGCCATAAACATAATTTAGATGCACATTTGTGGTATGGTGTGACTATTGTATAGCCTATAGTCACATGATTGTGCTACAATTAAATGTGACCATACACATTAGGAATTGGCAGGCAAACACACACTTAACTTTAGACACACATATTAACTTACGTGACTATTTGTATCGAATTTTGGTCACACTTAATCATGTATGCCTATGGTTTAGTGTGACCATATATGACATTTGGTCACACAGTTCAAGTGTGTGGCTAAATTTTCAACAAAAACTAGCAGTCACGCTTAAATAATGTGTGACAAACTTGAGCATATGATTTAGCCACATACACAATTACTTCGTGTGACCATATATGGATTTTGGTCACACTTTTCAATTGCGTGACATATATTTGTCACATATGTATATATATAGTGTGACTAATGTTTCAACCTTATTTGTATCCGTCACACGTCCCAAATTATAAGTGACTAAAAAATCAAATTTTTTTACCAGATACGTATAGTCACAAAAATATTCAAATGTGTGGCTGTAGCCTCAGATGTAATTCCGAAATGGTCACACAAGTCGGATCAAGTGTGGCTGTTTATTTTATTCTGGTACATTTAGTCACACAAATAAGTTACTATGTGGCTGTTCGAAAAACCACATGTGTGACTAAATCCCATTTTTGTACTAGTGTTATCATTTCATCTGTACGTCACGGGCTGATTAATCGTAACCATCAGGGGAGAGAAATGTGTACACCAAGGACGCACAACAAGTTCACGAGAAAGGTGTATACCAAGGACGCACAACAAGTTCACATGATCGGGCTTAATGTCTCATGATACAAATTAAAGATGATCAGTGTTTCAACTTGTTACTTAGGTGTTATCATTTCATGTGTATGTTACTGGCTGATGGGTTATATATAAGATTACTAGAATGCATTTGGTGAGATGAAGATGTTGATATTCTGTTCCCCAAATGGACAATCTTGAAGAAGGTCGAGTCTACAGTCTGTTCTACATTTTCCGCTGTGTGTTAGAAGACTAAAGACAACATGCATTTGGTTATCAAAAGACTTCTTCATATTCTGGGAATTCATCAGAAAGGTTGTTAGTTTGGGGGAGAGCACTAATTAGGGGAGAGTGAAAAGCCAGATTTAATCCCTAATTAGATCTGCTCACATTGTTCTTCTGCTAGTAAAGTGATGGCAGCTGAGAAGATTTAGGAAGCTAAATGAAGTAATGAAGTTTGAAGACCACTCTCAGAGCTGCTGCATCAAGTTCATCAAGGTGTCGAAGAACAAATTCCTGAGATTGATAATGAACCCCTCCACCATAATCTTACTCCAGACCCGAGTTCTGGAGAATCATCTTCACAAAGGGTCATTCGATCAAATTCTCATCAGCTCAATCAATCGTTTGATTATATCAGCAAGTGGTCAAAGGCTCACCCATTGAAGAATGTGATTGGCAATCATTCTCGACCTGTTTCGTCAAGAAGTCAACTACAAATTCATGCCATATGGTGTTGCTTTGATGCACATGGACATCCGTTACCATTCGGCGGAAAATGGTCTGATTGAACTATTTTCTATCAAAGAAGAATTAAGGTGGTAATTCTTCATGTATCCTTTGTAAATACATAAAATCATAAAAACTCAAAAAATATTTTTTCCAATTTCATAAAACTTTTATAAAAAGAAAATAGAAAAATATAAAACCAATAAAACCCTAAAAATCAGAAAAATAGAAAATACCAAAAATAGTTTTTTCAAGGCATGTCTTCTGGTATCGATAACATTTACGGTCCTAGAAATGTCATTCAATAATGACACGGGTCTTTAAATGAAGTTCGAACAGAAGTTCAAAAAGTTTTTCAAAACATGCCTATATGGCTTGCTATTATTTCAGGTAGCAACCCGTTTTTTAAAATGGGGAAAGCACGTCGCCAAAAAGACGGCTGTTCCTCCCACTGGGTGAAGTTCACCCGGGCATGGATTACTTTATATCCGTGTTTCTCCTATTTAGTGTACGCTTCATTGCATTATTTCCTGATTCAGAAGAGAAGTCTTCTTTTACCAAAACAAATTTTTTCCCATCTATGATTCTTCAGGAAAATAATTTGTATCTAAAATGGTGGTTTAAAACAGTATTTGAAAATCAATCGAACCTAATTTTTTCCCTTAAAATTTGCCACTCAATCTATGACAAAAGGTTTAATTTTTCATAAAATTTTAAATTGATAACGAGTCATAGATTGAGGGGGAGAGTGATTTTAAATTTTATTTTAGATCATCAAATGGTATCTTTGTATGGTTCAAGTAATGAATAAACATGTGTTTTTATGTGTCAGAATATGAATCTTTTCATGAGTTTCTCGCTAAACTCCAAATCATTTATAAACTCATCATTTCTGACACTAACATTCTCCCTCATTGATTGAGGGGGAGCATAGTAATGTTCCATTATCAGTATATATTGAATCAGACCACATTTTCTCCCATATTTTCTAAACTTATTTAAATCAATGGGGATCACAAATCTCAAAAGGTTTGAAATTTTTGATCGGGGGAGAGAATGTGATTTAAATATGAAATCTGATAAAATGTGATCTTTTGGACTCATGTGTAGGCTCCTAAATATGTGCTAAACTCTTTCGTATATCGATGCACATATTGAGGGGGAGCAAATGGTTTATGATAGCAATTGTGGAAGAATACCAAAGACCGACCATTTTATTTAATGTACTGGAGTTATAAGGATGGTAAGGTTAGGTATCAGTTCCCACGATCCCGCTAGAGCCGGAGGGATCTACCCAGGGACAATCCACTAGTTAGTGTAGAAGTCTTTAGGTATGATTAAAAAAGGAGCAATGTGAGAATAAGGGAAGAGTGCCGACTGAGATGGAGCTAGTACTGGAACAAACCCAACAAGGTACTAGTGATGAAGTCTCGGTAAGCACTGAAGGGGTTGAAGAATGAAAAAGAAATGTAAAGATAAAGGGTTAAAAGAAAGAAGCCCTCCTTACACATTAGGCAGAAACCGGGTCAATACATATGCTGTCAGAATCACGTAGTTGATTGCTGACATTGAAGACAAGTATCATGGACCCAGTGATATGCTGCACAACCCTCCCTAGCCACTCAAGGTCTCTCAAAAGACTCTTGTTTCATTCACACGGAGATTCACTCATTACTATTGACTCTCTCACTCCGAGTTAGTTGATATTGAAAAGGTGGCAGTCTGCTCCAGCCTCCGATCACTAAATCAAAACGCACTATTGAGTCTAGAGCCAAGAGATCATCCATAAATCTCATTAGGAACACATTTTCAATATGCTTGCTGTTTCATACATCGTGAAAAGCAAAAAAATATATATGAAGAGTCCTACGCATTATCCTCGTGGTATTGCCAGAACATCCGAGTGATACGAAAGTATTCACAATGAAGATGGAAATCCTTCTAGAGCCAACATCAAACAAGCTCTTGGTAGGTGACATGTGAGATCCTTCATGGATCAAACTAGTGACAACTGGAAAGAAACGATGGGGCGATTCACATTTGAATCAAACTTGTTCCAGGAAAAAGATTGACGGATGCTTTTGGAAAACCTTTCAATGTGCTCACCAACTGAGTGTTGAGCACATTGATTGTGTAAATTTTCAAACAAAAGTGTTTATGATGAAAATTTGATTTAACTTATAAAACTCTCATCGTGTTGCATAAAATGTTTATCCAGTGACACGCGAGTGATTTTTCTAATCAATTTCTCATAAATCAGTGGGTATTTAATTCGCTGATTCACTCTACCGTGCTATCTGCTTTGAGATGATTCGGTATGAGAACATGCTTAGTATGATGATTCTGACATTAATTTGTTAGAAGACTCATTACTACAAGCTGGAAAGTCCTGTCAAGGAGAATCTTCTTTAAAGGGGATTCTACCTGATCACTGGTCGTTCCTTACGGAACCGAAGGTTAATCCAACCACACCGGGCGAATGACAAAGCCATATTCGTTCCCCAATTTTATTGCTAACTGTTTTATTTCAGATTCATATAAAGATGGTGATGGTGGTACCTGATTCCAGCAGAGACGTGTCAATCCACACTCCATGCTCACACTTCCAATTCATTATCAAAGACATCATGATAGTGGAATGACCTACAACAATGCTTTCGCAACTCTGATGCTAAATATCATGATCCAGAAAGGTGTGAGCGTGACGGTCCGATGGTCACTACATCACATGGAGGCGATACTACTAAGGATGATTTGAAGATTTACTGTGGCTAATGATCTCAAAGCAAGCTCAAAGATCACACAAGCCAAAGGAACATTAATCACAAGATCATTGCTTAAAGTAGAAAGATAGCACTTGAAGAATCAAATGATACAAGCTAGAGCTAAAGATCTATTTATAGAATGCTAAGCTTCAATTTGTTTTTCTGGGGTGACCTCCCTTAGGGGGAGATTGTTAGGATTAAGAAAAAGGATCGGTCACCCGTATATTTTCATGCTTAGCGTAGCTCTTAGTTTTGTTAGTTTTAGTTTAGGTATCGTAATAATAGTTTAGTTATAGTAGTATTTGTGGAGTTGGGTCGGGTCTTTACCCACTGTCAGCTCACTCCACAACCCATGTGGGACGTTTTATATGTAAGTATATATACCCTTTCCCACCCAAGGGAAAGGGTTGGTTGTTCATTTTAATACACACATACAACTAGTGTGTTTCTCTCACTAGAACTTCCCACACTCTACTCTCTCTCTTTCTAACTCCAACCATGGATTTGTTCTTCCATAATCCCCGACCTCCCGAATCCCATGCAATCAACATATGAATCGATCCTACAATGTTCAATTATTAAAACTATATGAGACTAAAGAGTTCAAGTTATATATAGGGGTGAGCATGGGCCGGTTTAAGACGGTTTTTGGCTAAAACGAAACCTTGAACTAAAAGTTCGGTTTTAAGTTTTTTTTAACCAAACCCCGCACCAAAAATACGATTTGGTTTTTTTAGGTTTTTGTAATTTAAAATCACTCTCACAGATAGTTAGCACATGAATTTAGACAAAGTTATCTAAAAGATAAAGATTTGTCAATGAGATAAATATTATTATGATGGTATCAGAGTCGTCTCAAGGTTATTTGAGGCCTAAAGCGAAAATATGAAATGAGACATTTTTGACAATGTTTTTTTGTTGTTAATTTAAAAGGGACGTGTCAAAACTAGTTATATCATAAATTTGGGTATCCAAAATTTAAGATGATGGTTTTATGTTAGACATAATATTTTATCTAAGGTTTTTTAATTCGGATATTCGAAATTTCAGATAACAGTTTTATATATCCGAATATCCATATCTATAATTTTTGAAAAACTTTTATATGAGTTCCAAAACTATCTTGATATCAATTCATGATAACAGCTTGATATCATTTGATTTTGTTTGTGCTATATACTTGATTTTATACTTACATTTGTATTTTTGATCTGTGATTTGGGAAAAAAATTATAATCCTATAGTAGAACTTTATTTGATGTTTAACTCTAGAGACCATTGAGTTTTTATATTCTAAAAAATTGACAATAAAAGTGATGAATGCAAGGCATATTATATGTAGTTGTTGATAAAAAGAACAATGCATGAAAATCATTATAAAATAATGAGAAAAATAATACTGAGTAAGTGAGTAATTCATTTGCATACTTGCTCATACTTACATTTAGCATGTGTAAGTAATTTTGAAAATAGTAATAACAAAGGAGTAATTTTTAGTAGGTCATAGTGAAAGCAAAGTATTATGTAGCCGTGCAATAGCCCTCCCGTTTGGTTTTTGCGCGCTGATCCCCATTGATTTGGTCCCATTTTATTCTGGTCCGTTTACTGCATCGATTCCCATTGATCCGTACACTGCATTATTATTGGTCCCCATTTCATTGGAAATCAAGTCTTGGTACTTTGAAACTCTAAACCAACAGCTGTATCACATACATTGGTCCCCACCTAAAGATTCTTTGTTTGAAGACCACTTCACTTTGGTCTTAGCAGTAGCACATACCACATACCACATATGCTTTAGGGTTCCAAATCGAACCCTAATTTTAATTTAGGGCCGATTGCCTTTGATTATTTTTTAGGGTTTATGTTTGTTTATTTAATTTGATTAGGAACCCTAGGATTAACATGTTTATGTGTTTGTATGCGATCTTGTGGCAACTTGCTAATTGTTAGGTAGAATCCATGCAAACGTGCATGTTTGGCATCGATTCATTGTTGTGATGGTTTAAATTGTTTTTCACATGTAATTTAATTGATAGATGTCGAATTGGGGAAGACTCATATTAATTAAGTAATCAATTATGTACTATGTGGTGTATATTTAATTATGACTAATGCAATCGATACGTCGATGCATATGGCTCACTTACCTTTGTAAGTGATAGTCTTAATTGAATATATACAATATAAACCTATAATTGATTATTAATAGGTTTTATCGAATTAGTTTGCATATGGCTAATTGTTTACATAAATTAATTGTTAAGTTATGTGCATTATTTAGTTGTTTATTTTTATTATTACTTATGTTTTGTTTAATTGTATGACATGTTTTAAGCAAAAAAGGGTAATTTTTGAATAAATAATAAAGGGACTAAATAATGAAGAAACTTGATGTTATAAATTATGAATCTTGGAAAGTCTTATGTGCCGATATTGGTTCGCTTTGCACGGTAATTTGCTCCCAGGCGAGACTAGCAAGGTTATAATTTATAACATGTTTTTTTAAACTAAAGTCATAAACTTTTAATTGAGTGATGTGTTTTTGTACCAATAGAACGAACGGCTTACCCAATTGTGACATACTATAAGAGGGGTTTAAGTAGAAACGGATTTTTTAATAAGATTCGCTCTGACCTTTGTCTCTACGCTCTTTTGTGCGTCAAATTGGAGCTACCAAGTACGACTATTTTATGTATAAAATCATCTTAAGGGTGAATTGACCTAAATTTCACGTGCCACTTTGTGGTAATTATCCGAATAACTTGGGTCTTTTGACTCATGCAGTAGTAGGATATAGTAGGCAATAATTGTAGGTAATTCTTTGATTGGTGAACCCAATACCTCAATTAAAACTTTGTTGATTTAATCTTAGCTTAAATTGGTAAATAAAAAGGTTTTGAAAAACTCATGATACGAAGATGTATGCATGCTTCTTCGTACATATTTTGATTATAAACATAAAAAACTAGTACCCTTAAAATTAAGTTAATGCCATCTAATTAAAAGAACAATTCATGTGAGAGATTGGACTAAATTACAATTGAAAGGTGAATTTCACACTTTCATTACTAGCAGATCAACTGATGTAATGGGACTATGGTAATTTACAGTTTTTTAATTAGACGACTTAATTGAGTTGTAAGTGAGAGCTTGGACTCAAGGCATAAGATGGGGATAAAACATGCTTATATTGGAAATTGTTTGCCAATATAAATCCCATAATGATCTAGGAATTGGAAATTGTTTGCCAATTATTGTTCGACAGATTACCTTATTATATACTTTCATTACTAGCAGATCAACTGATGTAATGAAACTATGTTAATTTGGATCCTATTTTTCAAGAAAATACTATGGTTATATGACTATTTGTAACACCCCCAATTTCGTGACGTGCAGCGGAATTTAATTTGGGTGTTACTTCATGGCACAACAATTGAATAGTAGAAAACGATCACCAATTTGGTCGTTTTAAAAGATTTATCATTCGAATATCATAGTTTACAAAGTAAGGTCCCCAGTAGTTCCAAAGTTTATTAAATAGGTTTTCGAATGATATTTATAGCCTTTATAATTATCCGTGCTTCTCCGTACCATCCGTGCTCATTGTGAACCTGAGATAAAGACATGCTTAAAACGTCAACACAATGGTTGGTGAGTTCGTGGAGTTTGATAGAAAATATCTTTCTTTGAAAGGTGTATAGTGATTGTTGAAATAAATAATAGTTCTTCATGAAATAAATAACGAGTTGCGTTGTATAAAAATCCACAAGCGAATCATGTATGAT
This sequence comes from Artemisia tridentata subsp. tridentata, assembly GCA_021014915.2. Lineage (NCBI taxonomy): Eukaryota > Viridiplantae > Streptophyta > Magnoliopsida > Asterales > Asteraceae > Artemisia > Artemisia tridentata. The sequence continues at coordinate 62,942,839 of CP139505.1, read as the reverse complement.
CTCCAAAATCATAAGTTTCATATTATAATTGAAGCTGAGCTACATTGTTATATGCTCGAAATAGAATGTTGAGTCAACTTTTAAATGTAACGATATATCATGCTTTTTGGGTTGTCTTTTGTAGAATTCTCATTTAAATCACATACGCTAGCAATTAAAGTTCAAGTACAGGATTCAAAAATTATATCACATAGTGGGAAGAGTAACTTAGAGTCTGAAATCTATCAGTGTAAAGTGGTGGTCTTCTAAATACAGCTGTATCCTAGGATATATATGAAACATTCATATATTCATAAAGTTACATTGCCCTAAGCCTCATGACACGCAAAACGTTAACAGAGTACCGTAAAACGGCGGTGCCCCACCAGGGTTACTGATGGGTTTTTATAGCCCTCATGTTAATAGGTACTTGCCAATTCCTATTTTTCTCAAATATAGTGCATCGCGACTAAATACGACTAACCATGTAGGCATTCCGTCACAGTATTTAGTGGGATAGGTCGTCAGCCTCTAACAGGTTTCGAAGCTGTTCACTATATTCGCGCTCACCGCAATGATTAATGGCTCATGATCAAGGGACTTTATGGCAATAAAGGGGTGCTTAGGCAATATAGGTGAATCATGCATAATTTTAGTCTTGGCAATTATTTATAGTGAAATGTAGAAATATCATATTAAAGTAGCAGTACATTCATTTGTCACATGAATGCATACAATGAGTCTCAGTGTCATATTACATCAAGTAGCTTAAAGATGTTATCTTCCAAGTTCCGTGTTTAAGCTAAACAGACAATTTGCACATATAATGAGCATGTATTCCTTTCAAGTATGATTCAAACATGTAAAGCATAGTGGATGATTTTGAGTAAATCATGAGAGTTTTATATAAGTAACTTAAAACAGTTAAAGCATGTATCTCCCCCAAAAGAGTTATTAAAACAAGAGTTAAAAGTAGGGGCCACGACTCACCTGGAGCGTATCTGACAAGACGAAATTATAAGACCAAGTAAACGATCACGAAAACTTCTTCAATACGAGACCTAAGTATAAACGAAGTCTAAGAGTCTAACTTACTACTAATAGCGAATGTGGAAAGGATAAATCGTATAACGATTTGATCGGTGATGTGAGTGTGTGATATGCTTAAAATGCCTCAAGTTAAAAATATACTATATCTATAATATTATCTTGATTTTTATATTAATCGACTCAAAATATTGCTTTCTCAAAATATGCTGCAATAATATGTAAAAATGAATTTGCTAATATTTCTAATAGCGAAACCTTAAGTAATGCATACTAAAATGAAACATGCATATGAAATGAAGGGTGCAAAATGAAAATAAACTAAGAATGTCAAGTAAAGTTAAATAGGTCCTTGTCCTTTTCAGATTTTATAATTTTTAGTCTAACTGTGATCGCGTTACGTTGTTAGTCCTCGGTTAAGTCCAAAGTCCATAATAGTCCAAAATTTGTCTATATATCCATATAAGGCTTGAAGTCCAAAGGTATGTCAATTTAAGTCCTTTATAAACTGTTTTAACAGCTTCAGTCCATAGTTTTCACGGTTGGCAGTTTTAGTCCTTCAAGGTGGGTTTGCGTCACGTTTTTAGTCCAAAAGTGTTAAAAATTATGGAGAAAAGTTATGCGACTTTTTCTGGTGCTTATTTAAGTTTATTAAAACTTAAGTTAACTGCTTATTTCTGAAAATACCTTATTTTTAGCTTATTGGTCTCATTAACGAAATATACATAGGCCCGTTAAGAAATCGAGGGGCGAGGGCATGAAAATGGTTTTGGGCTTGGACTTGGGCCATTTTTATGATTCTAAAAATATGCCATATGGGCCTGTTGGGCTGTTTAGTCGTAAACTCTTATTGGGCTGAATATAAGCCCAATCGGAAACTAAATAGTTTCTGAAAATGTTATGTTTATTTTGCTAACAAGTCAGTTTTAAACGAGTGGTTTTTGAGGGTCGAAAAGATATTATAAGGTCGAACTTAAAATACCAAATACGTAACTAGCTGGGTGGTTTATCGATTGGTGTAAAAATATGTGGTCGTTGTTTGTTCCAATTGTAAGTAAACAAGTCTTGAGTTGTACCAGTCGCACATGTGCTACTGGAAACTTTTGAAAATAATCTAAGTCTTCTTTTTAAGGCAGTTGTGTAGCGTTTAATAAAGGTTCATTTCTCAGTTATTTTTACGTGTTGTTAAAACGAGAATGGTAGCTTGTTGGGAGTTCTATTAGGTCGTATAAAAATGGGACATTGTCCTGTATTCGAGTCGCAAGTTAATGTGAGACTTAATAGGTGACTTGGGCTGTTCTTAATAAATGAAATTCTTAGTAAAGATTCTAAGGGTCTTCGAGTTTGCATGGTACTTGTAATATAAGGTGTTTATATGTTGGGTTAATGCATGCATGTGTGTATTATTTTAAACGTGTAAAGGAGGTGTGGATGGTCCTTAACTCGATCACAGTGAAGATTGTTGTGATGTGGGTTTCATGCAATGAACCCAAATAAAATCAACATGACATCGATATGCAAAATTAAATTATTCGCCCAGATATACAATGCATGGTGTGGTTTTTGTGCATGTGGGAAATGAAATAAAGAGGTTTAACGAGTACTTACTACGCCTCTTAAGGTGGTGAAGGTGCTGTGAAACTTCGAAGGAGAACACGAACCAAAACAGTCCACTCGCTAGTCAAGTCCTACGTGTTTTAGATCCTTACTCTATTTGTTCTTTATATTAAGGTAGAAGGTTTGCTGGGTTTTTGGAGTGGTTAGTGAGTGTGAAGGATGGCTGAGATGAGTAGGTAAGGAGGTGAGGGTGAGAGTTGGGGGATTGTCAGTGGTGTTCGAACATCAGCACAAGGACAAAATCAGTAGCTTGTCCGATTTATTCTTCTAAAGGGTGATACACAATTCTGGGTTTGTAAAGGGTTGAGTGAGAGTATAATAAGTGTAGGGTGAGTGAGATAGATTGCTAAGGGAGGTGGTCATACATATAGAAGTAGGAACACATTTTTATTGACTTCAAGACTTTCCAAATCAATCATTGAGTGGTACTGTATACTAAGGGACACCTAGGCTAGTTTCACTGACTCTCAAGATATTTTAGGAAGTTTGGTAGAGTTTTGTCTCTTGTTGTTGGATTCTATACATGAGCATGTTTTACTGATTCATATGTGAGCTATTTTTACTCATTCAACAAATAAGGTTAGCGTACTAGCTTAGTCTCTTGTGATTCTAACATCCTTTTACACGTGAAAGAATATTAGGAAAGTCTTTAAAAGTTTGTAGGAAATGTCGGATTTAGAAATGGTTGAGTTTCGATGGGTTACTTATGTTGGTTTGGGTTAAAATGGGACAAACGAACTGAGTTTGGATTTCACAAGAATACGCGATATATAGGACTGCGAGTTGGCACCTATAGAGTCTAGTGGGTGGGAAATAAGATGATACAAAAACATGGGTGAGTCGTGTTTGATTATCGAAAGGGCTCAAGCCATTTTGGAAATGCATGTTAGTCGAATACATTTATTATTCACAGAAGGAATTTGGTTTCTGATGTTGGGCTCATGTGGCGTGTTTGGGGATGTTGGGCCTGATGGTCCGATTGACTTAGTTAGTGTGTGTACAAGAAAACATAATTATTGTGTGTTTAATATTTGTGTTATAATTAGTGAAAGTTTAGATGGGATTAAGGTATAACTGAAATCAAATTATAGATTTAATAGTTTTAACTATAATGTGAAATTGGTGTAGTCTGAGTTTAGTGTAAACGGAGTTTTGTGAAACACTGAGTCTCGAGGTATGTGTGGTCATTTAATATATACCTTCAAAACGTAATGCGGTAATGCTAATATTAAAAGAAAAGTTTAAATTTTTTCGTAAAAATGGGTTTTGTTAAACGGTAAGTCGAGGTTATTATTAATTAACAATGATTATCATAACGGATTTTTGTAGGTTCTTACACTATTTCCTTGGGTATTTTATTTTCTTGAAAAATTGTATTACCGAAAATACTAATGTTTGAACTTTCTTTATCTGTAGAAATGGCTCAAAACAATAACACTACTATGAGTTCTGCGTTCAAATCATTCTTTGAATGGGAAAAATTGACTGGCTCTCAGAATTTCAATGATTGGTTTTGCTCACTCAGGATTGTCCTGCGAGTGATAGATCAACTTGAATATTTATATAAGCCTTGTTCTGCTGAACCTACTGCTGAAACTTCAACTGATGAGGAAAAAGCATTGTGGAAAGCTGAGTTTAAGACACATAATGATGTGGCCTGTTTGATGTTGGGGGCGATGACACCTGCTTTACAAAAGCAATTTAAGAATTACTTCCCTATGGAAATGCTAAACGAACTCAGAAAAATGTTTGAAAAACCACAAACCGTTGAGGTCTATGATTTGATGGAATCTCTACACGGTTGTAAGCAGGCAGATGGTGAACCTGTAAGTGCTCATGTGTTGAAAATGAAAGGTTACATGGATCAAATACAAGCACTTGGCAAGGTCTTTGAACAAGACATTGCTATCAACTTAATCAATAGATCATTGACTAAGGAATTTAGTGGTTTTGTGCGTAATTTCAATATGCACTGCGTGGGGAAGACAGTTTCTGATTTACACGCACTGCTTATTAATTACGAGAAAGTTTTACCACCAAAGGCTTCTACACCCCAGGTACTTGCTATTCAAGGGGGTAGAATTAACAAGCCAAATGCGAACAAGAAGGGTAAAGGTAAGGGAAAGGCGGATAAGGGTAAGCAAATTATGGCTTATCAACCTCAACCCAAGAAAAACCCTCCTAAGAAGAAGGATAATTCAAAGAAGGATCAGGCTTGCCACTACTGTCATGTAGTTGGTCACTGGAAGAGGAATTATCCTCTTTATATCCAAGAGTTGCGAGAAAGTAAGAACAAAAGGACTGGGCACTTGGGCGCCAGCACTTCAGGTAACTTACTTATGATTGAATTATTTACTCTAAATCATAAAATTAATTCCTGAGTATATGATACTGGATGCGGTATTCACATTTGTAATACGCTGCAGGGGTTTAGAGTGGAAAGGAAGCTTGCCTATGGGGAGCAATATCTACATTTGGGAGATGGAGCACCTGCAACTATTGAAGCCATATGAGTGTTTAATTTAGTTTTGCCTTCGGGTTTAGTACTGTTATTAAACAATTGTCATTATGTACCTTCAATTGTTAGGGGTGTTGTTTCCTTTTCTTGTTTATTGGATCTTGGTTTTAATCACATTATCAATAGTAATGGATTTTATTTTTCTTTAAATGGTATTTTTTATTTTAATGCTATTGCTATGAATGGTGTGTTTGAAATTGACATGAATAATTATGTATCCAACAATAATAATTCAATGTATAGCATAAGTAAAAGAATTAAGCAGACTTGAATTCTTCTTACCTTTGGCACTGTAGACTTGCTCATATAGGCAAGAATCGCATGAAAAATCTACAACATGATGGGCTTTTAAAAAGTATCAATGATGAATCATATGATAAATGTGAGTCTTGTATATCTGGGAAGATGACTAAGAAACCTTTTCATAGTAATATGGAAAGGGCTTCTGATCTACTTGGTTTAATACATACTGATGTGTGTGGACCACTTAGACATGTGTCAAGGAAAGGTGCTAGCTACTTCTTAACCTTTACAGATGATTTTAGCAGATATGTTTATGTTTACTTGCTTAAACATAAACACGAGGTGTTTGAAACATTTAAGGTTTTCAAAGCAGAAGTAGAATTGCAACTAGGAAAGAATATTAAAGCTCTTCGATCCGATAGAGGCGGTGAATACTTAAGCCAAGAGTTTAAAGATTACTTAGCTGAGAATGGAATTGTCCAGAATCTCACATCTCCATATACTCCACAACAAAATGGTGTATCTGAGAGAAGAAATCGTACATTGTTAGATATGGTATGATCAATGTTTAAGCTTACAACTCTTCTTTTATCTTTTTGGGATTATGCCTTAGAATCTGCGGTTCGTATTTTGAATATGGTTCCCACTAAGAAGGTTGATAAGACACCATATGAAATATGGAATGGAAAAGCTCCAAACTTGTCTTATTTAAAGGTCTGGGGTTGCGAGGTGTATATAAGACGTGACTCAGCAGATAAACTCCAACAGAGATATGTAAAGTGTATCTTTTTAGGATACCCAAAGGAAATGGTGGGTTACTATTTTTACTACCCACCTGAAAACAAAGTAATTATTGCTAGATATGAAGACTTTTTAGAAAAGAAACTTATATCTCAAGAATTCAGTGCGAGAGTTTATGATCTGGAAGATGATCATGTAGATACATTACCTTCTGAAAATATGATGAACTCAAATAAGTACATTTTATTACTATCATTTATCCTATTAATTTGACTTGTTTTACTATATTATGTATGAGGATTGATACTTAATCGTTTACTTTTGTAATTCTCAGGTAAAAACAAGCATTTGGTGAAACTTAGCGATTATGGACTAAAAACGGAGTAAAATGATCAAGATTGGAATTGGTTGTTGGAATGAAGAGAATGAAGACCACTGCCTGACTTTGAAGAATGCGCCGCATGGATTTATCCCATGCGCCGCATATGAAACTTTGGTCAACGAAGAATAACCAACTTGTTCTGCTCCAGATGCGCCGCATCTCACTCATTACATGCGCCGCATCACTATCAATATTTCACCAGATACGATCCAAGATACAAGAGGACATGCGCCGCATCCAAAGATGAAGATACGCCGCATCTTCTGGCGGTGTACGAATATTCCTGAATATTATAATCTTGGACCCCACGCGAAGTTAAGTACATGCGCCGCATCTACTTACTAGATGCGCCGCATCTCACCCTCAGACAGAAACTATAAATACCCCAAGACCAGACGAATTCGAGGTGACATATAATATAACCGAAGACCAGAAACCTAGGACGAATTCAGTCAAGGCAGCAGCACAAGACACACCCAAATCAAAGATACAAGAGCTGTAAGAAGGTGCTGCATGTGTTTAATTCATTAAGTAGTTTTGTTTTATTGTGTTAGTAAACTTTAATTCATCAAGATTGGTGGCTTGTGTAACGTGACAACGGAAAGGTTGCACTCCCTTAAAACTGCTTTCTCATCAATTAAAGTTTATATGTTAGTGTCATTGGTGACTTTTATTAGTGCATTGATAACCTCTGTGTCTAGCTGAGCGTTGATCGGGTCGCCATGCCTCTGCCCTCGCCTGTTTATTAGATGCCTATGTATTCTATGGTCTGTAGAAAAGTAGGAGAAAGATAAACGGGATAGTCATAAATAATCATTAAGGGTTTACTCGCCGATAAGATTAGAACCAACGAGAAAGGACTTAATCTCGGTGCGTTGCATCGAACTATACACTTCATATAACACTAGCAATAAAACAAGTGACAAACTACTTATCATAAGGACAGCCCTCTTATTGTCTCGAGTATTTATCTGTGTACGTGTGTGCTACTTGCTGATTCGTGCCTATTGGTTTAGTTTATTATTTAATTGCAACCAAATCGTGCCAGTCTCTCAGGCTGAACCCCCTTGCGTTAGATTAGATTGTATAGCTAACTTAATATATTAAAATACTGATTAGAATAACTAGATAATACGTTCCACTCTTAGTGATCGACACTCTACTTACCATTATATTCATACTGACCGGGTACACTGCTCGTTAAGTGTGTGTGTTATTGATAAGTCGGCTAAATATAAATTTAAAACTTGAGTAGGCATTAAAACTGCTAAACCGCAATGACACATCACGCGCATCAAGTTTTTGGCGCCGCTGCCGGGGAGTGAAATGTTATTATCTGTTAATTTGATTAGTATTTTAATTAGGTTTTTAATTTTTTATCTAACCGCTAATTTTGTTGTGTATTAGTTTAATTTGCATTCATTGTACTATTTTGCATATTTTCTGTTTTTGTGTGTTATTTGCTTGCTTTTGTTTGTGTTTATTTTCGTTTGTGTGTTTTTATTTGTTTTAATTTTTCGTATTTTTTGTGTTCTGCTATCGTTGTACTGAGCTAAATTGAACGATACGGCGCATCTGATTTCTCAGATACGGCGTATTGCGTTCAAATTTTTATAAAATACAACGCGTTTAATTAATTCGATACGACGCATCTTTTCCCCAAGATACGGCGTATCTGTTTTTAATAAAAAAAATTCTAAGCGATAAAGTGATACGACGCATCTTTTCCCCAAGATACGGCGTATCTGTTTTTAATTAAATTTTTTTTCTAAACGATAACGCCATACGACGCATCTGCTTCAGCAGATACGGCGTATCTATTTTAATTAAAAACAGTTTGCGAATTATTAAACAGATACGGCGTATCGATTTTTATCGATACGGCGCATCCTCTGAATAAAAAATCTTATATTTTGAAACGTAACGAAAATGCGGCGCATTAACTTTTGTTAATACGACGCATTTAATTTTTATAAGTATATCGATTTTTGATAATTAAAACAGATACGGCGCATTCTAATTTCTAAAGCGGCGTATCTATTTTCTGAATAAAAGTCTGATCTAATTTTAACGATTATAAGATACGGCGTATCCAACTTTTTGGATACGGCGCATCGTCTGCAGATATCAGCTATTTGTATTCTTATATCCGTTTCTATATTCATTAATTTCTCTTCTAGCGAACAAATCCTACTGATGATTTTACCTTTGATGACAGGTTTTGCTATGGAAGACATGTCAGTTAACGGATATCTTGCTAAGGAATGCTTGCTTTCAGAATCATTCAATGTGCTCATGATCGATGCAGATTTATTCTCTTGGGAGACCCCCCTTGAAGCTGCTTTTAAGGAATTCATGCGTTTATGCAACATTGACAAAGGGGTATTCTCTTATGATGTATTTGTGAGGTACACTGGAGAAGAATTGTCGCTCTTATGGCCTATCATTGAAGCCAAAGGATTGAACTGGACTACTATCGAAGAAGATGATGGGAAATTCTATCTTGCATACATGGACTCGAGCAACAAAAGCTGTGGTGGAGGCAATACCCAAATCTCTTACATGCCTTATTCCGAACAGTACTGGGGATTAAATGAGAACTATCTGGACGATGAAGGAATTTATGCTGTGGCGGAGTTACTATTTCATGGCAAGTTGGTAAGATTGATGGACCTCTCGCTCAATGATTGGCTAGAACTTAAATATGGTAGTCCGGAATTCGCCCCTGCAAATGAAGTCAAGCTGATTATGACTTCATGGTTGACTCGGAGTTTTAAGAAGCAATTTAACGAGTTCATGGAGATAAGAAGGAATATGATTGGAAAGGCTTGCTTTGACGTTAACCACGATCCTAACGATGTTGATTTTTCAAAGTGGTTGGCTAGTAAGTTTAATAACCATAAGAGTATGGATCGAGCTACTAAGGATGCATTATGGGTATATTGGATGAGAGGAGAAGACGAAGAAGTAGAAAGCGACTATGGGTCGTCACTTCATGATTCAACAGTCAATGAGGGCATTGAAGAACTTTTCAGAATTGACATTGATGTGTTCGATTATGAGACACCCTTGTGCAAGCAGTTCAAGGAATTTAACTACCTTCTTCGAGTCGACGATGATGTACTTACTGGAGATTTACCAGGATTCAAGACTTATGATGATTTCAAAAACACCTGGTACTATGAATGGAATGACCAAGTACCATGGGTTTGGGATAAACCATGGGAATTTGAGCACATTAATCACACTTGTACACCCTTCGTTTTCAAGGACGGGAGTAGTGTTTGGCCGACCTGTGATTATAAAAGTGACGGAACCTGTAATGGGGGAAGTATAATTGGGATGAGACGGGTTGGAAAAGATGTAACCTTTGAAGATTATGAGTGGTACGATAATGTTGAAGACTGCCCACAAAAAGCGGAGGCTTTGCAAGAAAAGGGTAGAATTGAACGCTTGAAAGGACTTAAGGGAACATCGGATACTACTTTCTGGGAATGGGTGCATAAACAATTTGATGATTTCACGAAGCTTAGTCGACGGCTACAATGGGAATTGGAAAGAGAGTGGGAGGCAATTCAAGAAGGTGATAACAATGAGTCATTAATCAATGAACTTGATGACTATTTGATTAAGGATCCCTACTTTAAGTTTGTTGATAAAGACGAGGAAGAGTTCACCAAAAGAAAGTGTCAACTACTTGGAATCCCTTATAATAAGCCACCCATGATTATTTCTGAAAAGTTTAAAATCATCAAATATTCTTTGGGACCAGAGGAAGAGTATGTTGCGACGACGACCAAGAGTTATACTAGATTAAGTCGAACGGAGGAAAACGTCGCAGAGCTATACGGGAAAATCTTTCGGATGAAGGAAGAAGGATGGACCGTGACAAGAACTAAATGAAGAGCTGAACGTGAGTCTAACTTGAAGACTCTGGAATAAAGACAAGTGCTTACCGGGAGACAACCCGGATTTATCTTTTTATTATTCTGTTTATGTGTCGAGTCAGTCAGACCGCCGAGGATACGGCGCATCTCCATCCTAAGATGCGACGCATTTCCTGCAGATGGTCATATCTTTATTTTTCTGCATTTTTTATTTTCGAATTTAAAACTTTTTATCAGTTTATTTTAAATGCGGCGCATCCCTGGTTAAGGATGCGGCGCATCTTCTATTCTGATCCGTATTTATTTCAGGCTCGATACGGCGTATCTTCTTCCATAAGATACGGCGCATCGACTGACCTGATGATTTTCATTTTTATTTTTATGTTTTATTTTTACCTAACTACTAATGTATTATGCAAGTTTGAACCTTTCTTATCTTAGGTGTGTTTTAAAGTGTTGGTGGTATTATAGATTCCTGCATTTCCTGTGGATACATCTAATATGAAGCTTAAACGTTCTAATCCACAAGAAAGATGATTTTTGCTCTACTACTAATGGAGGATCATACCGAGCAAATCTCAAGGGAGTTTTTCTGTTCTAATTCTTTTATTTTCCAGTTTTTAACCTTTTATACAAACAACGAGGACGTTGTTTAACTTAAGTGGGGGGATTGGAGAATTAGAACACTTAACACTTACTTGTCCTAAACTTTTCAAAATATGCTTAAAATGTGCTTAATATATCAAAATTTAAAATTTTTTAGCATGTTTTTGTTTAAGATCTAAGTTGCATAGCTGCACACATGACGTTATTTTCAAAAATTGTGATTTTTCAAAACTCACAAATCTATGAGTGTGCCGGTGACTTGTAAACTTTAGAACTTGGTTTGTATACTATTCGAGACCACCATAATAAGTATTATTTTATATAATTGGAATGACTTGTCTAAATTGGTAAATTTCTAGGATTACACCCAAAAAGCCTTTATATGTTATGTGTTATTAGCTAACTACACTGGTTAGTTAACCCCCGTATAACCCTTTTGTTACTCTCATTTTTAGAGTAAGATACCCCTAGAAAAACACTCAGAGCCATTCCTTTCGTTTCTTACACCTATGTTTAAAATGTTTCGTTACACCCTTACACCTTAGCCTACCCTGTAGATTAGAATCCGTGGTTGGTTAATTGCTATAGGCAAAGTGTGTTTCCTTACATTACCTGTGTTCGTGTGCGTAATTCATTATCTATGGTTAGGTCGGGAAATTGCACAATGCAATTGGAGTGAAAGTAAATATTGTATATCTTTGAGTTTATTTTTCGTGTGTTTACTACTTTCACTATTACCGTTATTTCTGAAGTATGAAAAGTATGGAAAAATTATCCAGAATTATCATTATAGTGATGTGGTGAAATTTTACACATCTATGTTTATGCTTAAAAAAAAAAAAAAAAAAAAAAAAAAAAAAAAAAAAAAAAAAAAAAAAAAAATCGAAAAAATGAGAAAAGAAAAAGAAAAAAAGAAAAAAGTTGGATGTTTTTAACCAACGATGTAAAGTTATGTAAGTGGTCGATATCACCACTATTTGTTGTATATTATATCTATGGATTGAATGGGAGTTGGCAGTTATAGGAACGCCAATTAAGGTTTATTCTTTGATTAAGATCTTGTTGAGTATAATTCGTGTCTACCTAAAGCGTGTGTTTCAAGTGTTAAAGCGTGAGTTATTCGATGATATGAGTCTTATTCATGGGATGGTTGGGATAGTGATTAACCACACTTAGGATTTTTATTTATTTGTTTTGTTTATTTTTCATTTTACACCAATTTATATCCCAAATATTATCCATACCCTTTATTATTCTTTATCCAACGAAACCTTTGATTTATTGAGATTAGGGATTTGAGCAATCTTAAGTATCGTAGTCGTGGATTCGGCTATGTATTTATGATTTTGTCGCCCTTTTTGAAATATTATTATTGGTGAAGTTTGGACCTATCTTTAGCCTATTCGAGTTAAGGATTTGAGCAATTGCAAGTATCGTGTTCGTGGATTCGATCATGTATTTGTGATTTTGTCGCCTTTTCTGGAATTTGAGATCGATAGTGATTAAGAATAATTAACCCTTAAGCCTAAAAACCCTTTTTACCGCTTTAGACTTGTTATTCCTTAGCTTTAGTGGCGGAGATGTGTATACTTGCCAAGCTTATGATAGAATATTCGTCGCGACTGGACAGTTAAACGATTAGATTTGCTTTTATCGAAATATTTTATTCTACTTCTAATTCGTTAAGTGTTTAGTTGTGTGATTATGATAAAACGAATACATGCTTAAATATAAAAATACATCCTAATGTCTTTTAGGATACATTTTCATAAGATTAATTCTAAGGTTTACTTGGGGACAAGTAAAGTTCAAGTGGGGGGGATATTTGATGAACTCAAATAAGTACATTTTATTACTATCATTTATCCTATTAATTTGACTTGTTTTACTATATTATGTATGAGGATTGATACTTAATCGTTTACTTTTGTAATTCTCAGGTAAAAACAAGCATTTGGTGAAACTTAGCGATTATGGACTAAAAACGGAGTAAAATGATCAAGATTGGAATTGGTTGTTGGAATGAAGAGAATGAAGACCACTGCCTGACTTTGAAGAATGCGCCGCATGGATTTATCCCATGCGCCGCATATGAAACTTTGGTCAACGAAGAATAACCAACTTGTTCTGCTCCAGATGCGCCGCATCTCACTCATTACATGCGCCGCATCACTATCAATATTTCACCAGATACGATCCAAGATACAAGAGGACATGCGCCGCATCCAAAGATGAAGATACGCCGCATCTTCTGGCGGTGTACGAATATTCCTGAATATTATAATCTTGGACCCCACGCGAAGTTAAGTACATGCGCCGCATCTACTTACTAGATGCGCCGCATCTCACCCTCAGACAGAAACTATAAATACCCCAAGACCAGACGAATTCGAGGTGACATATAATATATACGAGACCGAAGACCAGAAACCTAGGACGAATTCAGTCAAGGCAGCAGCACAAGACACACCCAAATCAAAGATACAAGAGCTGTAAGAAGGTGCTGCATGTGTTTAATTCATTAAGTAGTTTTGTTTTATTGTGTTAGTAAACTTTAATTCATCAAGATTGGTGGCTTGTGTAACGTGACAACGGAAAGGTTGCACTCCCTTAAAACTGCTTTCTCATCAATTAAAGTTTATATGTTAGTGTCATTGGTGACTTTTATTAGTGCATTGATAACCTCTGTGTCTAGCTGAGCGTTGATCGGGTCGCCATGCCTCTGCCCTCGCCTGTTTATTAGATGCCTATGTATTCTATGGTCTGTAGAAAAGTAGGAGAAAGATAAACGGGATAGTCATAAGTAATCATTAAGGGTTTACTCGCCGATAAGATTAGAACCAACGAGAAAGGACTTAATCTCGGTGCGTTGCATCGAACTATACACTTCATATAACACTAGCAATAAAACAAGTGACAAACTACTTATCATAAGGACAACCCTCTTATTGTCTCGAGTATTTATCTGTGTACGTGTGTGCTACTTGCTGATTCGTGCCTATTGGTTTAGTTTATTATTTAATTGCAACCTATGGTCCCTGTCCCTAACTGACGTTATATATTCCGTTAGCAAGTTTCAACGTTAGTCCATTAACCAAACAAGCGTTTGCAACGTTAGTCCTTTTCCTTAACGGCCGTTTGCAACGTATGCAACGTTAGTCCTTTTTTGAAAAATATTCAAAAAATTTATAAAAATTCGAAAAAACTTATAAAAATTCAAAAAATTTTACAAATTCAAAAAATTTATAAAAAATTCAAAAAATTTTAAAAATTTGAAAAATTTATAAAAATCCGAAAAATTTTTAAAAATTCGAAAAAACTTATAAAAATTCAAAAAATTCCAAAAATTTAGAAAAATTCGAAAAAATTCAAAAAATTTATAAAAATTCGAAAAAAATTTGAAAAATTCGAAAAAACTTATAAAAATTCGAAAAACTTATAAAAATTCGAAAAATTTTAAAAATCCGAAAAAATTTATAAAATTCAGAAAAAATTTTAAAAATTCGAAAATACTTTTAAAAATTCAAAAAAACCTTTAAAAATTCGAAAAAACTTTTAAAAATTCGAAAATATTTTTATAATATGTAACTGCCCGTGATTTTTCGGACATATTTTTAATAATTTTTTGAATTTTTAAGAATTTTTTGAATTTTTATAAATTTTTTAGAATTTTTATAAATTTTTCGAATTTTTATAAGTTTTTTCGAATTTTTATAAATTTTATCGAATTTTTATAATTTTTTGAATTTTTATAAATTTTTCGAATTTTTATAAGTTTTTTCGAATTTTTATAAATTTTTCGAATTTTTATAAATTTTTTCGAATTTTTATAAATTTTTGCAATTTTAAAATTTTTTTTGAATTTTTATAAGTTTTTTCGAATTTTTAAAAAAATTTCGGATTTTTATAAATTTTTTCGAATTTTTAAAATTTTTTGAATTTTTAGATATTTTTTGAATTTTTATAAGTTTTTTCGAATTTTTATAAATTTTTTTGAATTTTTTTATATTTTTTGAATTTTAATAATTTTTTGAATTTTTATAAATTTTTTGAATTTTTATAAGTTTTTTCGAATTTTTATAAATTTTTTGAATTTTTATAAATTTTTCGAATTCTTATAAATTTTTTCGAATTTTTATAAATTTTTGGAATTTTTAAAATTTGTATAAATTTTTTGAATTTTTATAAGTTTTTTCGAATTTTTAAAAAATTATCGGATTTTTATAAATTTTTTTCATTTTTTGAAATTTTTTGAATTTTTGGAAATTTTTCGAATTTTATAAGTTTTTTCGAATTTTTATAAATTTATCGAATTTTTATAAGTTTTTTTTCGAATTTTTATAAATTTTTCGAATTTTTATAAATTTTTTCGAATTTTTATAAATTTTTTGAATTTTTAAAATTTTTTGAATTTTTATAAATTTTTCGAATTTTTATAAGTTTTTTCGAATTTTTATAAATTTTTCGAATATTTTTCAAAAAAGGACTAACGTTGCATACGTTACAAACGGCCGTTAAGGAAAAGGACTAACGTTGCTGATGAGGCGAAAAGTGTACCGCTTTTAAGGGGTCATTTAAGCCCGAAATCGTATTTATTTGATCAAATATTGCCCTAAATCGTTCCTTTTGTCATTTTAGGTACTTTCGAGGAGAAATCTGGAAAAGGAGGCATTTTGGACGTTTTTGGAGCATTAAAGTGAAGAATACGACAAAGTCTCAAAATCGGCTGAAATTTACCTTTGACGGCGTCAGAATAATCTCTTGACGGCGTCATGCCTTGGCAAGAAAAGTGGGATGTGAAATTTACTCATGACGGGCCAGTGAGTTAGCATGTGAATTCTGACGGCGTCACGCTTTAACTAAATCAAGGGCGTCACGACTTAAATCATAAGGGGACGGCGTCACGTTCATGATCCGACGGCGTCAAGCCTTGATAAGCCAGAATGGATTTTTGAAGAGCTAAAGAGGGACGGCGTCAAGAAGGTCACCCGGGAACCCTAAAAGCGGCGAGGTGACGGCGTCACAATGCATAAGGTGACGCCGTCAGATCCAAAAATCTATATATAGTTTTCTAATCTTTTGTCATTAGAGAGAGCTTAGTGTGTGGAATGTTGGGATAAAACCCTAAGACGATTTTAGCTACTTTTTCAGGGCTTTTTGCCTTGAGATCTTCCATGTTTCATTGAAAGATAAGTTATCAATTAATCATTCAATATGTCTATGTGTTGTTTGATTCTATCTTATGCTTGTCTTTTGTTTAACATGTTAGGCTAATTTTATCTTGTGTTTGCTTAGATCTAATGAAACTTAGCTATTGATTATTGGTTGTTAGTGTGTTGTTAGTTGTATTGGATGATTGTTTATCTATGTTAGGCTTAAGAAAACTGGCTAACTTCCTATTCGGTAACTTGCTTGAACGTCTTAAGAAACATGAACCAAACGCGTACTAAAGGTTTTTATGGTTGTATTTAATGCACAAGCGAATTCTAGTGATCCCATGTTAGGAGCTTCCTAGCCGGCTCGACATAGGAGTGAAGTAGGAGCTTGTAGAGTTTGGGGAAGTAAGTACGCCACCCCACGAATGGTATTAAGGAATACACCCGTCATCCACGCGACTAATACACACTAATTAACCGGTAAAAGATAGTTAGGGAGTAAGGAAATCTAAGTAAACACATTTCTCTACACATAAGTTTCTCACCACTTTTCATTTTTGTTATTTTATTTTATTTGCATTCGTAGTCAGTTGGGTTAGTTGACTAGCAACTAATTCCGCCCACTCCTTCAAACCCGAGATTTTACTTGCTTTCATAAAATTATAAAAACATAAAAAGAATCTTCCTCAACCCTTAGACCTAATTAGAGTAGCCTTTCATACCTAACGAACACTATTCCCTGTGGAGAACGATCAATCCCCCGTACTTACCACTACACTATACTACATCGGTCAGGTACACTGCCTGGTGGGGTTGTAAGCCTCTTGAGATCCCTCGAGAGGTAAAACCTGTTGTAAGGTTACAAAACCACGCACATCAAGTTTTTGGCGCCGCTGCCGGGGAATAGTTATTGTTTAGGTTGAATTTTTATTTCTATTAGGTCTACTCACTAGATTCCTTTCTAGTGAGATTTTTATTTTATTTTTCTAGGTTTTCTTTAGTCTATCTATTTTCTTCGTGTCTTTGTTCGTAACCATACCGTCCGACATCATGGAAGATGGTAATATCCTTAACCCACACAACCCACCACCACCTCCTAGAGCCCGTACTTTAGGAGGATATTCCCTAATCTTGGATGATGACCCCCCTAATCTTAGAATCACTAGGAGCCGAAGCTCGATAAAGACTCTTGCCACACCCTATGCTGAACCCGAAAGGGAAATGCATAGATTAAGGCGACTCCACCAAGCGGCTGAACCATCCACGATCAATTTTGATGATGCCCTCTCCGAGGAAGAATCCAATCATCATTCTACACCTCCTAGCCCTCAACCCAATCACGATATGGAAGTTCCCGAAATCCCAATCCCCAAATGTCTCAAGGACTACTCTTCTCCCACCCCTCGTGGTTTCTCCAATGCTATCGTTTTTCCAAATGAACACACGGATGGGGTCTTGCGTGCAACTGATATTTGGCTGGTCCAAAGTGTATGCAAGTTTTACGGATTGAAAACTGAAGATCCAATCCAACACATCAAGGACTTCCTGAAAATAGTGGATACCCTCCACACGGACGGAGCCACTAGAGATACCTCCCGGTTGCGATTCTTTCCCCTTACCCTTCATGAAAGAGCCGGAGACTGGTATAACCAACTTCCTTCCGAATCCATCTTCACATGGGAACAGCTTATCTCAAAATTCTATGAGAAATTCTTTCCCATAGGAAGAACTTCAAGGTTGAGAGACGAAATCCTCCGCTTCCATGTTGGACCAGCAGAACCTATTCACAAATCTTGGGTTAGATTTAAGGATCTAATTAGACAGGTCCCTCATCATGGCATTGAACTCTGGCTTCTTGTCCAAATCTTTTATGACAGTATCTCCAAAAACGACCAATTGGGCATTAATAATTCATCAAAAGGAAAAATAGCCAAACTAAGCGTTGAGGAAGGATGGAATAGAATTGAGGAATACGCGAATGATCAAGACGATACCTGGGATGAACCCGATTCGATCATGAGCGTTTCCAAGATCATGAAAGAGCCTCCTTTTGCTAGCCGGGTGAGTAGATTGAATGATCAGGTATCTTATCTAGACAAGTCGCAACCAACTAAGCGGTTATCAAACCCATACTTGATCTGTGATCAATGTGGTGGCCCGCATGAAGTAGAGGAATGCGAGGATGATACCACCACCGAACAAGCATGCTTGTCAAGCCACGACATCTTCGATGATCCTTCGCTCTTAACTTTCTACCAAAACAATGATTTCACCCCTTGGGGAAATCTTGTGAGAGAAGAGGGAGGAGGAAAATATCCTGACTATCAGGTTAGGAGCACTTTTGAGGATGGTCTCGGGCATTTCACGTTTGAAAAGAATCTGCAACTAAATGGTCTTGACGACTTTATCAATAGCCAACAAACCAACGTGAAGGCCAAATTCGCAGAACTCAACGCCACTCTCGACGGCCTTGGCGAACCACAAAGAGATCCTTTACTCGCCATCACCACTCGTGCTGGAACAACTACTAAGGATCCACCCTACCCAGCTCAACCATCTAACGCCATGAAACCCAACACCCCTCATGAGGAGAATGATAATGTGAACGACGAAAACCCCGAGCAAACCCCTCCGGTAACTCCATCCCCACATGCTCCTGCTAAACAGCCCCTTAAAGTCCCATACCCATCTCGCCTCAAGAATCAAAAGGTCGAAAGTGATAATAAAAGATTCCTGTCATATTTGAAGAATTCGGTCGTCACCATACCCCTTCTTGATGCATGTTATCATATGCCCAAATATAGTGCATACTTCAAGAGGCTGCTCACCAACAGGAAAGGGCTCGAGGGTCTTGTAACCTTAGGAGAAGAATGTTCTGTGGTGACCCAACGAGGGCTACCAAAGAAGGTGGACGACCCAGGTAGTTTCACCTTGCCCTGTTCAATTGGATCTCTTTCAGTCAAAAATGCTTTAGCCGACTTAGGAGCAAGCATCAATCTTATGCCGCATTCCCTGTTCCTCAAGCTAGGGTATTCTGGGTTGAAACCAACCCGTATGAGCATCCAACTGGCCGATAGATCAGTCAAATACCCCTTAGGAATATGCGAGAATGTGATGGTTAAGGTAGGGAAGTTTAAATTTCCAGTTGACTTCGTCATCCTAGAAATGGAAGAAGATGATCTTGTGCCCATCATTCTAGGAAGACCCTTCCTTGCAACTTCTCGTGCTGTTATTGATGTTCATGACGGCAAACTAACCTTACGAGTGGGGGCCGATAGCATAACCTTCGACATCAAGGACACAATGAATCTTTCTCTCGAAGCAGATAATCAACTGTATTTCATCGAAGAAATCGATGAATTATCCGACGAGATTGATAATTGTGTAGATGAACAGGTGGAAGCTGGTTGGTTGCGAGATGAAGCTTTCTTACCCATCTTAGAGGAGGAGAAGGCTATGGATGTGAATGCAGTCTCCTTCTATCCCAGACAAGAAATCGAACAGCTTGAGCTTCGTAAGCCCGAGAACAAACTTAAACCTTCCATCATCGAGCCACCTGCGGTTGAACTCAAGGAACTCCCAACCAACCTTGAATATGCTTTCCTCCAAGGGAAAGATCAACTTCCGGTAATCATAAGCTCTTCTTTGAAAAGTGAACAAAAGGATAAACTCTTAGGAGTTTTAAAAAAATATAAAGGAGTTATAGCATGGAGTGTAGCCGATATCAAGGGTATTGACTCTACCTTTTGTACGCATAAAATCCTCATGGAGGAGGATTATAAACCCAGCGTA
Organism: Artemisia tridentata subsp. tridentata; assembly: GCA_021014915.2. Lineage (NCBI taxonomy): Eukaryota > Viridiplantae > Streptophyta > Magnoliopsida > Asterales > Asteraceae > Artemisia > Artemisia tridentata. The sequence continues at coordinate 62,922,871 of CP139505.1, read as the reverse complement.
CAACCTCAAAGGCGAGTAAATCCCAACATAAAGGAAGTCGTAAAGAAGGAAGTCATTAAGCTCCTAGATGCAGGACTAATTTACCCGATTTCGGACAGTCCATGGGTAAGTCCTGTACAGGTTGTACCAAAAAAGGGAGGAATGACGGTGGTGAAGAACGATAAGGATGAGTTAGTACCTCAACGAACAGTAACTGGATGGCGTGTGTGCATCGATTATAGGAAGTTGAATGATGCAACCCGAAAAGATCATTTCCCTCTCCCATTTATCGACCAAATGTTGGAAAGGTTAGCAGGGCATGAGTACTACTGCTTCCTAGATGGGTTCTCAGGGTATTTCCAAATCCCTATCGCTCCTGAGGACCAAGAAAAGACCACGTTTACATGCCCGTATGGCACCTTCGCCTACAAGCGAATGCCCTTTGGACTATGTAACGCCCCCGCCACTTTCCAGCGCTGCATGACGGCAATCTTCCATGAGTTAATGGAAGACAGCATGGAGGTCTTTATGGATGATTTTTCAGTCTTTGGGAACTCTTTTGATCGCTGTCTTGCTAACCTTGAGAAAATGCTCAAACGTTGTGAGGAGACCAACTTGGTACTAAACTGGGAAAAGTGCCACTTTATGGTAAAAGAAGGGATTGTGCTGGGGCACAAAATTTCAGGAAGTGGAATCGAAGTAGACCGGGCAAAAATTGAAGCTATATCCAAACTTCCCTATCCAACAACTGTCAAGGCAATCCGTAGTTTTTTGGGTCATGCTGGCTTCTATAGGAGATTCATTAAGGATTTCTCAAAGGTAGCTAAACCAATGACTCAGTTACTCATGAAGGATGCCCCGTTCGACTTCTCTCAAGAGTGCAAGGACGCATTCGATCTATTGAAGCAGGAACTTACCCAAGCTCCAATTATGGTTACCCCTAACTGGGAGTTACCCTTTGAAATCATGTGCGATGCTAGTGATTATGCTGTTGGAGCAGTATTAGGCCAAAGGCTTAACAAACACTTTCAGCCAATATACTACGCTAGCAAAACCATGAATCCTGCTCAAGAAAACTACACTACCACTGAAAAGGAATTACTAGCCGTGGTATTCGCTTTTGATAAATTTCGCCAGTATCTTGTCCTTTCTAAAACGGTTGTTTTTACGGATCATTCAGCTATTCGATATCTTTTCGCTAAACAGGATGCTAAACCACGGTTACTTCGTTGGATCCTACTATTGCAAGAGTTCGATGTTGAAATTCGTGATAAGAAAGGAGCAGAGAATCTTGCGGCTGATCATCTCTCTCGTCTCGAAAACCCCAGCCTCGCTGAATCTGACAAGAGTGAGATTCGGGAAACATTTCCTGAAGAGCAGCTCATGTTAATAAATGATTCTGAACCTTGGTATGCGGATTATGCTAACTACCTGGCAAGTAGAGTCATCCCTGAGCATATGAGCAGGCATGAAAAAAAGAGGTTCTTTAATCAATTAAAGTACTACTTTTGGGATGAACCCTTCTTATTTCGAAGATGTCCAGATCAGGTAATCAGGCGTTGTGTTTCGGAAAGAGAGGCTGTCAGAATTATGAAAGAATGTCACGCAGGTCCATCTGGAGGACATCACGGAATAAGCACTACTGCACGAAAGGTCTTCGACGCGGGATTCTATTGGCCGACAATATTTCGTGATGTGAAGGGAATGATACAAACTTGTGACGCATGTCAAAGAGCTGGGAATATCTCTAGGAGGGATGAAGCCCCACAGAATTATATACAAGTTTGTGAGGTTTTTGATGTTTGGGGAATTGATTTCATGGGACCATTCCCATCTTCTGGAGGGAATGAATACATCTTGGTGGCCATTGATTATGTTTCGAAATGGGTGGAAGCACAAGCCCTTAGGACTAACGACGCTAGGGTAGTCATTCATTTCTTAAAGAAATTGTTCGCTAGGTTCGGAATTCCGAAGGCTCTTATTAGTGACAGGGGAACCCATTTTTGCAATTCACAAATGGAGAAAGTCATGAAAAGATATGGAGTCTCTCACCGATTCTCCACCGCTTACCATCCTCAAACAAACGGTCAAGTCGAGAACACTAATAGAGCCATAAAGAGAATTTTAGAGAAAACGGTTAATTAAAACAGAAAAGATTGGTCTTTTAAGCTCGACGAGGCTTTGTGGGCATTTCGAACCGCCTATAAGACACCAATCGGGACAACCCCGTTCCGTATGGTATATGGCAAGGCATGCCACCTTCCAGTAGAACTGGAACACAAAGCATATTGGGCACTTAAGGCTTGTAATTTGGATTATACAGTTGCGGGAACAAATAGATTCTTACAGCTCCAAGAGCTTGATGAGTTGAGATTAGAGGCTTATGAATCTTCCATCACATACAAAGAGAGGGCGAAAAGATGGCATGACCAACGGATTAAGAGACCCAAGGAGTTTTCAGAAGGAGACAAGGTCTTATTATATAATTCTCGCTTAAGGCTATTTCCTGGGAAACTTAAATCTAGATGGTATGGACCTTTTACCGTAAGGAGCTCCTCTAAAACCGGAGCCGTTGTATTAATTGACGACGAGGATAGAGAATTCACTGTGAATATTCAACGAGTCAAGCATTATCAAGAGAATGGTAATGAAATGATCAATGAGGAAGACATAACTTTCGATGAAGAAGTCACGTAATGTACGTGACTTTGAGTCTAGCTACAAGACTCGTTAATAAAGAAAAGCGCTTCTTGGGAGGCAACCCAAGCTTTATTTGTTTTATTTGCTTTGTGTGTTTATTTATTTGTTTGTTTGTTTTTATTTGTTTCCGTATGTGTGTTTAATTTTTATTATTATTGGTTCATGTTAAAAACTAATTTGTGAAAATGCTTTATTTTGTTTTTAACTTCGTCTTAACTACATATAAAGGTATTTTGCAAAAGATAAGTGTAAGGGAAATCTAAATCGGTTTATTAGAACACAAATGAACATGAATCGTAATAATAATAAATTAGCATACATATTAGTATTTGTTTGAGTCAAATGCTTGTATCGAGTCATAATGATGTTTTGCAGGATTTCCAGGAAGTAAGGTAAAGGTTTTTCCAGAAATTTTCCGGAAACTTAAAATGAAAATTTTTGTCAGGTCATTTCTGACGGCGTCAGGGGTTATAACCTGACGGCGTCAGATTTAATTTCCAGAAATTTTTAAAAGTTTTGTTTTTAAAAAGTTTTTATTAAAATCTCCAACTTATAATCTCCAGGAATCTGCAAAATTATCATTCCACAAGCATTATATCCTTATATATAGATTTTTCCCGCCGATGTTATGCAGGTTCTCGTGTTTGTTTTCTCAGGTTAACAGGTTATTTTGGACAAGGAAATGTTTATGGAATCAAGCTTATGGCGATGCATTAGTCATGGAGCTTCAACATTCTCTTTGGAGGAAGATTTAACCGTGTAATTTCACTATCCAACGAGCGAATCAGGGGAGTATTTGATTTCATTCTTTTACTTTATGCTTTTACATCTTATTATTTGAACATTGGGGACAATGTTCATCTTAAGTGTAAGGGGAGGGTAAAAGTACGATTTTAGAGAATACAATTGCGCTTGATTTTTGTTTGTTTGATAGTAGATGTGTAATAAAACTGAGATAAATACTTGTTAAGGTAATTTTAGTGCCAAATTTAAAATTTTTTACAACATATAGGAGTGAAACTTTGATCTTAATGAGCGTCTCACGGATAGGAGTTATATGACTAGCACCAAAAACCGTACCACTAAAAAATTTTCCACCCCAAATATGTGAGGTTCGCCCCTAGAATTGGTAGGAAAAGCATTTATGCTATGATGTGTGTACCGGTAGCACTTAGATTCTAGAACTTGCGTTAGGACCATTCCGAGGCCACAAGTGAGACTACATTCGTGTAGTTAGATTTACTACATGATAAGAGGCATTAGGATTAACCCATTGTTTTACACCTGTGTTTTTGTTATAATTACATTGGCTACATTGGTCAAGTAATTCTCCCACACCCTTTGCGTTGTACTCATTTTTAGTACACGATACCCCTAGTACACCCCTCAGAGCCTATCTTTTCGTTTCGACCTTTAAGCATTTTACTTAAAGGAAGAATTTGTTACACCCCACTAAAATGTACACCCAAATCGCCTTAGCCTACCTTGTATGCACTCATTTTTAGTGCATTATTGTTACAACATTTGTTTAAACCCAAGTTAATTATCTAGTTGATTACATGGTTGCTAAGTTGAGTCATATCCTTGTACATATTGTTTTGGGACGATTGGGACTCATGGGTAAAGTACTAGTGTAATGGAGTAATGGGGAAGAATATCATTTATTACCCCCATATGTGCTAAATATTTTAAAAGTACTCCAAGTTTTTCAATTATCTTAATTCGAGTCATTAGAATAGTTATTTGTAAAATTATGTAAAAGTTCAAGTGTAAGGGGAATGCAACGCCCCTATGATGTATTATTTTGGATGGTAGGGCAAGAATGTATGCGAAAAAAAAAAAAAAAAAAAAAAAAAAAAAAAAAAAAAAATCGAAAAAAATCAAGAAAAAATACAAAAAAATGAGAAAAAGAAAAGTAGAAAAAACATACGGACTACCATCCCGTTTCATTTCATGTTTATTTTATGTTTTTGTTATTTTGTTTTTAGCTTAAGATTGAGTCGAGTCTTGGCTTAGCAACATTGTATAGTACATGTAATTGACCAAGATCTTTAACTAGCCACCAGTAAAATATCCTTTATCCAACAAAACCGTGTTTTCCTTTTCCCTACACCTAACATTATAACCCATTTAAAAGCCCTCTTTGATAGTTTATCTTAGGTGCTTACGCCTAGTGGAGGAGGTTTTCGATCCTTTCCCAAGCCTATGGTAATCTATTTGCTATGACAGGTAGTGAGAGATATTATCCGTTTTCATTTATGAGATTTATTTTGATGACACTTGAGAGATGTGAGTATCTAAACACTACTTGTGAGGTGCTAGTTTATAATCTCCGTGCTTATTATGATTGAAGTGGAACGATTATTTGTTGTAATTACTTTTATGTTAGCATTAAATGACCCCTAACTTGTATTTTGATTAGAATAAAAGCGCATTTGCTTGAGGACAAGCAAATCTCAAGTGTAAGGGTATTTGATGAGGCGAAAAGTGTACCGCTTTTAAGGGGTCATTTAAGCCCGAAATCGTATTTATTTGATCAAATATTGCCCTAAATCGTTCCTTTTGTCATTTTAGGTACTTTTGAGGAGAAATCTGGAAAAGGAGGCATTTTGGACGTTTTTGGAGCATTAAAGTGAAGAATACGACAAAGTCTCAAAATCGGCTGAAATTTACCTTTGACGGCGTCAGAATAATCTCTTGACGGCGTCATGCCTTGGCAAGAAAAGTGGGATGTGAAATTTACTCATGACGGGCCAGTGAGTTAGCATGTGAATTCTGACGGCGTCACGCTTTAACTAAATCAAGGGCGTCACGACTTAAATCATAAGGGGACGGCGTCACGTTCATGATCCGACGGCGTCAAGCCTTGATAAGCCAGAATGGATTTTTGAAGAGCTAAAGAGGGACGGCGTCAAGAAGGTCACCCGGGAACCCTAAAAGCGGCGAGGTGACGGCGTCACAATGCATAAGGTGACGCCGTCAGATCCAAAAATCTATATATAGTTTTCTAATCTTTTGTCATTAGAGGGAGCTTAGTGTGTGGAATGTTGGGATAAAACCCTAAGACGATTTTAGCTACTTTTTCAGGGCTTTTTGCCTTGAGATCTTCCATGTTTCATTGAAAGATAAGTTATCAATTAATCATTCAATATGTCTATGTGTTGTTTGATTCTATCTTATGCTTGTCTTTTGTTTAACATGTTAGGCTAATTTTATCTTGTGTTTGCTTAGATCTAATGAAACTTAGCTATTGATTATTGGTTGTTAGTGTGTTGTTAGTTGTATTGGATGATTGTTTATCTATGTTAGGCTTAAGAAAACTGGCTAACTTCCTATTCGGTAACTTGCTTGAACGTCTTAAGAAACATGAACCAAACGCGTACTAAAGGTTTTTATGGTTGTATTTAATGCACAAGCGAATTCTAGTGATCCCATGTTAGGAGCTTCCTAGCCGGCTCGACATAGGAGTGAAGTAGGAGCTTGTAGAGTTTGGGGAAGTAAGTACGCCACCCCACGAATGGTATTAAGGAATACACCCGTCATCCACGCGACTAATACACACTAATTAACCGGTAAAAGATAGTTAGGGAGTAAGGAAATCTAAGTAAACACATTTCTCTACACATAAGTTTCTCACCACTTTTCATTTTTGTTATTTTATTTTATTTGCATTCGTAGTCATTTGGGTTAGTTGACTAGCAACTAATTCCGCCCACTCCTTCAAACCCGAGATTTTACTTGCTTTCATAAAATTATAAAAACATAAAAAGAATCTTCCTCAACCCTTAGACCTAATTAGAGTAGCCTTTCATACCTAACGAACACTATTCCCTGTGGAGAACGATCAATCCCCCGTACTTACCACTACACTATACTACATCGGTCAGGTACACTGCCTGGTGGGGTTGTAAGCCTCTTGGGATCCCTCGAGAGGTAAAACCTGTTGTAAGGTTACAAAACCACGCACATCAGTTGCAAACGCTTGTTTGGTTAATGGACTAACGTTGAAACTTGCTAACGGAATATATAACGTCAGTTAGCGATAGGGACCATAGGTGTTATTCTTTTGCTGTCAGATGGACCATACACACAACTTTGAAACTCGAGGGACTAAACCAGTGATTTTGGACAAACCACAGGGACGATCCGTGTAATTTACTCTAATAAATATTTACTTTTGCATTTAATTTTTGTCGTGTACATCTTTTTTTACGGGACGTTAAAAAAAAAGTTGTAAAAATAAAAAAAAATAAAAAAAATGGATTGTAAAAGTTATAAAAAACAAAAAAATTTGTAAAAGTTATAAAAAAATAAAAAAATTGTAAAAGTTATAAAAAATAAAAAATAAAAAAATACATTGTCATAACAAAGTTGTAAAAATATATTAACAATAATGGAAAAAAAATTAATTTCGAAATAAAAAAGAATTATTTTTCTAAAAAAAAAATTTCCGAAAAAAATTTGTAAAAAAAGTTATAAAAACATTGTAGTTGTTTAATGCGTTAACGTGTAAAAAAAATAAACATTACACTAAAAAATAACACATAAAAAAAACATTATAAAAAAAAAAAAAAAAAAAAAAAAAAAAAAAAAAAAAAAAAAAAGTATTACAAATCGACAAAAGAAGAAGAAGAAAAAAGGTACTTTGATTGTCAAAACAACACATAAAAAAAAAAAAAAAAAAAAAAAAAAAAAAAAAAAAAAAAAAGTACAACAAAGTACAAATGTACCACAAAGCTACAAATGTACTTTGTACTTGCTTATAGAGAGGGTCAGTATATCACATGCCCATATTAAATGCGTGTGCAGCTTTTTAAATGTTGATATATGTAACTGCCCGTAATTTTTCGGACATATTTTTACAATAAATTATATTTATTTTTCATTTATGAACTTTTCTAAACTTACTGTATTTGGCTTGAAACGAGAAGTTATCTCGTAAAACATGAAAATTGCACACAACGCATACTGGCACAACCGTAAACTCAATAAACAATTTAATTTGATTGATATATTATTTACGAAATACTAGTCATGTTAATACTCGTTTTTATTGGAAAAATTATTTTAAACGCAATGGCGTAAATTTCGCTTCCAAAATTGATCATTATCAAGCACAAACAAGTCCATAACCTAAATTTTATAAAAGATAACTAATATTACACAAATGGTCCCTGGGATATATGAGGGTATAATCATAATTTTACTTTTTCTCAAATGCGTACACACTTAAAAAAATGTTACAAACATCTTATTTAGGGGTTGTTTAAATTAGTTTATTTCCTTTGTTTATATGATCTTTTGAATATTACAAAGCTAATAAACTTGTTTTTCCAGTTTAAGAATGTAGGAAGCATTTGTTGTGTGGTGTTCAGATTCATGGAATTGATTCATAGGCAAAAGTTATTGCTTGGTAGACTTAGGGTGTGTTTGGTTTGCTACACAAAATCACAATTGGTATGGTTTTGATAAATGAGTGGAATTATATTAGATACTATAATTCAATTGCTTATTTTTGGTATGGAGTTTGATGTATGTGTATTACATTTAGATGGTCCTATTTAAGAAAAGAGATACTTAAATATGGGCCGAAAAATCGCTTAATCCAAATAGATTTGGGTTATTCGGGTTTGGGTTGGGTGTTTGGTGCTAACTAAGGGTAGCAATTCTGGAAACGACACGAAGTTTGGCGGTAATAATATTAGTTTTTTTATTCGGTGAGTCTTTTACCTAAGTATACAGTCCCTCCAATGATCAAAACTTTGCTCTTCAAACCCATTTGATTAAATAATTATGTGTGTGTTTAATAGTTTTGTGAGTATATTCAATGAAGATATCAACTAATTAAGTGTTGAAGCATTTATATAATTAATCCACAGTGTTTGGAAGTCTTTAAAGGTATTGTTGTTGAACCTTTAGGGGTGTGTTTGGTAGAGAGAAAAGAAATAAAAGAAATGAAATTGGATCAAATTCTTTTGATTGGTAGAGAGAATTAAAAAAGGTGGAGAATTGAAGAAAAATTAATAGAGAAATGGATAGTGTAATTTGGTAACCTTCATTTCCATAATTTTGGTAGAGAATTCGGAGAAATGATTTTTTTTTTTTTTTTTTTTTTTTTTTAATAGTAATTTTTATAATTTTTCTCGTAATCACTTCAAACTATAATTTTATTAAAAATGTACTTTGTTTATAAAATTTTATGTAAACAAATTACGTGTGTAATATCATGTGCTCAAAACATTTTAAAAAAAATATGTTGGTGAAATTATCATAGTATAATCCTTTTTTATTTATATGTTTTTTTAATAGAAAAAAAATATTTTATGATTATTTTATATTTCAATTCTCTAACGTTACCAAACAGTGAAATTTAATGAGTTTCTCATTCAATTCCATTTCTTTGATTTCTATTCTCTACTTCCTTTCTAATCTCTAAAATTCTCTTTACCAAATATGCCCTAAAGGGTATTGTAAAGTAGATCAACGTGATGCACAAAAAATGTTACGTAAAATAACCTGAAAACTAGATAAATTAATGTATTCTGATTTTCATTACATAGGCTACTAAACTTCATACCTATATTAAGAGTTACAAATATTTTCCCAATGTGAGTCTAACGGTGAGGAATATGTAACGTAAAATTGAGGTCACAGACTCAAATCATGTTGTTGTGTCTTTAATCTCAGTGTTACGCTACGTTGTTTATGTTTCATGTGTTGACCGTAATATTAGTTGACTAAAACCGCCAGGTAATCTTTCACTATGCATAGTTACGAGGAATTGAGCGGCCGCGTGTTGTGGCAGAGCCAATTTTATGTTCAAATTATTTTTGGTATATTTCGGCGGAGCCGATTTGTAACTACAACTAATCGTATGCTAACTTGGCGGTAATAATATTAGTTTTTTTTATATTTTGTATTTTATTTGCATTAATAGTTGGGAGTTTTATTGGACATTATAAAGAAAACTGTTGTTTATTCAATGATAGTTTACAAGCTATAATGTCTATATAAATAGTCTGCCTTAGATATATGGATATCAATAAACTTCTAATACATCATCAAATGCATTCTCTTAAGGAATCAAAAAATTCTCAAGAAGTGCTGAGGGTTCTCGATATAATATTAAAGCATTACCTGGCGAAGCTTAAGATTATATCGAGCATCCGAACGCTTTGTAAGAATTTTAGATTCAAGTAATATTTTCAATTAAAAACTGCAACTTGTGTGAGATCTTGTGAATTGTTACTCGTTACTTGGAAGTGTACCAACTTTGAACAAAATATTATCACCAAAACAGGCGCTTGCAATGAAAAGTTGGATACAATGGGATGGGGAGTAGAAGATGACTCTCATGATGAATTCGAGTTTTATTAAACCTAGATTTTTTGATGATGACTCTTCTTAAGCTTTGGCTAATCACTTATCTTCCATGATTGGCCCTTTTTTCATGCTTAAATGGATTGTACTACTTATGACTCGTTTTTGGGCGGTCTTAAAGTGATAGGCCAAATAGGTCGAATGTGTTCATAATCGTATTATTAAGGCATATAATTGCATAACCTTGTAGCTCGCTAATTTGTTATACTGATATGTGATAAACTAGAAATCCAAATGGAAATGTAGTTTAACTAATCAAACTTAGGAATTCATATAGAAATAAGAAAATGAACTCGAAAGATTTGATCAAGGGTTTCTTATGGAATTATGAGTTGTGTTTGTTACAAACAGAGAAGATAGAAAGTTTTACAATTCATGAATGAAAAATGAAAGTGAAAGATACAATTATAAAGGAAATTCTTGTAACATATTTTGGGCTCCAAAATCTGTTATTTGAAAGTTGGACACGTGGCAGTTTCTTATTTGAACACGTGTCAATCCATTCCCCTTAAACAATTTTGAAAGCTCTTCACAGTAGCTCTTGTTACTCCAGTTTAGTAAACTCAGGGAACCTCTTCATCACATCATCAAACAACTCCCAAGTGGCCCCATCAACATCACCATTGGACCATTGGACCAGTGGACCAGAATGTAAATGGCAACTTTGTTGTTTAATTTTCTAAGTTTCCTGTCTAAAATGGATACTGGATGCATAGCTATCAATCCATCTCTCCCAATGTGAGGTAGCACACCCATTTTTTGCACTGGTCCCTTGCATAGTTTCAGTTGAGAAACATGGAAGACTGGGTGTATCAGGCTGTCATCAGGCAATTGTAACTTGTATGCCACTTGTCCCACCTTACCCATAATAAGAAAAGGACCATAGTATTTTGCTGACAGTTTGTGATAAGGGCTCTGTCTCACAGACACTTGCCTATAAGGTTGCAACTTCAAATAGACCCAAACTCCCACATCAAAGCTCCTATCAGTCCTATGCTTGTCTGCATAATTTTTCATCCTATCTTGTGCTCTTTTGAGATGAAATTTAAGCATGGTTATTACCTCTTCCCTTGCAGCCAATGTCATGTCTACTGCCTCCACCATACTTTCACCAGCTAAGTAAGGCATGTGGATAGGGGGTGTTTGGCTGTATACTATTTCAAAGGGTGTAGTGTTAATAGAGGTATGGAAGTTGGTGTTGTACCAGCATTCAGCTAAGGGCAACCACTGAGTCCACTCTTTTGGCCTCTTACCAGTCATGCACCTCAAAAAGCACTTCAAGCATTTGTTTACCACTTCTGTTTGGCCATCAGATTGTGGGTGGTATGCAGTAGATATCTGCAACTTTATCTTCAACATTTTGAACAATGATTGCCAAAACTGACTGAGAAAGACTTTGTCTCTGTCACTCACAATGGTTTCAGGAAAACCATGCAACTTATACACATTCTCCAAAAAGACTTGAGCAACTTGGCTAGCAGAGAAAGGGTGTTTCAAAGGCATAAAATGTGCATACTTATTGAGTCTATCAACCACCACAAACACTGCTAATTTTCCTTGAGAGCTTGGTAGACCTTCAACAAAATACATAGACACATCAGTCCAAACTTTTTGTGGGATGGGCAAAGGTTGCAACAAACCAGGATAAGCACTTAGGTCTGGTTTTTGCCTTTGACAAATGTCACATTCTGTCACCTATTGTTTGACTATTCTTCCCATCTTTTTCCAATACACCACTGCACTTAGCTTTTTCAATGTCACTTGCACACCAGAATGTCCTCACACTGGTTCAGAATGGAAGTGATGAATAAGTTGTTTTCTCAATTCTACATCATTTCCTACCATTAACTTGCCCTTTCTTCTCAACTGTTGGTTTGCCCATGCATACTTCCCAATCCCATTACCACTGGCCTGCAACTTCTGAATTAACTTCATTAGCTCAGGATCTGCATTCCAACTTTCTTTTATCTTGTCCAACAAATCACTAGTAACAGTAGTAGCCACAAGACTAGCTAACTCAACTTGATTATCCACCCTTGACAGAGCATCAGCAGCACTATTATCACAACCCTTCTTGTAGTCAATTTCATAGTCATATCCCAAAAATTTAGGCAACCACTTCATTTGGAAAGCGGTTGTCAATCTCTGATTCAACAAATACTTCAAACTAAAATGGTCAGTTTTTATTTTGAAGTGTCTGTCAAGGAAATATCCTTTCCATTTTTCTAGAGCTAAGATGACTGCAAGAAATTCTTTTTCATATGTTGACAACACTTGATTTTTCTCAGAAAAAGACCTACTCAGATAAGCAATAGGATGACCCTCTTGTTGTAATAATGCTCCAATTCTAGTACCACATGCATCAATTTCAACCACAAATTCTTTATTAAAATCAGGCAAATCTAAAACTGGTGCTGACATCATAGCTTGTTGGAGCTTCTCAAAGGCTGTTTGTGCTTCCTCAGACCATTTGAAAGCATTTTTCTTTAACAAAGCAGTCAAAGGTTTACTAATGATTGCATAGTGCTTAATAAACCTTCTATAGTAACTTGTTAATCCAAGGATTCCTCTTAGCTGTTTCACATTTGTGGGTACTGGCCAATCCTTGATTGCCTGAATCTTAGCTGTATCTGTAGCTACACCTTGTGCAGATATGACATGCCCCAAATATTCAACTTTTTCTACAGCAAAAGAACACTTAGACTATTTTGCAAACAAGGTGTTCTATCTCATCACTTGTAACACTGACCTCAAATGATTCACATGCTCTTCCATACTTCTGCTGTAGATAAGTATGTCATCAAAGAATACTAATACAAACTTCCTTAAAAATGGTTTGAAAACTGTGTTCATCAGTGATTGAAAGGTTGAGGGGGCATTGGTCAACCCAAATGGCATCACCAAGAATTCATAATGGCCATCATGGGTTCTAAAAGCAGTTTTCTCTATATCAGTCTCCTTCATCCTAATTTGATGATATCCTGACCTCAAATCTAACTTAGAAAATACCATTTCCCCATGAATTTCATTAATTATTTCCTCTATCATAGGTATTGGAAATTTATCTTTTATAGTAGCCTTATTGAGCTGTCTATAATCAACACACATTCTCCAACTACCATCCTTCTTTTTTACCATCACAATGGGAGAAAAGAAGGGGCTTTGGTTATGTCTAATCATCCTTGAATCCAATAATTCATTCACCATTTGCTCAATTGCATCCTTCTGAGCAGGAGGGTGTCTATAGGGTCTCACATTTATTGGAGGACTGTTTGGCACAAGCTGAATTTGATGATCATGAGCTCTTTTTGGAGGTAATGCAGTAGGTACAGCAGACACATCTTCAAATTAAGTGACCACTTCCTTCAATTTACCCTTTTCATCTATCACTTTAGACTCCATATGTGTTGATCCCAGTTATGCACTTGATCGAATTCCTTAGCTTGTAAGGGTTAGTTATCTTAGATAAATCTAAAACAACTAAGTATAGAAACTGCCTTGAAGTTTATCAAACACAATGCGGAATCTTGTATTTAAGCAACATACTTATCCTTCTTTTGCATAACTTGTAACCCTAAGAAGAATATAAGTTCACCCATAGAACTCATCTGAAGTCTTTCATGTATAAGCTTCTCAAATTCAACACATAACACCTTGTTTGTTGATCCAAAGATAATATCATCAACATAAACTTGAAATAGCAAGATATCATCTTTGTGCCTTTTGATAAACAAAGTCTTATCATTCTTCCCTCTACTAAAACCATTGTTCAACAGATATTTTGACAAAGTGTCATACCAAGATCTAGGAGCTTCATGTAAACCATAGAGTGCTTTCTCCACCTTGTAAACCTTGTTAGAAAAATTAGGATCTTCAAAACCAGGTGGTTGAGAGACATAAACTTCTTCATCAATTGTCCCATATAGAAAAGCGCTCTTCACATCCATTTGATACACTACAAAGTCTTTGTATGAAGCATAAGCCAAGAATAACCTTATAGCTTCAATTCTTGCAACTGGAGCAAATACTTCATCATAATCAATACTTTCTTCTTGAGTACATCCCTGAGCTACTAATCTTGCCTTGTTTCGAATCACAATACCTCTTTCATCTTTTTTGCATCTGAAAACCCACTTAGTACCAATTGCCCTCTTCCCATTAGGCAAATCTACCAGAGTCCAAACTTCTTGATACTTGAATTGTAGAAGCTCTTCTTGCATAGCTTCTACCGAGCTTGTATCCTGTGATGCTTTATGTGCATTCTTGGGTTCTATTTGTTATAGAAAACAAGCAAACAAATAGTTTGAAGGTCTTTATGACTGTTTCTTTGATGAAGGGATTTAGCAAAGAAACCTTGTTCTATCAAACTTTTTGTCATGTTTCTTGTTTGAACAGTAAATTGTGGCTCTCCAATGATTTGTTCTTTAGGATGATCCTTACTAGCTTGTATACCTGCATCAGTATTAGCTTTTGTACTTGCATACTCATTAGATTGTGTACCTACAAAAATTGGCTCATAATTCATTGTCTTGGTTAGTAAATCAATATCAAAGAGTCAGTTTGGTTCACTCCCTGCAACATTAGGTATACTCTCACTAAACCTAACATGCAAGTTCACTTCCACTTTCCTGGTCCTACTATTGAACACTCTAAAAGTTTGCTATTCATTGAGTATCCAAGAAAGAAACCTTCATCAGCCTTTCCATCAAACTTGCCTAAGTGATATATGGTATTCAAGATAGTAACAGGATACTCAAATGGTCTTAAGAAATCTAACAATGGTTTTCTACCATGTAAAAGTTCATAAGGGGTCTTGTTGTGAGGCTTAACTACTTTACTTCTATTCTGCAGATAGCAAGCAGTATTGACTGCTTCAGCCCAAAAAGTAGTAGGTAATTAAGAATCAGCTAACATTGTTCTAGCAGCCTCAGTTAGTGTCCTATTCCTCCTCTCAGCAACACCATTTTGTTGAGGAGTTCTAGCTACACTATATTGTCTCTCTATACCTTTCAACTCACAAAACTGGTTCATATCCCTGTTCTTGAACTCAGTTCCATTATCACATCTTATCACTTTAACCTTATGATTAACTAGGTTTTTATCCTAGTTATGAAAGCCTTACGAATGTCACTGGTTTCATCCTTAGATGCTAAAAAGAAAACCCAAGTAAACATACTATAATCATCTGTGACAACTAGGCAATACATCTTTTTCATCAAACTTTTCACAAATGTTAGTCCAAATAAATCCATGTGCAACATATGTAAAGGCTGACTTATAGAGTTTGCTGTTTTGGTCTTACAAGAAGCTCTGTATTGTTTTCCCTTCTGACAAGCAACACAGATTTCAGTATTTTCAAAAACTTTTGATGGTAACCCTCTTACAAGGTTTCCCTTAACCAATTTATTAATTGTTTTGAAATTTAAATGTCCAAGCCTTCTATACCAAATCTTAGATTCATCAGATGTGGCCTTTGAAAGGAGACAAGTCAAACCTCTTTTGGTAACCATGTTCTTTAGATTAACACTGTATATGTTGTCTTTTCTAGGAACCTTAAGCAAAACATGACTTTCATCAGTCAACTTAAAGTCAGGAGACAAAAGAAAACATTCAGTGTCAGTAAAAAGAACACTGTTCTTTTTGTCACACATTTGTGAGACACTAAAAAGATTAAACTTAAGCTCTTAGACAAATTAGAGTACACATTCTCAAAATCTAATTTACCAGTTCTTATTGTACCTTTGCCTGTAATTTTCCATCCTTTGGGATTACTCCCAAAAGCAATATATCCTCCATCAATTTCTTCAAAATCTTCAAGATAGGACATGTCTCCTGTCATGTGCCTAGAACATCCACTGTCAAAAACTCCTTCATCCTCAAATTCCACCTGTGGATTGCCCTGCACATAAAGTAAGAAAATCAGTTTCTCTTGGGGACCCAAGCCATTACTGACTTGGATCTGCCTTGTGCATCAATGTAATTGTATTTCTTTAAAACTATTGATGCACTGCTGTATCTGGAGACATGATCTAAAACTTTAACTTTTGGTTTCCAGACCCAACAAGCTGAGGCCTTAACATCATAATAATGATTTCCCAAAACATTATCAGTTACTACTTTTGGCTTAGCAGTAGAAACTACTTCTTTTGCCTTAACAGTGCTAAATGCCGCATTCTTTTGAATGGGCCTTTTTACAGATGAATGTGTTGTATTTGAAAAGCATAACCTTGAATTGGCACCATTCACTGTTCTTTTTGAGATAGCAGTACTAACTGATAAAGCAATATTAGTTACTACTGCTGGTTTAGAAATATTTTGTTTGGCAGTATTAACTTGATACTAAACCAGATCTCATTTGTTGTAAAACCCTAAATTTCCATCCATTTGAAATTTCCATTTTGCCCCTCAAAATTTTTGAATTTATAAGAGCATACAAATATTAATACAAGAACATTATACATTTTAACCTAAGTATACAAATTTAACTATATGTCATTTAAAAACATTACCTTATAATTAAATTACACATTACAATTAAAGACCTAAAACTATATGTTATGGACATAAATACAATTAAAATAAATTAACCTAAGTCATACATAAAATTTATACTTGTTACAAGTTATAAAAATCTTTCCTAGTCTTCAAGTATTACACGCCCTTATGGACCAAGATATACACAATTTGTACAATTTTTAAAGTTAAGAATCCTCAATTTATCCCATAATATACTCAATCAAGAATTGAGAGGATTCGATACACTATTGAGGATGTTAGTCCTTTTGTACGAGTGTATGTGATACTTTGAGTGAATATGATTAAGTATGCGGAATCTACTTAACCACACTTAGAATAATATTGATATTGAGGGTTATCGGAAATGGAACAATGGTGGTTGTTGAATTTGATAATGAACAATGAATGTTAACACCAAACGATTCAATATTATTTGAAAATAATACGAGTGATCTTCACTATCACTAGGGTTACAAACCTTGAATCTCTATTACAAAGAAAAACTATTTTTCTGTTATGAATAACTCAATGTATGTTTTCTTAGTATTCAACTAGTTACAAATTCACACACTTGGTTAGTTACACTTGTAAGTAAGGTAAGATCTTCCTTTTATACAACTAAGGAGATCTTTACAATAAATGATAAGTCTTGTCGAATTACTTGCTTTGCTTGAGTGTGTCAGTCCATAAGATACAACTTGTATCTGTGTACACAACTTGTTGACTACATCTATCAAAGATATTATCTACCGTATATCTTTGACTTTTATACACAAAATATCTTTGTATACTTATCCATCCAGCAGTAGAATACGCGACACTTATCTCTTCAACAGCAGAATCTGATGCACTAGTAGTAGTATCCTGGCGGCAGCAGAATCTCTAACACTAGCAGTAGAATGAAATACACTAGCAATAGAATGACACTTAGTGAATTTCATTGAGCAGAACTAACCGTGTAAACGTATAATTCCTGATGCTAATCTTCAGAACATTTAATTCCTAACAAGAATCATACATTATCTCCTTTCCAAGAATAAAAACACGCTCTATTTTTTTCTATCCTAAAATCCGGTCTTCCCTCCCCCCTTTTTCATCCATACGACACAAGGTAAAAACACAAGGTTCCTGCCTTTTTTTTCTCCCAAGGGCAAGGAGTTTGAAGGTTACTACTGGTGGTTCATAATTGTTCGATCATTAGGGTTCTAAGGTTCTTGTTTTCCTTTCTTGTTGGCTCATTAATCTTAAGGTATCATCAATCCATCTCTTGTTTTTCTTTATATTCCAAATCGACATATATATATATATATATATATATATATATATATATATATATATAAATTTTTCCAACATGAAAACCTAATTAGTAACATGTTTTAATACACATATTAATTTGTTTATTGTGCTACTCGTTAAACCTAAAATCGTCACATGAAATCATAGACTTTAACATGATAAAACTTGTGTATATCAACTTATTATTTTTCAGTTCAAATCGATCCATGTTGATGTGAATCGAACCATCATTTTTTTAACCCTAGATGTGATCTTGAACTCTTATTAGACCTATTGATTTCACATTAGGGCTTATTGTGATTATTGTGATCGTTATCTTATGTGCTTTCGTATGAATGTTGTTGTCGTTGATCATGAATGATTCGAATGAGGGCTTGTATATATGTTTTGATGAGTTAATTCGGTAAATGATATGTATATTGATCACCTAGTTAATTGGATTAAAAAGGGATATGAATTAGGGTTTGTTTGTGACTAGTTGAAAACGGTTCTTGAATATTTAGATCATGTAAACTAATTTTGGTGTTTGATTTCATAAATATGTTAATATGATGTTTAAATGAGTTTCGGGTGAATGGTGTAAGCTTGTATGCATGATTAGTAATTTAAATGGTGCTAACTATGGCCTAAAATGGATTTGTGAGATTGGCATATTCGATAGCTGATTATGTGTGCTTAATAACGTGAGCTTCTTAAGTTTTAATACTGAAATTTATGCATGTAAACCTAGTTTAGGGTCCTAGGAAAGTATTCCAATTGGTTTGAAGGGATTTGAGTTTGATTTGGTTGTATTTTTAAATTTATTGTGTTGATATGTCAAAACTGTTCTGGCAGAAATTGATTTCAGTTGTGGTTTAGGATTTTTCATTTTCAAACCATAGCAAACTAGAGACCAAAAATTTAAAGGAATCATATTTCATATGTGTGATATCTCTTGGAATTTTTGAAGAATTTTATGAAGTCATGTGGTTAGGTTTTTAAGTGCATAATTTTGAAGTGTATCTGCAGATCCAATTCTGGACATGTTAGCATAAACGATTTTTAAAAGGGGGTATCCCTTAATAATAAAATATGTAAAAATTCCAGTAGACTCTTAAGACATGTGGGCTTCTGTGAGAATTTTTTTGATTTTTAGTTTGGGCTTCTGATATATTTTTAAAATTCATCTATTGGGCTTAATTCTGTGATAAAATCAGTTAAATTGTATGCATGTATTTCATATGTGTAAATGTGTTCTTTTGGTGTTTGGTGCCCTAATGTATGTTCTATTATATCGGGTGTGTCTTGTTGATGTCGTATTGACTTTTGTGTGAGTACGTTTAACCTACTTGATAATCCCGAGCCCTAAACCAAATTTTACTAAATTGGGAAGTCGTATTAAAAGTTACTTAATCTAGAAGGTTACTAAATATGGAAACTTACAAAATATGGAAAGTTACTAAAAATGGAAAGTTTCTAAAAATAGAAAGAAACCTAAATTATGAAATCTGATTAAAATGAGCTTATAAGTAATATGTGATTATTAAATTGTATAGGTTTGGTGAAGAAGGAGTGACCTTCCGTTTCTGTGTGATCCACCTTTTATCCGTTTGTCTATTTGCATAAGGTACAGATATTCTGACCTTTCTTATAAGGTTTCTCATGATCCTTTCACATCTTTTGATTGCTTAGCTTCTGATTTTGATGCCTTTGCTATGAGCCTTTCTGTTTATGACACTATGATATAAGCCTTTGATATGAGCCTTTGCTATGCACCCTCTGATATGAACCTATGATTATGATATTTCTGATGACCTTAGATTCTGTGTCATTACTATGGCATTCTATTTGACCTTCAGTTTGATACCCGAGCTTTCACTAGTCATAGGGGTTCCATGACCATGTCATTGATGCACCAATGGCATGACTTTAGGATGGTCGAGTGATGTTCCATCCCGTCCCTTTTCTGTTATATGTTTATGAGCTCAAGGATATATGTTTGGCCACTATGATTTCTGCAGGGGCGTATGGATGCATCCTAGACCTGATCTGTTATGTTATATGATATATTTCTGGTGACTGGTGCTGTGTGCAATACACGCCTTTCACAATTCTGGGAGCTGATCACTCCATTATGTTACTTATGGTTACTTATGAAGATTATGATTTGATGTTATGATATGATATGTTTCTGGGCTCGTGGTAGATTTCTGACAACCCTTAAACCTTTGATACATCTATATTTTACCTTCTGTTATCCCAATGCACTATATTCTGTATTTCTCATTTTCAGTTTCAGTATTTGTTATGTATATATCTATTCACTGGGCTTTTTAAGCTCAGCCGCATTTCTTTTATCCGCGGCAGGTTTATCAAGTTAGGTGTTGGGGCTATCTTTGGGCTGAGAGTAGGAGCTGAGTGTGGACTTACCCTAGACTTCTTAGATTTGGCTTATGTTTACCAATTGATTAGACTCTGATTATGTTTCCTTTCATTTTGGTTTACGGAACTTATGTAATTCTTAAGTCATGTTGACTTATGTTTTGATTTATGTTAAGACTTCCGCTTGCATTGTTTATTTATGCTTTGATGTGCCACCATAATGTGATGCTTCTACCCTTGCCGGGTTGGGGCATTACAATTATGGTATCAGAGTCTAGGTTTGACCTGTAGAGCTTAGGCTATGACCTGTGAGGATTGGGTAGACACTAGGATTCCTTCTGCGTCTTTTCCTATCGTACTCCATTTTTTTCTGCCTTTGCTAATCATTTTGATAATCATTCAGATGGTGTACACACGTCGTAACAACGGTCAATCCAATGGGGATGGTGATGGTGCCCCAAACTTCGAGGAAATGATTGCTAATGCCCTCAATACCCTTCTTCTCAATTTGACTACTGAGTTGACCACGCGAATCACCAACGACATCCACAATGGTGCTGGTTCATCTGGTGGAGGTGGTGTTAATCCTCCTACAGACATTCATGTTTGGCTCGAGCGGTTTGGTAAGCTCAAGCCACTATCCTTTAGCTCTGCTTCCACTCCTATAGAGGCAGGGGATTGGATAACCCACATGGAAAAGTTGTTTGAGGTCTTGAAGTGTGCTGATGTTTTCAAGACCAGATTGGCCACTTTCAAACTTGAGGGGGATGCCCTCAATTGGTGGAAGGCTTACAAGCAGGCCAAAGGAGGAGAGGCCTTTGTTGCTACTTGTACTTGGAGTAACTTCCGCGATATCTTTTATCAGCAGTATTTCCCTTTATCAGAGCAGCAGAGATTCGAGTGTGAGTATAGCTCTATTCATCAGTTTGAGAATGAGTCCTCTGGAGAGTATATGCAGCGGTTTTTGCGGTTGGTTAGTTTTGTGGGGCCGGTTTGTTGGGCTACAAAGTACTGCTGCATGAAGAAAGTCAAAGTACTGCTCGATAGAAGTCAAAGTACTGCTCATGTTCTAAAGAAGTCAAAGTACTGCTAAAGATAAAGGACTGATATGCAAATACGTTTAAGGATTAATGTGTAATTCTAGAATGTTCTTAGAGTTATTATTAGATTAGATTTAGAATTGCTTGTCGTTCAAGTATTGTAAACCGACTAGGGTTTTCCTTGTGCCTATAAAAGGACCCCTAGGTTGGCATTAGAGATACGATTATTAGAAGCTTAATTTAGAGTATTAGAGAAGTACGATATTAGTGATTAGAGTTTGTTTAGTGAATCTGTGTAAAGAGCAGGTTCAAGGTTTTAATAATATTCAAAGTTGTTTATTAATTCTTCTTAGCTTTGTTGAAGTAGATTCTGCATACTTAGCAAAGTATATCAGCGTTTCACCATTAACAGTTTTGGATTTATCCAAGGTTGTTAAACCGTAGACAAGCTACAAGTTAGTTTGGTCAGAGTATATCGATCCAACAAGTGGTATCAGAGCTTGTGTGGAGACTCTGATTAAGAAGAAACCCTTAAAACCGATTTAACAACAAACCCTAAACGATGATGACAGAAGTTGCACCAATCCCATCCATCACCTCACTTAGAATTCCTATCATCAAGAAGGGAGAATATGATCTCTGGAGCATGAAGATGAGACAGTACCTTGCTATTACAGACCATGCTCTATGGGATGTGATTGTAAATGGTAATGTTGTTCTTGAAGAACCTGTAGCAGTTGAAGGACAACCTAAACCACCTCAACCAACCTTGCCAGCAGCTACAAAGAGAAATCAAGATAAGGCTCTCAACATACTGTTGTCTGCTATTCCTGATGGTCACCTGCTAAAGTTTCATGATGCTAAGGATGCAAAACAATTGTGGGCTGCGATCAAGACAAGATTTGGAGGTAATGATGCTTCCAAGAAGATGCATAGAAACTTATTGAAACAGCAGTTTGAAACTTTCACTGTTGGTGAAAGAGAAGGTCTTGATGCTGCCTATGACAGATTCCAAAATTTACTTAGTATGCTAGAGTTGTATGGAGCAGAGGTAACCGTTGAAGATGCAAATTTAAAGTTCTTAAGGAGTTTGCCATCTGTCTGGCATGTGGTTGCTACCATGATTAGATGACAACCTGGATTGGAATCTATGGACTTTGATGATCTCTACAACAATTTGAAGGTGTACGAGCAAGAGATGAATGGTCATAGTTCTCAGAAAACTCACAACATAGCTTTTGTGTCTTCTGAAAACAGAAGCAGTACTTCCACTAAAAGTACTGCTTATCCTTCTCAAAGTACTGTTGGTGATACACAGCATGTTTGCACAACCACTACTATCCCCAACCCATCACCAACAAACAACACCAACTCTGATGATGTTGTATGTTCCTTCTTTGCTCAACAAGCCACTCTACCTGTTACCTATCAAGAAGACTTGTTGTAGATTGAAGAAGATGCTTTAGAGGAGATTGACATAAGATGGCAAGTTGCCATGATCACTGCAAGGATCAAGAAGTTCATGAACAAGACAGGAAGGGGAATTGATTTCAAAGCCAAACAGGGTATCACTTTTGACAAATCCAAGATTGAATGTTTCAATTGTCAAAAGCTTGGACACTTTGCAAGGGAATGCAAGTTTTCAAAATATCAAGCAAACAGAATGATTGAACAACCCAAGGTTGAAAGAAAAGAGGTTCCTATTACTGAATCACAACCAAAAGCTTTGGTGGCTCAAGAAAATCTAGCTGAGATTGACTGGAGCAGTGAATTTGATGATGAACCTGTAACCTATTCTATGGTTGCAATGGAAGATTTTGATTGGAGCACAGCTTTTAATGAGGAACCAGGATATGATGCTTTGGAATCAAGAGATGGTCTTGGAAGCTTTGACTGGAGCATGGAGGATGAAGCTGAACCTGTTCAGATTGCTATGGTAGCTACTTCACCAAGTTCATCCAATGTCTCTGAGGTATGCTCTAAGTGTAATGATGTGTATCAAAAGTTGCTTAAAGAATATGTGACTGAAAGAGATAATTGTAGAACAGCTAGGTCTGAGGTAGCTGGTTATCAATTAACTTTAGAGTCAATGGAAGCCAAAATATTAACACATGAAAATAATGAAATGGCTTGGGCAGAAAAATATGAGCAACAAGACTATCAATTAAAATTAAGTGAATGGAAGTTAGGATGTAAGGTGTCTGAATTAGAAAAGATTACTAAGGAAAGAGATGCTTTGTTAGAAAAACTTGCTAGTATTAAACAGGCTGGTCTATCACATGTTCAATTTGTTGAAAAACAAAGAAGAATAAACAGTAAAGCTGGACTAGGTTATGGTGAGGATAGTAGTTCAGATGAAACCCCACCTAGTGATAAGGAAGAGACTCCACCTAGTGATAAGGAAGAGATCTCACCTAGTGATGATGAACTTACTAGCTCAGAAGAAAACACATCTAGGAATGAGGAACCAATTAGTGAAACATCTCCTGAGTTTAAGAAAGATAAGGGGTACCACTCAGTTCCTCCACCCACTGGTAGGTTTCAACCACTTAGGACAGATGTTTCTCGTTATGGTGTAGACAACCTAGAGTTTAGGAAGAAGCTTACTGGTCAATCTAGTTCTGCGAAACCCAAGGATGATTTTCAAAGGGGTAATGATCAAAAGTTACCTACAGCCTTTCAAAAATAAGCAGTACCTCCAAAATCTTTTCAAAGTACTGATAGACATTCAGCAGTACCTCCAAGAGAAACTTTTCAAAATACTGCTCACTATAGGAAACCTTTTAATCATAGAAGAGGATTTGGGAATATGGAGCGAAAATTATGTTATGTATGCTTTAGTCCTGATCATTTGATTAAGCACTGTGACTTACACTCAGAATATTTAAGTCAGTTCCCAAAGAATAGACCTGCCAACAATAAGCCAAGAGAGACTAGACCAGTTTGGAATCACTCAAATAGGGTTAACCATAGTAATTTCTCTAAAGACTATAAGTACCCTCACCAGAAAAGACCTTTCTCAAAACCATCAGTACCCTCAAGTACTGATAAGTCTAAGGTTTCTCAAGCAGTACCCTCTAAAAGTACTTCTAAGTTTTCACCCAATCATGGTACTGCTAACACTTTTTCACATAGAAGACCTAAGAGATTCACTTCATATAAAAGGTTTTACACCTCAAGCAGAGTACCTAGGTCAGAGAAACCTAAAGTCAAACGAAATTGGGTTAAGAAAGAAAGTACTGATGGGGAACAAGCAGTACTTTCATCAGATAAGGGTGAAACAGGGAGTGTTGTTGATTATACAACACAGGACATGGGACCAAAGCAAATAATCATTGACCATGCCTTTAAAACCAGTGGAGATTACATACTGAAGGAATTCAAGTATGTCACTCCACAAGGGGAACACAAGTCAGTAATGGCTTGGGTTCCTAAAAGAAACTAACCCTTTCTTTTACTGTGCAGGGCAACCCAGAGGAGGAGCTTAAAGATCATATTATTGTTGATAGTGGTTGCTCTGGCAGCATGACAGGGGACAAGGAGATCCTGTCAGATTTTAAAGCATATTATGGAGGAAGAGTTGCATTTGGTAATGATCCTGATGGAGGAAGAATCACTGGCAAAGGAACCATCAAGGCTGGATGTATTGATTTTGAGAATGTTCGATATGTGAAGGAGCTCAAGTTCAATCTTTTGTCAGTATCTCAGATTTGTGACAAGAAGTACCCAATTCTGTTCACTGATACAGAATGTCTTATTCTCTCTCCTGAGTTTAAGTTTGTTGATGATCACTTGGTAACATTGAAAGTACCAAGAACCAATGATGTGTACAATTTAGACTTAAAGAGTCTCAATTCTGCTGGAAGAGCAACATGTTTAGTAGCCAAGGCATCATTAGAAGAAGCACATCTATGGCATAGAAGATTAGGTCATGTAAATTACAAGAACATCAACAAGCTGGTCAAAGGCAATTTAGTTAGAGGTTTACCTTCCAAAACATTCAAGACTGATCATTTATGTTTGGCTTGCAAGAAGGGTAAACAACATAAAGCTTCATGTAAAAAGCTTGAGGACAAAGTTATTAGAGAACCTTTGGAGTTGCTACACATGGATCTGTTTGGACCAGTTTCAGTAGAAAGTTTAAACAAAAAGAAGTACTGCTTGGTTGTGACAGATGATTGTAGCAGATTTAGTTGGGTTCTTTTTCTTGGGATTCAAAGATGAAACCTTTGATGCTATCCATGATCTGATAGTAGCCCTTGAAAATCAATTGAGACTCAAAGTAAGAGGTATTAGATGTGATAATGGGACAGAATTCAAGAACAAGCATATGGATGAATTCTGTGCCAAGAAAGGGATCAAGAGAGAGTTTAGCATTGCTAGAACTCCACAGCAGAATGGTGTTGTAGAAAGAAAGAACAGGACATTGATTGAAGCAGCTAGAACAATGCTTGCAGATTCACAATTACCTATTCTCTTTTGGGCTGAAGCTATAAGTACTGCCTGCTATGTTTTAAATAGAGTATCAGTTACTAAACCTCAGATGAAGACACCATATGAGCTGCTCATGGGAAAGAAACCAAACATTCATTTTCTAAAACCTTTTGGCTGTCCTCTGACTATTCTAAATACCATTGATTCTCTGGGAAAATTTGATGGTAAGTCAGATGAAGGTTATCTATTGGGTTACTGTACAAATAGCAAAGGTTTTAGAGTTTATAACAGGAATACCAAAAAGGTTCAAGATTGTCTTCATGTTGAATTTTTGGAAGATAAAGAAACTCAGAAAGGAAAAGGTCCTGATTGGATGTTTGATCTTGATCTCAAGTTCACTCCATCTATGAATTATGTGCCTGTTAGAGAAGAAAATCAGGCTAATCACAAAGAAGATGATTCACAGTACATTGTTCATGGAGTCAATGTTAGACCAGAAGATGTTCCTGATAAAGAACCTGAAGTTACTGATAAGGAACAAAGTACTGCTCAACCAACCATCACAGTATCTGATGCAGATCAAGCCATACAAGAAGAACTTAATAGGATGCTTTTTCAAGAAACTATAGCAAAGTCCTATGAAGATGAACAAAGGAGGGCTTATGATGCTGCAAAGAAAAAGGGTAAATTCCAAGATACTGCTCACAGTACTTTTGATCAAAGTACTGATGATCCTTTTGACAGTACTTCTGGTGTGTTAGAACCATCAAATTGGAGCAATGATGATGATTCCAATGTTGATGATGAAGATTTGGATAATGCTAACATTCCTGGGTTAGAAGAAATTGATGATGAGCTTAATCAAGAAGGTATTTTCTCAACCAATGAAGAACCTGATGTTACTAATTTAGAATCTGATCTTCCAGTTCCACCAACTCCTACATTGAGAGTTCATAAAGCTCATCCTCAAAGCAATATTATTGGATCACCCTCTTCAGGAGTGGTTACAAGAAACAAAGTTAAAGGTCTTTCTAAGCAACATACTGCTTTACTTAGCTTTGTTTACAAACAAAACAGGATGAATCACAAGGATCAACAAGCATGCCTGTTTGCTTGTTTTCTATCTCAAGATGAACCCAAGAAGGTAGCTCAAGCTTTAAATGATGAAAGTTGGGTTGAAGCTATGCAGGAAGAACTTCTACAATTCAAACTTCAAGAAGTCTGGGTATTATGTGATCTACCAGATGGCAAGAGAGTCATTGGTACAAGATGGGTTTTCAGAATCAAAAGAGATGAAAGAGGGAATGTTATCAAAAATAAAGCTAGATTGGTTGCACAAGGATATCACCAAGAAGAAGGAGTAGACTATGATGAAGTTTTTGCTCCTGTTGCAAGAATAGAGGCAATAAGGTTATTTCTTGCCTTTGCATCATACATGGGATTTCCTATCTACCAAATGGATGTGAAAAGTGCCTTCCTTTATGGCACAATTTCTGAGGAAGTTTATGTTAAACAACCTCCTGGTTTTGAAGATCCTGCACATCCAAACAAAGTCTACAAGGTGATCAAGGCATTGTATGGCCTTCATCAAGCTCCCAGAGCTTGGTATGAGAGACTCCTTAATTTTCTATTGCAACATGGTTACCGGAGAGGAGCAATTGATAAGACTTTGTTTATCAAAAGGGATAAGAAAGACATTATGTTAGTCCAAGTCTATGTGGATGATATTATCTTTGGAGCCACAAAGAAGTATATGGTGAAAGAATTTGAAAAACTTATGCAGCGGGAGTTTCAAATGAGTTCTATGGGAGAATTAACTTTCTTTTTGGGGCTTCAAGTTAGACAAACAAGAGATGGAATCTTCATTAATCAAGAAAAGTATGTTGCAGACATACTTAAAATATTTGACCTTCCAAATCTCAGGCCTGCCACCACACCCATTGATAACAATAAACCATTAGGCAAGGATGAAGATGGACAAGCTGTGGATGTCAAGCTTTACAGATCAATGATTGGTTGTCTTATGTACTTGACTGCATCAAGACCTGACATCATGTTTGCTGTATGCTTATGTGCAAGATATCAGGTTACACCCAAGGTTTCTCATATGCATGCAGTTAAGAGGATTTTTCGATATCTCAAGCATCAACCAAAGTTAGGATTATGGTATCCTAAGGAGTCACCTTTTCACTTGGAAGCTTTTTCAGATAGTGATTATGCAGGAGATAACTATGATAGAAGATCAACCACTGGAGGATGTCAATATCTTGGAAGAAGATTAGTCTCATGGCAATGTAAAAAGCAAACAATTGCAGCAACCTCCTCTACTGAAGCAGAATATGTTGCTGCTGCAAGCTGTTGTGGACAAGTTTTGTGGATGCAGAATCAACTCTTGGATTATGGATTCAACTTCAAAAACACTCCTATCAATATTGATAATGAGAGTACCATCTGTATTGTGAAGAATCCAGTTTATCACTCCAAGACCAAGCATATTCAGATTAGGCATCACTTCATTCGAGATTGTTATGAGCACAGGCTTATAAATGTGGTCAAGGTTCACACAGATGACAATGTAGCTGATCTACTCACAAAGGGATTTGATGTTTCAAGGTTCAACCACTTAGTTGTGAGCATTGGGATGATTAACTACTAGGCTACATTTGAGGGAGGCTTTAGTATTAGTTAGTATACTTTTCTTTCAGTTCTTAATAAAAGTATTGGATTTTTAGTTTTAGTACCTATGTTGTATTTAAGGGGAGGCAACATAGTTATTAGTTAGAAGGTTGTGGATAAGAAGATGGAAAGTACTGGTTTTCTATACAACGTACTGGTTCTGCAAAGTACTGCTTCAACGTACTGCTTAGAAGAGTACTGGTTAGGTAGACGTACTGCTTACGTGGAAGTACTGTTCCAACGGTCAAAACTGTGGGGCTACGGTTATTTAATTCATTCGGGAGGGGGTAAAAAGCCAAATACAACGGTAACACTATTAATTAGGCTTTGATTTTTTAAATCTTACCCATATTTATCCTATCCCATTATACCGATTTTCACTCTTCACTTTATTCTTATCCAACCATTTATTCATTCGGTATCTACGATTCTAATCGCTAATTACCTTTGTTTACCACTCTTCATACTCAATGGCTAATCGTGATTTCTGTTCTAAGCATAACATGGTCGCGAACTTGGATAAAACGGCAAAGAATGTTGATTTTCATGCGATAATTGACTTCTTGACTGGGTCATCAATCAATTATGCTATTTTAGTAAACCCTGATGTCATTGGACCATGGATTCAACAGTTTTGGTCTACTGCAAAGTATGATGAACAAGATGGTGTTCCTTTTATTCGTGCTAAGGTTGCTGGTCAAGCAATTAGGGTTACTGAATCTTCAATTAGGGAAGATTTACAATTCAATGATGAAGGGAGTGCTATTCGTTTTGTAAGACAAGAGATTTGGGATACACTCAGGGATATTAGGTATGAAGGTGATCTCACCATACTTACTTTTCAGAAGCCATTATTTAGTCCTCATTGGAAATATCTTATACATGTTCTACTTCACTGCTTGAGTCCTAAGAGTACTTCATGGGAGCAGTTTGGTCAGAACATTGCTTCTGCATTGGTGGGCTTAGTTACAAATCGCCCTTTCAACTTTTCAAGGATGATTCTTGATGGAATGCTCTCACACATCACCAATGGTTCACCATTCTTGATGTACCCAAGGTTTATTCAGGTTTTCTTAAACAAGCAACTTGAGGGGATTTCTAAACCACAAAGTTTTCTACCTACTGTCACACTTCCACCAAAGGTGTTTACATTCATTGCTAAGAAGAGTATCAAGTTCTCTGGAAGAAATACACCTTTGACAGCTCATATATTGGAAGTTGCACAAGCAGTTAGGGATGCAGAGCTAGAGCCTGAACAAGAGCAAGAGGAATCCTCTGCATCAGCCATTAGAGAGCAACCAGCTTCAAGAGAAGAGAGTGCTTCTCAACATACTGCTTCTCATCATACTGTTTCGTCTTCACAAAGTGCTGCTCAGGAGCATTCACCTCAACATAGGCATCAAACATCTGAGGAAGATGAGGAAGTGGTTGAGGATGTCTTGACCAATTATGAACTTTCAAGGGAATTAAGGAGGCTCAAGAAGGTTACTGATGATCAAGCTGATCAGATATTGGATTTGGCAAGAAAATTCAGACGATTAAAGAGGTTTGTTTGGCCATTAGTAAAGCAACACAGGTTATGGGTAAAGTCTCAGAGGAGGAGTGGTCAGAAAACTAAGAAGGCTTCTCAGTCAAAGACAAGAAGGTCTAAGAAGCATTCTTCATTCCAATTGGGGAGGAATTTAGAGAATTTGAATGAAGATACTGAGTTCAATGAAGATACTGAGTTTAATCAAGATACTGGACTTTATGATGATACACCACTTGAAGAAATTCCTCATGAAGATACTGTTGAGAGGAAAAGTGATGAAACAGAGCAAATAAACATTGAAGATGCTACTGTTGAAGTAAAAAGTGGTGATACTGAGGAATTGGATTTGGAAGGTACTGATGTTGAAAGTACTGCTCTTCAAGGTACTGCTCATCAAGAAACTATTACACCAAGGACTTTGGATTTTGAGGAAGATGTTGGACCTTTAAGTCAAATTCAAGAGGAAGTTGGCCCTTCTAATCCAGTTCAACAGGAAGAAGAAGTTAGAAAACATACTGAAAGTGATGATGAGACCATTGCTGACATCATGCTGAGTATGTCTAGACCAAGAGGCATAAGTATTGTTGATGTTGAACAACAACCTCATACTTCTTCTCAACCTACCCAGGAGTTAGATCCAAAAGACAAAGGTAAAGGGATCATGGTAGAAACTAAGAAGAAAAAGCTTACCTTGAAAGAACTAAGAGCTATTCAGGATGCTAAAAATGAGGAAGCTGCAAGGAAATTACAGGCTGAGATAGATGCTGAAGAGTTAAGGAAAGTTATCAAACCTAGAAGGCCACAAAGTAAAGCTCAAGAAAGAAATTCTATGATGGCTTATCTCAAAGGAAGAGGATATACAGGTTTGATGAAATTGACACATACAGAGATGAAGGATCTGTATGATGCTGTCAGGGAAGCTATAGAAAAAGATCTTGCAAACATTATTTCTTTTGAAGATAAGGAGCTTGAAGATAGCAGAAAGGAAAGAGTTGTTACAAAGAGCTCAAATAGGAAGAGAACAACAACTGATGAAAAGTCATCAAAGAAGCTCAAGGATTCTATTGAATTAAGAATAGACACAGCTGATGAGCTAAGAAATTATTTGAGAGTTGTTGATTTTGAGCATCCAAAATCAGAAGATGTTGCAGACAAGAAGTCCAAGATTTCTACATTCTCAGTTGTAGAATCACAAGAAGGGGACTATTTGATGTTTCATAGACAAGATGGAAGCTTTAGAGTATTCAATTCGTTATGGGATATACTACATCTGATAGATAGAGAAGATCTGCTTCAGTTATATCTACAAGTGCAGACTTATTTTGAACATATTCCACCACAAGGAGTGGGTTTGGTTCTGGTAGGAGATCTCACAACCATCTGGGAAACAGAGGAAACAAAGGATAGTACTTTGTGGGAAAATCAAGAAAACTGGGAGATTAACAGATGGAGATTCTTTGAATCAGTTGGAATACACGTTTTGGAGTTAGAGGATGGTACTATGATTCATATGCTAGCAGAACAAAGATATCCACTCACAAGAGATCTGATGATCAGAATGCTTGAGCATGGCATGGAAGTGGAACAAGAAAATGAAGTAGCATTGATGGTTATAAAATTGTTCATCAAGTGGACAACTGAAGCTGAAGATTGATGCATAACTACTGGTATGGTATTTATAATATAAATCTTTTGAAAAATAAGTACTTTATTTAAAGTACTGCTAGTCAAACAGTAATTTCTCAAAGTACTGCTTGCAGCATGAAACCAGTAAAGTCTTTTGCTTAATAAATAAGTGATTTTTGAAAA
Source organism: Artemisia tridentata subsp. tridentata (assembly GCA_021014915.2). Lineage (NCBI taxonomy): Eukaryota > Viridiplantae > Streptophyta > Magnoliopsida > Asterales > Asteraceae > Artemisia > Artemisia tridentata. The sequence continues at coordinate 62,891,149 of CP139505.1, read as the reverse complement.
AGTGCAAAAACATTTTGAAGCACAAAGATTAAACAGCAACAAATGGTTTTGAAAGCAACAACATGGTGTTAGTACTTGTACTACACAACAAATGTTAATCAACTCACCATGTTTAATAAACAAGAAAGAGTTTGACTCATCATGAGGGTACGGCTCTGATGTGAATATCAAATCCATTTTTAGTTGACAATTTACTAAAAATTGTATGGTTTTCAACTCACCATATCTATGTTAGTGAAGAGTTTGCTAGCCTACAAGATAATGGCTTGTAGTAATGGCTGTGGAAAACCATTGTATGGTAATTAGTTCACCATGGTAGTGATTGTACTAAAAGAACTAGCTAGTCCAAAAGCAAACGGCTATTTGGTAAAGACTAATCAAATCCGTTGATAGCTGATGATTTGCTAAAAATCATATGGTTATCAATGTACCATGGTTCTTAAACCTAAACATTGGCTACTCCAGAGTTAATGGCTTTGGTAAAGAGACATCAAAATCCATTAAGTTTTCAATGATTCACCTCTCACAGGAGTTAACACACCTGGAAGTGATGAGAATAGTATGAAACTTTTAAGATCTGATGTACCTATTGCCAATATGATGCTGAGTTGCTGAAATGATGTGTTGCTGAAAAGAATTGTTGCTGATAAAGATTGCTGTTAATAATTACTTTGATGATGACAAAACAAAGACATGAGACAGAAGTTAATGATACAGTTTTTCCTTGAAGATAAAAATGTTGAAGTTAAAGAAATACAAAGGAACTTGAAATCAAGCAAGTGGAATTCAAGTTAGGGGAGGATTGTTGGGCTACAAAGTACTGCTGCATGAAGAAAGTCAAAGTACTGCTCGATAGAAGTCAAAGTACTGCTCATGTTCTAAAGAAGTCAAAGTACTGCTAAAGATAAAGGACTGATATGCAAATACGTTTAAGGATTAATGTGTAATTCTAGAATGTTCTTAGAGTTATTATTAGATTAGATTTAGAATTGCTTGTCGTTCAAGTATTGTAAACCGACTAGGGTTTTCCTTGTGCCTATAAAAGGACCCCTAGGTTGGCATTAGAGATACGATTATTAGAAGCTTAATTTAGAGTATTAGAGAAGTATGATATTAGTGATTAGAGTTTGTTTAGTGAATCTGTGTAAAGAGCAGGTTCAAGGTTTTAATAATATTCAAAGTTGTTTATTAATTCTTCTTAGCTTTGTTGAAGTAGATTCCGCATACTTAGCAAAGTATATCAGCGTTTCACCATTAACAGTTTTGGATTTATCCAAGGTTGTTAAACCGTAGACAAGCTACAAGTTAGTTTGGTCAGAGTATATCGATCCAACACGGTTGCTGGAGATGCTCGCCGTCAAATGAGGCATTTCAAATGGGGTCTTAAGAAGTGGGTACTTGATCGTGTCGTCAACACTGAATTTGCAAATGTGTCATTAGTTGTCGATGCCGCCCGTAATATTGAGATTCTTCATGAGGGTAGTGGTTACAACAAGAGGAACCGAGATGGTGATCGCATTCAGTCGAGGGGTCAGGGTAACAGTCATAGGAGTCAAGAGCAGAGAAGTCAGAATGACAGGGGTTATGAGCACAGAGGACAGATGGATAGGGGTCACGACCAGAGAAGACATGAGCCGAGGGTACAGGGTCAGAGGGGTGCAGACAAACCTAGATATGATCGACATCACAACAACAACAACCAGAGGACATGGAGGAATAGAGATCAATCACAACAACTCAACCGTGGATCAAGGCCTAAAAATCAAGAGCAGAACCAAGATCAAGCTAGAGTGCCATTGTGTGTCACTTGTGGGAAGTACCATAGAGGTGCGTGCCACAGAGTCGCTAATTCCTGTTATTATTGTGGCTCTACAGAACACAAGATCAGAGACTGTCCCAAGAACCGTGCCAGAGACTACAATAGAAATGCCGAAGATAACAAGTCGAATCTGCCAGGAGACTGTGCCCGCAACTAGTTTCCTTAATTTCATTTCCGTTTGATTCAGATGTTTGACATTTATTTCCTTCATTTCATGATACACTGGTGTGGTTTTTTATCGAATAAAATCCTTTGAATGTTTTAAATTATCAATTGGTAAGTCCATTCTCTGATAATCCTGCGTATGTTGGTTGATTTACTTGTTATGAAAATTTTGGTGAATCGTGGAAGAATTGATGCAATTGACGACATACTCCACTTCTGATAGACATACTAGATTCTCGTTGCATCTATGATAAGTTCCGTTCCCTATTTTGTTCCATTGATGGCGATTGATTTTGTTAGCCTATGAGAGTGAAGAAGAACTAGGAGGTTGATGATAGGTTGCTTATTCACAACTTGAGATAAAGTATGACCATCATGAAGGTATATTTATATGATGCTAGTATTATGACGCGTAGCTAACGTGATAATACTTACGTCATATAACGTACCTTTATTGTGATCATAGGATATTTCGAGGAGTGCCTGAGAAGCTTTAGATTTCTGACATTTAATGAAGATTATCCACGATTAGTGAGACCTTAGGTTCATTCTACCTGTGCGAATACTCTGCTTTCATCGTTAGATATCTGGATACATTTGAATTCTCGACATGTATTTGTTGACCTTTGTTCATATGTTAGGAATCTTAAGACTCATCGTAGAGCTTTCTACCATTTAATTTTATCACTCACTCTGTTTTCTGTCCGTATGTATTCCATGCATTAATATAGAGAAGTACACCTATTGTCTGCTATACGTACGCTTCGTAATAGTTGGATCTGATTCATTATGATCTACTCTGGATAAAGATCTGAGGCTATGAATGATGAGAACAAGATCTGTCTGATTGTGAGAATCCTTTGGAAGGAGTATACTGAAGATGATACTACTTGAGAAACCGAAGAGTTATGCGTATTTATTATCCATGTGCTTTCTGCGATTCGATATGTTTCCATCTGATCTGTCTACTCAAATTTCGAGGACGAAAATTTTCTTTTAGAGGGGAAGAGTTGTAAAACCCTAAATTTCCATCCATTTGAAATTCCCATTTTGCCCCTCAAAATTTTTGAATTTATAAGAGCATACAAATATTAATACAAGAACATTATACATTTTAACCTAAGTATAAAAATTTAACTATATGTCATTTAAAAACATTACCTTATAATTAAATTACACATTATTATTAAAGACCTAAAACTATATGTTATGGACATAAATACAATTAAAATAAATTAACCTAAGTCATACATAAAATTTATACTTGTTACAAGTTATAAAAATCTTTCCTAGTCTTCAAGTATTACACGCCCCTTATGGACCAAGATATACACAATTTGTACAATTTTTAAAGTTAAGAATCCTCAATTTATCCCATAATATACTTAATCAATAATCATACATTATCTCCTTTTCAAGAATAAAAACACGCTCTTTTTTTTTCTATCCTAAAATCCGGTCTTCCCTCCCCCCTTTTTCATCCATACGACACAAGGTAAAAACACAACGTTCCTGCCTTTTTTTTTTCTTCCAAGGGAAAGGAGTTTGAAGGTTACTATTGGTGGTTCATAAGTGTTCGATCATTAGGGTTCTAAGGTTCTTGTTTTCCTTTCTTGTTGTATAACATCCCGTAAATTTCCCTTTCATTTGTAAATAGTAAACGAAGACTAATCTATCGTCACAGTTTAATTAACCATTTTTACGGGGAAATTTAAATTTTTCTTTTATTGTTATCATTACCACATTATGTTTTGACAACATATATTAAATGACAACATGTACCTCGGGACTCGGTGATTCACAAAACTCCATTTACACTAAATTTATACTACACAAATTACACATTATAGTTAAAACTATTAAATCTATAATTTGATTACAATTATACCTTAATCACATTTAAACATACACTAATTATATTTCACTAAACTACTCCAAGCTACAAACCAACTGGACCTATCCTAACCTAACCCATCATCACATTTACACGTGCAGCCCAACTCCAACCCAATCTTTCTTTCTTTGTTATTTCATGTAATTCGACCAGCCAACCATTTACAAAACACACTTCGTACGCTCAATTACTAACCGCGACCTACGCATATTTTTGCACCATCTCATTCCCCACCCACTAGACATCATGCGTGCCAAATTTCAAATTTAGACAACAAGTATTTCTATAACTTTGAAGGCCCATTTTTTTGTCCCAAAACTACCCATACGTATAAACAAAATCTCCAAAACTCGACAGTGTTGAAATCCGATTTTTCCTACATCTTACTAATGCTATTTTTAACATAATAGAATGTTTATAAAACAAATAGGACAGCAGTAGGAATCATGGCTCGCTAAATTAGATTGACACCCACTTATTAATACAAACCGAATTATAAAAGTGTAAAACCCCAAAGGATAAGTTATCCACATTTGGCCTAGCTGTCCAAAGATCTTATAATGTCAAGATTTCATTCTTTTTGGAACCCTTAGATCACTGTCATGGCATAGTAGTTATCAATTATTGGGGTTGAATTCTAATAGTCAATAGAAAACGTGTGAATTATCCCTCTATAAATCCTACCCTTCTAGCTACTTGCCCTGCCTAAAATTCACTTATTTCACTCTCACAAGACACCTTAAAAACCCAGAAATACATAAGTCACTCATATAGGAAATATCGGATAAGAAGTAAACATGTAAAAACCTAGTTAGAACTAACTAGTAAACTGCTTACCTCGTCCTTGTGATTTCGTTCGAACACCACTGTCATTTTACCACCTCTCACCCTCACCTTTCTTAACCATCCTCAACCCTTTTTGCACCATTTAGAAAACCCAAGAAGTTTGGAAAATCAAAACCTCAGCGGGTTACAAGTACAAAGGGGTATAGTCGAATTCCAACAAGTGAATTATTCACCTTCGTGCTCCACTCGACCTCCACAGCTCTCCACCACCTTTAAGAGGTGTAGTAAGTGTCCTTAATCTATTTTAATATCATGTATCACACTGCACATCTCACGATCACGTTACACACATGCATGCATCATTTATATTCGAACGTATTTTTTGTGTATTACTTATACGTACCATGAAGTTTACGAACCCACAAGGGTGTTGCATGTCACCACTGAGGAAGTTAGAGATCACTCCAACACACTAGTGCACGTTAACACTACCATGCCATGCATCATTCGAACATACATTAACTTCATGTTCACACGTAAATATAGACATAAGAGAAAAACATTTAGAGATATTTTAACTGATTTGCATACAGAAAACAGCCATATCCCACTCCACACTCACGTTAAAAATTCCATACATGCATACATCGAACCACACATAATCTTTAAACATCACACCTAAAACTGAGAAAGGCTAAAATATGCTAAGTACTTTGTACATGTAAAACATGCCCACGCCGCCTAGTAAATGGCCACATAACTCGACATTCAACCTAACAATTACACGTTATTTTTATACGACTCATTTAATGACATGACTAGCTACACTTTTTGTTTAAACATCATGCTAAAATACTCACAATTTGACCATTTAAAACAGCCAAACTAATCACAGAAACACTAGATCGTTTCTTAGAAAATATAACCCAAACACCATTTTCGATAATGGACTAAGCTAAAGCCCAGTAAGCTTTGGCGTTAGAACAGCCCACTAGGCCCATGTGATATATTTTCAGGATCCCAAAAATAGCCCAAGTTCAAACCCAAAACAGTTTACACGCCCTCGCCTTTAAAATTCTTAACGGGCCTTAGATCAATTCGTTAACTGGCCCATTAGTACAAAAATAAGCTCTTTTCTGGAATAAGCACTTGGAATAAGTTAAAATGAACTCAATAAAGTTATAGAAATTTTCAGAATATTTTTCCCGTTATTTTTATGCAAAAAGGACTAAAAATGTAACGCGATCTAACTAGAAGGACTAAAACTGCCAAACTGAGAAACTTATGGACTGAAGCTGTGAAAACAGTTTATAGAGGACCTAGAGTGACATATCATTGAACTCCAAGCTTTATATGGACATATGGACAATTATTGGACTATTATGGACAAAGGACTTAACCGAGGACTAACGACGTAACGCAATCGCAGTTAGACTAAAAAGTATAAAATCTGAAATGGACAAGGACCTATTTAATTTCACTTGACATTCTTAGTTTATTTTCATTTTCACCCCATCACTTCATATGCATTTTCATATTTTTAATTACATGTTATTTACGTTCTCGTTATTTATTATAACTAGGATTTAACGATTTCACTTTGCATATCATTTCAGCATATTTTGAGAAAGTAATATTTTGTGTCGATTAACATAAGAATCAAGATGATATCATATATGATATTATATTTTTAACTTGAGGCATTTTAAGCATATCACACTCATATCACCGATCAAATCGTTATACGATTCTCACATCACACTCACTGTTAGTAGTAAGTCAGAATCTTAGACTTCCCTTATATTCAGGTTTCGTATCGAAGACGTTTCCGTGATCGTTTCCATAAATCTAATAATTCTATCTTGTCAGATACGCTCCAAGTGAGTCGTGGCCCCTCCTATTTTAATACTTGATTTATACTTTTTGGGGGAGATACATGCTCCGAAATATTTTACTCATTTATCAACTATATGATTTGCTTTGCGATACAATACTTCTATAAGCACTATGAAAACTCTTATGACTTACCGTGAGTCGTGGCCCCTACTTTTAACACTTGTTTTAATAACTCTTTTGGGGGAGATACATGCTTTAACTGTTTTAAGTTACTTATATACTTTGAAAACTCTCATGATTTACTCAAAATCATCCACTATGCTTTACATGTTCAAATCACCCTTGAGAGGAATATATGTTCGTTATATGTGCAAATTGCTTGTTTAGCGTAAACACTGAATTGGAAAGATAACATTTTAAACTACTTGATGTAACATGATATTGAGACTTATTGTATGCATTCATATAACAAATGAATGTACTGTTACTTTGTTAGGATATTTCTACATTTCACTAGAAATAATTGCCAAAACTAAAATTCCGTATAATTCATGAACCTTGAAACCTATATTGCCTAAGTTTACTTTATTGCCATAAAGTCCCTTGATCATGAGCCATTAATCACTGCGGTGAGCGCGAATATAGTGAACAGCTTCGAAACCTGTTAGAGGCTGACGACCTATCCCACTAAATACTTGGACGGAATGCCTACATGGTTAGTCGTATTTAGTCGCGATGCACTATATTTGAGAAAAATAAGAATTGGCAAATCACCTATTATATGAGGGCAAAACTTTCGTCATTAATTTGGTGAACACTCCATTTTACGGTACTCTGTTAACGTTTTGCGTGTCATGAGGCTTAGGGCAATATAACTTTATGAATATATGAATGTTTCATATATATTAGGATACAGCTGTATTTAGTAGACCACCACTTTACACTGATAAATTTCAGACTCTAGATTATTATGTGTTATGATTATGAATCCTGTACTTGAACTTTAACTGTTATCATATGTGACTTAAATGAGAATTCTATTCGAGATAGCCCAAATTGCTTAGTATATCGTTACTTCTAAAAGTTGACCCAACACATCATTTCGAGCGTATAACAACGTAGCTCATCTTCATTTAAAACTTGAAACTTATGATCACTTGAGATCATACATGAATCATTTGTGGATTTTTATTCAACTCATCTTGTTATTGATTTCATGAAGAACTATTATTTATTTCGACAACCGTTATACACCTTTTTAAAATTTATTGAAAGAGAGTTCTTTTCTATTAAACTCCACGAACTCACCAACCATTGTGTTGACGTTTTAAGCATGTATTTATCTCAGGTCCACAATGAGCACGGATGGCACGGAGGAGTACGGATACTTATGAAGGCTATAAATATCATTCGAAAACCTATTTAATAAACTTTGAAACCACTGGGACCTTACTTTGTAAACTCTGATAATCGAATGATAAATCTTTTAAAACGACTAAATTGTGATCGTTTTCTACTATTCAACTGTTGTGCCATGAAGTAACACCCAATTTGAATTCCGCTGCATATTACGAAATTGGAGGTGTTACATGTTGGCTCATTAATCTTATGGTATCATCAATCCATCTCTTGTTTTTCTTTTTTTTTCCAAATCCACACACACACACACACACACACACACACACACACACACACACACACACACACACACATATATATATATATATATATATATATATATATATATATATATATATATATATATATATATATATATGAAAACCTAATTAGTAACATATTTTAATACACATATTGTTGGGAACACGTCTTAGATAATTAAAGTATTAATCATATTTTGTAATAGGTTGCTTAGGCCTTTAGGTTTGCTAGTATTCTACGGCCTGTGTAGAAGGCCCATGAGCCGTGGGCTTTTATTATTTTGTTTCTTATGTTGTGCACCATTTATGTTTACACACTATAAATACCCCTCCCATTGAAGGGAAGGGTTGTTGGTTAATTGATCATTCATTTTCATTATTATTGTGATTTAACCTACATCATTCTCTCTCTCTTAATCTCTCTAGTAACCGTGTGATTGATAATAAGACCTAACAAGTGGCATCAGAGCTAAACAAGGATTTAGGAAAGATTTTTTTGTTTGTGTCTCGTTACTGTTCATACGCAATTTTTTCCGAGTTAGGAAAAATTTCCGAAGTAGGAAAATTTCCGAGTTAGGCAAATTTTCCAACTTAAGACCAAGTTCCGAGTTACCTGATTTTCCGAGTTAGGAAAATTTTAAAGCGTAATACAAAGTTCCTAGTTACCAAATTTTCCGAGTTAGGAAAATTTTTCCTGTTAAGACAAAGCTCCGAACAAGCATTACAATTTACCAGTTAGGAAAAACCATACCTTCCGAGCAAAGGATAAATCTTTTTAAGTCGATCCATCTACATTTCCGAGTTAGGAAATTATTTTTCGAATCAAGAAAAGATTTAAGACAAAATTCCGAGTTAGGAATTCTCCAAGTAATGTTTCCATGTTTGGAAATTTCCGAGTAAGGACTGGTTAATAAAAGTTTCCGAGTTAGGAACATATTTAAATTTCCGAGTAAGGATCATTATTAATTTTCCAAGTCAGGAACATTATAAAATTTCCGAGTTGGGAAGGTTATTTAAAAAAACATTCCGAGTTAGGAATATTAAAATTTTTCCGAGTTAGGAACATTGTAACTTTCTTCCGAGTTAGGAATTTTTTTTTAAAAATCTTCCAATTTTGGAACATTTTATATCTTCCGAGTTTGGAACATTAAAATTTTCCTAGTTAGGAATATTTAAAATTTCCGAGCAAGGAACTATTTTCTGAAAATTTCCGAGTTAGGAAACATATTGTGCACACTTTATATCAAACGAACACAACTCCTATTTCCTTGAAACGATCCAACATCCACAGGTTACTACAAGATGTCTCAACCACCTTACTATAACTACCTCAACAATCAATAACAATAGTATCGACAGCAACAACCGTATCAACAACCGAATCAACAACCGTATCAACAACAGTACCCTCTACCACAGTATTAGCAACCACATATCCTCATGCAGCAACACCAAGTTGTTCCTCAACAACAATTCCTTTAATCATAACCAATGTAGAATTACCAATAGCTACCTCCAAAGCAACCTCACTGGTTTGACAAAATGTACAAAGCTATAAGTAGTGTGGAAACCGTAGAGGGGGGGTGAATACGTTTCCATTTAAAAACTTAAAACTTTTGTATCAAACACCCAATCAAGTGTGACGTAATATGAAGAGTGTCAACAATGAGTATATAGCATCTAGAGATGACTATAGTAAACTACAACATATGCACAATCAAACCATGGAACATACATGATCAATCACTACATGAGCAACAAGCCACACAAACACATATGCAATGCAAATATAAATATAAAGCGATAACTAATGAAATGAAAGTAAAGAGATAAGTTAGAAGGCGCAAACCGGACACGGTGATTTATAGTGGTTCGGTCACGAAGCTCCTCTTCGCCCTACTCCACTCCCCGAGTACCCAACTCGAGAGTTACTTCACTAATCAACAAACTCCCTTTAGGCGGAGAAAACCGTACACGTCGCTTAACTTGTTTTTCGACACTAAGCTAGATGTCGAGTGCTAATCTTAGCTAGCACCAATCTACCACGATCTACCCGATCTATACCATACACGTCGCTTATCCTATTTTCGACACTAAGCTAGATGTCGAGTGCTAATCTTAGCTAGCACCAATCTACCACGATCTACCCGATCTACACCATACACGTTGCTTATCCTATTTCCGACACTAAGCTAGATGTCGAGTGCTAATCTTAGCTAGCACCAATCTACCACGATCTACCCGATCTACCCTTGATCCACATGATCAATCACACAAGCCCAATGGCTTCAAGAGATCTTCACTATCTCTTAAGATCACAATGATCTTGACTCACTCTCTCATAAAAGAAAAGTAATCTTGATGTATTCTATGATACAATCAAGAGTGTAACAAATGTTACAAGACCTAACAACTCCAACACTTTGTATCTACTTGGATACTTTGTGTTCTTCTCTTGCTAATCAAGAGGGATGACAACACTTTGTATCTACTTGGATACTTTGTGTTCTTCTCTTGCTAATCAAGAGGGATGGCAACACTTTGTATCTAGGATACTTTGTGTTCTTCTCTTGCTAATCAAGAGGGATGACAACACTTTGTATCTAGGATACTTTGTGTTCTTCTCTTGCTAATCAAGAGGAATGAAGAGGATCACTTGAGTGGATGATTGGATCACTCTTAAACAACCTAAGACTCTCCAAATGATCAAAGAAAGTTATCTAAGTGAAGAGGGATAAGACCAGAGAAAAAGGACTGGAAAAATCAAGTTGGAAGTGTGGAATGGTCCACTATTTATAGGCAAGGGAAAATCTGACCGTTACAGTCCCACGGCTCCACTAAATACCCGACGGCTCCACTAAATTTAGTGGAGCCGTACCTATTTAATGGTGCCATAGATGCTCCTTTGTTTGTCTTTAGTGGGGAAGGTTTATTTGGGGAAGTTAGGAGCTGTTTTGGGGGGAAATTTGACTATTGGGATTTTCAAACATATTTTTCAAAATAAAACTTTTCTTTTTAATTCAAAAATAATTTGTGAAATATATTTTTGAAAAAATGTTTTGTCACATTAAAAATGTGAAGTTTATAAAAATAAAATCCTTTGATCATTTGTCAAGTAGTAGATTTGTTTGTCCATACCTTGAGTGATTTATGTCGGGATGGAAATCTACGACTTCGTTGAAGCATACTTGAGACATCGGGAGGTGTTGATGTAAGTATGCATTGATGATTTGTGTTTACAAGTAACTTGCACATTTTACATTGTGTATTACAAGTTACATGTTTGTCATTATTAAAACCGAAGAAATCGTTTAGTTTAAATATCGTAATATTTGCACTAACAATCTCCCCCTTTTTGATGATGACAAATATGTAAACCGTAACACACAGTAAAATGTAAAAGTTACCTGTTTACACTTCCTTCTCCCCTTTTGTCGAATCAAAAAGGTAGTTGCCTCGAGCGCTCCCTTGGATTTACTCCCTACTCCCCCTTATTGCACTAATATCCTTTCTCCCCGAAAGGCAAGCTTGCATCATCCTAGTGAAGCCTTCTATCAACACTTGTGAAGACGACTCCATGCTATGTATTCAAATACTCCCGAGCTCCCCCTAGCTCAATGCTCCCCTATGGTGACTTAATCCCCTTGTTTATTTACCTTAGTATCTAGCGGATCCATGGATCAAATTCTTACAAAGGCTTTTCCTACATCAAGGGTTAGCTTCGTGCAGCATAATATATAACAGTATAGGCGCAACATTATAGGGATAGAATACACATAGCAAGACATGCATGGGTTAAACTATGTTAACACGTAAGTGTCACAACCCGACCGAAAACCTAAGGTGTAATTGTCCACTCAATCACACTAATCAAGAACGAGATTCGTTCATTGACTGACGCACTAAATGACTTATTCCAAGTTGTCATTGGGAAGGAAAGTTCTAACAAACCTTTTGAACAACATAATCATCTACCTAAGATGATTGATGTTAAGGATAGTTTGTTGATAAGACATACTCTAAATGATTACTATTATGACAAGTCGTGCCATAAAGTAGACTCGATAGAGGTTATACCTAAATGATTCCATAAGGTGGGAGAGTGTTGGTTGTGGTGACAACAAGGACAACTTGAGTTATGTGGTTGTAGGGGATAAATAATGGGATGGCCCATTAGTGGTTGTGGTGATGGTGATAGTGATAAGGATGATGTGTTAGTGCCAAGTTCAAAAGGAGATGTAGGTGACAAGGTTAGTGTGAGAGCTAAAGGTTGTGGTGATGGTGATGGTGATAAGGATGATGTGTTGGCGCCAAGTCCAAAGAGGTTTGATGGTGATAGGGTTAGTATGATAGCTAAAGGTTGTGGTGGAATTGGTGGAGGTAAGGGTGTAGGAATCCTAAACGTGGAGGATGATGATGATGTGGTTGGAGATGTTGGTTTTGCCCTTTGAGGAAAGGTGGGAAAGGATGGTTTAGGTTAATATATCGTTTGCACTGACAATGAGATGCATGATATATTTCAAAAGGCAAAAAGAAAAGGTGCATGTGATCCTAACAGGATTGTTGGTGGATATCTCTAACGGGGTTAAGGTAATGAAGTTCTAGGTTTCTAGGTTGGATGATCCTAGTTGTGTGTTAGGGATAATTTGGTGCATGAAGGGTTTCGTGTGTTTGTGAGGATTGAAGGTTGTTGAACTAACTATCACTTATCCAAAGTGAGGAGTAGTTGTAAGGTTTGAGTGTGATGAGTTGAAGGTTATAAGGTTTGAGTGTGATGATCTATGGGTTGAAGGTTCTTAGACTAACTGTCACTGTCAAGAGTGAAGTGTAGCTAAAAGGTTTGAGTGTGATGATGATGTTAATGTGAGGTTTGAAGGTGAGATGCAAGATAAGCTTGCAATGGTGAGGCCTTATATAGGCAAGAGTTGTGGGATTCGAACTAAAGTTGGTGTTAGAGTCCTATGGTGTAGTGAGGGAATCCTAGGGTGTATGTGAGTTTGCAAGATTTTGCAGGTTTGAGGTTAGGAATGCAGGGATCTAAAGGAAACAGTGAAAATTCGTCAAACATAGGCACGGTACCATTAAATTTAACGGTACCGTGGCCTATTTAACGGTACCGTGACCTGGAAGTCACGAATTTTCCTATACAGCCTAGTTCTGGGCAGCTAAAGGGAAGTTTCCTAGGGAATAAGAATCACATTTGTGTGTTCTTGAGAGTGTTTAGTGAAAGACTATATGAGTATGTTTTCGCTCCCCCTTAATCTATGACCAACCGGACAAGATGTAAAAGATAAAGAGGAAAACAAACGTTGACTGAAGCGATGAGCTTAGTAACGTCATGACAAGTAGTGGATAGCATACGATAAACTTCACCTTTGAAGTCACATAGCTCTTCTCAATCATTGTGAATATTCATAGAATATTTATATGATGAGACATGTGATTACTTGGAGATATCCTAAGGGTTAAGAAGATAAAATCTTCAGGGTTGTGAGGTAGGTGATAAGGTTATAGGGTTATCTATGTTGATGAAGGAGGGTTATCTCAACGTATCCTAATGTCTTCGTTTGAAGTGTGTGTGAGATGAGTGGGATGCGGAAGCATTGGTAGTGTTTAGTACCATGCGGAAGTGAAAGGGAAGAAGGCTTAGGAATCAGAAGATAGATACAATCTGTTCTGATAGGATACAGTTCTGGTTCAAGACTACATCGAGTGTGTTTCGATAGTGGTTTTGAAACAGTGAGAATAAACTGTCTCAGCAAATAACGGTCTGACGGTACCGTTAAAAATAACGATACTGTCCCCTATTAAAGAGTACCGTGACCTGCTGAGGTCAGTTTTGACCCAGAATTAGATTTCTGACAAAGAAATTTCACATATGTTGTGATTTTTCTGGACCTTAGATTAAAAGAATTTATACCGAATAAATTCCTTTATGAATGAATCCACCGGGATTCGATGAACGTTTGTCGAGAACGAGAAATGACATTTAATTGCATTTCGCAAATTAAATAAACTTTAAATACTTCGGATGAAATATTTAAGTTGTCATTGGAGTTTAAGAGGATTTTACGAATAAATCTCCAGATTTTTCGACACGAGGAGAGAATTTATACCTAATAAATTCTTTGACCGGTACTGGACGAGAAGAAATGACTTTTATATTTCCGAGGAAATACATTGGTAGTCATTAGAGCGATGTGAAAGATGACTTAATATTTCCAGTGAAATATTTAAAAAGTCATCAGACGAGACACAGGATATGACTTGACATTTCCAGTGAAATATCTAACAGTCATGGGACGAGATCGAGGGAATGACTTGATATTTCCAGTGAAATATCTAAAAGTCATGACACGAAATAGAATAGATGATCTCAATATTTCCAGTGAAATATTCAAGAGATCATGCAAGGAACGTGAGGGATGACTTAATATTTCAAGTGAAATATTTAGATAGTCATGAGAGGGATTTAAAGAATGACTCAATATTTCTAGTGAAATATTTAAAGAGTCATGAGACGAAACGCACGAGATGACTACAATATTTCCAGTGAAATATTCAAGTAATCATAAGAGGGGTACGAGAGATGACTTTAATATTTCCAGTGAAATATTTAAATAGTCATAAGTTTTATGGAAAATGTTCCATCATTCCTAGACCTAGACGGAGATGGTAAGGGGATTCTCGGTTGAGAGGTTTGGTTGATTTAAGGGTTTCTATGTGCTTCGCACGTGAGTGTTTCATGGGGTTTTGAAAGATGTAAAGCTAGGCCTATGGTGCTAATTTGCAGTAGGGTTTAGGATCTTAAGACGTGTATATTCACACGAGGATGAAAGGAACTACTAATTACTTATATAGTAACTCGTGAGTCCTTTGGATGAGCGTTTTAATATATGTTGTTAAAAGGCTTGAGTATGATGTTTCGGATATGACATTTAACAATTGCGATCGCAAGTTAAACTTACTTGAATATTTCGGATGAAATATTTAAGTTGTCAACCCTACTCCGAGTTCTACTAGGTTTGTTCCTAACCTTCCCATGACAAAAAGGTGTATTACTTGGAAGAAGGCGAAGTGATGACTGGGGAATTAGGGTAACTTCGCGACTACTTTGACTTATGGGTTTTGACACTAGTGTATGGCTCTATGACTTCTAAGGGTTCATAGTGATGGGCATACCTAATTCCTAATGTGTCAAAAGAACATAGTGTGGGTGCAAAATTTACAAGTAAATCAAGTAAAATGCACATAAGGAATAAATGCAAACATCATGCAAAACATGATAATCATTTAGCATTTAAGATCATGAAGACATTTAATCATGTCTTATGAGAACATGTTATCATTTTGAAACATGTATATGGGATGCAAGCAATCTAGGTTTGCTAAGGCAGATCCTAATTACTACTTGTTCAAGATGACATCCTAATGGGAGATATAGTTCAACGATGCAAACTATCTCTAGTCAAATGTAGGAATGAAAATTTTTCAAGTTAGAGAATGAGTATGAGACTATCACTAGTGGTGCTCAATTAAGGCTAAACACGACCATTTTTACGGGTTATACCACAAACCCAACTTCTCTCCTGGAAGCAATTCAACCGTTAGGTCAAATTGAATTTCTAGTGCGATAGGTTCTCCAGTAGTCATTCTCATATTAGAAAATTTCAAATTCCTATATTTGCCTATTGAAGTGTAGCAAAGATGATATTAGCTTATTTCGCTAATACATGACCTAATATGACTCAACTAACCATACTTTGAAGGTCGATTAAGAGAAATATTTTAATTTCGTGTTTGAGATTTAGAGGTTATTTGATGGAGATGGTGTATTTTATGATCTCTTGGACAACATCTTTGTTTGTTGAGTTGTTACATGTTATTTTAACATGATTTGGTTTCCTAGAACCAAGAGACACTCTAATGTGATACAATGTAGAATCTACTACATCGTGTGTGTTTCAAGAATGCTCCTTTGCATATCTTGAGTGAGAATCTAGTAAAGGTTACTTACCTCAATAGATCTTGTGAGCATTTTATTTAAAATGAGACATACTGTTTATTTCAACAAGTATGCTTTTCTAAGAGGAAACTTATCACTCTTATGAATGCTTTGTGAAACAAGTATTTTAGTGTATGACTAATTTTACTTGTTTATGTAGTGACACATGACGTATTAGGTTATTATTCAACTCTAATATCCTATATTTGTTAACAGGATGCAATGTATTCTCTTGTAACATAACCATTCATGTCATAAAGAAAATAAGATGCATGGGATATAAGTTATCCTTTGTCAATCTTTTGATAAGAGAAATACATGTGATATTCTCAAAGATTGATGACTTACATAATAGTTAATAACATATTATGTGTGACACTTTTACTAGACATGTGACATTGAGTGTTGAGTCGTTCATGAGCAAAGTTTACATATGTTGTTTGTTTGCTCTTGTTTGGTTTTTCGGAAATGACACATTTACTAATTGCATTGCAATGTAAATTACTTGTATATTTCGGATGAAACATCCAAGTTGTCACTCCTACTTAGTTGTGTATTTTATGCATCTTTTAAACATATTAGTTTAATGTTTGGAACACAACTATTGGACAACAAGACTCAATATGGCATCTTCAACACAAGTGTGAGTTATGATCCGATGCATATTATTTTCGTCTTGAGAGGACGTCATTATTTTCATAACAATCGAGTGTGATTGAGTATGTAGATTCAAGATAATATGTTTCATCATGTTTTGATGTTATCTTGAAGCTAAACAAATAATGACTCCAATTTCATGTCCACACTCGAAAACTTGTCAATTAGATTCGATGATGATATCAATCATAATTTGAATAATGAATTGATATGTACTCGAATTCTTTCTTGACCCTCACAATCACTCCCTTTTTAAAAAGAAATAAAAAATTTAAGGAGTGTGTTCCATTTATTTTAACACTAGTTGTATGTGTGAGGTTAATGACAAAGTAAGTTACTACTTTGATATTGTCATTTATTTTTATTTGAGAAAAACTATTTATATTATTATGTATAATACTCTTAGTTTTTCGACACCTCATTAGTATAAAAATAATTATCTTAACCATTTTTATACCACATACGTAAAATACTAAATGTTTAAAACATTTTTTATGTGTGTTAAGTCAATGCAAGTTTAATACATTTTCTTTTACTTAAATACTAATGTATTAAAATGACCTTTTATCTTGTTTAGACAACCCATGGTCAAACAAGACAAAATGATGTGATGTTTTAAGGATCATGTTACGGATTTTATGAAAGTGTTAAGTGTTTTGGGGTGATATACTTTTTACACTTAAACCTTTGGAAAAATAATTGTGTAAGACAATATCTTTTGACACACATGATCTACCAACTTAGTTTCTATTCCTAAGAAAGTTACTAAACCATTTTAAGAACTTGCAACAAATGCAAGACAAATGGTTGATGCCTATATGCAATGCAAACTAATTACTTAATATAGTGCAAGTGATTTAGCATGAGCCTTATAAATGCATAAACCGAAAAACTATAATAAGCAAATAGCAATTTAACACACAAAAATACTTATCGTCATTTTGTGTATTAGGTATAACAATGTATACTAAGCTTGATTTTATTTGACAATGAATTGGTTTCCTCCCCATTTCAAATATTTTTGCTGAGCACTTTGAAAACATGTCAAGGTTTAAAAGTTGAATCGCCCTCTTTCAGTTTGACCAAAAATTTACGCAAACTGCATGACCAGAAGATCTTTAGTTGAAAATCAAGGACTTTAACATACTTTCATTTAGAACTAATTCATAAAAATGTTTCTCAAATGAAAGTAGACTCAACATCATTCAAAATGATGGGCGACACGACTCGTACAGACTCATGGTTGATTTTATATGGATTTTTGAAAATGAACCAAAAATGAAAAACAGACAATCAGATGCACGGCACCGTTAAATGACCCACGGTACCATTAAATATAACGGTACTGTACAATGTTTAGTGGTACCGTGGTATGTTTTCTGATTCAGAACTGCATGACTTAATGACTCGTTCTGAAAACATGACCGGACACTTAAAGACACTGTTCTTTTAGTGGTTTAAGAAAACCTTCAAGCTAGTATGACAAAGTATACTTAACAACAAAACTTGTAAGTATTAAGCAACTAAATACTTTTCATATTTTTATCACCTTCATGGGTAATTTGATACATGGATCGTACTCAATTTTGAAAACCATTTGTTTAAAAATTTGAGCGACGTGGCTCTGGTACCAATTGTGGAAACCGTAGAGGGGGGGGGGGTGAATACGTTTCCATTTAAAAACTTAAAACTTTTGTATCAAACACCCGATCAAGTGTGACGTAATATGAAGAGTGTCAACAATGAGTATATAGCATCTAGAGATGACTATAGTAAACTACAACATATGCACAATCAAACCATGGAACATACATGATCAATCACTACATGTGCAACAAGCCACACAAACACATATGCAATGCAAATATAAATATAAAGCGATAACTAATGAAATGAAAGTAAAGAGATAAGTTAGAAGGCGCAAACCGGACACGGTGATTTATAGTGGTTCGGTCACGAAGCTCCTCTTCGCCCTACTCCACTCCCCGAGTACCCAACTCGAGAGTTACTTCACTAAACAACAAACTCCATTTAGGCGGAGAAAACCGTACACGTCGCTTAACTTGTTTTTCGACACTAAGCTAGATGTCGAGTGCTAATCTTAGCTAGCACCAATCTACCACGATCTACCCGATCTACACCATACACGTCGCTTATCCTATTTCCGACACTGAGCTAGATGTCGAGTGCTAATCTTAGCTAGCACCAATCTACCACGATCTACCCGATCTACACCATACACGTTGCTTATCCTATTTTCGACACTAAGCTAGATGTCGAGTGCTAATCTTAGCTAGCACCAATCTACCACGATCTACCCGATCTACCCTTGATCCACATGATCAATCACACAAGCCCAATGGCTTCAAGAGATCTTCACTATCTCTTAAGATCACAATGATCTTGACTCACTGATGCGTGGTTTTGTAACCTTACAACAGGTTTTACCTCTCGAGGGATCTCAAGAGGCTTACAACCCCACCAGGCAGTGTACCTGACCAATGTAGTATAGTGTAGTGGTAAGTACGGGGGATTGATCGTTCTCCACAGGGAATAGTGTTCGTTAGGTGTGAAAGGCTACTCTAATTAGGTCTAAGGGTCGAGGAAGATTCTTTTTATGTTTTTATAGTTTTTATGAAAGCAAGTAAAATCTCGGTTTTGAAGGAGTGGGCGGAATTAGTTGCTAGTCAACTAACCCAAATTACTACAAATGCAATAAAATAAAATAACAAAAATGAAAATGTGGTGAGAAACTTATGTGTAGAGAAATGTGTTTACTTAGATTTCCTTACTCCCTAACTATCTATTACCGGTTAATTAGTGTGTATTAGTTGCGTGGATGACGGGTGTATTCCTTAATACCATTCGTGGGGTGGCGTACTTACTTCCCCAAACTCTACAAGCTCCTACTTCACTCCTATGTCGAGCCGGCTAGGAAGCTCCTAACATGGGATCACTAGAATTCGCTTGTGCATTAAATACAACCATAAAAACCTTTAGTACGCGTTTGGTTCATGTTTCTTAAGACGTTCAAGCAAGTTACCGAATAGGAAGTTAGCCAGTTTTCTTAAGCCTAACATAGATAAACAATCATCCAATACAACTAACAACACACTAACAACCTATAATCAATAGCTAGGTTTCATTAGATCTAAGCAAACACAAGATAAAATTAGCCTAACATGTTAAACAAAAGACAAGCATAAGATAGAATCAAACAACACATAGACATATTGAATGATTAATTGATTACTTATCTTTCAATGAAACATGGAAGATCTCAAGGCTAAAAGCCCTGAAAAAGTAGCTAAAATCGTCTTAGGGTTTTATCCCAAAATTCCACACACTAAGCTCTCTCTTAATGACAAAAAATTAGAAAACTATATATAGACTTTTGCATCTGACGGCGTCACCTTATGGATTGTGACGCCGTCACCTCGCCGCTTTTAGGGTTCTCGGATGACCATCTTGACGCCGTCCCTCTTTAATTCTCCAAAATCCGTTCTGGCCTATCAAGGCTTGACGCCCTCACCTCTTGAACGTGACGCCGTCCCCTTATGAATTAAGTCGTGACGCCCTTGATTTAGTTAAAGCGTGACGCCGTCAGAATTCACATGCTAACTCACTGGCCCGTCATGAGTAAATTTCACATCCCACTTTTCTTGCCAAGGCATGACGCCGTCCAGAGTTAAGTCTGACGCCGTCAAAGGTAACTTTTAGCCGATTCTTGAGACTTTGCCGTTTTCTTCACTTTGATGCTCCAAAAACGTCCAAAATGCCTCCTTTTCCAGATTTCTCCTCAAAAGTACCTAAAATGACAAAAGGAACGATTTAGGGCGATATTTGATCAAATAAATACGATTTCGGGCTTAAATGACCCCTTAAAAGCGGTACACTTTTCGCTTCATCAAATACCCTTACACTTGAGATTTGCTTGTCCTCAAGCTAATGCGCTTTTATTCTAATCAAAATACAAGTTAGGGGTCATTTAATACTAACATAAAAGTAATTACAACAAATAATCGTTCCACTTCAATCATAATAAGCACGGAGATTACATACTAGCACCTCACAAGTAGTGTTTAGATACTCACATCTCTCAAGTGTCATCAAAATAAATCTCATAAATGAAAACGGAAAATATCTCTCACTACCTGTCATAGCAAATAGATTACCATAGGCTTGGGAAAGGATCGAAAACCTCCTCCACTAGGCGTAAGCACCAAAGATAAACTATCAAAGAGGGCTTTTAAATGGGTTGTAATGTTAGGTGCAGGGAAAAGGAAAACACGGTTTGGTTGGATAAAGGATATTTTACTGGTGGCGAGTTAAAAATCTTGGTCAATTACATGTACTATACAATGTTGCTAAGCCAAGACTAGACTCGATCTTAAGCTAGAAACGAAATAACAAAATAACAAAAACATAAAACAAACATAAAATAAAACGCGATGGTAGTCCGTATGTTTTTTCTATTTTTCATTTTCTCATTTTTTTTTTGTATTTTTCTTGATTTTTCGATTTTTTTTTTTTTTTTTTTTTTTTTTTTTTTTTTTTTTTTTTTTTTTTTTGCATACACTTTTGCCCTACCATCCAAAAT
Organism: Artemisia tridentata subsp. tridentata; assembly: GCA_021014915.2. NCBI lineage: Eukaryota > Viridiplantae > Streptophyta > Magnoliopsida > Asterales > Asteraceae > Artemisia > Artemisia tridentata. Next base: position 62,869,729 of record CP139505.1, on the reverse strand, counting down.
AATACATCAAAGGGGCGTTGCATTCCCCTTACACTTGAACTTTTACATAACTTTACAAATACTAATCTAATGACTCGAATTAAGATAATTGAAAAACTTGGAGTACTTTTAAAACATTTAGCACATATGGGGGTAATAAATGATGTTCTTCCCCATTACTCCATTACACTAGTACTTTACCCATGAGTCCCAATCGTCCCAAAACAATATGTACAAGGATATGACTTGACTTAGCAACCATGTAATCAACTAGATAATTAACTTGGGTTTAAACAAATGTTGTAACAATAATGCACTAAAGATGAGTGCATACAAGGTAGGCTAAGGCGATTTGGGTGTACATTTTAGTGGGGTGTAACAAATTCTTCCTTTAAGTAAAATGCTTAAAGGTCGAAACGAAAAGATAGGCTCTGAGGGGTGTACTAGGGGTATCGTGTACTAAAAATGAGTACAACGCAAAGGGTGTGGGAGAATTACTTGACCAATGTAGCCAAAGTAATTATAACAAAAACACAGGTGTAAAACAATGGGTTAATCCTAATGCCTCTTATCATGTAGTAAATCTAACTACACGAATGTAGTCTCACTTGTGGCCTTGGAATGGTCCTAACGCAAGTTCTAGAATCTAAGTGCTACCGGTACACACATCATAGCATAAATGCTTTTCCTACCAATTCTAGGGGCGAACCTCACATATTTGGGGGTGGAAAATTTTTTAGTGGTACGGTTTTTGTGCTAGTCATATAACTCCTATCCGTGAGACGCTCATTAAGATCAAAGTTTCACTCCTATATGTTGTAAAAAATTTTAAATTTGGCACTAAAATTACCTTAACAAGTATTTCTCTCAGTTTTATTACACATCTACTATTAAACAAACAAAAATCAAGCGTAATAGTATTCTCTAATCGTACTTTTACCCTCCCCTTACACTTAAGATGAACATTGTCCCCAATGTTCAAATAACAAGATGTAAAAGCATAAAGTAAAAGAATGAAATCAAATACTCCCCTGATTCGCTCGGTGGATAATGAAGTAACACGGTTAAATCTTCTTTCAAAGTAATGTTGAAGCTCCATGACTAATGCATCGCCAAAAGCTTGATTCAAAACATTTCCTTGTCCAAAATAACCTGTTAAACCTGAGAAAACAAACACGAAAACCTGCATAACATCGGCGGGATAAAATCTATATATAAGGATATAATGCTTGTGGAATGATAATTTTTGCAGATTCCTGGAGATTATAAGTTGGAGATTTTAATAAAAACTTTTTATGAAAACAAAACCTTCAAAAATTTCTGGAAATTAAATCTGACGCCGTCAGGTTATAACCCCTGACGCCGTCAGAAATGACCTGACGAAAATTTTCATTTTAAGTTTCCGGAAAATTTCTGGAAAAACCTTTACCTTACTTCCTGGAAATCCTGCAAAACATCACTATGACTCGATACAAGCATTTGACTCAAACAAACACAAATATGTATGTTAATTTATTATTATTATGATTCATGTTAATTTGTGTTCTACTAAACCGATTTAGATTTCCCTTACACTTAACTTTTGCAAAATACCTTTATATGTAGTTAAGACGAAGTTAAAAACAACATAAAGCATTTTCACAAATTACTTTTGAACATGAATCAATACTAATAAAAATTACACACACATACGGAAACAAATAAAATCAAACAAACAAATAAATAAACACACAAAGCAAATAAAACAAATAAAGCTTGGGTTGCCTCCCAAGAAGCGCTTTTCTTTATTAACGAGTCTTGTAGCTAGACTCAAAGTCACGTACATTACGTGACTTCTTCATCGAAAGTTATGTCTTCCTCATTGATCATTTCATTACCATTCTCTTGATAATGCTTGACTCGTTGAATATTCACAGTGAATTCTCTATCCTCGTCGTCAATTAATACAACGGCTCCGGTTTTAGAGGAGCTCCTTACGGTAAAAGGTCCATACCATCTAGATTTAAGTTTCCCAGGAAATAGCCTTAAGCGAGAATTATATAATAAGACCTTGTCTCCTTCTGAAAACTCCTTGGGTCTCTTAATCCGTTGGTCATGCCATCTTTTCGCCCTCTCTTTGTATGTGATGGAAGATTCATAAGCCTCTAATCTCAACTCATCAAGCTCTTGGAGCTGTAAGAATCTATTTGTTCCCGCAACTGTATAATCCAAATTACAAGCCTTAAGTGCCCAATATGCTTTGTGTTCCAGTTCTACTGGAAGGTGGCATGCCTTGCCATATACCATACGGAACGGGGTTGTCCCGATTGGTGTCTTATAAGCGGTTCGAAATGCCCACAAAGCCTCGTCGAGCTTAAAAGACCAATCTTTTCTGTTTTGATTAACCGTTTTCTCTAAAATTCTCTTTATGGCTCTATTAGTGTTCTCGACTTGACCGTTTGTTTGAGGATGGTAAGCGGTGGAGAATCGGTGAGAGACTCCATATCTTTTCATGACTTTCTCCATTTGTGAATTGCAAAAATGGGTTCCCCTGTCACTAATAAGAGCCTTCGGAATTCCGAACCTAGCGAACAATTTCTTTAAGAAATGAATGACTACCCTAGCGTCGTTAGTCCTAAGGGCTTGTGCTTCCACCCATTTCGAAACATAATCAATGGCCACCAAGATGTATTCATTCCCTCCAGAAGATGGGAATGGTCCCATGAAATCAATTCCCCAGACATCAAAAACCTCACAAACTTGTATATAATTCTGTGGAGCTTCATCCCTCCTAGAGATATTCCCAGCTCTTTGACATGCGTCACAAGTTTGTATCATTCCCTTCACATCACGAAATATTGTAGGCCAATAGAATCCCGCGTCGAAGACCTTTCGTGCAGTAGTGCTTATTCCGTGATGTCCTCCAGATGGACCTGCGTGACACTCTTTCATGATTCTGACAGCCTCTCTTTCCGAAACACAACGCCTGATTACCTGATCTGGACATCTTCGAAATAAGAAGGGCTCATCCCAAAAGTAGTACTTTAATTGATTAAAGAACCTCCTTTTTTCATGCCTGCTCATATGCTCAGGGATGACTCTACTTGCCAGGTAGTTAGCATAATCCGCATACCAAGGTTCAGAATCATTTATTAACATGAGCTGCTCTTCAGGAAATGTTTCCCGAATCTCACTCTTGTCAGATTCAGCGAGGCTGGGGTTTTCGAGACGAGAGAGATGATCAGCCGCAAGATTCTCTGCTCCTTTCTTATCACGAATTTCAACATCGAACTCTTGCAATAGTAGGATCCAACGAAGTAACCGTGGTTTAGCATCCTGTTTAGCGAAAAGATATCGAATAGCTGAATGATCCGTAAAAACAACCGTTTTAGAAAGGACAAGATACTGGCGAAATTTATCAAAAGCGAATACCACGGCTAGTAATTCCTTTTCAGTGGTAGTGTAGTTTTCTTGAGCAGGATTCATGGTTTTGCTAGCGTAGTATATTGGCTGAAAGTGTTTGTTAAGCCTTTGGCCTAATACTGCTCCAACAGCATAATCACTAGCATCGCACATGATTTCAAAGGGTAACTCCCAGTTAGGGGTAACCATAATTGGAGCTTGGGTGAGTTCCTGCTTCAATAGATCGAATGCGTCCTTGCACTCTTGAGAGAAGTCGAACGGGGCATCCTTCATGAGTAACTGAGTCATTGGTTTAGCTACCTTTGAGAAATCCTTAATGAATCTCCTATAGAAGCCAGCATGACCCAAAAAACTACGGATTGCCTTGACAGTTGTTGGATAGGGAAGTTTGGATATAGCTTCAATTTTTGCCCGGTCTACTTCGATTCCACTTCCTGAAATTTTGTGCCCCAGCACAATCCCTTCTTTTACCATAAAGTGGCACTTTTCCCAGTTTAGTACCAAGTTGGTCTCCTCACAACGTTTGAGCATTTTCTCAAGGTTAGCAAGACAGCGATCAAAAGAGTTCCCAAAGACTGAAAAATCATCCATAAAGACCTCCATGCTGTCTTCCATTAACTCATGGAAGATTGCCGTCATGCAGCGCTGGAAAGTGGCGGGGGCGTTACATAGTCCAAAGGGCATTCGCTTGTAGGCGAAGGTGCCATATGGGCATGTAAACGTGGTCTTTTCTTGGTCCTCAGGAGCGATAGGGATTTGGAAATACCCTGAGAACCCATCTAGGAAGCAGTAGTACTCATGCCCTGCTAACCTTTCCAACATTTGGTCGATAAATGGGAGAGGGAAATGATCTTTTCGGGTTGCATCATTCAACTTCCTATAATCGATGCACACACGCCATCCAGTTACTGTTCGTTGAGGTACTAACTCATCCCTATCGTTCTTCACCACCGTCATTCCTCCCTTTTTTGGTACAACCTGTACAGGACTTACCCATGGACTGTCCGAAATCGGGTAAATTAGTCCTGCATCTAGGAGCTTAATGACTTCCTTCTTTACGACTTCCTTTATGTTGGGATTTACTCGCCTTTGAGGTTGCACGCTGGGTTTATAATCCTCCTCCATGAGGATTTTATGCGTACAAAAGGTAGAGTCAATACCCTTGATATCGGCTAAACTCCATGCTATAACTCCTTTATAATTTTTTAAAACTCCTAAGAGTTTATTCTTTTGTTCACTTTTCAAAGAAGAGCTTATGATTACCGGAAGTTGATCTTTCCCTTGAAGGAAAGCATATTCAAGGTTGGTTGGGAGTTCCTTGAGTTCTACCGCAGGTGGCTCGATAATGGAAGGTTTAAGTTTGTTCTCGGGCTTACGAAGCTCAAGCTGTTCGATTTCTTGTCTGGGATAGAAGGAGACTGCATTCACATCCATAGCTTTCTCCTCCTCTAAGATGGGTAAGAAAGCTTCATCTCGCAACCAACCAGCTTCCACCTGTTCATCTACACAATTATCAATCTCGTCGGATAATTCATCGATTTCTTCGATGAAATACAGTTGATTATCTGCTTCGAGAGAAAGATTCATTGTGTCCTTGATGTCGAAGGTTAAGCTATCGGCCCCCACTCGTAAGGTTAGTTTGCCGTCATGAACATCAATAACAGCACGAGAAGTTGCAAGGAAGGGTCTTCCTAGAATGATGGGAACAAGATCATCTTCTTCCATCTCTAGGATGACGAAGTCAACTGGAAATTTAAACTTCCCAACCTTAACCAGCACATTCTCGCATATTCCTAAGGGGTATTTGACTGATCTATCGGCCAGTTGGATGCTCATACGGGTTGGTTTCAACCCAGAGTACCCTAGCTTGAGGAACAGGGAATGCGGCATAAGATTGATGCTTGCTCCTAAGTCGGCTAAAGCATTTTTGACTGAAAGAGATCCAATTGAACAGGGCAAGGTGAAACTACCTGGGTCGTCCACCTTCTTTGGTAGCCCTCGTTGGGTCACCACAGAACATTCTTCTCCTAAGGTTACAAGACCCTCGAGCCCTTTCCTGTTGGTGAGCAGCCTCTTGAAGTATGCACTATATTTGGGCATATGATAACACGCATCAAGAAGGGGTATGGTGACGACCGAATTCTTCAAATATGACAGGAATCTTTTATTATCACTTTCGACCTTTTGATTCTTGAGGCGAGATGGGTATGGGACTTTAAGGGGCTGTTTGGCAGGAGTAGGTGGGGATGGAGTTACCGGAGGGGTTTGCTCGGGATTTTCGTCGTTCACATTATCGTTCTCCTCATGAGGGGTGTTGGGTTCCATGGCGTTAGATGGTTGAGCTGGGTAGGGTGGATCCTTAGTAGTTGTTCCAGCACGAGTGGTGATGGCGAGTAAAGGATCTCTTTGTGGTTTGCCAAGGCTGTCGAGAGTGGCGTTGAGTTCTGCGAATTTGGCCTTTACGTTGGTTTGTTGGCTATTGATAAAGTCGTCAAGACCATTTAGTTGCAGATTCTTTTCAAACGTGAAATGCCCGAGATCATCCTCAAAAGTGCTCCTAACCTGATAGTCAGGACATTCTCCTCCTCCCTCTTCTCTCACAAGATTTCCCCAAGGGGTGAAATCATTGTTTTGGTAGAAAGTTAAGAGCGAAGGATCATCGAAGATGTCGTGGCTTGACAAGCATGCTTGTTCGGTGGTGGTATCATCTTCGCATTCCTCTACTTCATGCGGGCCACCACATTGATCACAGATCAAGTATGGGTTTGATAACCGCTTAGTTGGTTGCGACTTGTCTAGATAAGATACCTGATCATTCAATCTACTCACCCGGCTAGCAAAAGGAGGCTCTTTCATGATCTTGGAAACGCTCATGATCGAATCGGGTTCATCCCAGGTATCGTCTTGATCATTCGCGTATTCCTCAATTCTATTCCATCCTACCTCAACGCTTAGTTTGGCTATTTTTCCTTTTGATGAATTATTAATGCCCAATTGGTCGTTTTTGGAGACACTGTCATAAAAGATTTGGACAAGAAGCCAGAGTTCAATGCCATGATGAGGGACCTGTCTAATTAGATCCTTGAATCTAACCCAAGATTTGTGAATAGGTTCCGCGGGTTCAACATGGAAGCGGAGGATTTCGTCTCTCAACTTTGAAGTTCTTCCTATGGGAAAGAATTTCTCATAGAATTTTGAGATAAGCTGTTCCCATGTGAAGATAGATTCGGAAGGAAGTTGGTTATACCAGTCTCCGGCTCTTTCATGAAGGGTAAGGGGAAAGAATCGCAACCGGGAGGTATCTCTAGTGGCTCCGTCCGTGTGGAGGGTATCCACTATTTTCAGGAAGTCCTTGATGTGTTGGATTGGATCTTCAGTTTTCAATCCGTGAAACTTGCATACACTTTGGACCAGCCAAATATCAGTTGCACGCAAGACCCCATCCGTGTGTTCATTTGGAAAAACGATAGCATTGGAAAAACCACGAGGGGTGGGAGAAGAGTAGTCCTTGAGACATTTGGGGATTGGGATTTCGGGAACTTCCATATCGTGATTGGGTTGAGGGCTAGGAGGTGTAGAATGATGATTGGATTCTTCCTCGGAGAGGGCATCATCAAAATTGATCGTGGATGGTTCAGCCGCTTGGTGGAGTCGCCTTAATTTATGCATTTCCCTTTCGGGTTCAGCATAGGGTGTGGCAAGAGTCTTTACCGAGCTTCGGCTCCTAGTGATTCTAAGATTAGGGGGGTCATCATCCAAGATTAGGGAATATCCTCCTAAAGTGCGGGCTCTAGGAGGTGGTGGTGGTTGTTGTGGTGGTGGGTTGTGGGGGTTAAGGATATTGCCATCTTCCATGATGTCGGATGGTATGGTTACGAACAAAGACACGAAGAAAATAGATAGACTAAAGAAAACCTAGAAAAATAAAATAAAAATCTCACTAGAAAGGAATCTAGTGAGTAGACCTAATAGAAATAAAAATTCAACCTAAACAATAACTATTCCCCGGCAGCGGCGCCAAAAACTTGATGCGTGGTTTTGTAACCTTACAACAGGTTTTACCTCTCGAGGGATCTCAAGAGGCTTACAACCCCACCAGGCAGTGTACCTGACCAATGTAGTATAGTGTAGTGGTAAGTACGGGGGATTGATCGTTCTCCACAGGGAATAGTGTTCGTTAGGTGTGAAAGGCTACTCTAATTAGGTCTAAGGGTCGAGGAAGATTCTTTTTATGTTTTTATAGTTTTTATGAAAGCAAGTAAAATCTCGGTTTTGAAGGAGTGGGCGGAATTAGTTGCTAGTCAACTAACCCAAATTACTACAAATGCAATAAAATAAAATAACAAAAATGAAAATGTGGTGAGAAACTTATGTGTAGAGAAATGTGTTTACTTAGATTTCCTTACTCCCTAACTATCTATTACCGGTTAATTAGTGTGTATTAGTTGCGTGGATGACGGGTGTATTCCTTAATACCATTCGTGGGGTGGCGTACTTACTTCCCCAAACTCTACAAGCTCCTACTTCACTCCTATGTCGAGCCGGCTAGGAAGCTCCTAACATGGGATCACTAGAATTCGCTTGTGCATTAAATACAACCATAAAAACCTTTAGTACGCGTTTGGTTCATGTTTCTTAAGACGTTCAAGCAAGTTACCGAATAGGAAGTTAGCCAGTTTTCTTAAGCCTAACATAGATAAACAATCATCCAATACAACTAACAACACACTAACAACCTATAATCAATAGCTAGGTTTCATTAGATCTAAGCAAACACAAGATAAAATTAGCCTAACATGTTAAACAAAAGACAAGCATAAGATAGAATCAAACAACACATAGACATATTGAATGATTAATTGATTACTTATCTTTCAATGAAACATGGAAGATCTCAAGGCTAAAAGCCCTGAAAAAGTAGCTAAAATCGTCTTAGGGTTTTATCCCAAAATTCCACACACTAAGCTCTCCCTTAATGACAAAAAATTAGAAAACTATATATAGACTTTTGCATCTGACGGCGTCACCTTATGGATTGTGACGCCGTCACCTCGCCGCTTTTAGGGTTCTCGGATGACCATCTTGACGCCGTCCCTCTTTAATTCTCCAAAATCCGTTCTGGCCTATCAAGGCTTGACGCCCTCACCTCTTGAACGTGACGCCGTCCCCTTATGAATTAAGCCGTGACGCCCTTGATTTAGTTAAAGCGTGACGCCGTCAGAATTCACATGCTAACTCACTGGCCCGTCATGAGTAAATTTCACATCCCACTTTTCTTGCCAAGGCATGACGCCGTCCAGAGTTAAGTCTGACGCCGTCAAAGGTAACTTTTAGCCGATTCTTGAGACTTTGCCGTTTTCTTCACTTTGATGCTCTAAAAACGTCCAAAATGCCTCCTTTTCCAGATTTCTCCTCAAAAGTACCTAAAATGACAAAAGGAACGATTTAGGGCGATATTTGATCAAATAAATACGATTTCGGGCTTAAATGACCCCTTAAAAGCGGTACACTTTTCGCTTCATCACTCACTCTCTCACAAAAGAAAAGTAATCTTGATGTATTCTATGATACAATCAAGAGTGTAACAAATGTTACAAGACCTAACAACTCCAACACTTTGTATCTACTTGGATACTTTGTGTTCTTCTCTTGCTAATCAAGAGGGATGACAACACTTTGTATCTACTTGGATACTTTGTGTTCTTCTCTTGCTAATCAAGAGGGATGGCAACACTTTGTATCTAGGATACTTTGTGTTCTTCTCTTGCTAATCAAGAGGGATGACAACACTTTGTATCTAGGATACTTTGTGTTCTTCTCTTGCTAATCAAGAGGAATGAAGAGGATCACTTGAGTGGATGATTGGATCACTCTTAAACAACCTAAGACTCTCCAAATGATCAAAGAAAGTTATCTAAGTGAAGAGGGATAAGACCAGAGAAAAAGGACTGGAAAAATCAAGTTGGAAGTGTGGAATGGTCCACTATTTATAGGCAAGGGAAAATCTGACCGTTACAGACCCACGGCTCCACTAAATACCTGACGGCTCCACTAAATTTAGTGGAGCCGTACCTATTTAATGGTGCCGTAGACGCTCCTTCGTTTGTCTTTAGTGGGGAAGGTTTATTTGGGGAAGTTAGGAGCTGTTTTGGGGGTAAATTTGACTGTTGGGATTTTCAAACATATTTTTCAAAATAAAACTTTTCTTTTTAATTCAAAAATAATTTGTGAAATATATTTTTGAAAAAATGTTTTGTCACATTAAAAATGTGAAGTTTAGAAAAATAAAATCCTTTGATCATTTGTCAAGTAGTAGATTTGTTTGTCCATACCTTGAGTGATTTATGTCGGGATGGAAATCTACGACTTCGTTGAAGCATACTTGAGACGTCGGGAGGTGTTGATGTAAGTATGCATTGATGATTTGTGTTTACAAGTAACTTGCACATTTTACATTATGTATTACAAGTTACATGTTTGTCATTATTAAAACCGAAGAAATCGTTTAGTTTAAATATCGTAATATTTGCACTAACAACCAGTCAACAATCCCGACATGAGGCAGGATCTCTAGACACCCCACCAATGCTTACTCCGGGTAATTACGTGCAGTGGTCGAGTCGTTTCCTTTGGTTTATCGAGCAGAATAAGCCCCATGGTAAGTACATGAAGAAGGTCATTATTGAAGGACCATACCCATATCCTACAACCACAGTTCCAGGTGATGCCAATGCCATTCCTCCAAGAGCGGCAACCACTACCCCTATTCCTGTTGCTCAGCTCACCACAGAATAAGCAAATCAGCAAGAGGCAAATGAACTGGCAATGTCTTACATACTTCAAGGAATTCCAAATCCTATTTTTCGAAGCATAGATGCACAAAAGACAGCCAAGGATATGTGGGAACATGTACACCTTCTTATGGAAGGTACTGAGTTAAATCAGGAGGACATGGAATCTAAACTCTACATGGAATATACCAATTTCATGATTGAACAAGGGGAATCGTTGGAGTCATACTACCACAGGTTTACAAATGTCGTCAACGACTTGGACCGTCACAACATCAAACTACCCAGGATTGCAGTGAACTCTAAGTTTCTGGGATGTCTCGGACCAGATTGGCAAAAGTACGTGACGTTTTTTCGACAAGCCAAAAAGATAAACGACGTTTCCTATGGGTTGTTGTACGATTATTTAAAACATCACCAATCAGAGGTTGACAAAGCGGCTCATGGAGGCTACACACCAACATCAACTCCAAACTCACTTGCTTTGATGGCTCAGTCACACTTTCCACCACAACCAGATCAGAGTTATGTCCAGTCATCGCATCCCCCAATGTACCCTTCACAAACCTCATCAAGCCAACTCGTCCCTTATGAAGCACCACCTCAATATTCTGACAATCAACTGGTGTCATACGACAACACCGATTCAATGATGTACACCAACGTTAATAATGATGAAGACGATGCGTTCAACTCATTGAACGAGGTATTTGCTCTAATAGCCAAAGAATTCAGCAAATTCTCAAATAAATCCAACAACCGTCTAAGTTCTTCTTCGAACACCCGTAACCAGGCAGTTGTTATTGATGGCAGAGTTGAGATACAGAACAGAGCTTCAGGAAGATTTGGTTTAGGCAGCTATATGGGGAACTCAGGTGGACAGAGGTTCAATGCAGCTGGCAGTAGTAGGAACAGTGTTGGTAACACACAACGAAGGGTAGAAATTATTGAGACTGGAACTTCTGGGATTGGAAACACAAGTATCAAGTGCTACAACTGCGGGGGAAAGGGTCACGTAGCCAATGCATGTCCCAAGCCAAGAACTAGGGGAAGTGCATATCACAAGGAAGCTCTTCTTTTGGCCCTCAAAGATGAACGTGGAGGCACTCTCACAGAAAAAGAGCAAAGCTTCATGGCGAATGCTTACTCAGATGATGATATGGAGGACCTGGAAGCAGCTGTAATGTTGATGGCTAACATGTAGAAGATGACCATCGTGAAACAGGCCCGGTTTATGATACCGATGGCTTGTCTCAGGTACCTAATTCAAAATGTCTCATTGATGAAATTGTGTCACCCTTTGCATCTGCATCAGCCAGAGAAAATCTTGGACAAAATGATTCATCATTATCCTCTCAAGTAGATGACCAAATAAACACTGTTATTACATTTGATGAAGATCAAATTAACCCCGTCGTTTCATTTGATGATCCTCTCTCTGATGATGATAATGACCAATTTGAACAACAAATTTTTGCCTGACTCAGAGCTCATAACCTTACTGCTGACCACCCAGACACAGTTAGATGCTCAAGAATCACAAATTGATAAGTGTAATGAAATAAACAGAAATCTAAAAGCAAAAGTCGCATTATTAACTAAGGATAATTAGTGCTACAAGCTCCAACTTTCAAACTTTGAAACCAAAGATAATCGGGAGAAAAGCTTTGAGGCTGCATTCCAACAATCTCATGTGAGAGCACAAGATTTAGAACATCAAGTTCGTGAATTAACCATTTCCAAAAATGAAATAATTTTACAAAAAGAACAAGAAAAATTAGACTTTCAAAAACAAGTTGACATTCTTCACTCTGAACTTACTCAAACGAAAACAGAGCTGTCCACTTGTCAAAATAATTTTTCTGAACACCGAGAAAGTTCAAGAAAACGGGTTGATTCATATCTTGAGGAAATTCTTGTGTTGGAATCCAAACTTAAAGAATTTCAGAACATTGTGTATAAAACTGGCGAATCAATAACAACCATCCAAAAGCTAACGGTAAAACCAAATCCAAAAGGATATGGTTTTGCTATTGGCAGTGACAAACCATGTTTTCTACATAAAGCACTCAAAGAAAATCCAAAGTTATATAGTGCTGAACATTTGTTTGACGATTCTTTTATGCGTGTTGTTGTTTACAATCGTGAAGAGGAAATAGAACAGGAGGATGAAAGTCGGTCTAAAATGAGTCAAGTCCATTTTCATAAACAATATGATTATTTTCGAGTACCTCATATTAGCGACACTTTCGTCCCGCAACAGGAAAAATCAGAACCAACATGGTCTGTAAATGAAATGAATACATCTCCTGAAGTAGTCTCTGTAACCAATGAAGCACAAGTAAATAACCCATTACAAAATCCAGGTGTAGTTTCTTCAGTGCCAAAACCATGTCGTGTCCTTCGATATTTTAATACTTTTATGGAGGACATAAATTTTTTGGAAGACGCAATTGAACGAAACTCTGAAATAAAAGTCTCTACTTTTCTTTCTCCTTATGAAAAGGAAAAGAGAGAAGTTTTTCAACAACAATTTTTACCACACGTTCAACACCTGCGACTTTGTGCTACACATTGGGAACAGGAACTGCAATCGGAAGTTGCATCAATGATTAGCATTTTCAAAGCAAAAGACGACAAAATCTTGAAACAAAAATTTCAAAAGAAAACTTTGGAAAATGAAGCAGATCGACTTTTGGAAAATGTTCTATGTTCTGATGTTATTTCTGTGATTATGAATTCTATTTTTGTGGATTGTAATGATATGACTGTTGATGCTCATTTTGTTGATATTGAGTTGTTGAGATTAGAGATAGATAATTTAAAAGTGGAAAATGAGAGACTTCTCAAAATCAATGATGATGTGAAAACCAATTTTTCAAAATAAATTAGCCAACTCAAACAAAGGTTGCAATGGTGTCAAACTCAGAGTCTAGCATTTGAGTTAAAATTACAAAATCAAAAGGAATCTGTTTCCTTTAACAACAGTCATGCTTCTGAAATTTTAATTGAAAAAGAGAATGCTGTTTTAAAACAGCAAATTTCAGGGTATGAAAAGGACATTGATAAAGTTTGTAAAAACAGAAATGACACTGTTCGACTAAACCAAGAGTTGGACTCCAAGATTCAACAACAAAAACACATCATCATTGAATTGAGAGAGAAACTTATAAGACTTGAAAAAGGGAAAACTGTCAACAAGAAAGTGATTAAACCAGGCATGTATAAAGTAGACGAGATACCTAAGAAAGCATCTTCCCAGAACACTAATGTGCATACTTCGAATTCTACAGGATTAGGCCCCTCTTCTAAGGTTAGCAGATCCAAGACTGACAAGAAGACTAGTGCTTGGAAACCTAAGAGCAACACCCCTAAAGATCAAGAAGTAGAAGTTCACACTAGGAATTTGAATAAAAAGCAAGTTATATCTAGAGTAGAATCAAGCTTTAAGACATGTAATTCTAGTTCTGATGTAACGAATGCTGAAAATTTGAATGATTCGAATAATGTTCTTATTGATGCTTATTGTGTGTTTTGTCGTACGAGTGTTTTGTCTGGTAATCATAAAAATTATGTTGCACATACCCTTTTGTATTGTAAGCAGAAACGTACAACTGGCATTTCCTCTAGGCTCACTACCACTGCTAAGTCAATCTTAGGAAAACCGCCAAAAGTAGTTTCTAAGACAACCGTGGACAAGACCATAGATGCTCCTAGAACAATCCACCCAACTAGTGCATTTACTAAGAGAAAAGAGGAATCTAGTTGGACTTGGCAACGCTGGCTTCAGCACAAACCTAGTTTTACTTGGTTACCCAAATTGTCTAATAATTGTGCTACTAACCCAACGGGTTCCACCGTTACTGTCTCTCCATCTGCATTGTCTTCTTGTAATGCAGGTGATTCAAATCGTACTATGGATTGTTGATAGCGGGTGTTCCCGACACATGACAGGCAACCTAAATCTTCTAGTAAACTTTGTTGAAAAGTTCATCGGAACTGTCAGATTCGGGAATGATCAGTTTGCCGCTATCATGGGCTATGGGGACTATGTCAACGGGAACATCGAAATCAGCCGTGTGTACTACGTTGAAGGATATTCTCCGTTGGCCAATTTTGTGATGGTGACTTGGAAGTCGCATTTTAGGGAGAAAACTTGCTTTGTTCGAGATCTACACGGAAATGATCTTATGACAGGAAAACACGGAACGAATCTGTATACCATTTCATTATCAGATATGACCGCCTCTTCTCCAATATGCTTACTCTCTAAGGCACAACCAACAAAGGCATGGTTATGGCATAAGCGTTTGTCTCACTTGAATTTCAAAACAATGACAGAACTTGCACCTCATAAGTTAGTCGACGGTCTTCCTAGATTTCGGTATGCCAAAGATCACCTTTGTCCGGCATGTGAACAAGGGAAAAGCACTCGTGCTCGTTTTCCTCCAAAAACAGAGCACAGTACAAATCATGTACTCCAGCTTCTTCATATGGATTTGTGTGGACCAATGAGAGTGCAAACAATCAACGAGAAGTGTTATATTCTGGAAATCGTCGATGACTTCTCACGATGGACTTGGGTCTACTTTCTTCGCAGCAAAGATCAAGCTCCTTCGATGATCATCACCTTTCTCACCAAAATTCAGGTTCAGCTCCGCAACACCGTTCAAAAAGTTAGAACAGACAACGGAACCGAATTCAAGAACCACACTCTCCGTAAGTACTTTTAGAAAGTCGGTATTGAACAACAAACATCTATTCCTCGCAGCCCCGAACAGAATGGAGTGGTTGAAAGACGAAATAGAACGTTAGTCGAAGCTGCAAGGACGATGTTGATTAACGCTCAATTACCTGATTACCTTTGGGCTGAAGCTGTTTCCACTGCATGCAACACCCAAAACCGTTGCATGATCACCAAAAGACACAACAAAACCCCATATGAACTTGTTCACAAACGAAAACCGAACATAAATTACTTTCATGTATTTGGGGCCCTCTGTTACCCAAATAATGATCGTGATGACCTTGGAAAGTTGAAAGCCAAAGCGGATATTGGAATTTTTGTTGGCTACTGTGAGAATTCAAAAGGATTTCGCATCTGGAACCGTCGAACCCGACAAATTCAAAAGATGATACACGCTCATTTTGATGAACTCACAGACCTGGCTTCTGAGCAAAACAGCTTAGGACCCGATACAGCTGGAGTTTACGTTGTCGGACTAAAATGGGTCTGGAAGAACAAGTTGGATGCTGATGGAACAGTTATTCATAACAAATCTCGCCTAGTAGATAAAGGATACAGTCAAACAAAAGGTATCGACTTCGAGGAATCTTTCGCACCAGTGGCAAGACTTAAAGTCGTTCGTATGTTTCTGGCATATGGAGCTCACAGGAATATCATTGTATATCAAATGGATGTGAAGACGGCGTTTCAGAATGGACAACTCCGGGAAGAAGTGTACGTCACACAACCAGACGGCTTTATCAACCCAAAACATCCGAAGCATGTTTACCGGCTCAAGAAATCCCTCTATGGCCTTAAACAAGCCCCGAGGGCATGGTACGATAAACTGTCAGCATTCTTAATTGCTAATCATTTCACAAAAGGATCTGTTGATCCAACGTTGTTCATACAAAAACATGGGGAGGACATCTTAATTGTTCAAATATATGTGGATGATATCATTTTTGGTTCAACACATAAGAAATACTCAAACGCTTTCGCCAAATTAATGAAATAAAACTTTGAGATGTCCATGATGGGCGAACTGAAGTTCTTCTTAGGACTGCAAGTTCATCAATCACCCTGTGGTATTTTTCTTAACCAGGCCAAATATGCACAAGAAATTTTGAAAAAGTATGGCATGACAAGTAGTGACACCTATAACACACCAGTGTCTGCATCGTCCCCTAAGCTAGATGCTGATTTACATGGGACACCAACTGACCCTACCAAATACCATAGTATGATTGGGTCACTCATGTATCTAACAGCCAGTCGACCAGACGTAGTCTTTGCCACATATCTTTGCTCCCGCTATCAGTCTAGACCAACTAAACGAAACCTCTCTGAGGTTAAGAGAATCATTCGATACATAAAGGGAACCATTCACTTGGGGATCTGGTATCCGAAGGATTCTGGCTTTGAACTAATTTCCTTTTCAGACGCTGACCATGCATGATGCTTAGACACACGGAAAAGTACATCAGGGGGGTGCAATTCTTAGGTGACAAACTTGTATCTTGGCAGTAAAAGAAGCAGGATTGTACATCACTGTCTTCAACTGAATCTGAATACGTAGCCATGTCGGCATGTTGTGCTCAAGTCATCTGGATGAGGTCACAGCTAATGGATTACGGATACGTCTTCAACAAGATTCCGATGTATTGCGACTCCAAGAGTGTCATTGCTATCTCGTGCAACACTGTTCAGCAATCAAAGTCCAAGCATATTGCTCTTCGTTATCACTTCATCAAAGAGCACGTGGAACAGGGTACCATAGAACTTTACTTTGTGGGTACAGAATACCAACTGGCCGACTTATTCACCAAAGCCTTGCCTCACGCAAGATTTGTGGGATTAGTTCACCAGATTGGTATGCGATGTTTGACTCTAGACGATTTAGAAAACTTTCTTAAACAAAGTTAAACGAGTCAAACATCATGGCAATTTTTTTTTTGTAAATAATTTATTCATTTTCATTAAAAAAAAATAAAAAAATCCGAACATTCTCACCTTCCGCCGTGCTGAGTAGTTTCTGGTATCATTTGTTAATCATTTAATCACTATTTCATCATTTGTATGTCTGTCTATGGCTTGTGTACACATAACAGTGCACAACCCGTACCTGTAAAGAAAGGACCCTGAGGTACGCTTCAGTGTCTCAATCCTAATCAAAGGAGCGAAAGCTTCTTACTTATGAGTAGAATAAACCAGAATTTTTCAAAGTTATTTTAAAATTCTGCTCATAAGGACAAGTATTCCCTCGTCAAGGGGGAGTATTTAAAACATAATCTTTGTTCTGAAAACAAAAGTTCTTGAAAATCTTCCCACAAAACTCAAAGAGCATATTTTTATCAAATGCTTATCAAAAACATCATAAGTATGCTATTTTTGAGGGGGAGAATTAAGATATGATCAAAATATGGTAACTCAAAAGTTGTATCTCACAAGAGCTCGACTCAGAATTGACCCTCGAATTGACGATAGCAAAAGTCAGTAGTCGAAAAGACATGTCCAGGACGGGTAATAATTTCAAGCCAGTTTATCTGGTGATGTAAACGTGTCTCGCAAAGGACGTGTCTGAGTAGAATGTACCGATTTCGAGCGATTTTCCTCGAATATGATCTGGACGGGTAATAATTTCAAGCTAGTTCTACTAGTGATGTAAACGTGTCTCGCAACGATCATGTTCATTGAAAATCAATCAATTCAAAAAGTGCTAACTCTACCCGACATGTACAAATTTACTTTAACTACTTATGAGCACATGTTAAGGGGGAGTATTTCTGAAAAACACAAAACTCTCAAGGTGTTAACAAAATATGTTTTTCATAATCATAAACACTTTGAGAGATTTTCAAAAGGTTTGGTTTATGGCAACAATAGGATAGTCATGGAGTTATAAGGTGACTAAGGTTAGGAATAACCGTCCTATGATCCGCCAGAGCCGGAGGGATCTACCCAAGGACAATACCAATAGTTTAGTACTAGAAAGTCCTAGGTATGATTGAAAAAGGAGAAATGAAATGAAAGGAGAAAGAATGGGTTGAAGAATGAAAAAGAAAAGTAAAGAAAAGGGTGAAAAGAAATAGCCCTCCATTTATTCAACCTTAGGGCAGAAACCGGGTTCAATACGTATGCTACTGGTTGTTACTACGGTAACACCGGTATTGAAGATTAAGACATCATGGACCCAGTGACGCACTGCACTAAACCTTCTAGCCACTCAGGTGTCTCTCAAAAGACACTTGTTTCATTTCACACGGAGAACCCTTCATCATCTATCGACCTCTCACTCCGAGATGTGTTGATATTGAAAAGGAGGCACTCTGCTCCATGCCTCTGACGGCCAAATATAAGCACTTAATAGAGTCTAGAGCCATGAGATACATCAAAGATCTCTTATGTACACTTACTATACACTGGATGTTCAAAAAAAGGAACACCAGTTGTAAATCATAAGAGTGTCCTTCGCAGATCTTAGCAATCTGCCGAGAACTTTCATGAGAGAATTCATAAATTATGATTCTCAATGATTGAATGAAAATCCTGCCAGGGTCAACATCAAACAGCCCTGACAGCAGGTCACTTCGGTAATCCCTTGTGGATTACGCTTAGTGTTAGCTCCAAAACGGTCTACAGTCGTGGGGTGATCTCCAGCGACTCACTGAATCGTAGGTGCACTTCGGTGTGTCCGTGTAAGCCCCTTCGGGGGTATCCGATTCAGAACGGTCTGGGTTAAGATTAGAGAAAGTCTTCACACTATGCTGTTGATGATCTCGAAGTCTAAACCTGTAAGTACTGGATGATTTATTGCTAACTGTTTACATGCAGCGAATCATGGAGACCTGAAGTTCTATATTCACCATTTCATCATGCTCATATGAGAAGTCTAAGATCAAGCAGAACAAAATTTCAGAAGTCCAAGATTAAAGTGAAGTCAGAATTACTTAAAGAACAAAAGTCTGAATATATATATGAGCATGGTGGAAAAGACGTAAAGACACCAGAATTAAAGAACGTTGGAGAAAAGGCAGATCAAGATCATTGCCAGATCATATCACATCAAGAACCAAGAACAAAGATTCCAAGAGACGTCAGAAGCCAAAGAAGCAAAGATGACGTCAAGCAACCTCGATGATTAATACTTAGGGGGAGATTGTTGGTAACTCGTCTTAGATAATTAAAGTATTAATCATATTTTGTAATAGGTTGCTTAGGCCTTTAGGTTTGTTAGTATTCTACGGCCTGTGTAGAAGGCCCATGGGCCGTGGGTTTTTATTATTTTTTTCTTGGGCTGCGCCCCATTTATGTTTACATACTATAAATACCCCTCCCATTGAAGGGAAGGGTTGTTGGTTAATTGATCATTCATTTTCAATAGTATTGTGATTTAACCTACATCATTCTCTCTCTCTTAATCTCTTTAGTAACCGTGTGATTGATAATAAGACACAACACATATTAATTTGTTTATTGTGCTACTCGTTAACCCTAAAATCGTCACATGAAATCATGGACTTTAACATGATAAAACTTGTGTATATCAACTTATTATTTTTCTGTTCAAATCGATCCATGTTGCTGTAAATTGAACCATCATTTTTTTTTACCCTAGATGTGATCTTGAACTCTTATTAGACCTATTGATTTCACATTTAATAAGCTTGGAAACCCTATCACATTTAATGCTTAGAAAATTAGGGCTTATTGTGATTATTGTGATCGTTATCTTTTGTGCTTTCGTATGAATGTTGTTGTTGTTGATCATGAATGATTCGAATGAGGACTTGTATATATGTTTTGATGAGTTAATTCGGTAAATGATATGTATATTGATCACCTAGTTAATTGGATTAAAAAGGGATATGAATTAGGGTTTGTTTGTGACTAGTTGAAAACGGTTCTTGAATATTTAGATCATGTAAACTGATTTTGGTGTTTGATTTCTTGGGTTTGATTTTATAAATATGTTAATATGATGTATAAATGAGTTGTGGGTGAATGGTGTAAGCTTGTATGCATGATTAGCAATTAAAATGGTGCTAACTATGGCCTAAAATGAATTTATGAGATTGGCAGATTCGATAGCTGATTATGTGTGCTTAATAACGTGAGCTTCTTAAGTTTTAATACTGAAATTTATGCATGTAAACCTATTTTAGGGTCCTAGGAAAGTATTCCAATTGGTTTGAAGGGATTTTAGTTTGATTTGGTTGTATTTTTAAATTTATTGTGTTGATATGTCAAAACTGTTCTGGCAGAAATTGATTTCAGTTGTGGTTTAGGATTTTTTATTTTCAAAACATAGCAAACTAGAGACCAAATATTTACAGGAATCATATTTCATATGTTTTCTATCTCCTGGAATTTTTGTAGAATTTTCTAAAGTCATGTGGTTAGGTTTTTAAGCGCATACTTTTGAAGTGTATCTGCAGATCCGATTATGGACATGTTAGCATAAACGATTTTTAAAAGGGGGTATCCACTTAATAATAAAATCTGTAAAAATTCCAGTAGACTCTTAAGACATGTGGGCTTCTGTGAGAATTTTTTTGATTTTTAGTTTGGGATTTTGATACGCTTTTAAAATTCATCTAGTGGGCTTAATTCTGTGATAAAATCAGTTAAATTGCATGCATGTATTTCATATGTGTAAATGTGTTCTTTTGGTGTTTGGTGCCCTAATGTATGTTCTATTATATCGGGTGTGTCTTGTTGATGTCGTATTGACTTGTGTGTGAGTACGTTTAACCTACTTGATAATCCCGAACCCAAAACCAAATTTTACTAAATTGGGAAGTCGTATTAAAAGTTACTAAACATGGAAACTTACTAAATATGAAAAGTTACTAAATATGGAAAGTTACTAAAAATGGAAAGTTTCTAAAAATAGAAAGAAACCTAAATTATGAAATCTGATTAAAATGAGCTTATAAGTAATATGTGATTATTAAATTGTATAGGTTCGGTGAAGAAGGAGTGACCTTCCGTTTCTGTGTGATCCACCTTTTATCCGTTTTTCTATTTGCATAAGGAGCAGATATTCTGACCTTTCTTATAAGGTTTCTCATGATCTTTTCACATATTTTGATTGCTTAGCTTCTGATTTTGATGCCTTTGCTATGAGCCTTTCTGTTTATGACACTATGATATAAGCCATTGATATGAGCCTTTGCTATGCACCCTCTGATATGAACCTATGATTACGATATTTCTGATGACATTATATTCTGTGTCATTACTATGGCATTCTATTTGACCTTCAGTTTGATACCCGAGCTTTCACTAGTCATGGGGGTTCCATGACCATGTCATTGATGCACCAATGGCATGACTCTAGGATGGTCGAGTGATGTTCCATCCCGTCCCTTTTCTGTTATATGTTTATGAGCTCAAGGATATATGTTTGGCCACTATGATTTCTGCAGGGGCGTATGGATGCATCCTAGATATGATCTGTTATGTTATATGATATATTTCTGGTGACTGGTGCTGTGTGCAATACACGCCTTTCACAATTCTAGGAGCTGATCACTCTATTATGTCACTTATGGTTACTTATGAAGATTATGATTTGATGTTATGATATGATATGTTTCTGGGCTCCTGGTAGATTTCTAACAACCCTTACACCTTTGATACATCTATATTATGTTAAGTTTATCGATATAAATTAATATACGTATGACCAGTTTCGAACACGAGACTTCGGGATTGCACACATTACGTATGAGTTTTAATGTTTTAATAATTAATATAATAAGTTATGTTTAATTATTAAATTTCACAAATAAACACTTAAGGGGCGTTAGTATTTAACGAGGTTTAGTTAACGGTCGTTAAATAGCAAGTTAAGGGACTAGAGATGAAATTAGTAGCCAAGAAGGATCTAGAACCCCTCTAGAATGCTATAGTCGGCCGAATGGTTTAAGGAAGGGTATTCCTACCCTAACTTGGACTCCAAGATTGGTTGAGTATAAATACAAGACCTCTTGTATTCATTATTCACCTAATCTTGATTCCTAGCAAACCTAATTTCTCTCTTCTCTCCTCCCTTATGTTAGGCCGATCGAACCTCTCCCAAACCCTTGGGAAATTCAATCCAACTTACACAACAATAGTGTTTGGTTTGTTTGTGATCAAGAACCTAGCTTTTCTCATTGAAACACTACTAATACGTGTGTACAAGAACGAAGATCAAGCATACTTTTGCTTGTGTTATCTTACCCATTCGACTTGTATTTAGTCGAGTTATATAAACCCTAAGTTAGGGTTTAACTTTTTCTTGGATACTCGATTTCTTGTTTAGCTAGAAATCAAAGGTACGCATATTCTTTTATTTGATTAATTAATTACAAGTATTAGATCTTGTTTTTCGCCGCATGCTTTAATGTTCATGTTATGTTTTCATATAATTGTTATGATGTTAATATTCCAACAGTGGCATCAAGAGCCATTAATACTGTGTAATTAATTATCAAACACATAAAAATTGGATCTTTATGATTATTACATGTTTAAGGTGTTATAGGGTTTTAAAAATTAGTAAACCCTAATTTTTTATAATATGGGTCTTTTACCCTTAATTTTATTAATTAGGGTTTTAGTTTTGTAAAACTTGTAGAAACCCTAGGTTGCATGTAATTTTTTATGTGATAAAATTAATGAGTACTTGATATATGTCATTAATTGATATGCGTAAAATAGACTTGATTATGTTTATAATAAGTGTTATGTGGAATCCATGATGAAAACATGCATGTTTTGTCATGGATTAAATTTGAATTGTAGTAATTGTTACGTGCTTTTCTTGATTACATGCTATAGTTGGCGATTTATACTAATTAATTAGGGTTTTTTTAGTAATAAATTGTATTGACAAGTTAAAGTTACTAAAAAGTTAATAAATTATGTAATTAGGGAAGACCCCATATGAATCGTCAAAATCAATTATGTGTGTTATTGTATATATTTATCGTAGGACTTACGCAACCAAGTTACTAAAAAGTTAATTAATTATGTAATTAGGGAAGACCCCATATGAATCGTCAAAATCAATTATGTGTGTTATTGTATATATTTATCGTAGCTCAAAAACCAATGGGAGTCTTAGATCAATATATACATGTTAATTAATTTATTTAGCATGTCCATTATTTATGTCGTTTATTTTTTTGTTAATTGCTATTTGTTTATATATATTGTGACATGATAATAAGCAAAGGGTAATTTTAAAAATAAAATTAAACTGGACTTAATAATGGTGAAACATGGTTTTAAGCTTTAAAAATCTTAAACTTTTAATTGATTGATGCAACTGTACAAAAATGGTCGAAAGTCGGACCTAATTTTGAGAAAATTTAAGGTTGGTTTCGCATTAAATTGTGGCCTTAAAGAGACTCCATTCTGTCTCTCCGCCCGCTTGTGCGTCAAATTAGACTTACCAAGTACAACCATTATATTTGTACGAAGCATCTTAAGGCAAAGTTGTAAGTCTCTCAACGCCATCAATTAAAACTTTGTTGATTTAAGCTTAGTAAAGAAACTAATGTGTAAAATTTTTTTTTCATGAAACATATGATACAAGATGAATGCATGACATCTTTGTACATATTTTTTGATTACACACATCAAAATAAATACCCTTAATTTAAGTTATATGCCATCCAATGAAACGGAAACACCTGAGATTACTATTTCCAGTTGTCGTGGGACGAGCATGGATGGTAATCAAAGGGTAAATCTCCATTTGTCGTGGGACGAGCATGGAAGTATTTGCAGTTTCTTAAGTTGGTTAACTTAATTGAGTTGATAGTAAAAAGGACTAGTCACTCAAGGCATAAAGATGGGGATAAAACATGCTTACATTTGCAACTGAGGTTGGCAAAATATGTAAATCCCATAATTCTAGGAATTGCAATTTGAGATTGGCAATTGAGTTCGACTCGTACCTTATTGAGTACTTTCATTACTAGCAGCCCTAGCTGATGTGATGAAACTATGTCAATTTGGATCCTAGTTTTCAGTGAAAATTAAATGGTTAAATGTTATTTACCATGGGTATTTAACTTTCTTGAAAGATTTTATTATCGAAAATACTAAAATTGAATTTTGTAAATTCTTTTAATGTATTAATGCAACGTTAAAACCGTAAACGTGGGGCATTCTTTTAGTGGTAAATTGATCTACACCCGTAGGGGTTTTTTGGCTAGAGTCAACTTTACTAAAAGAATAAACCTAGTCTACTTTCTTTGAGAAGAGTGAGACTCAATCCTATTCCTTTTCATGAATGAGAAAGGTATAATAGGAAAATTAGAATTGTCAAATTCTAAGAAATAACTCATAGCAAATTTTTAATAGTTAAGAAAATTGCACGTTTTATGAGCTATTAAAATTAGAAGCTAGACTAGTTACCGCAAAATTGGTAAAAGGCAAACTAGCATACTTTGTCTAGTTGTTGTGCTTTGACCGTTTAAAGGTGCTACATACCATTGTAGGGATGGTAGACCTATTAAGGAAGAAATTGCATGCCCAATTTCTCAAGTTAATTGCATTGATGGATAGTCCATCATTTACAAAGTAGAATACATTCTTTGAGTACCTAAGTAATTGTTACGTATGGGATTCCTCAAAGGTGTAAGAAAGTAAATAGCACACTATTTGCTTTTACTGGCTATGAAACACTTATAATGTTGTCAAATCCAGTGGGAGCAATTGTGTTGTAATTACTGAATTATATATATTAATGTAATGATCTGTAATTCAGTGGGAGCTACAAGCTTTGATATCTTGGTAGTAACCCAGATTATCTCTATAATCTCTTGAGATAATTACTTTCCAATTATAGACACTTGTGGTTTTAAGGATAGTCATGTACGTTTCCTTACTAGACAAGGTGGTCCTATATCTAAAAATATCTATGACACAATCATATTGATCACATAAACAAACGATTTACATATTGTTTATCTGATACATGATGTTGTTCCATGCACAAGTGGGAGAAATCTTTATTGTGTGCAAGCAACAACACAAAGGAATATGATTTAAAGGATTCTTTTGACTGCCAGGTAAGAGACTAATGTTCTAATGTGACTTATTCACATCTAATTAATAGAACACTTGTAATTAATATCTAGTATAAGTGAGACCTTGACATAGATATTAATGACAAGGTAAATTACATACTTTCATTACTAGCAGATCAAC
Organism: Artemisia tridentata subsp. tridentata; assembly: GCA_021014915.2. Lineage (NCBI taxonomy): Eukaryota > Viridiplantae > Streptophyta > Magnoliopsida > Asterales > Asteraceae > Artemisia > Artemisia tridentata. The sequence continues at coordinate 62,844,619 of CP139505.1, read as the reverse complement.
TGATGTAATGAAACTATGTTAATTTGCAAGATTCTAAATTAAATAAATTATTAGAACAAGTGTCAATATGATAATAAGACTACTTCAAACTGAATATTTATGTATTATTGCAATGACATAAATAAATGAAGTAATCTAATACTACTTCAAATTTGAATATTTATGTATTCTTGGAATGTCATAAATATATGAAGTAATAAATTAACTTGAAATTACTATTGAAACCAAATTGTGGTGTTCATGATTACTTTAGTTATACATGTTTATATTTTATTGTAAAGATATAAATATGAAGTCTTTTAAATTATTACAAGACTTATTATAATAAAGTAAGACGTTAACTTGTTATGTTTTTTAATTAAGACATATACAAGAAGTCATTGAGTTGATCAATGATTTATAACGTATATTGGGAATATAACAGTTTATGTCTTCTTGTTAAGACATAGACATGAAGTGACTTGGTAAAAAAGTACTAGTGTTGTATAGCATGCAATTGGCTTAGAAAATCTATTTCACCATTAACTTGAATTAGTTGGTAAATAGGTAAGCAAAAAACGAAATATATTTATCTTACATATTGTAAGATTGACTTACAATATTAATCCTAATGAAATACATAATGTTTATGGTACATTCAATTAGGAGAATCAAACTCTTGTTATATTGTTTGATTAAAGATAACTATATCTTCTATTCTTCCAAAAGTTATCAAGGTTAGAAAATTGACTATGGGTAGTGTATACTCAATTAGACTCCAACCTAAAAGATTAATAAGACACCATTTATTATGGAATGTGATGAATCACATTAATTCTTAAAATTGAAGTTTTGAATTTGTTAAACTGCTTTTGAGTAGGTCATTAACAAACTTGATGTAAGGAACTGTCAATATGTATTTGTAATGTCCCAAAAGAGAACAATATTGTGTTGCTCTAATTGCTAAGTATTTATAGATAATCTATAAATTGCAAAAGGCAAGTGGGAGATTTTATCTTGAAAAGGTAAAATTACAAGATACATAATCTTCTAAAATACACTAGCAAAGTCATGATGATGATTAAACATGTTAATGTTAAATCTCAAGATGATAGAATTCTCATTCATAGATTCACAAGGATATCTCAAATATTTGGATAATATGTTGAGGATTATGAGTTATAGGATTATGGTAAACCTGTTGATGAATTGCAAATATTGAATTTGGCAAAGTTACTCATACTATGAATGTTTAGATGCAGTCCATAAAGATAATTAGTTTCGGAAACTTAATTAATCTTGAACTCTATAGTTACACTATAGCATGAAGATGAGTTTCTATAAAGGAAATGAAAATCCTAGAGATTTAAATTCTTGTGTAGAAATCATATAGACAAAATTTTGTATAAATATTTAATGTGTGAAAAGATTATCAATCACACTTAAGTAATTAACTGTGATTGAAATTCTTCTAGGCACATTAAATGTATAAAGATTATGATTGTCATTCTTAGTTTCATTTATATGAAATTAACAATCCAATATCAAAACTCTTTCTCGAGTAATTACTTGCGCGAGGACGATAAGTAATTGAAAAGGAGTATTTAAATTATCTTTGGAAGCATACAAAGTGCAATCATTTATGAATGGATTAATGCATGCATCTAGGAGATATACTTATGTTTAGTTATTAAATCTAAGTTTTGATTTATAATTAAAATAAGATATTTCTTAATATTCCTGAAAGCTAGTGGGAGTGTTATATTTATTTTCTTATTTCATATATGTTGTATAACATATAGGAAGCAACATTCCATTAACATTAAATGTTAAGTCTTAGTTTGGAATGAAACTTCACGTGAAGATTTAGGAAATAAACATAGAACCTTGGAATATATGTTTATTGTTATAAACATAAGCGGTAAAAATAATTGATTCTAATAAACATGATATACTATTAGAAAGTCTAGATAGAAACATATCTTTGAAAAGATATGACATGAATAAAATCTAAGTTTGACACAAGGATTTATCATGTACATCATGTTGTTTGTTGTATCATGCTTGATGAAAGATCATCTGACAACATTAATATCTAATTGAAGGTTACTAGATAACTAAGTGTAATGGATATGGTTGGTTTTAGAATTAACATCCTCATCCTGGAGTTGCTCCTAAATTCTAAGTATGAACCATATGGCAAATTGTTGCGTAATTGATATAGTTGACAAATCTTGAAAGATTTGAAGGTATCAAACATTACACGATGGATATCAAAGTTTACGGAATTTAAAGAGCATATTGTTGTTTGCATACAATGATGCTAATAAGATTGAGATGACACTCAATACTAGTCATGGTAGGATTTCATCCTTGTTAATGGCCATGTGTACTAGTTATGCTTAACTATAAGCATAGTTGCATTATACATTAAAGAATTAGAATACTTTAAACTATAAGCATGGTTGAGGATGTCACGCATTTTATGAAATATTATGTGGCAATATCAAGATAATTGATTGCACACATACAAGAATTTTTCTAATTAAATTCTTGAAATAAGTATTCTCAAAATTCCGATAGATCAAAATTAGTTGATTTATGCCTTGTCAACAAGTATGTTTGACATGACTTGAGGCATAATTCATTAATAGGAATTATCATGCATTGATCTATTTAGTATTTGGATAAGGGATGTTAAGCAATTATTATTTACAATGAATTAAAGTACTTGGTACGTTTGTTTTCATTAATAATAAATTGTATCCTATATTTGCATGTTTAAATCCATGAATAACTTATGTTATTCTAAATAGTCCGTTGTCGATCAATAATATGGGAATATTATTGAATTAAGACAAATTTGAGTTTTGGTAGAATATACTTAAGTATATTGATGCGTTGTACATGCCAAATTCACATGATATTCAATAATGGACAAATTGAATATAGGGCATATACCAACCACATGATTGTACTTTATGGATCTTTGTTATTAAAGTAAATCATGAATATTTATCCTCAGACTTGAGATACTAGGTAACAGCCGTGGATGTAGCTCATTTTCTGTAAGATAGTCTAACGCAATCCGTAACTGGTAGTTATAAGGGCTATTTTCAGAGGTGATGCAAAGTTCAAGGGTTATGCTTGCAGTCAAGAAAGAATTTGTTCCTTCATTTTTTTTTGAAGTATAATACTGTTGGGCCCCTCGTAGGGTTGACAAGATGTTTGCGTGGCCACACCCAAGGTCTATCTGAAATATGTTCAGATGATTTGGTAATCTTGATCAATTATAAATAACGAGAAACAGAATAGTTAATTATGGATTGACTTAGATCCATATCCATATTAACGTAGTATTAGAAACAAAATGATAAGTATGATGATGATTCATCAAAAGGTTTTTTCCAGGAAACTATACTCAGGGTCGATCTGGGGGCATTGGGGTGTTATGCTAGACTAACCAATGTCATTACTATATTAATGCATATCCATGTGGGAGCTGTTAAGTTTATGGATATAAATTAATATACGTATGACCAGTTTCGAACACGAGACTTTGGGATTGCACACATTACGTATGAGTTTCAATGTTTTAATAATTAATATAATAAGTTATGTTTAATTATTAAATTTCACAAATAAACACTTAATGGGCGTTAGTATTTAACAAGGTTTAGTTAACGGTCGTTATATAGCAAGTTAAGGGACTAGAGATGAAATTAGTAGCCAAGAAGGATCTAGAACCCCTCTAGAATCCTATAGTCGGCCGAATGGTTTAATGAAGGGTATTCCTACCCTAACTTGGACTCCAAGATTGGTTGTGTATAAATACAAGGCCTCTTGTATTCATTATTCACCTAATCTTGATTCCTAGCAAACCTAATTTCTCTCTTCTCTCCTCCCTTGTGTTAGGCCGATCGAACCTCTCCCAAACCCTTGGGAAATTCGATCCAACTTACACAACAATAGTGTTTGGTTTGTTTGTGATCAAGAACCTAGCTTTTCTCATTGAAACGCTACTAATACGTGTGTACAAGAACGAAGATCAAGCATACTTTTGCTTGTGTTATCTTGCCCATTCGACTTGTATTTAGTCGAGTTATATAAACCCTAAGTTAGGGTTTAACTTGTTCTTGGATACTTGATTTCTTGTTTAGCAGGAAATCAAAGGTACTCATATTCTTTTATTTGATTAATTAATTACAAGTATTAGATCCTGTTTTCCGCTGCATGCTTCGATGTTCATGTTTATGTTTTCATATAATTGTTATGATGTCAATATTCCAACATATTATACCTTCTGTTATCCCAATGCACTATATTCTGTATTTCTCATTTTCAGTTCCAGTATTTGTTATGTATATATCTATTCACTGGGCTTTTTAAGCTCAGCCGCATTTCTTTTCTCCGCGGCAGGTTTATCAAGTTAGGAGCTGGGGCTATCTTTGGGCTGGGAGTAGGTGCTAAGTGTGGACTTACCCTAGACTTCTTAGATTTGGTTTATGTTTACCAATTGATTAGACTCTGATTATGTTTCCTTTCATTTTGGTTTATGGAACTTATGTAATTCTTAAGTCATGTTGACTTATGTTAAGACTTCCGCTTGCGTTGTTTATTTATGCTTTGATGTGCCACCATAATGTGATGCTTCTACCCTTGCCGGGTTAGGGCGTTACATTTGTACTACTGTTGGAACCATGTTTCTTTTAGCATGTGGATGAGTATTTTTAGAAAACCTTTGATGATTCACCCTCCTAGCATAGTTCCAAACATGCTTTTGATAGTAAAAACAATTTTCCTGCTAATGCTCAAAACTACCACAGTGATAACAAGCCTTGTTAAACATCTCAAAGTCACTCCCTAACCTTTGTGACATCATGTTATTCCAATTTCTTTGTTTACCTCTAGGCCTATTAGTATACATCCTAGGTTGCTCAAAGAAATCAACAGTTTTCCTAGACAACTTTTTACCAAAACTAGGTTTGACAAACTCAACTTGTTTAACACTAGGTATAACTATTTTACCTTCTAACTTAGGTGTAGACTTCACTTATTCCTCATCATCATCAGATACCCAATCTTCAATGATAGGTACATCAGGATATTTCTTTTCAACCTTAGGTTTCTCCTCATTAGACTTACTATTCTCACCTAAAGACTTATCATCATACTCAACTAAACAAGACAATTCAGGTATAGGAGGTACATACTTTCCTGTTATTGAAGGAGGAACTTCATTATAACCTATACCATTACCTCTCCTCATAAGTTGACACTCAATTGTCTTATTTACACTTTCAGATGCAAATTCAAGCTTATTTACTTTAACTTGATGTTTTTCTTTTTTCTGATAAGCTGCATCTTTTTCTTTTTGAGCATTTTCTAACCTTTTAGTAAGTTCATTAATGACATTCTCTTTAACATAAAGCTTACTTTCTAGAACATTAACATTCTCAACATACTCTGTCTCATTCTGTTTAAAGAATTCAAGTCTTTGCTCAACAGATTTTTAAGCCTACTTTATAGCTTAGATTATCTAACTCTAACTTCCTTACATCTTCTATTAGTTTTTCATTCCTAGCCTTAAGTTCCTCAATAGTATCTAAACAAGATTTATAAGAACAACCAGAATCATTAGATACCTCAGAATCAGAACTTGATGAAGAAGAGTAAGTCATAAGTGCAAAGTTTGGTCCTTCTGCTGCTTGATCACTCCAGTCATATCCACCCAAACCATCACAAGACACCAAAGCTGTAGAATTCTTAGGTTCGTCAGACACAACTTTCCTTGAGCTCTCACCATTCTTGTAGTCTTGGCTCCTTGGTGCCCTGCATTCCCTTACAAAGTGTCCCTTCCTATGATAGTTATAGCATTCAATCTTGAATTTATCAAAACCCATGTTATCCTGCCCATTGACCTTGCGGTTTCTTCCAGTCTTCTTCAAAAATATCCTTGCCCTCATTGTCAATATTGCCATCTGCCACTTCAAGTCCATCTCTTCAAGATCATCTGGATGAATCTGTTTCAAATCTTCATGCACAATCTGAGAACTAGTAGATTGACCAGCTAAGAAGTCATATATAACATCATCACTCAAGTTATCAAGGGTTGTAGACCCAGCAGCATTAACTTCTGTGCCAGTAGTACTAACTCCATGAGCAGTATTAACTGCTTCATTAGTACTGCCAGAATTGTTATTTGAGGAGGACACAAAAGCTAAGTTCTGTGAGCTTGAGGATGAGCTAGAAGACCCTTTGACTTCAGGTTCATACACTTTTAGATTGTTATACAGATTATCTAAACTCATTGTATCAAGGTCAGTCTTGTTTCTCCACAGCATAGTATGTGTGTTCCATTCTCGTGACAAGCTTCTTAGAAGCTTTTGATTTATATCTTCTTGTGGAATTTTTACTTCCAAAAGTGCTAGTTGACTAATAAGTTTCTGAATTCTGTCAAAGGTCTGATCAAGATTCTCAGAACTAGGAGCAGCAAAATTCGCATATTGTTGCTTCAAAAGGTTCTTCCTAGTCTTCTTGGTAGCAGCATTCCCTCCAAACCGTTTCTTAATTGCTTCTAACAACAATTTAGCATCCTGGATGTGATTGAAAGTCAACTGATGGTCATTACGAATGCCCATCATGAGAGTGCTTCTTGCCTTGACTTTCAGTCTTCTTTGTGCCTTGTCTTCAGCAGTTTTAATAGGCAAGATAGTGACAACACCAGCATCATAAATTTTTGTTTTAGGTAAAGTATTGCCAGTCTCTATTACCTCCCACATAGAATAATCAACCATCTGAATATACTGCTCTATTCTCATTCTCCATAGCTCATACTCTCCAGACTTGAGCATTGGTACCTTTGATGCAGTAATCATGTGTGTAGATTCTGACTCCATGTCTTCAATAGGATCTAACAAATCTTGAGTTTAAACAGGTTCTTCTTAATCACAACTTCTAGATCACAAGCTCTGATACCACTTTTTGATCCTAATTTTGCACTTGATCGAATTTCTTAGCTTGTAAGGGTTAGTTATCTTAGATAAATCTAAAACAATTAAGTATAGAAACTGCCTTGAATTTTATCAAACACAATGTGGAATATTGTATTTGATCTTAAGAAGAACTTTGTTTTGTATAAAATAGTAAATAAGAACACAAGAATATCAAACTAAACACTTCAATATTGTTGATATAATACGAATACTCAAAAGTATTAAGGTTTACAATTGTAACACCCCCAAAATATCGCCGCGGAAAGTAATATCATTGGGGTGCTACTTATTTGTACAACAGTCATAATCATAGAAAACGACTCTAAATGAGACGTTTTAAAATATTATCATTCGATCAAAATAAAACATCAGAGTTTATAAGAGGTCCCAAGTAGTTTTAGAAAACATAATGTATTAAGATAAAAGTTTTCAAGAGTTTATCGAATGATAACACAATGCAAGCCATCAAAACAAACTCTGTGCGACTTCATGTTTGCCAATTACCTTAAGGACCTGAGATAAAACATGCTAAAAGGTCAACACAAAGGCCGAGTGAAATTCATAGGTTTATAAATAAATAATGGACCACAAGATTTCAAAGTTAAAATAATAATTGCAACAAATACAATTATGGGTAAATAGTAAATATTGCACTAAGCTCACGAACTCAAACGTTAGCGAATATCATAGAATGATAATAATAATTCCCTAAAAGGTAATTTGCCATATTACCTAATTTCTCAATATTATGTGTCCGTTTGACCTACAGTTATCAAGTGAGCGCTACTCACCCGGACAGGCTCGTCAAGCCCAATATGCATATTCATAATATTAGCGTTTACTCAGTATGTAATTAATGGTTCATGATGTTAGGGACTAATTTCTGGCAACAAAGGTACCTAGGCAATTATTCTTTCTGGTAAGCATACAGTTTAAAGCACTTGTGTCCAAATTGTAAAATAGCATGTATCTCCCCCAATGGGTTTATAAAGAGTTTAAGTGGGGCTGTGAACTCACCGAAAGCCAAGTGAACAATCAAAATGAATGTAGTGATGAATAAACCGCAAGTGTTCTACGAGCAACCTAGACATATATGTGTATCTCATATTCTAAAATAATAAGGTAAGTATGTCTATATGCTTTATAGATTATTATTTCAATTATGTTTGGTACATAATATATAAATATGTGTCAAGACAGGTCATAAGGGTTCGATTAAGTCCAAGGGTTCAAATTAAATCAAAAGGGGTCAAATTACTTCAAAGGTTCAAATTAAGTCAAAGAGTTCAAAATATATTAAATGGTTCAAAATCAATCTTAGAGGTTCAAAATGTGCCATAAGTCCAAAAAAAGACTAAAGTTTCAAAATGACCAAAAGTTCAATAATTAATTCAAAAGACCAAAAGTATTTCCAAAAGTCCACTAACATTTCAAAAGCCCAAATTAAATTTTAGAAGCCAAATATGTTAGTGCTGTTAGGATTTTTATAAAATGTCTATCTTTAAAAATTCATTACTCACAAACCGTAAAGAGTTAAATTTTGATCTTTATATCCCCGGGAAGGTATTTGAGTGTATTAACTAGATTTGTGGGTCCCACTGAGTCAAAAATTGCTTAACCATAGTGAAATTACCAATTTACCCTTAACTACCCAGTTCTGATTTTAACAGCATCACAAGAGTCCTGGGAAAAATGCGACATCTAGAGTTCTACAAGCCCGCTTAACCCCATTTTTGCGGCCAAGGTTAAGTTAAGATCAATGAGCTTTTTACGTTTAGAATCTGTTACTCAAAATATGACATGTTTCACGAAAACATTTTTACTTTAATCATCGGGCGTCGCCACGGGATGCGCTACTCAGTAAAATGACCACAAGACATAGATATTTAAACCAATATTTTTAGTTTAGGTCTAAAGTCCACTGATTAGTGCAGTTAATTCCGTTTTTACACCTGGTCAGAAAATAGTTTTGCATGTCTAGTCCTTATTAGGTTTTCTAGTGATCGAGCATATGTACCAAGTGTAACCAAGCATAATAAACATATTGAACATATAAAATACATAGAAAACAAGTATTTACAGAAGTGAAATGAAAATAGAGGTGGTTTCTTACAATACTTGAGATGAAAAACACAAGGACAATACTAAGATTGTTACGAAATAATGATAATCGGCAAGAAGTATAAGCTAGAAGAATAGAGAGATTGTGGAATGCATTTTCATTGATCATCACAAACTACAAATGAACCTCTATTTATAGGGTTCTTACAATCAAAGTATTTAGCACAACCATTATAGAGGGAATACAAAAGATGAGAAGTTATGGAGGTTAAGGTATATGGATAGCCACACACATAATTATTCATAATAAAGATCACTAGATCTAATAACCAATATACCCAAAGCTTCCAACTCTTTCTTCTAATCTTTTACCCACCTTTTTAACCCTTTTTAACCTTGAAAATACTTTAATATACCAGCCCTTAAACCTCAAGAAAATGATGTAGTTGTAATCACTTTGAAGTAGAAATGAACCAAGAACTATCAAAACACTTGGACCTTCAACTTGGATATAAGAAATTTGTAGTAAGAAAAATTCAAATAAGATGGAATGATGGTGATGAGGGTCATGGCAATAGGAAGAGAAAAGAGAGATGATAAGTTTGAGATTAATCTTTGCATGTACAAGCATAAGGTAGTAACTTAGTTAATGTATTATAAAGATTGGACTTACACTTGTAGTTAGCATGTGCTAAAGATGGACAACACACCAAAAGACCTCATGGGCGTGGCACTATATGGTGTCTTGTATAAGATTTTAGTTAAATATTAGTTATATTGATAGTTTAGGGTATAGAGGGTATAGTTTGGTCCTGATAATTACTAATGTTAAGCCCTTAAGTTATGAACCTTAAAACTGAGTAACGTAAAAATGTAAAACTTATAAAAATATTAAAGCTTGACAACATAACCTATTTTAATATTGTAGGTGATCTCTAGGCTTGTTGGGTGGTCATTTGTTGTTTAAAAATTGATAACGTAGACTGAAAATGTGCAAAACGCGAAATGTACAAAGTTTAACTAAAAATACGAAAGTAATAATGGGACATTTAATTTATGATTGTATGAAACCAAAATGCATAAAAATAGTTATATTGTATATTGTCAGGTGTCGGTTTGAGTTAAATGTACATTTAACATTGTATACGGAATAACCTATCTAGTTATTCACAAGAGTAAATTTACTTAAAATTAAGTGAAAATAAATAATTAAATATTGACCTCAAAATTTTGAATTGTTACAACAACCTTGAAGTTCTATGAAAAATGTATTAAGATATATCTATCTCTATACCCTAGGACCTCCTTTTATAGACTAAGGAGTCCTAGTCGGCTTATAATAAATTTCTATAAAAGATAAATATCTTTTCTATATTTATCTATTACTAAACTTTCGTTACAAAATATTCTATAAACATAAACCGAATCTAATACTCCAGCAGTCCTAACAAACACTCAATGGTACTAATACTTTACTCTGGCAGCATTAAGTCTCTAGCAGCATTAACTTAGTACTAGGAGTACCAAGTTTTCTTTTAGCAACATTAATTACTTAGAGTATTTTTTCTTGAAGTCTGTCAGCAGTCTTAATGTACTCTAGCAGTCTTAACTTCCATAAGCAGCATTAATCTTTATAACTAGCAGCAGTAATGACTTAGATCATTTTATATGTAAACCATGAGCAGTTGTAATTATATGAGCAGTCTTAACATTATGAGCAGTAGTAACTCAAGAAGCCTTTAAAACCCAACAATATACAGCAAACTTGGTGAGCAGATACACATCATCAGTGAACTGTTGACTACTTTTTGCCCATTCATCCATTGTAAAGAGGCCTGTGGAGTACCTCTCAATACCACCCTCTTCTGTTTGTGAGTAAAGGCCATGGTCAATTTTGCAAAGTTCCAATGGATAGTACCCAAACTGGACAACCACTGAACTCCCAATACCATTTCACAAGCCCCCAAAGGTAGTAACATTGCATCAATTGCAACGACCATATTTCCCACAGTTAAAGCCAACTTAAAACACATAAAAGTACTGACCATATCCTAACCATTAGCCACAGTCACCTGTAAAGGGCATGTACTTTTCATCCTACAACCTAATCTTTTAGCAGTCTGCGAATCCATGGAATTGTGTGTACTTCCAGAATCTACCAATATATTGATCTTTTGCTTCCCAACACCACCTTTAACTCTCATGGTTTGGAAAGTATTGGTACCAGTTAAAGCATTGAGTGATATCTGTGGTGGAGTTCCTTCATCAAACTTCATACACCCCTCAGTTTCTAATACCTTACCACCAACATCCATCACTGTTTCTAACTCCTCTACACATTCTTCCTCACACTCACCATCCCTAATCACTACCAAAGAGTATAATTGTCCTGAACACTTATGACCAGGCGCATACTTTTGGTCACAGTAAAAGCACATGTTATTGGCCCTTTTTTCCTCATATTCTCTCTGTGTCAATCTCCTATTTTGGTTATAACTGGTGTTTGGCTTAACTGGTTTGTTGTTTGGTAAAGCCAATACAGAATTTGGTCTAGCATTCACAGCATTATTTTTACTTCCAAAAGTATTATTAGGGAGAATCTTGGACACGGGAGTGGGTAATAAAGGAGTATACCTGGATTTCAAAGCCATCAATGTCTGTTCTTGCATTTTGGCCATGTAAAACACATCAGTCAAAGACTTCAATGTAAACATTCTTATCTGCAGACTGAATTCATTCTTTAATCCCCCCAAGAACATACTGATAGCATGTTTCTCACTCAATTCCACCTTATTCAACAATTCTTCAAACCTTTCTTGATACTCCTTCACAGAACCATCTTGTTTCAACCTTTTCAAATCCATGATTGGATCATCCAAAACTGACCCAAACCTTCTCAACACCTCCTTCTCATACACTTCCCAAGGGCAATCTTCACCAAATCTGTTACAAAATTTCTGATGCCACATCAGGGCTTTATCATAGACATGCATTGCCACCAGTTCAATCTTATCTCTGTCATCCACTCCATCAATTTTGAAGAATTGCTTACACCCATACACCCAGCCTTTAACATCTTCCCCATTGAACCTAGGAAACTCAATCTTGGAGATTCTTCCATATCCTCTCCCATTTCTGTTATTTTGAACACCACCACTACCATTTTTTTGGCTACCACCATTATTGCTAGTACCTTCGCCATTCTTGAGTCTGTTAACTTCATTTGATAGGGCATTTTGGCTGACCAAGAAGCCATTCATTTCTTCCCTCATCCCAAGCAGTGCTTGTGTGAGTTCATTAATGGGTTGTTGCAACGTCTCCATTGTTGAAACAGAATTTGTTCTTGTGTTCACCATCACATTAGTATTCCTAGTACTCATCAACACTGGACTAGTAACTACCAATCTCGTTCTTGATTACTCAACCCAATTTCTGCTGATCAGCTTGTTCAAGAACAGAGAAATTAACCACTAATGGGCTGTTCTTGTGACCGTACAATTGGTTGACACTAATCAGATGTAAAAAGAACGAGTGAAATTAGTGGTGACTAATTTCTTGGCCTGAAATCTCTGTTTTGTTGCCTGAATTGACTGGAGAAGATGACCGAAATTTCAAGAATGTCAGTGTAACACTCTTGAAGAGAATATGGTGCCAGAAAAGAATGCTCTGATACCACTTTGATATGTGATAAACTAGAAATGGAAATGTAGTTTAACTAATCAAACTTAGGAATTCATATAGAAATAAGAAAATGAACTCGAAAGATTTAATCAAGGGTTTGTTATGGAATTATGAGTTGTGTTTGTTACAAACAGAGAAGAGAGAAAGTTTTACAATTCATGAATGAAAAATGAAAGTGAAAGATACAATTATAAATGAAATTTTTGTAACAGATTTTGGGCGCCAAAATCTGTTACTTGACAGTTGGACACGTGGCAGCTTCTAATTTGAACACGTGTCATATACTTTTTCAAACAAAAAATGTTGTGGAACAAATAAAAACTTATTAAAGTTATGGACGGCTTTAGATTTGATGAAGTTTTAGTTTTGACTTATTAATTGTTTGACTTAGGCCAGCACGACATGGTTTAGTGTTGGTGTGCAATTTGTTGTAAACTTACATTATGTGTTACCAAATCTACATGGTGATTGACTTGCCAACCTTTGGATATAAACATGTTAAAAACTACTTTACGCAAAAAAAAAAAAAAAAAAAAAAAAAAAAAAAAAAAAAAACAACTTTGCGCGAAGATGTAAATGGGTTGATCTGATTTTGGCAAAAAAAAAAATCATACTTTTTGGATATATAATCTCTCATTTTACACACCTAATCAGGTTAGAATTTAATGATCATGACCTTCATATATTAATCTAATAAATATCTTTACACATATGCGGAAGCGTAGGATCAATTTTAACACATAAAAGATTAACCGAAAAATAAAGTAACGTACCTTTTGATTCTAGCAAGAACAAGAATCAAACTTCAAATCTTCTTCTTTAATGTCAAGAATGGATTAACGAGATACCCCTTACCTTTTTGTATCTCAATCCAAGAATATCAACTATAATGAGTTGATACCACAATCTTGTACACACGTACTATAACCGAACTAATGAGATTGCTAGATCTTTAAACACAAAATAAACCAAACAAATTTTGTTTATGAAAAACTTGGATTGACCCTATAAGGGTTTATATGGATCGACCTAAAGCAAAAGAAGAAGAGAAAGAAGATCTAGGGTTATAGCAAGTGCAAGAATTAACACACAATAACCCTAGGCCTTGTATTTATAGACTTAGTATCTTGGAGAACAAGTTGGCTATGGAATGGGTTTCCAAAGCCCATGTACGGCCGGCCATAGTATCCCTAGGGGATTCCGGAAGCTTCTTGTTCCTCTATTTTCATCTATAGTCCTTCTCTTATTCCCTAACGGTCGTTAGTCAATTCCTGTTAATTACTTAACGTCCGTTAGTCATTATTTTTGTGTTTTAATAATTAAATATATAACTGTTTATATATTAATTATTATACATTAATTCCTCATACGTAATATGTGCAATCCCGTGGTCCCGAGTTCGATTCTAGACATACACACATTAATATTTGTCCATTAAAACTAACAACTCCCACTTGGACATCTATTAATAGTGTAATGACATTGGTTAGCGTCTAGCAACACGCCAATGCCCCTAGTACAACTCGGGTGATGGTCTCCTGGAAAAACCATTCGATGATTCATCATCATACTTATCCTTTTGTTACTAATACTACGTTAATAAAGATATGGATGTTAGTCATTCTTTAATTAACTATTATGTTTCTCGTTGTTTATGATTGAGCAAGATTACCAAATCATCTGAACTTATTTCAGATAGATATTGGGCGTAGCTACGCAAACATCTCGTCAATCCTACAAGGGGCCCAACAGTATTAAACTTCAAAACAAATTTGAAGGAACAAATTCTCTCTTGACTACGAGCATAACCTATGAACTTTGCAACACTCCTGAAAATAATCCTTATAGCTACCAGTAACGTATAGCGGTAAATTGCTTCACAGAAATGCACTACATCCATGACAGTTATCTGGTATCTCAAGTTTGAGGATAACTATATATATACATGATTTACTTGATGACAAGATCCATAAAGTAAAATCATGAAGTTGGGATAAGTCCTATATTCAATTCATTGAATATCATGTGAAATTGGCATGTCAACGCATCAATATAGTTTCAAGTATATTCTACCAAAACTCAGATTTATCTTAATTCAATGATATTCCCATATCGTTGATCGACAACGGACTATTTAGAATAACATAAGTTATTCACGAATTTAAACATGCAAATATAGGATACAATCTATTATTAATGAAAACAAACGTACCAAGTACTTTAATTCATTGTAAATAATAATTGCTTAACATCCCTTATCCAAATACTAAATAGATCAATGCATGATAATTCTAGTTAATGAATTATGCCTCAAGTCATGTCAATCATACTTGTTGACAAGACATAAATCAACTAATTTTGATCTATTGAAATTTTGAGAATACTTATTTCAAGAATTCAATTAGTGAAGTTCTTGTATGTGTGCATTCAACTATCTTGATATTGCCACATAATATTTCATAAAATATATGACATCCTCAACCACCAATTTATGACAATTAAACTATCAAACCTTTTATAGTTTAAAGTATTCTAATTCTGTAATGTATAATGCAACTATGCTCATAGTTAAGCATAACTAGTACACATGGCCATTAACAAGGATGAAATCCTACCATGACTAGTATTGAGTGTCATCTCAATTTCATTAGCATCATTGTATGCAAACAACAATATGCTCTTTAAAATTCCGTAAACTTTAATATCCATTGTGTAATGTTTGATGCCTTCCAATCTTTCAAGATTTGTCGGCTATAACAATTACGCAACAATTTGCCATATGGTTCATACTTAGAATTTAGGAGCAATTTCAGGCTGAAGATGTAATTCTATATCCAACCATATTCATTACACTTACTTATCTAATAACTTTCAATTAGATATCAATGTTGTCAAATCATCTTTCATCCAAGCATGATACAACAAATAACATGATGTTCATAAAAAATCCTTCTGTCAAACTTAGATTTCATTCATGTTATATCTTTTCAAAGATATGTGTCCATTTAGACTTTCTAACAGTATATCATGTTCTATTAGAATTAATTATTTTATCGCTTATGTTTATAACAATAAACATATATTCCAAGGTTGTATGTTTATTTTCTAAATCCTCAAGTGAAGTTTCATTCCAAACTAAGACTTAACATTTAACGTATATGGAATGTTACTTCCTATATGTTATACAACATATATGAAATAAGAAAATAACTATAACACTCCCACTAGCTTTCAGGAATACTAAGGAATTATCTTATTTTAATTATAAATCAAAACTTGGATTTAATAATTAAACATAAGTATATCTCCTAGATGCATGCATTAATCCATTCATGAATTATTGCACTTTATATACTTCCAAATATTATTTGAATTCAAATACTCCTTTTGATTACTTATCGTCCTCGCACAAGTAATTACTCAAGAAAGAGTTTTGATATTCCATTGTTAATTTCATATTAATGAAACTAGTAATGACAATCATAATCTTTATACATTTAATGTGCCTAGAAAAAATATTCAATCACAGTTAATTGCTTAAGTGTGATTAATAATCTTGTCATATACATTAAATATGTTTACAAAATTCTCCATATGATTTCTACACAAAGATTTAAATCTCTAGGATTTTCATTTCCTTTGAAGAAACTCATCTTCATTTTATAGTCTAACTATAGAGTTCAAGATTAACTTAGTTTCCAAAACTAGTTATCTTTATGGACTGCATCTAAACATTCATAGTATGAGTAATTTGCCAAATTCAATATTTGCAGTTCATCTTAATGATCAACAGGTTTACCATAATCCTCAACATATTATTCAAATATTTGAGATATCCTTGCGGATCTATGAATAAGAATTCCATCAACTTGAGATTTAACATTAACATGTTTAATCATCATCATGACATTTACTAGTGTATTTTTAGAAGATTATGTATCTTGTAATTTTATCCTTTCAAGATAAATAAAAAAAAAAAAAAAAAAAAAAAAAAAAAAAAAAAACCTCCCACTTGCCTTTTGCAATTTATATACTATCTATAAATACTTAGCAAGTAGAGCAACACTAAATTTGTTCTCTTTTGGTACATTACAAATACATATTGACAGTTCCTTACATTAGCTTGTTAATTTCCTACTTCATAAGTTGTTTAACATATTAAGAACTTCAATTTTAAGAGTTAATGTGATTCATCACATTCCACAATAAATGGTGTCTTATTAATCTTCTAGGTTGGAGTCTTATTGAGTATATACAATTCATACTCAATTTTCTAACCTTGATAACTTATTGGAAGAAAGGAAGTTATAGTTATCTTTAATCAAACAATACCAATAGATTTTGATTCTCCTAACTGAACACACCACAAACTTGAGGTATTTCATTAGAACTAATATTGTGAGACAATCTAACAATATGTAAGATAAAGTTATACTCCTTCTAGCTTACCTATTTACCAACTAAGTCAACTTAATAGTGAAATAGTTTTTACAAGCCAATTGCATAACACAAGTACTTTTAACTAAGTCACTTCATGTCCATGTATCAACAAGAAGACATAAACTGTTATAATCCCACTATACGTTATAAATCATTGATCAACTCAATGACTTCTTGTATATGTCTTAATAAAGAAGACATAACAAGTTAACGTCTTACTTTATATTATAATAAGTCTTTTAACAATTTAAAAGACTTCATATGTATAACTTTACAATAAAGTATAAACATGTATAACTAAAGTAATCATGAACACGACAATTTGGTTTCAATAGTAATTTCAAGTTAATTTATTACTTCATATATTTATGACATTCCAAGAATACATAAATATTCAAATTTGAAGTAGTATTTGATTACTTCATTTATTTATGTCATTTCAATAATATATAAATATTTAGTTTGAAGTAGTCTCATTATCATATTGACACTTGTTCTAATAGGTATCTAATTTAGAAACAGTAATTTTCCATGTACGGTCTCACGTAATCATGGAATTTCACCTTGTTGTTGTAATCTAGTCAAGGTCTCACTTAAGCTAAATTTCAACAGCAAGTGTTTCTTGAATTAGATGTGTATTAGTCATATTTAGAACGTTAGTTTCTTACCTTGCGGTCAAGACAATTCTTTAAATCATATTCCTATGTGTTGTACCTTGCACACAATATAAGATTTCTCCCACTTGTGCATGGAACAACATCATGTATCAGATAAACAACACGTCACTCATTTGTTTATGTGATCAATATTATTGTGTCATAGGTATTAGCATAATTAGTAGATACAGAACCACATTTGTCTAGTAAGAAAACGTACATGACTATCCTTAAAACTACAAGTGTCTACAATTGGAAAGTAATTATCTCAAGACATTCTAGAGATAATTTGGGTTACTACCAAGATGACAAAGCTTGTAGTTCCCACTGAATTACAGATCATTACAATAATTCACTATTCAGTAATTACAACACAATGCTCCCACTGGATTTGACAACATTGTAAGTGTTTCATAACCAGTAAAAGCAAATAGTGTGCTATTTACTTTCCTACACCTTTGAGACGACCCATTCGTAACAATTACTTAGGTATTAAAAAGAGTGTATTCTACTATGTAGATGATGGACTATCCATCAATGCAATTAACTTGAAAATTGGGCATGCAATTTTTTCTTTCTCTTTTTTCCTTAATATGTCTACCATCCTCACAATGGTATGTAGCATCTTTAAATGGTCAAAGCACAACAACTTGATAAATTATGCTAGTTTGCCTTTTACCAATTTTGCGGTAATTAGTCTAGCTTCTAATTTAATAACTCAGAAAATGTGCAATTTCCTTAACTATTAAAGTTTGCTATGAGTTATTTCTTAGAATTTAGACAATTTTAATTTTCCTATCATACCTTTCTCATTCATGAAAAAGAATAGGATTAAGTCTCACTTTTCTCTCATAGAAAGGAGACTAGGTTTATTCTTTTAGTAAAGTTGACTCTAGCCAAAAAACCCCTACTGGTGTAGATCAATTTACCAATAAAAGAATGTCTCACGTTTACGGTTTAATGTTGCATTAATACATCTAAAAGAATTTACAAAATTCAATTTTAGTATTTTCGATAATACAATCTTTTCAAGAAAATAAAATACCCAAGGAAATATTCATATAACCATTGAATTTTTTTGAAAACTATGATCCAAATTTCCATAGTTTCATTGCATCAGTTGATCTGCTAGTAGTGAAAGTACAAAATATGGTAATCTGTCGAACAATAATCGGCAAACAATTTGCGACTCCTAGATCATTATGGGATTTACTTTTTCCAAATACAATTTGCAAAGTAAGCATGTTTCATCCCATCTCATGCCTTAAGTTTCTAGGTCTCACTAACAACTTAATTAAGTCGTCTAATTTAGAAACTGCAAATTCTCCATATATGGTCTCACATATTAACGGAAATTTACCTTGTCATTGTAATCCAGTCAAGGTCTCACTTAATCTAAATTACAACTTCAAGTGTTTCTTATAATTAGATGGCATGAACTTAAATTTTAGGGTACTAATTTTGATGTGTCAATCAAAATATGTACGAAGAGGCATGCACACATCTTCGTATCATAAGTTTTCAAAACATTTTTACTAACCACTTATGAGCTAAGATTTAAATCAACAAAGTTTAATTGAAGTATTGGGTTCACCAATCAAAAAATTACCTACAATTATCGCGCACTATATCCTACTACTGCATGAGTCAAAAGACCCAAGTTATTCGGATAATTACCACAAAGTGGCACGTGGAATTGAGGTCAATTCGCCCTTAAGATGATTTTGTACATTAATAGCTTACTTGGTAGCCCCAATTAGACGTAAAAAAGAGCGGAGAGACAAACGTCAGCACTAAATGCCAATTAAAAACGCGTCTTTTTCGGTTTGACAATTTAATGTCAATCCTCCTTATACCCCTCTTATAGTTTGTCAAAACTGGGTGAGCCGTTCACATTATTGGTACAAAACTCATCACTCAATTAAAAGTTTATGATTTTAAGTCTTAAAAAACATGTTATAAACTATAATATTGCTAGTCTCGCCTGGGAGCAAATTACCATGCGAAGCGAACCACTGTCGGCACATAAGACTTTGCAATATGTATAATTTATCACATCAAGTTTCATAGTTATTTAGTCCATTTATTTTTTATTCAAAAAATTACACTTTTTTTGCTTACAATCTTGTCATACAATTTATAAAAAAAAATCAAGTAATTAATAAAAATAAATAACCAAATAAGTACACATAATCTTAATAATTAAATTATGTAACCACATGCAAACTTGTTGATAAAAACTATTAATAATCTTTCTATGTTTCAATATGTATATATTTAACTAAGACTATCTCCTACAATGGTAGGTAGAGCCACATGCATCGACGAATCGATTGCGTTAGTCTTAGCAAACATATATCAAATAGCACATAATAGATTCATTAATATAATTATTGAGGTCTTCCCCAATTTTTGATTTGTCATAATTACATGTGAAAAAATAAACTTAACAATTAATCAAATATAATCAATGATAAACATGCATGTTTCATTATAGATTAATGCAAGTCACAAGGAACACAACCTTTAACCACATAAACATGTTACAATTTTAGGGCTACAAAACTATTTTTTTAATTATATGGCATCGTCCCCCCCCCCCCCCTAAAAAAATTAGGGTTTCGATTTTTAAACCCTAAAAAATCTAGTAACATAAAACATAATCCAATATTCGTTTTTTATGTGTTTCGGTAATTTAATTACATGTTAAAACGGCTCGTGATGCCACTGTTAGAATTTAATAATCATGACATTCATATATTAATCTAATAAACATTTTACACATATGCGGAAGCGTAGGATCAATTTTAACACATAAAAGATTAACCGAAAAATAAAGTAACGTACCTTTTGATTCTAGCAAGAACAAGAATCAAACTTTAAATCTTCTTCTTTAATGTCAAGAACGGATTAACGAGATACCCCTTACCTTTTTGTATCTCAATCCAAGAATATCAACTATAATGAGTTGATACCACAATCTTGTACACACGTACTATAACCGAACTAATAAGATTGCTAGATCTTTAAACACAAAATAAACCAAACAAATTTTGTTTATGAAAAACTTGGATCGACCCTATAAGGGTTTATATGGATCGACCTAAAGCAAAAGAAGAAGAGAAAGAAGATCTAGGGTTATAGCAAGAGTGCAAGAGTTAACACATAATAACCCTAGGCCTTGTATTTATAGACTTAGTATCTTGGAGAACAAGTTGGCTATGGAATGGGTTTCCAAAGCCCATGTACGACCGGCCATAGTATCCCTAGGGGATTCCGGAAGCTTCTTGTTCCTCTATTTTCATCTATAGTCATTCTCTTATTCCCTAACGGTCGTTAGTCAATTCCCGTTAATTACTTAACGTCCGTTAGTCGTTATTTTTGTGTTTTAATAATTAAATATATAACGGTTTATATATTAATTATTATACATTAATTCCTCATACGTAATATGTGAAATCCCGTGGTCCCGAGTTCGATTCTAGACATACACACATTAATATTTGTCCATTAAATCTAACAAATCAGATACTTGAAACAAAACAATATGCATGTATATATATGAAATTCAAAGGTATTGCTTGAGGTAGTCCTCGACTTTAATGTATTCAACGTCGGGGTAGAGAGCGCAAGCCTCTTCAGCGTCATCTCCGATCACGAAATTTGCCAGGCAACCTTCGTAAAAGAAGTGGTAGAAATGAGTCATTGCTGCCTGATCGACATACCCTTTATCTGCAAGTCCATAACATGCAAATTAATACAACATATTACCATAATAAAAGTAGCAACATATAAATGTATTTTAAAACCAACAACTAAATCCTTAGTATTTTGTAAAAATTCGAAAAATGCTGCTATATCGGATATATGTTATGATTGTCGACAATATGAAGATAGGTCCTTTATGTTGGTAAAATGTGAAAACACGTTGCTTGCTGTAATATAAGTCTTTACTAGTAACTTATAAGATGCAGTAAAAATAATACGACAATGTTGTCACCTTTTATCATGTCCAGAAATTCTTTCTCTGAAAGAGATGTCTTCACGAGTTGTTTTCCTATCAGTTTCTCCCAGATTTCCACAATTTCTCTTTGTGAAAGAATGTTTTCCGGAGGCCGGATGTAGACTGTCTTGTTAAGAGTGCGGGGATCGTCTATAGTTCTTATGGTGTATGTTGCTATGTCATCTTCCTCGACAAATATTGCTACAACAAAGTAACAATGTATCGATTAAAAACAAACCATGTTTGAGTGACAAACTCCTATGATTAATCTTGAATACTGCTAGATCAAAAGCCTCTTGGTACTAAAAAATGATAGTTACGCGTGTCATTGTTATCGTGGCATCAAAACATGTTGGAAAACCAATATGCAACTATGAAAGTGAGATGTGATTTGAACTATTGAAGCTACGTTTAGTTTTCTTTCCTCTATTAACAAATTCCCATCATTCTATATGTTTAATTTCTACCTTTATTTTCACAAAAAATAGACAGAATAGACATAGTAACTTAGATTTGGTATATGGTCAATTTATGTTACACTTTAACGTTGTTTCGGGTAAAATGGATATTTCTTTAGTGGCTAAAGTTTAAGCAAAAACAGTAAAATATAAACAACATACATTTTTGATTGCCATCTCCAAACAAGACGACGGAATCCCTTGGAGGAAGAAGGTGGCCGAATTGACACAACCCTCCAACAAAGTAGCCTGCATAACAATTTGCAGATATGTACGTGAACGGAATCCCAGCATCTTCGATTGCTTTTCTAACCATCATTTTCTGGTCGAAGGTTTCTCGTCCTGGTTCCATTGCATGCGCCATTCTTGATGGATCCGTACCAAACTCCGATGGAAGAAACCGCTAGTAAATCATGGTTACCAATAAAATGATCAAAATCCTTTAACACTAGACTTTTAAGAGGTTAATGCAAAGATACGATGCACTATTTACATATTAACTACTTGTAACAATTATTATGCAACATATATACCATTTAAGGTAAAACATTCCATGCTTTGGTAAGAATTGATAATTATGTCACATTCCATACTTTAGACTTTAGAGCTATACCTTGAGAGTTGATATATCGGTAAAAAATGTGGATATTTTAGTGTAATTGTATTAACTTGTTTGACCAATTTAGTCATAATAAAACATCATTTAGGTTTGAAAGTGCGGAGTACACGCCTATTTGAATTTATTATTATGATCTTAGGGGCGAAGCCCTTAAAGGACGGGGTTCGGGGGCAGCGCCCTTGGGAGTAGGGTCCAAGGGGCGGCAGCCTCTGGCAGGGTCCAAACGGCAGTTATTGCCCTAAGTTGTTATGTTAAAAGTTCCTCAGAAAATTAAATTTTCGAAAATTAAGGGATTGCCCTAATCCCTGTGTTTAGATATATACGTTTTTCTTGGTCATTATCATGCTGTCTGGTTCATTAATCTCAAACAAAAACATTCAAAACGTTCTTAATTTCTTAATTGTATCCGATTGAATAATTCGGGAGAACCACCGAATTGATTCGATCTGAAAGTGTTCACACGCCTTTCAGATATTCAAACAATATCCGGTTGTGTTCTTTTATTCTGTTTATCCCCTACAAAAAAAAAGTACGTGAACAATAGATTTTATATATGTTTTCTTTAGTTTTTCCTTTTTTTAGAACTTTATATACCTTAACGTTTCCAGCTTCTTTAATGGCATCAACAAGTTTGAGTTGACGTAGAATTTGATCACCAGAAATTGCACATATCACAACATCGACTTGCTTCACAGCCTCAACAAGGCTGTGATGATTGTCAAACGAACCAATAACAAGTCTAGCTCCTTGCTTCTTGAAGGAAAGTAGCATCTGGACCTTTTCAATGTCGACACCAATATCTCGTCGTTGGAGAACGTATGTCTCATGACCATGCCCTAAACTCGCCTTTACGAGCCTTTTTCCTATGTATCCAGTACCCCCAACGATCAAAACTTTGCTCTTTAACTCCATTGTTTAGTGTGTGACATATAATTATGTGGAACGGGGCCTTTATATAATGAAGTTTGGAAACCTTTAGTTTCAAGTCATAATTTGACAAAGTTTTTTTTTTTTTTTTTTTTTGAACGGTAGACAAAGTTGACAAATGATCTTTGTATTATATAAGACACGTCTCTCAATTGGGATTCGAGGAATAATATATTATTATATTTGGTGCATGTAGGGTTACCCCATAAAACTAAAGTTTGTTGGTAAGATGATAAAAATGATGCCAGCAACATGCATTGTTTGGTGCAAAATGATTCGTGAAATCTTATAATGCTTGAATGGGCAAATAATACAAAAATATACAGTAAAACATCTATAAATTAATACTCGATAAATTAATAATCTTGATAAAATTAATAATTTGTCTAGTCCCAACTTGAGACCAGTACAAATTTGGACCTCAATCGATAAAATAATAAGATAATAATTTTTTTGAAACCCTAGTGTATATATATTGGTACCAACGAAACTATAAATTAATAATTACTAAAATATTTTATATATATATAAAGGTCGTACGTAACTTGAACTTGTACAAATTTAGTTAATTCAATTAATGTCATACGTAATTGGAACTTGTCCCAACGAAACTAACTTTTTACTTATTCAAAAACAATGAACATGACAAATTCAATTAATTTGTGAATGTTAATTCATAAAATGTTATTTGGAACTTGTTTTTCTAATTTATTTTTCATCTCTAACTAATATACATTGTAACTAGTATATTTGAGTTGAAAATTTAAAGGCAATACGTAAAGCATCTTTAAATTAATAAATTATTAATTTATCGATATAATAATATCTCGTTAAATTAATAAAATATCTCGGTCCCAACTTCATTAATTTATAGAGGTTTTACTGTATATGCATTGTTTGTAATACGAGAAATAGTATATGAATACATGCCTGATAAAAAATATATATATATATTATGAGATATTAGAGCGTTGATTGATATGACTAATTGGTATGTATTATAGTATGCTTAATTTATAGGGGAAACTATTAAAAAATGTATGGAACTTTACGTGAAAATCGGTTTCGTGTAGCGAACAAAAAAATTTTTTTAAAAAAAATAAAGTAGTTAACTTCCAACAACACATCTAAATACGCAACCGGTGACCTGGCCAGCCGGTTTTGCGCCACGTCAGCAGGTAATTTTTTTTTCCACATGTACCCCCTACCCCCACAAATTACATAAATGGTCCCTCTCGTTACATTAAATTGCGTCCAACGTCCAAAATCATAATTTTTTTAGAAAAATAAATATTTTTTTTCGGAAATAATTTTTTTTTTTTGTGTAAAAATATTTTTGGAAAAAAAAATGATTTTGGACGTTGGACGCAATTTAGCGTAACGACAGGGACTATTTATGTAATTTAGTTTAAGGACGGTGCCTGCAATTTTCAAAATAAGGTAGGGTAAAATGGTCATTTCAAAAAAAAAATTTGTGTTTATTATTTAAAAAAACCTGCAACCGGCTGGCCAGGTCACCGGTTGCGTATTTAGATGTGTTGTTGGAAGTTAACTACTTTTTTTTTTTTTAAATTTTGTTCGCTACACGAAACCGATTTTCACGTAAAATTTCATACATTTTTTAATGGTTTCCCCTAATTTATATGATATCAACTGGCATGTTGGTGATAGCAGAGGGACTCGCATTTTTAAAAACCAATAAACGACTACAACTTCAATTTAGACACAATAGTAGTCACGTTTTTAGGTATCTAAATTATTTTCATTCTTTTAAATACTCGTATTTTGCATCATGAACATAGGCCAAGTTGCTTTATCATTTGGTTGGTGATTCTCAAAAATAAACCTAAGCAAAAAATTTGAATACTTAAATGTGCAGCTGAGTTAGTTATAGAGCCGAGAACGTACGTAAGTCATGCTTTCTAAGTGAGAGTGAACACTTCCAAACGAGCCGCAAATCGATCTGCCAATCTCCTAAATGAGTTGTTAAGTCTGAAAATTGTTTTTCATATATTATTTTTAAAGCGAAGTGAAAAGGCTAGTTAGTTACCAATATTTTGTGAGAATCAAAATTTAGCTGGTTTACTTTCATAACTTCTCATATTTCTACATCTAGGTTTCGGCAATACGTTCATTTTTTCTTCCTATACTCCATATAAGTATGAGTCATAAAAGTTGATTGAATTCTCGTGTCATGCTTTAGTCATTTTGTAAATAAAATAGTTTGCTAATTATACTTGAATTTCATTCTGGTTACTTACTAATTCATTTTCGAAAGACGAGTCAATTAACTCATTCACATGAACTTTATTTCATCTAACTAGTAACTACTATAGTGCTCTTTTATTTCTGTTATTTTCAATGAATTAACACACAACTTTTATGAAAGCAACTATTAACAACTAAGTGTTAGAGTTAATAGAAATAATATTAAATGTGTATGTCTAGAATTGAACTCGGGATTTTGGGATTGCACACTTTACGTATGAATGACTAACGGAAATAATTAATATATAACTATGTTATGTATTTAATTATTTAGGACACGAAATAATAACTAACGGGCGTTAAGTAATTAGTTGAATTGACTAAACGACCGTTAAGGAATAAAGGAAGGACCATTAGTGAAATTATGAGGCAAAGAAGGATCTAGAACCCACTTTAGTGGGATGGCCGGTTATGGGTTAGGGTTGTATAACCCTTGTCGACCCAAATATGCTTCTTGTCCTCCAAGTTATATTTCACTATAAATACATTATTGGTTATTGAGTTTTTGAGACTTTGTACAATTGACTATAACCAATAAAGTGGGTTTCTTTTTCTTTCTTCTGAATGCAAATCGATCATATCAATCACAGCTTTTGAAAAAGAGTGCATTGATTTTTATTACTCCGTATTATATTGAATCAATCACAGCTTTTGAAAAAGAGTGCATTGATTTTTATTATTATATTGAATAAAGTACTCCCTCCGTCCTAAAATTATTGTCACACAACATAAAATACATTCTTTTAGAAAAATGTCACTATCACCGCTTTCTCTCTCTTACTTTTTTGCCAAATGACAAGTTTACCCTTAACCAATTAATTACTACTTCTTTAAAGTTTGCAATATTAATTTCAACCAAGGGTAATATAGTAAACTTTAACAAACTCCACTACCTATTCACTTTCTATTTATGGTATGTGACAATAATTTTGGGACAGACGGAAATGGAAAATGTGACAATAAAATTGGGACGGAGGGAGTAGATCGACTTTATTTATTATTAAACAAAGGTTTTTGGTTTAATAAACGTGTTTTTATACTAGCATCTAACGTTAGTTGGTTATAGTACGTGTGTACAAGACCATGGTAATAACTTACTTTAGTTATTTCATCTTGGATTGTGAAACAAAAGGGTAAAGGGTTCCACGTTAATCCTTTTATATATTCAAGAGAAGAAAAGAGAAGATTGATCCTTGTTCTTGCTAGGATCTCGAGGTAACTCTATTTACTATTCGGTAATTCTTTATACATGTTAAATAATAGATCCTGCTTCCGCTATGCGTACTTGATGTGTTTATTTATTTAGATGTCTGTCATGCTATTTAAATTCCAACAGTGGCATCAAGAGCCTGTTTAACATGTTAATGTAATTACCTAAACGCATAATAAAAATCAATTCTTGATTTATATACACATGTTATGTCGATTTTTATTTTTTTAGGGTTTGTTTTTGTAGAAAACATTCTTATAAAAATCGAATAGAATTTAGGGTTAGGGTTTCGACCCTTGTTTAACTAATTAATTAGTTTGTAACCTTAAATTAAGAACATGATGTGCTATGTGTTTATTTGAGTAATTAGGGTTACGATCTTGTTTGATCTATAATTCTTCATGCAAAGAATTATATATTAGATTTGTTTATTTGCTACATGTTTTTATGATAAATCTAAAATTAGGGAAGACCCTAATTAAATATATTAATTAATTGGTTATGTGCAATGTGGTATTTAGTTAATTAAAACTTACGCGGCCAAGTTATTTGACGTCTTTGGACCATTGGGCACAATGAGCTCGAAAACCAATGGGAGTTTTATTAATTAAATACATTAAAATTCACATAGAAATTATTAATAGAGTTTATCAAAAGGTTTGCATGTGGCTATATGATATTGTTAATGATCATATACGTGTTATTGAGTGTTTATTTTTTTTTTTTAAATTACTTGGTCTTATTTGTTCAATTATGATTGATTGTTTTCAATAAGAGGGTAATTTTTTAAATAAAAATAAATGAACCTAATAACTATGAAACCTTTATGGTAAATTAGTGTATTGCCAAGTCTTATGTGCCGATAGTGGTTCGCTTCGCACGGTAATTTGCTCCCAGGCGAGACTAGCAGTATAATAATTTACTACATAAATGTTTTAAGCTGTAAATCTTAAAGTTTTTAATTGATTGATGTGACTGTACAAAATTGGTCGAAGCGGCGGACCTAATATTGACAAACTATAAAGTGGGTATAAGGAGGCTTGACATTAAATTGTCATCCGAAAGAGGCGCGTTTTTAATTAGCCTTTGGGCGGACGTTTGCCTCTCCGCTCGCCTGTGCGTCAATATTAGACTTACCAAGTACACCATGATAAAGTACGAAGCATCTTAAGGCAATTTTGTAAGTTTCTCAATGCCATCAATTAAAATTGTTGATTTTAAGCTGCAAATTGTTAAATGGTTTTTGTAGAAAACATATGTTACAAGATGAATGCATGACATCTTGTAAATATTTTTTGATTACACAATCAAAAATAAATACCCTTAAAATTTAAGTTATATGACATCCAATTAATACGAAAACACCTGAGATTATATTCTATCATTGCTAGCAGCCTCAGCTGATGTGATGATTCAAAGAATGGTAATCAAAGGGTAAATTGAGCACTTTCATTGCTAGCAGCCTCAGCTGATGTGTTCAAACGGCGTCATGTTTACATGTTTCTAAATTGGTTAACTTAATTGAGCACTTTCATCCTAGCAGCCTCAGCTGATGTGATGGAACGGCGTCAAGGCATAAAGATTTGGGAATGAAACATGCTTACATTTGCAACTGTTGTTGGCAAAATATGTAAGTCCCATGACTCTAGGAATTGCAATTGGATATTGGCAATTGAGTGTAGCTCTACCTTATTGAGTACTTTCATTGCTAGCAGCCTCAGCTGATGTAATGAAACGACGTTAATTTGGATCCTAATTTTTCAGTGAAAATTAAATGGTTAAATGTTTATTTACCATGGGTGTTTAATTTTCTTGAAAAGTTTATTATCGAAAATACTAAAATTGAATTTTGAAAATTCTTTTAATGTATTAAATGCAACGATAAAACCGTAAACGTGGAACATTCCTTTAGTGGAAAGTTGATCTACACCCGTAGGTGTGATTGATAGAGTCAACTTAACTAAAAGAATAAAACTAGTCTGTTTTCCGTGTGAAGAGTGAAACTTAATCCTATTCCTTTTCATGAATGAGAAAGGTATAATAGGAAAATTAGAATTGTCTAAATTCTAAGAAATAACTCATGGAAAATTTTGTAGAAATTGCACGTTTTAGGAGTTATTAAAATTAGAAGCTAGACTAATTACCGCGAAATTGGTAAAACGCAAACTAGAATGATTGATCTAGTTATTGTGCTTTGACCATTTAAAGGTGCTACATATCACTGTAGGTGATGGTAGACCTAATTGAGGAAGAAATTGCATGCCCAATTTTCTCAAGTTAATTGTATTGATGGATATTCCATCATTGACAAGTAGAATACATTCTTTGAGTACCTTAGTATGTATTACGTAAGGGATTACTCAAAGGTGTAAGAAAGTAAACAGCACAATATTTACTTTTACTGGTTATGAAACACTCATAATGTTGTCAAATCCAGTGGGAGCATTGTGTTGTAATTACTGAATATTGAGTTCATGTAGTGATCTTTAATTCAGTGGGAGCTACAAGTATTGATATCTTGGTAGTAACCCGGATTATCTCTAAAATCTCTTGAGATAAATACTTTCCAAATTATAGACACTTGTGGTATTAAGGATAGTCGTGTACGTTTCCTTACTAGATGAGGTGATTCTATATCTACTTATATCTATGACACAAATCATATTAATCTCATAAGCAAACAATTGACGTGTTGTTTATCTGATGCATGATGTTGTTCCATGCACAAGTGGGAGAAATCTTTATTGTGTGCAAGCAACAACATAAAGGGATATGATTTAAATGGTTCTCTTGACTGTAAGGTAAGAGATTGATGTTCTAATGTGATTTATTCACATCCAATTAATAGAACACTTGGAGTTAATATCTACTTTCATTACTAGATATTAATGACAAGGTAAATTACATACTTTCATTGCTAGCAGCCTAAGCTGATATGATGAAACTATGTTAATTTACAAGTTTCTAAATTAGATAATTATTAGAACGAGTGTCAATATAATAATAAGACTACTTCATAATAAATATTTATGTATTGGTTTAATGACATAAATAAATGAAGTAATATAAAACTACTTCATAATTTGAATGTTTATGTATTCGTGGAATGACATAAATATATGAAGTAATAAATTAACTTGAAATATAAATGAAACCATATAGTGGTGTTCATGATTACTTTAATTGTACATGTCTATATTGTAAGATATAAATATGAAGTCTTTTATTGCTATAAGACTTATAATAAAGTAAGACGTTAACTTGTTATGTTTTTTAATTAAGACATATACAAGAAGTCATTGAGTTGATTCATGACTTATAACGGAGATTGGTATTATAACAGGTTATGTCTTCTTGGTAAGACATAGACTTGAAGTGACTTGGTAAATAAGTACTTATGTTATAATGCATGCAATTGGCTTGGAAATCTATTGTACCATTAAATTGACTTAGTTGGTAAATAGGTAAGCAAAAAAAAATGAAATATTGTTATCTCACATATTGTAAGATTGACTTACAATATTAATCCTAATGAAATACATAATGTGAATGGTATGTTCAGTTAGGAAAATCAAACTCTTGTTATATTGTTTGATTAAGATAACTATATCTTACATTCTTCCTAAAGATATCAAGGTTAAAAAATTGAGTATGGATTGGATATACTCAAATTAGACTCCAACCTAGAAGATTAATAAGACACCATTTATAATGGAATGTGATGAATCACATTAAGTCTTAAAATTGAAGTTCGGAATTTGTTAGACTGCTTGATGAGTAGGTCATTAACAAATTAATGTTAGGAACTGTCAATATGTATTTGTAAAGTCCCAAAAGAGAACAAGTATGTGTTGCTCTATTTGCTAAGAATTTATAGATAATCTATAAATTGCAAAAGGCAAGTGGGAGTTTTATCTTGATGAGATAAAATTACAAGATACATAATCTTCTAAAAATACACTAGCAATCATAATGAGGATTAAGCATGTTAATGTTAAATCTCAAGATGATGGAATTCTCATTTCATAGATCCGCAAGGATATCTCAAATATTTGTAGAATATGTTGAGGATTATGAATTACAAGATCATTGTATGCCTGTTAATAAATTGCAAATGTTTAATTTGGCAAATTACTCATACTATGAATAAATTAGATGCAGTCCAAAAAGATAACTAGTTTGGAAACGTAGTTGATCTTAAACTCTATAGTTACACTATAGAATGAATATGAGTTTCTACAAAGGAAATGAAAATCCTAGAGATTTAAATTCTTGTGTAGGAATCATAATGGACTATTTGTATACATATTTAATGTGTGAAAAGATTATCAATCACACTTAAGCAACTAAATGTGATTGAAATTCTTTCTAGGCACATTAAATGTATAAAGATTATGATTGTCATTCTTAGTTTCATTTATATGAAATTAATAATGGAATATCAATACTCTTTCTTGAGTAATTACTTGTGCGAGGACGAAAAGTAATTGAAAGGAGTATTTGAATTCAAATAATCTTTAGAAGTATATAAAGTGCAAATCATTTGTGAATGGATTAATGCAATGCATCTAGGAGATATACCTATGTTTAGTTATTAAATCTTAGTTTTGATTTATAATTAAAATAAGATATTTTTTGATTTTCCTGAAAGCTAGTGGGAGTATTATAGTTATTTTCTTATTTCATATACGTTGTATAACATATAGGAAGTAACATTCCATTAACATTTATATGTTAAGTCTTAGTTTGGAATGAAACTTCACGTGGAAATTTAGAAAATAAAATACAACCTTGAAATATATGTTTATTGTTATAAACATAAGCGGTAAAAATAATTGATTCTAATAAACATTGTAAGATCTAACCCTTTTGATTGTGTGGATCTATTCGGGTGGTCTTGGATCTTGAAAGATCAAGAAACCCTTGGAATTAGTTTGTAGAGAGATGAAGTTTTAGAGAGAGGTGGGAGAAACTCAAAAACAGAAAATTAGATTAAATGTAAATGAGAGTTCCACCCTTCCCTTGTGTGGGAAGGGTTATATATATAGTACCTAATATTGTGCCCCTAGTGGGCTGTGGAGTGAGCTGACAGTGGGGAAAGCCCCGACCCACTCCACAAATATATTTAACTACACTAATAATACTAATAATACTAATAGTACTAAACTAATATAAATAAGCCTACGAGCTATGTGAATGCTAAATAGATGCTCGGGGTGACCGAACCTTCATCTGAATATTTATATTTCTAACAATCTCCCCCTAAGGGAGGTCACCCCGGAAATAATAACTTGAATTCTAGCATTTTGTCTTCAGAACTTGTCTTCATAGCTCGTAGTCTTTGATTCTTCAATGTCATGAAACTTTGTGCATTCAGCAGTGGACTTTTGATGACTTTTCCGTTGTCATGGATGATTTTAAGTGTTCTTTGAAAATATCATCCAACATGTATCTTCTAGCCATCATTCAGTAGTATGTCTCCTTGTGATGTGATATTCTTTGAGCCTACATGCTCACACTATTTGGTGTCATGATCTTTAGCATCAGAGTTTGCAGAAGCCGTGTTAAAGGTCTTTTAGGTTGATCATGACTTTGTTGAGTTACAATGATGATGTAGTGTGAACATGTGTTAGAGGATTGGCATCTTTACTGCAACCAGCTACAACTGCAATCAGCTACAGCATCCAACAGCTACAACCGCAAACAGCTGCAACAGCAATCAGCTACAATCGCCAGATGTTCCTGCATACGACAGTTAGCAATAAAACGTCCGGTACTTACAGGTTCGGACTTTGAGATTGTTAACAGCATAGTGTGAAAACTCTCTCTAATCCTTACCAAGACCGTTCCTAATCGAAAACCCACAGAGGGCTTTTTAAGATCGAACCGTAGCACATCAACGATTAGGTGAGTCGCTGGAGATCACTCCACGACTGTAGACCGTTTGAAACCGCCGCGATCACTAAGCGTAATCCACAGGGAATTACCGAAGTGACCTGCTTTCAGGGCTGCTTGATGTTGACCCTGGCAGGAATTTCCATTCAATCATTGAGAATTACATATGTAAATTCTCTCATAAATGTTCTGGCAGATTGCTAAGATCTGCGTAGGACTCATAAGTTTACAACTGGTGTCCTTAATGTTGAACAACCAGTGTAGAAATAATCCGTGTTCCTATGAGATCTTTTTATGAATCTCGTGGCTCTAGACTCTATAGTGCGTTTTGATTTAGTGAGCGGAGGCTGGAGAGGACTGCCACCTTTTCAATATCATCTAACTCGGAGTGAGAGAGACGATAGGAATGTATTGAACTCCGTGACAATTGAAACAAGGATCCTTTGAGGGACCTTGAGTGGCTAGGGAGGGTTGTGCAGCGTATCACTGGGTCCATGATACTTTGTCTTCAATGCCAGCAATCAACTATGTGATTCTGACAGCATATGTATTGACCCGGTTTCTGCCTAAGTTGTAAGGAGGGCTATTTCTTTTCACCCTTTCTCACTTCGTTTCTTTTTAATTCTTCAACCCCTTCAGTGCTTACCGAGACTTCATTACTAGAACCTTGTTGGGTTTGTTCCAGTACTAGCTCCATCTCAGTCGGCACTCTTCCCTAATTCACTTTTCTCCTTTTTTAATCATACCTAAGGACTTCTACACTATCTAGTGGATTGTCCCTGGGTAGATCCCTCCGGCTCTGGCGGGATCGTGGGAACTTGAACCTAACCTTACCATCCTTATAACTCCATGCATTAAATAAAATGGTCGGTCTTTGGTGTTCTACCACAATTGCCAAACCAAATCTTTGAAAAATCTCTCAAAGTGTTCATGATTAAGAAACACATTTTAGTAACACCTTGAGAGTTTTGAATTTTTCAAACGCTCCCCCTTAACACGTGCTCAAGTGTTTTAATTATAAATTTGCACATGTCGGGTGAAGCTCGCACTTTTGAATTGATTGATTTTTCAAGAACATGATCATCGCGAGACACGCTTACATCACTAGTAAACTAGCTTGAAATTATTACCCGTCCAGATCACATTCAAGGAAAATCGCTCGAAATCGGTACATTCTACTCAGACACATCCTTTGCGAGACACGCTTACATCACCAGATAAACTGGCTTGAAATTATTACCCGTCCAGGACATGTCCTTTCGACTACTGACTTTAGCTATCGTCAATTCATTTGTCAAGTCTGAGTCACGATCTCTTGTGATGCCAAATCCTTTTTGTTTCCACAAAACATTTGCTCCCCCTCAATATGTGCATCGATATACGAAAGAGTTTAGCACATATGGGAGAGCTTACATTTACGTCCAAACATCACATTTTATCAGATTTCATATTTAAATCACATTCTCTCCCCCGATCAAAAATTTCAAACCTTTTGAGATTTGTGATCCCAATTGATTTAAATAAGTTAGAAAAATGTGGGAGAAAATGTGTCCGATTTAATATTTTCTGATAATGGAACATTCTGTGCTCCCCCTTAAACTAAGAGGGAGACTCACTGCTTATTTTGCACAAAGTGATTATTATGACACAAGTGATATTGACCTTTTTGCGCAGATGATGTAATCACCCACTTTTCTGAGTGAGTCAGTGGTCAACATCGATTATCCATCCACCAACAAATCTTCTCAAGTATTGTCGATCCCCACTTGGCGAGATCCGAGTAAGTACTGCTTTGGAGAAATGATGGTGGTGGAGGTGAAGGTGTTGTTGTTGTTGTTGCTGCCAATGTTGTTGTCGTGGTGAATTCCGAGCCAATCAATAGAGTTTGAACGTCTGATCAAATGGTTAGAATAGGAACTGGCACATTCATTTTGGCTATGGAATCTGCATAAGAATATCAACACAGATATACATACATACAGATACACTATTCCTTAATAGCTACCCTTCAGCAGCTTGCCACATTATAATACCAAGTTCATTTAATCAAACCACAGTCAGGAAATACGTCAAACTACTATCTAGCATGAAGAGCAAATAGCAATCATGCACATGGCAATTCACACAGATATCAATATTCAACTCAGGATCTTAGGAACATGATTCTAACATGATTGCAATATACCTAAGCAAATCCTGAGAACATATGCACAATAACAACAACAATTAAGCAGCAATCGACTAACAAGAGTCAAACAACAGTTGGAACTCATTCATTCAGATCATACACATGTCATAGGAGTATTCAAAAACATCAACTGCAACTGGTTTTCTTACTTCTTTTAGGTTTTGAGTCTTAAAGTATTTAGGGGATTACACGAGGATTCCAAAGTAACACAAATGAACCTTCTAGATATATAAAGCTAGGAAACTATAAGCACATTGCACATAATGTCCTAAACTTTCTAGCAATTCACACATTTGGCCATTTGATATAAAATTTTAGCAAGATCCTCTTCAACTAATACCCCATTAACTGCAAAACCATTTCAACAAGTATGAGTTAACCAAGAAACCCGTTTGAAGATATAAAATTTGAATTCACTCTCCCCCTCAATCAATGACCCGTATTAAAGATTTGTAGTCGTTGATTGAGTGACAAATTTTATGCATAATCCAAGTTTAAACAAATTTCATACAACACATATTCACCAAGTGTCTCACAAATAATTTTCAGAAGAACCATAGAATGAAAACTATTTGCATACAAAGAAGATTTCTCTTCTTTTTCAAGAAATGATGCACTGAAACGTACATCAGATCGAAGAAACATGGATATAAAGTAATCCATGCCCAGGTGAACATCACCCAGTTGGAGGAACAGCCGTCTTTTTGGCGACGTGCTTTCCCCAGTTTGACGCGCGGGTTGCTATCTGAAGTAATAGCAAGCCATTTAGACATGTTTTAACCATCCATTTTAACTTCTGTTCGAGCTTCATTTAAAGACCCGTGCCATTATTGAATGACATTTCTAAGTCTGTAAATGTTATCGATAAACAGAAGACATGCCTAGGTGAAACTATTTTTGGTATTTTCTAATTTTTTTAATTTTTATGGTTTTTCTGGTTTTACGATTCTCTATTTACAATTAGCAAGATTTCTATATATCTATTTACAAAAATGGTATAAGAAATGAAAAAGAATGTAAGAAACAAAAAATATATACAAGGATACGAACCAGAAACCATTACTCCTCAGCATTCTGAATCTTCTCCGCATTCATCACTTGACATGCTGAAGAGCAATGTGAGCACTTTTAATCAGGGATTGATTCTGGCTTTTCACTCTCCCCGAATTAGTGCTCTCCCCCAATCTGACAACCTTTCCTGATGAACACCCATAATAGGAAGAAGAAGAAGACTTTGGATGAACACCCATAATAAGAAGAAGTCTTTTGGTAACCAAATGCATGCCGTCTTTAGTCTTCTAACACTCCCGTCCTTGAGAAAAGCCGTCAAAAACCTTAGGCATCTTTTCGTAAGTTTAAGTTGAGCCTCAACTGAAATCTAGCTTAACCCCACAACTCATCAAACAAGAACTGTCATGAGGTTAAGCTAAACCACAAATTTAAGCCCAGTAACAACTTGATTTCAGCTTAACCTCACAACTCATCAAACAAGAACTGTCATGAGATTAGGTTAAAATCAAGTTGGACCTAACCTTAAACTACAGAACAAATTGAACCTAACTTAACTCCACAACTCATCAAACAAGAACTGTCATGGGATTAAGTTAAATATCAAGTTGTAAGAAAAGAGCTCAACATTTTTGAATGTAGAGAAGACTGAAGACTCGACCTTCTTCAAGATTGCTCAATGTGGAGGAACAGAATACCAATCATCTTCATCTCACCAAATGCCTTCCAGTAATCTTACATGTAATCCATCAACCCGCAGCGTACACATGAGACGATAACACACAGCAGAGAATGAAGAATAGACTGACGACTCGACCTTCTTCAGTCTTTAGTATAACACCAAAGTAACAAGTTGAACCACTGATCATCTATAGTATGTATCCTCTTGGATATTAAGCCCTGATCACGTGAACCTGTTGTGCGTCCTTGATGTACACATTCTCTCTCCCCTGATGGTTACGATTAATCAGCCCATGACGTAAAAGCGAAACGATAATACCAAGGTAACAAGTTGAACCACTGATCATCTCTGCGGTTATCAACACCGGAATAACTTCAACTCGGAAGCAGTATAAAGCCCGATCACGTGAACCTGTTGTGCGTCCTTGGTGTACACATTTCTCTCCCCATGATGGTTACGATTAATCGGAATCATCATCATGATGTGTACATGTAGCCTAATGACGTATACATGAAGCATTGACTAGAAACCCTTTGTTGCTGATTGAACCAGCCCGTGAGACTATGTAGATTAGCATTCCATGACCATGTTCTTCAACACCTTGATAGACGGAAGAAGTAGTGTTGGAGAAACATGGTTTGCGCGACTCCTGAACTGACGTATTCAGGAGTCGTATGACCATTTCTCAATCATCAACCAACATGTAGAATAATATTCACCCTTCCCCCCCCCCCCCCCCCCCTCAAAAATTGCATATGCCTGCCAACTGCAATTTTTGATGATTGAACTAGTGAATATGAATACCATCAACGGTAAGTAGCTCCACTTGACGATACTTGAAGACTGACATGTTGTTTATTCACCCTTTCCCCCCCTCAAAAATTACATATGCCTGTCAACTGCAATTTTTGGTTGAATATGTGAATAAAAGTATACTCCAATATGCGTCGATCCACTTGAAGACTGAATAAGCACGGAAAGAGCATGATACTTGTTGACGAGAATGGCCATAACTAAGAAGATTCCTCTTCTTTTGAAGATAAAGTGCACTCAAGCGTACACTTTTCTTTTCCTTGAAGAACGAGGCCTGCACTGTAGTGTACAGATGTCATAATCAATGAAGAACGAGGCCTGCACTGATGTGTACAGACGTCATTATCTCTCTCTCTTTACTTCATCTCTCATCTAACTCGATACCAACCCCATTATCATTATGTCGGCTTGATGTCATGACCACTGATGGAGAAATACCCACTATGATGAACTTGAGACTGAAGTAACATAACCCGAACTTGTGACTTAACCTTGTACTAATGCGAGACAAAGAGCGGTGCAGAGATTTCGTCCAACATCGAATCCCTAAGTACTCTATACTCTTCAACCAACCAACCATCAAGTATAAGACGTACATCACCTCTTGGATATCCACAACTTCGTGTGACACTGAGCACTACAACGTGACTCCTTAAAGTGATAGTTATTTTGTAATAGGGAGAAAGAAAAAATAACTAGATATCCAAGTCCTCGTCATTGTAAAGTGTAAATGCTCGAACAAGGATCTCGAAGAATCTTCATCCAACCACCCCGATATCTTCAGATACTAAGTACACGCACCCATGAAATTTCACTTCAGCCTCAAATAAATAATACCGAACTAACCCCGTAGTCACATCTTGTCGATTAAATGCCTCGATCCAGCCATTTGTGATGTTATAGCTGAACTTTGATAATGGTTTTAACCCGATCATGGTCAAGAGCGCATAGCACATCATCACGGGATTTTACAAATCTATGATTTAAACCGAGAAATAAGTTCTTTCGCGGGATTTTACAAAACCAAGAAGAAACCGTAAGACAGTAACAGATTGAATGTGGCATGACTGATTTGGTTTTGGTGAACATCAGTTTGGGTTAAGAATATCTTGAGAATTACAGATCACATCACAACTTTTAAAACCTTTGTCCAACTAACCAACCTCGAACACAAACAACTAATTGTGACCACTTGATGAAGGAAACCCGATATACCAATCTTGCAAATGAAGTAGAATTACTCAAATTTGTTACCTAAGCTTGCACTGTTGTTGGAAGAACGGTGTAAAATCTCTAAGTACTCTATACCCAACCAAAGTATGAGACATTAACACCTCTTGCGATTATCGACAACGTCATTGACGTGTGACACTGAGTACTCCTATGACTTTTAAGTGATAGTTACCCCGACTGCTGGTAACTAGATAACCCAAGTCTTCAACTTAAAATTTTAAGCACGAGCAAGTTATCATTGAAGATCATGCATCCAACCAACCCCGACTTCAAGATGAACTAAGTAGACGCCTTCGTGAAATTCAACTTCAATCTCAAACAAGGAATACCAAATTAACTTCGTGATCATTTTGTGCGGTTGAATAGTCAAGGGAGAAGAAACATGCGCTCATTCTTAGCAGTGCCCTTGACTCATAGTCAGTCCAATCAAACAAAGTTGTCTAACCCAGCTACTTGGATGTTATCAGGTGCAGTGTATGGAATAGTTGTCGTACTGTGTACAGGATTTTACAGTTCTTGAAATTTATCTGAGAAATAAATTCAAGAACAAACTGCACAACAGTAAGTATCAAACTGCTGAAATCTTAGGCAATTTGCTAAGACCCAAACCACTGAAACTGGAACCGCTAATATTCAAACTGCTGGAGACTGAACCACTGAATCCTGAATCGCTACGATCTGACCTGCTGAAACCGGAACTGCTAAGTTTCAAACCGCTGGAGACTGAACCGATACGATCTGACCCGCTGTAACCGGAACCGCTAGGAAACACGCACTAATTCTCCCCCTCAAAAAGGGCATGAAATGACCTTTTTGCCAAAGCTGAGAGTCCGTGATGATTGTGAATTTGTCAGGCACATACATGGAAAGAGACAAATAAAACTACTGCAACGAAGATGGTGATTAAGACTCTCTTGTAGTAACCCCTCATTTGTCTCCTCATCAATGATTTAGCAGATTAAAAGTTTCCTGAAGCTCATAATACGCCAACACCGCTTGATGAAATATGTCTAACTATAGAATGTGTAACGGGTTAAAACACGTCTCTGAACAAACCACCTCCCATCTTTAAGTCTGACCACCTCTAGAGAAGATCTTGTACTGCAATCCCATTAGAAGCTTAGAAGACAACAATTACTTGATGAAGCTTGAGAAAGGACAAGTCCGCGACTTATACTTGCACTAAATTTGTGATTTAGAACCTATATTGAGCACAACAACGTAACTCCTTTAAATATAGGTAGTGATATATACCCAACCCTCCATCCTTTATTGTATATATCCACTTCTTGAACATCCAAGTCTAATCACCTTAAATACGCTCGAGCAAGGGTCATCAAACATCGTGCGTCCATCCAACCCCGAGATGTTTGAGACACTAAGTACACCAACCCGTGAATTAACAAACCAACCAAGCTACCATAATTTCCCAAACCCTACCGATCTCGTAGCACAAACTAATCCCCAAAAAATAGTCAAACCCCGTAAGTTCTATTATGTCTAAATCCAAATCCAACCTACTTGTCCAAGATTAATTTCACGGGATTTTACAGCTCTTGAGATTTAAACCGAGAAATCGAATCTTTCGCGGGATTTTCTAAAATCAACAAGAGAAACCGTGAAATCAACAAGAACAACTAAGAGTGAAGTGCAATACTGATCTTCGAAATTCAAGTCACAGAAGTCAAGTCACACCTTGATTAAATCGCAGCAAGTCAAGTCACAGATTGTCAGTTTGCAACAGGTCAGATTGCAATCAACCAAATCACAATTAGTCGAATCGCAAGTGTTAACTCGCAACGTCAAATCGCAACTGGTAGCATCGCAATCAGTCGAGTCGCAACAAGTCAAATAGCAACTTGTCAATTCGCAATTAATCAAATTGTAATTAGTCAACTGTAACTTAAATTGCAAATATCAAATCGCAGGCTTACTCAAATCGTAGGCATCACTAGGACAATGCCGCTAACTCCACAACTCTGTAATCGCGTTGATGTTCATAACCCCAAATACTAACAGTGACGTGGATATCCTTGTGAAATTTTATGCAACCAAAATACCACACCAAATAATAAAGACAAACAAAAATCTGTGTATCCCAAACAAAGTCCGGTTAACTCATTATTGTGTGTAAAGATTTTGGCAACGATTTTAATCCAAGTCCACAACACCAAACGAATTGCTCGGTTCAATTTGTGAGCCCAAATCCATCAATCCAACCCAACATATAACCATAGGCCCACACGATTAAAGATTAAGCCCGATCCAATTCCATACATACCCTAAAATTACGGTATAAGAAGGAAACTAGCAACCCTAATCACATTCATTTAGTTAACTCCAACCCTAATCACGCCTAAATAATTTGCCCCCATCTCAGTTAACCCACGCACCATTATTTACCTCATCTAATCTCAGACCATCACCCATCATCAACCTCAATTCTCACGAACACAAACCCAATTGACACGAACTTAACCGACCAAGATGTCATCGATTTCTTAAGCCTGACTCAAGATCGCGACATGGCTTCAAGATCCTAGGGGTCTCGGGTAGGTTCTTCATAAGTTGTGATGTTTTTATGTGTTTTTCATTTAAACCGAATAAAAGAAACGGTATAACATTCTTGTTATATTCCGTTCTTTATATTTTGGATATTGAGAAATGAAGGTTATAAACACTTTCCACAGATCGATGATGTCGTGTTCTTTTCGTGTTATGATCTGTTAAGATCAATGAATAATTGTGCCACACGAAAATCAAACTGAGATCTTTGAATTTTACCTTTTGATTGAGGGTCATGAACGAACGAAAGAAGAAAAACAATAACAGTTTTGTTATTTTATTTTTCTTTCTTGTGTCGTATATTAAATGAAGCAACGTTTCAAGCAAATCAGTGATGAATGATTCTCGTGTGTAAGACCTTCGATGGTCTTGATGTTTCCATAATAAACACGAGCTAAATCTGAGATTTGTGTGTATCATTTACAGTTCGAGTCTTGTGGATGATTGTGAGAGTTGGGAAGTGATGGTAGGAGTTAGGATAGATGTTAGATTCGCTTGTCGATGGGATTTAGGTTAGTCTTGGTTGGATTTTTGAATTGGTTGTGGTCTCTTAGTTTGAATGTTAGTAATTGACTGATGGTTGATTAAGGCTGAGGTTACCGTGAGTCAGTGGTATTTGGTCAACGGTCAACGGGTATGGTCAAAGCTACATAGCCATACAGCTAAATATCAAACCGGCAAAAAGTCTAAACCGCCACAGTCGCTAAACCGCTGAAGGTTAAACCGCCAAAAAGTTAAACCGCCGAAAGTCAATAAACCGCCACAGTCAATAAACCGCCAGTCAATAAACCGCCAGTCAATAACCCGCTGCAGTCAACAACCCGCTGCAAACAACAACCCGCTGCAGTCAACAACCCGCTGCAGTCAACAACCCGCTACAGGTAACCAACAAAACAGTCACTTTCAGTCAATTTGTCTTTTTCCCTTTTCGGATACCAGCCAAACCACCCATCCAAGATTCACAAAACCGCTACATAGAATGGTCAAACAATGGTCAAACCGCTGCTAAGAACATCCACTTTCAACCAACACACCTTTTAACCTTCAAATAAGTCACAAAACAGCAAGAGCACAATACGAACAGCAATTTGTGGCGTTGCTTCATCAACCGTATGAAATACAAAACCAACCCTTGATGTTTAAATCACCACATTTTGACCAAAAGAACCACAAAAACAGTTTAAATAGTTGGATCTTGAGCCAAAGGAAAAGCAAGAAAAAAAAAACATTTTCTTGTCTTGTGTTGTGATCGAGCCAAGAAAAGCACTAAAGCAAGAAAGCAAGACACCTAGCCACAACCTTAAACTTAACTACCCAACTTTCTTGACTTACTGTTCGAACAAAGCAAATAAGGTAAAGCAGGCAAAGTGAATCCTTAAGCATAACATAAATGGGCTTGAAAAGAGGATAATGGACTTGTAAGTGACATGTACTCCAAACTGATGTACGAACCAAAGAAGAATAAAACTAGAAAATAGGAAACAACATTAAGATCTAGACAACCCAATGAATATTGTTCGAAATAGTAGACTAGTTAAATAAACTTAATATTCAGATCTAGACTTCTTAAATTAACTTTAAATAGTAGACTACAATGAATACTATTCGAAACAAGACCCATAAAACCGAGAACAGTGGAGACCACGATTCAAACAAAACAACAATAAAAAATGAATCCAAGCACAATCAATCGAACCTAACCATGAAGAAAGGGAAACTCAAAAGAAAAATTAGATTAAATGAAATGAGAGTTCCACCCTTCCCTTGTGTGGGAAGGGTTATATATATAGTACCTAATATTGTGCCCCTAGTGGGCTGTGGAGTGAGCTGACAGTGGGGAAAGCCCCGACCCACTCCACAAATATATTTAACTACACTAATAATACTAATAATACTAATAGTACTAAACTAATATAAATAAGCCTACGAGCTATGTGAATGCTAAATAGATGCTCGGGGTGACCGAACCTTCATCTGAATATTTATATTTCTAACAAATATGATATACTATTAGAAAGTCTAGATAGAAACATATCTTTGAAAAGATATGACATGAATAAATCTATGGATGACAAGAGGATTTTTCATGTACATCATGTTATTTGTTGTATAATGCTTGGATGCAAGATGATTTGACAACATTAGTATCTAATTGAAAGTTATTAGATAGCTAAGTGTAATGGATATGGTTTAGAATTTACATCCTCAGTCTGGATTTGCTCCAAAATTCTAAATATGAACCATATGGCATATTGTTGCATGATTGATATAGTTGACAAATCTTGATAGATTTGAAGATATCAAACATTACACGATGAATATTAAAAGTTTACAGAACTTTAAAAAAGCATATTGTTGTGTGGATACAATGATGCTAATAAGATTGAGATGACAACTCAATACTAGTCATGGTGGGAGTTTAACCTATTTAATGGCCATGTGTACTAGTTATGCTCAACATGAGCATAGTTGCATTATACATTAAAGAATTAGAATACTTTATCTACAAATGTTTGGTAGTTTAATTGTCATAAATTCGTGAATGAGGATGTCACGCATTTTATGAAGTATGTGGCAATATCTAGATAGATGGATGCACACATATAAGAATTTCAGTAAATGAATTCTTGAAATAAGTATTCTCAAAATTCCCGATAGATCAAAATTAGTATATTTATGCTTTGTCAATAAGTATGTTGAACATGACTTGGGCATAATTCATTAATGGAAATTATCATGCATTGATCTATATTTAGTATTTGGATAAGAGATGTTAAGCAATTATTATTTACAATGAATTAAAGTACGTGGTACGTTTGTTTTCATTAATAATTAATTGT
This sequence comes from Artemisia tridentata subsp. tridentata, assembly GCA_021014915.2. NCBI lineage: Eukaryota > Viridiplantae > Streptophyta > Magnoliopsida > Asterales > Asteraceae > Artemisia > Artemisia tridentata. The sequence continues at coordinate 62,800,098 of CP139505.1, read as the reverse complement.
ATCCTATATTTGCATGTTTAAATCCGTGAATAACTTATGTTATTCTAAATAGTCCGTTGTCGATCAATAATATGGGAGTATTATTGAATTAAGACAAATGTGAGGATTGGTAGAATGTACTGTAAGGTTGAGATGCCAATATCACATGATATTCAAGGATTGGAATATAGGACTTATCCCGACTTCATGAGTTTACTTTATGGATCTTGTCATTAAGTAAATCATGTATATATTTATCCTCAGACTTGAGATACCAGATAATCGTTCATACATGTAGTGCATTTCTGTGACTCAATTTAACGCTATACGTAACTGGTAGCTATACGGATTGTTTTCGGAAGTGTTGCAAAGTGTATGAGTTATGCTCGTAGTCAAAATGGGATTTGTTCCTTCAAATTTAATTTGAAGTTTAATACTACTGGGCCCCTCGTGGGATTAACGAGATGTTTGGGTGGCCACGCCCAAGATCTCCCCTGAACTTATTCAGAAGATTTGGTAATCTTGTGTAATCGAAAAACGAGAAAAAGAATTATTAATAAAGAATGACTAAGATCCATATCTTTATTAATGTAGTATTAGAAACAAAAGGATAAGTATGATGATCTAATCATCTAGTGGTTTTTCCAGGAGACCACACACCCGAGTTGTACTAGGGGCATTGGCGTGTTGCTAGACGCTAACCAATGTCATTACACTTTTAATATATTTCCAAGTGGGAGCTGTTAGAGTTAATGGAAATAATATTAAATGTGTATGTCTAGAATCGAACTCGGGACCTTGGGATTGCACACTTTACGTATGAATGACTAACGGAAATAATTAATATATAACTATGTTATGTATTTAATTATTTAGGACACGAAATAATAACTAACGGGCGTTAAGTAATTAGTTGAATTGACTAAACGACTGTTAGGTAATAAAGGAAGGACCATTAGTGAAATTAGGAGGCAAAGAAGGATCTAGAACCCACTTTAGTGGGATGGCCGGTTATGGGTTAGGGTTGTATAACCCTTGTCGACTTAAATATGCTTCTTTGTCCTCCAAGTTATATTTCACTATAAATACATTATTGGTTATTGAGTTTTTGGGACTTTGTACAATTGACTATAACCAATAAAGTGGGTTGCTTTTTCTTTCTTCTGAATACAAATCGATCATATCAATCACAGCTTTTGAAAAAGAGTGCATTGATTTTTATTATTATATTGAATAAAGTAGATCGATTTTATTTATTATTAAACAAACGTGTCTTTACATTATCATCTAACGTTAGTTGGTTATAGTACGTGTGTACAAGACTATGGTAATAACTTACTTTAGTTATTCCATCTTGGATTGTGGAACAAAAGGGTAAGGGATTTCACGTTAATCCTTTTATATATTCAAGAGAAGAAAAGAGAATATTGATCCTTATTCTTGCTAGGATCTCGAGGTAACTCTATTTACTATTCGGTAATTCTTTATACATGTTAAATAATAGATCCTGCTTCCGCTATGCGTACTTGATGTATTTATTTATTTAGATGCGTGTCATGCTATTTAAATTCCAACACTAAGAACATCATTCCGACGTAGATATTTAAATCAACAAAAATTAGACCTTATTTAATTTTATTAAGTACTAACACCTTTGTGGTCTAGTGGTTGAAGTTTAGTTAGTTAAGAGAGCCACGGGCGTGAGTAGTACCGGGTGGGTGATCTACCGGGAAGTCCTCACTTGTGGACCACAAGTTCTGTTGGTATTAGGCAATGAAGAAGAGAGCCTGTAAGCCAATGTTGCGCAGGTTCAAATCCAAGCCGCCCCCGGTTTACATCCGGCCGTTACTCCAGCGAGGAAGTCGTGTGGAAGCTGTACGGTTTTCGGGCGGATGTCGTTTGTAGTCCCCACTACGCCCAGCGTGGATCCGGTTCAGACAAAATAGTCTGGGCATGTTGTGGATGAAGGCCTGCCAAAACGACAGGTTATGACTCCAATCAAAAAATGAAAGTCACCTTCCAAAAAAAAATTAATTTTATTAAGTAGGTTAAACTATTTAAGCATCGATGGTGTAGTAAAACATATCATGAGTCTTGACATGAATGTGCTCTATTTTAATTTAATAATATATATTTTAGTAAGATTTGAGCATTCATGTACGTCATGTACGATTACCTAATAAATGTAAGGGTACTGGCAGCCATGCCGATAAGGCCAGCGGTTTGCCCCAAACCGCCGGGGAACACCGCCGCCATCCCAGCGGTTTGGGTGGGCGGTTTGGTTCAACGGCAAAATACACTGCAGCGGTTTTGGTTATTTTTTGAACGTTTGAAAAGATATGTGAACGTTGGGCATTTAATATATGAACGTTGGATTGGAAAAAAAAAAAAAAAAAAAAAAAAAAAAAAAAAAAAAAAAAATCCTATAAATACTATACTATATCACATTCTATTTCATACTCAAACTATATCATACTATATCATAATCTTTAAATCATCTCTATATCTTAAAAATAAGTGTAGCATGGATCAAAGAAAATCTAGCTCAAGAGGTCGTGGTCGTGGCGTTCGTGGACAACATTTTCGTCCGCAAGTTGCAACTCAACAACACCCTCAATCGGCCTACTATCCCCAACCTCCACCACCGGTTCAACCACAATTCTTTCAAGAACAATATTATGCACGACCCCCACCCCCACCACCGTTGAATCCAAGTCAATATAACGTAATTATGACAAATGAGTTCAACCCGTTTGGTGAGTACCGTGAAGGTCCTTCACATCGTGAGCCTAGTGTTGAGCGCGAACTACCTCTATATGATGATGATGATGAAGAGGTTGAGTCTGTCCCCGAAACGCAACAACAAACTCAAACCGGTATTAATTTCTATACGTTATTATTTTTTTTTATACGTTAATTTTTTTTTTATACGTTATTATTTTTTATATAGATGAAGATGTTCAAGTTGTGAAAGTAAGAACTAAGGCGGATAAAGTGGCTTGGACGACGGCCCAAGAGGTTGCTTTGGCAAAAGCGTGGGTTTATGTCTCGACATGTCGAAAAGTCGGGAATTCACAACGTAGAGAAAAGTTTTGGGAGAGAATTACCGAACATTTCACTCAAAACGTGAAAGGTATTACCCGATCTCATCATTCCTTGAACACGAAGTGGACAACTATGAATGCCGCCATGGGTGTCTTTAACGGGCTATACATCCAACAAGTAATTTTTTAATTTATATACTTTTTTTAATTTATATACTTTTGTATACTTGTAGAAGCGTATTCGGGAGAGTGGATGTGGCGATGTGGATGAATTGAAAAATGCCTTGGCCGATTTTAATAAGAAAAATAAAGGCAAATCTTTTACTCATATTGAGGCATGGGAGGTTGTTAGGGGAGAACCGAAATGGTTGGAACAACCATGCTTTGTTCAAACATCTTCGGCATCTAATTCCGACAAACGAAGAAAGTCGTCGGAATCTACTTACTACGAGTCGGGAAGCAATGAGCATGTCGATACTGTTATTCCCGATCTAAATGACGACACAACTCCCACAAGGAAAAGAAAAGGGAAAAAGACCGTTAGCGAGGCATCGACAAAGAATAGTGTTGTTGAACAATTCGAGGCGTACACGTCAAAAAAAACACAAATGTTGGAGGAGGAGATGGAAAAAAAACGTGCAAATGATGCATTGGCCGAACAGTTGATGTCGGCACAACTCGATAGTGTTAAAGAAAAGCAAATGTTTCGGGCCTTGAAGTTCTTTAACGAACCGCATGATCACATAACCAATCAGGCTATGCGAGATTTCACTATTGCTAAAAAACGTGAGATCGCGGAGAAATATGGATGGCCTACGGATTTTTAGAATAATTATGTTTTTTTTTTCAAGTATTGTGTAATTTTCTTTTTAAAGTATTATGTATTTTTATTTTAATTATTAATGAAATATTATGTTTTTATTAAATTATTTATTTATGAAAAAAAAAAAAAAAAAAAAAAAAAAAAAGTTGATGGTTTGGGAGGTATGAAAAAAGTGACCATTGCCACTAAAAAAGGGTTGGGATGTATGGAAAAAGTGTGAGTGAGGTGGAATGATATTATTGGTGGGTTGGGAGGTATGAGTTTTTTTGGGAGGTATGGTTGCCACCACCCTAAGCACTATTGTTAGGCCCATGTTAACCAAGCACCCCTATCTTAACTATATATAAAGGGTGTATGGTCAACATAGGAAAAGTGAAAAGTCAAGATAAGTGAAATGTTGAAATTAATGTATTCCCCAAATTACCCTTTCAAACAAACACCCACCTTTCACTTCCGCTTTATTTCTTTAAAAAAAACACACACACAATCACACATATCAACTCCCTTCTTTCTCTAACCTAAAACACACACAAACCTACACCCACTCTAAATCCGCCGCCGCCACCTTCTAAATCTGCCACCACTGTTAAAGCCGCACCTCCAACGAAAGCCCTATCACCACAGCACACGACCACCGAGACCACGCCCACCAAAAAGGGTTTTCAAGTTTTGAGGTATTTTGAGTTATTTAATAGATCTATGATTATTAATAAAGTTTTAAAGGTTTTCTTTGACAGATTTGTAGTTTTTATTTGAGGATCTGAATTTTTATAACCTTTTTGGTACTTTTTTTAACAGCCGCCGTCCCTCCGCCACCGCTGTTGCCGGAGAAAGCTGTTACCGTTCATGTCTCGCCGGAAAGAGCTCCTGCTGCCTATTAATTAAAAGATTTTTACATTAATCTATCTTTGCTCGAGTTTTTTTACATATAAAACTGTTTCTTTTAATAATAAATATGCGGCTTTTTAATTTTATATGAATATAATTTTTTATAATGAATCTTGTTAGTGCAAATATTACGATATTTAAACTAAACGGTTTCTTCAGTTTTAATGATGACAAGTATGTAACTTGTAATGCATAACGTAAAATGTGCATGTAATACCTGAAATTTAGAAAGCATGTAAATGACCAAAATACCCTCGGAACTTGAAATTTTAAGAACTTATAAAATACGCAATAAAATAAAACTTGAGTTATATATCATGTTATGACTCGAAACTGTACGATATGAACATGTAACATAAATTATTTATATGCTACTACTTGAACGTACATAACATTGGAACCTTCAACATAAGATAAATAAGAATATGATTATGTTATACATTATTAAGCTATGTTACATTTATATAAAATAAATAAGTAGATGCACGCCTAAATAAATCCATGTGGGCCGAAATTCTTAGCAGACTTGTACACAACCTTTGGGCCTTTAATCCATGAAGTTACATTGAAAACCATGGCCCATACCCCCCTTCAAAATTGTCGGTTCCCATTTATTTGATATACCGAAAATATTGTTTACAAACCCTAAATAAGAAAAATAAACTTGCAACCAAAGGCAACGGCTGCTGCTCCCTTTCCCTCTTTCTGTTCGACCAAAAAACCCAGCAACAAGGTGATCCTTTGTGGCCTTTAATTGGTGGTTTAGGCGTGAGGGTTCCTAGAACGATTGATGGTATTGAATCGTGAGTTTTGGAGTCCATTCGAGGGGTTTTGCATGGGTATATTCGGCTGGAAATTTGGTAGATCGATCCTTGTTCTTTTTGTCCTCCTTATCAAGCTACAAGGGTAACTCTTATCTAACCTTGTTTGATACACTTTTCTTGTTAATTCCTGTTTGTCTCTTGATGTCCTTGTCAATCTAAAATACATAAGATGATAGAAAGATTCACATAAAATCATAACCATGAAAAACCCTAAAAACTAATGTGTAAGAATCGACATATAGGTATATGATGTATTTGATTGTTTTGGTTATGATAAAACCTGTTATGAATAGACCTAAGCATGTGATGAACTCATCTAAAATCGTTATGTGTTAAGGAATGAAGATTATAATGAAAAACCTAAGAGATTTCATGTTAGAATTAAAAACTGCTACTGATCTGGAATTTTGTTCGACTTTAATCGGCTGTAAATAATTGATGTGAACGTCTATTTTAGTGTTTCTGGAGTCTAAAATTGAATTCAATGAATTGGCTATCTGGAAAAATTAAGTTTGTAATTTTTAGAGGCCTGGAAGACCACTTTTTGATTTATAGAAAATTAAGTGTCAAAACGGGAATTGAGAGTCTGGAAAATCAGTCCGGGTTTTTGAATTTTAATTTACAAACCGTGTCGAATTAGAACGTTTCCTTTGAACTGGGTAATATTTAGGATGTTTATTAGTTACTGGAATTTTTATAGATTTTTATGAATTTTTCTTAAAGGGTTTATAATTAATAACTTTTCGTACAGTAAAATCTATTAGAAATCTGGACAAGTTGGTTTAAGTGAATTTTAATCTATAGCTATGCTACTTAATAAAATCTAGAAAAATTAGATAAAATACTAAAGACATTAAAGTATCTCTAGGAATTTTTGGGGAATTTATTTCTGAGTTCTTATATGATTTTCGATTTATAGAAAACCCAACAATTTCAAGTTTAAAACTGTTAGAACCTGATGGAAAATAAAAAGAGAGTTTTAAAAGGTATAATGTGTTTATTTTCTAAAACTAAAGGGTCTAAAATGTCATGTTTCTAAAACTAAAGGACTTAACTTGTATAAACCTGTAACTTTAGAATATTTACATTATTTACCCTAATCTTATCTTAATGACATTATGAACCATAAGCTTGTGATAATCGCATAACGAACTTTAATGATGAACAACTACATTATGAACCTTGAACTTATGTAAAGGGCATTATGAACCTTAACCTACTAACATGGTCATTTTTAATACTTTAAGTTGATAAACGGGAATGATAATAACTAAAGTTACTGAATATGTAAAGTTACCTAAGATGGAAAGGAACTAAAATGAAACCTTGTGATTAAGAAGCTAAGAAATCATAAAGCTTATAAGTACACTTATAATTCGTGTAGATTCGCTGAAGCGGGAGTAATCCGGTGTCTTGTGATCTGTCTTTGGTTTGTTTGCATTCGTAATAAGGTACAGATATTCTGCCCTTTTTCAGTAAGGGTGTCCTCTTGCTTATTTCATGCAGTATCTATGATTCATCTTAGTATTTCTCTGAGCCGTTGTTATGTCGTCTCATACTCTGATTGGTTCTTCATTATGCATATCAGTTGGTTATGATCTGAGCCTTTTATATGGGGCTTTCCTATTTGAAACTATGCCTTTGTTATGTTTTCCATAATTCATGAACCTTGTTTTATTTCTTTTGATACATGATATGACCTGTCCATCACCCTGTAATGTGAATATTTATGACCCTGGAATATTTTGAAGGTTCATAGGATTTTATAACTAAATGTAAAAACTCTTCTTAATCACATGTGAAAATGTTTTGAAAACTTTCTTTAAAGGACCTACTTTATGAAGACGGTTTTAAGGTTTACTTTCATGAAAGCTATTGTAAGAGATTACTTTTTGAACTATGATAGGAACTTTTAATATAAACCTTTAAATTGAACATTGTTATGAACCTTGAAACAAATTGATATGAACCTTCTGATTTCGGACTCCCTGATACTTGACCCTTCTGACATTGGACCTTTTGATATTGAACCTACTTTCTGATTCTTGATTTATTGCTATGTTTCCTTGTTCTGTGAACCTTGCTTGCTTCTTTCATGATATGATGAGCTTTTGGCATGATCTTTCTGATACATGATCTTTCTGATATATGATCTTTCTGATGTATGATTTTTCTGGTATATGATCTTTTGATATTAAACCTGTCTGATATTGAACATTTCTGATATTGACCTACTGGTATGACCTTTCTGATATGAATCTCTGATATGAACCCCTGATATGAACTTCTGATATTTTGAAATGGAAATTGACTTATGCAACTAACTTAAATACTTGATACCTTGTTATAAACTTAACTTGAACCCTGATTCACTTGATATGAACCATTCGACTTGAACCTTTATTTGAACCCTTGTTCTGATCCTTTGTTCTGAACCTTGTCTTGAACTCTTATATAAAACATGACTTGGACTACCTGACCTTAAATACTTGAACCTAACACTTAATACTTGAACCTGACACCTGAATACTTGACACCTGATATTTGAATCCGACACCTGATACATGATACTGATTCCTGATACATGATACTGATTTCTGATACATGATACTGATTTCTGATACATGATACTGAATTCTGATACATGATATCTGATACACGTTACTGATCTCTGATACATGATACTGATACATGATACTAATTTCTGAGGTATGACACCTGACACATGATACATGATACCTGACCTTAACCCACAGTTTGATACTACGAGCCATAACTAGTCATGAGGGTTTCATGACCATGTCATTGATGCACCGATGGCATGACTCTAAGGCAGGAGAGTGATGACCTGTTCCGTCCCTTTTATGTATTTATTTGGTGTTGGGAAGTTTATGGCCACCAGGGGCGTATGGATGCATCCTAGAACTGTTACTGTTACTGATTACTGATTTCTGTATTACTGGTGACTGATGGTGTGTGCGATACACGTCTTTCACATACTGGGAGCTGATCACTCCATTTACTGATTGAGGACTCCCCTCATAATTACTGACTACTGAGAGGTCTCCCCTCTACATGATTATACGGATACTGTTACTGTTACTGTTACTGTTTCTGGGCTCGTAGAGGATTTCTGTTACCCTGCACCTTGTGACCTTATAACTTTACTCACCATTATTATTACTGTCACCCTGTAACCTGATATATGACTTAACACTTGACTTGGCTGGATCTGATCTGGTATGTGGTAGAATTACGGATTACATTTTATACTATTTCTGCAACTACTTTTAATAATGTTATATCTGTATAACCTTTACTTTCCATTACTGTTACTACTACCCTATCGCATGATACATGACTTAGTACTGAGCTTGACATGATTTGACTTGGGTTGTGTGGATTACGGTTTCCTTTTCACCTATCTTCTGTAACTAGTTCTAATTCTGTTATATCGGTATAGTCTTCATGTTCCTGTTCTTGACTATCGTGATACCTGGTACTCGTTCATTTACTTCACTGCTTTACCGTTACTGCTTGTTATCGTTATATCTGTTCACTGGGCTTTTTAAGCTCAGCCGCACGTTTTCTTTTCGTGTGCGGCAGGTTATAAGCAGGATGACAGGTTTGGGCATGAGTGAAGAGACTCTTGGACTTAGAAGACCTTGATAGTTATTCTGAAGTAGAAGTCATTAGAAGGATTGCATTTGCAGACTTAGTATTTAGTTTTGTTTCATTCTTAACCTTTTATTGTTAGTATCTCATTTGTAACCTTTGATATTTTATTGTATTACTATTGAAGTATGCTTTGTTTAATCTGATATGAAACCATTAACGTTACATCTTTACCCTTGCCGGGTTGGGGTGTTACAGTGCAAGTTACTTGTAAACACAAATCATCAATGCATACTTCATCAACACCTCCCGACGTCTCAAGTATGCTTCAACGAAGTCGTAGATTTCCATCCCGACATAAATCACTCAAGGTATGGATAAACAAATCTACTACTTGACAAATGATCAAAGGATTATATTTTTCTAAACTTCACATTTTTAATGTGACAAAACATTTTTTCAAAAATATATTTTACAAATTATTTTTGAATTAAAAAGAAATGTTTTATTTTGAAAAATAAATTTGAAAACTCCCAACAGCCATTTTCCCCCCCAAAACAGCTCCAACTTCCCCAAATAAACCTTCCCCACTAAAGACAAAAAAGGGAGCGTCCAACGGCACCTTTAAGTATGGACGGCTCCACTAAATTTAGTGGAGCCGTCGGGTATTTAGTGGAGCCGTGAGTCTGTAACGGTCAGATTTTCCCTTGCCTATAAATAGTGGACCATTCCGCACTTCCAACTTGATTTTTCCAGTCCTTTTTCTCTTGTCTTATCCCTCTTCACTTAGATAAATTTCTTTGATCATTTGGAGAGTCTTAGGTTGTTTAAGAGTGATCCAATCATCCACTCAAGTGATCCTCTTCATTCCTCTTGATTAGCAAGAGAAGAACACAAAGTATCCTAGATACAAAGTGTTGTCATCCCTCTTGATTAGCAAGAGAAGAACACAAAGTATCCTAGATACAAAGTGTTGTCATCCCTCTTGATTAGCAAGAGAAGAACACAAAGTATCCAAGTAGATACAAAGTGTTGTCATCCCTCTTGATTAGCAAGAGAAGAACACAAAGTATCCAAGTAGATACAAGAGTTGGAGTTGTTAGGTCAAGATTGTATCATAGCATACATCAAGATTGTTTTTCTTTTGTGAGAGAGAGAGAGTCAAGATCATTGTGATCTTAAGAGATAGTGAAGATCTCTTGAAGCCATTGGGCTTGTGTGATTGATCATGTGGATCAAGGGTAGATCGGGTAGATCGTGGTAGATTGGTGCTAGCTAAGATTAGCACTCGACATCTAGCTTAGTGTCGGAAATAGGATAAGCGACGTGTATGGTGTAGATCGGGTAGATCGTGGTAGATTGGTGCTAGCTAAGATTAGCACTCGACATCTAGCTTAGTGTCGAAAAACAAGTTAAGCGACGTGTACGGTTTTCTCCGCCTAAAGGGAGTTTGTTGATTAGTGAAGTAACTCTCGAGTTGGGTACTCGGGGAGTGGAGTAGGGCGAAGAGGAGCTTCGTGACCGAACCACTATAAATCACCGTGTCCGGTTTGCGCCTTCTAACTTATCTCTTTACTTTCATTTCATTAGTTATCGCTTTATATTTATATTTGCATTGCATATGTGTTTGTGTGGCTTGTTGCGCATGTAGTGATTGATCATGTATGTTCCATGGTTTGATTGTGCATATGTTGTAGTTTACTATAGTCATCTCTAGATGCTATATACTCATTGTTGACACTCTTCATATTACGTCACACTTGATCGGGTGTTTGATACAAAAGGTTTTAAGTTTTTAAATGGAAACGTATTCACCCCCCTTTACGGTTTCCACAATTGGTATCAGAGCCAGGTCGCTCAAATTTTTAAAACAAATGGTTTTCAAAATTGAGTACGATCCATGTATCAAATTACCCATGAAGGTGATAAAAATATGAAAGGTATTTAGTTGCATAATACTTACAAGTTTTGTTGTTAAGTATATGTTGTCATACTAGCTTGAAGTTTTTTTTAAATTGATAAAAGTTGGTTCTGTTCAAAAACTGAAGTAACACGTACGGCACCGTTAAATACAACAGACGGCTCCATTAAATATGGACGGTACCTCTAAATTTAACGGAGCCGTCCGTCTGTTTTTCAGAATTCGGTAATTTTCAAAAATTCGTATAAAATCAACCGTAAGTCCGTACGAGTCGTGCCACCTATCGTTTTAAACGTAATTGAGTCTACTTTCACTTAAAAATATTTTTAGAAAGTGATTGTAAAGTAAAATTTACGAATGTCTTTAATTCGTAACACAGAGTCTTTTCCGGTCTTGCCGATTGCACAAATTTTGTTGTCAAATCACAAAGTGAACATCACACGTTGATGCATTCATGATTTCAAGGTGTTGAACTTGATCAAATTTTTAAATGGGGTGGAAAATAATTCTTTTTCAAATAAAGTCAAGCTAAGTGTACATTGTTATACTTAATACACAAAATGACGATAAGTATCTTTGTGTGTTATGCTAAATGACTATTTGCTTTTGTTTGTGTCTTAATATTGTTTGTTAATACTTTTGTATGCTTATTGTTATCTTTAGTTAAGCTAATTTTATCTTTAAGAATAAGTGTCTTTCATGCCTAGTTGCTATGTGTCGAATATTAGCTTTTCGACTTATGTGTCAATAGGACTTAGGCTAGACTTCTTGCACTAAGTTGCGTAATTGATTTTGCATTGCATATAGGCATCAACCATTTGTCTTGCATTTGTTGCAAGTTCTTAAAATGGTTTAGTAAGCTTTTTAGGAATAGAAACTAAGTTGGTAGATCATGTGTGTCGAAAGATATTGTCTTACACAATTATTTTTCCAAAGGTTTAAGTGTAAAAAGTACATCACCCCAAAATACTTAACACTTTCATAAAATCCGTAACATGATCTCTAAAACATTACATCGTTTGTCTTGTTTGACCATGGGTTGTCTAAACAAGATAAAAGGTCATTTTAATACATTAGTATTTAAGTAAAAGAAAATGTATTAAACTTGCATTAATCTAACACACATACAAAATGTTTTTAAACATTTAGTATTTTACGTATGTTGTATAAAAATAGTTAAGATAATTATTTTTATACTAATGAGGTGTCGAAAAACTAAAAGTATTATACTTAATAATATAAATAGTTTTTCTCAAATAAAAATTAATAACAATATCGAAGTAGTAACTTAATATGTCATTAACCTCACACATACAACTAGTACTAGAATAAATGGAACACACTCCTTAAATTTTTATTTTATTTTTAAAAGGAGTGATCGTGAGGGTCAAGAAAGATTTCGAGTACATATCAATTCATTATTCAAATTATGATTGATATCATCATCGACTCTAATTGACAAGTTTTCGAGAGTGGACATGAAATTGGAGTCATTATTTGTCCAGCTTCAAGATAACATCAAAACATGATGAAATATATTATCTTGAATCTACATACTCAATCACACTCGATTGTTATGAAAATAATGACGTCCTCTCAAGACGAAAATAATATGCATCGGATCATAACTCACACTTGTGTTGAAGATGCTATGTTAAGTCTTGTTGTCCAATGGTTGTGTTCCTAACTTTAAACTAACATGTTTAAAAGATGCATAAAATACACAATCAAGTAGGATTGACAACTTGGATGTTTCATCCGAAATATATAAGTAATTTACATTGCAGTGCAATTAGTAAATGTGTCATTTCCGAAAAACCAAACACGAGCAAACAAACAACATATGTAAACTTTGCTCATGAACGATTCAACACTCAAAGTCACATGTCTAGTAAAAATGTCACACATAATATGTTATTAACTATTATGTAAGTCATCAATCTTGAGAATATCACATGTATTTCTCTTATCAAAAGATTGACAATGGATAACTTATATCCTATGCATCTCATTTTCTTTGTAACATGAATGGTTATGTTACAAGAGAATACATTGCATCATGTTAACAAATATAGGATATTAGAGTTGAATAATAATAACCTAATAGGAAATGTGTCATTGCATAAACAAGAAAAATTGGTCATACATTAAAATACTTGTTTCACAAAGCATTCTTAAGAGTGATAAGTTTCCTCTTAGAAAAGCATACTTTTTGAAATAAACAGTATGTCTCATTTCAAATAAAATGCTCACAAGATCTATTGAGGTAAGTAACCTTCACTAGATTCTCACTCAAGATATGCAAAGGAGCATTCTTGAAACACACACGATGTAGTAGGTTCTACATTGTATCACATTAGAGTGTCTCTTGGTTCTAAGAAACCAAATCATGTTAAAATAACATGTAACAACTCAACAAACAAAGATGTTGTCCAAGAGATCATAAAATACACCATCTCCATCAAACAACCTTTAAATCTCAAACACGAAATTAAAACATCTCGCTTGCCTTTGTTAGGAGTTGTGTAAGACATGTCATTTTCTTAACCTACTTTCAAAGTATGGTTAATTGAGTCATATTAGGCCATGTATAGCAAAACAAGATAAAATCATCTTTGCTATACTTCGATAGGCAAATATAGGAATTCAAATTCTTCTAACATGAGAATGACTACTGGAGAACCTATCGCACTAGAAATTCAATTTGACCTAACGGTTGGATTGCTTCCAAGAGAGAAGTTGGGTTGGTGTATAACCCGTAAAAATGGTCGTGTTTAGCCTTAATTGAGCACCACTAGTGATAGTCTCATACTCATTCTCTAACTTGAAAAGTTTTCATTCCTACATTTAACTAGAGATAGTTTACATCGGTGAACTTTATCTCCCGTTAGGATCTCATTTTTGAACAAGTAGTAACTAGGATCTTCCTTAGCAAACCTAGATTGCTTGCATCCCACATATGTGTTTCAAAATGATAACATGTTTTCATAAGATGTGATTAAATGTATTCGTGATCTTAAATGCTAAATGATTATCATGTTCTGCATGATGTTTGCATTTATTCGTTATGTGCATTTTACATGATTTGCTTGCACCCACACTAGGTCATTTTGACACATTAGGAATTAGGTATGCCTATCACTATGAACCCTTAGAAGCCATAGAGTCATACACTAGTGTCAAAACCCATAAGTTAGAGTAGTCGCGAAGTTGTGCCAATTCCCTAGTTATCACTTCGCCTTCTTCCAAGTAATACACCCTTTTGTCATGGGAAGGTTAGATACAAACCTAGTAGAACTCGGAGTAGGATTGACAACTTAAATATTTCATCCGAAATATTCAAGTAAGTTTAACTTGCGATCGCAATTGTTAAATGTCATATCCGAAACATCATACTCAAGCCTTTTAACAACATATGTTAAAACGCTCATCCAAAGGACTCACGAGTTACTATATAAGTAATTAGTAGTTTCTTTCATCCTCGTGTGAATATACACGTCTTAAGATCCCAAACCCTGCTGCGAATCAGCACCATAGGCTTAGCTTTACGTCTTTCAAAACCCCATGAAACACTCGTGTGCGAAGCACATCAAAATCTGTAAATCAACCAAACCTCTCAACCGAGAATCCCCTAACCATCTTCGTCTAGGTCTAGGAATGATGGAACATTTTCCATAAATCTTATGACTATTTAAATATTTCACTGGAAATATTAAAGTCATCCCTTGTACCCCTCTTATGACTATTTAAATATTTCACTGGAAATATTGCAGTCATCTCGTGTGTCTCATCTCATGACTATCTAAATATTTCACTGGAAATATTAAGTCATCCCTCACATTCCTTGCATGATCTCTTGAATATTTCACTGGAAATATTGAGATCATCTCGTCTATTTCGTGTCATGACTTTTAGATATTTCACTGGAAATATCAAGTCATTCCCTCTATCTCGTCCCATGACTGTTAGATATTTCATTGGAAATGTCAAGTCATATCCTGTGTCTCGTCTGATTACTTTTTAAATATTTCACTGGAAATATAAAAGTCATCTCTTCTCGTCCAGTACCGTTCAAAGAATTTATTAGGTATAAATTCTTTTCTCATGTCGAAAAGTCTCACTGAATCAGCGAGATTTATTCGTAAAATCGTCTTAAACTCCAATGACAACTTAAATATTTCATCCGAAATATTTAAAGTTTATTTAATTTGCGAAATGCAATTAAATGTCATTTCTCGTTCTCGATAAACGTTCATCGAATCCCGTTGGATTCATTCATAAAAGAATTTATTCGGTATAAATTCTTTTAATCTAAAGTCCAGAAAAATCACAACATATGTGAAATTTCTTTGTCAAAAATCTTGCTTTCAATTCTAACTAACTCCATCAAAACCCACTCGATGTAGTCTTGAACCTAAAACCATCTCCTATCAGAATAGATTGTATCTATCATCTGATTCCTTAGCATTTTCCCTCACACTTCCGCATGGTACTAAGCACTACCAATGCTTTCGCATCCCTCTCACCTTCCACACACCTCAAACGAAGAACCGCTAGGATAAGTTGAGATAATCCCACTAGAACCTTGTCACCAACCTCACAACTCTGAAGATTTTATCTTCTTAACCCTTAGGATATCTCCTAGTAATCACATGCCTCATCATATAAATATTCTATGAATATTCACAATGATTGAGAAGAGCTATGTAACTTCAAAGGTGAAGTTTATCGTATGCTATCCACCACTTGTCATGACGTTACTAAGCTCATCGCTTTCGTCAACGTTTGTTTTCTTCTTTATCTTTTGCATCTTGTCCGGATGGTCATAGATTAAAGGGGAACGAAAACACACTCATATAGCCTTTCACCAAACACTCTCAAGAACACATTAATGTGGTTCTTATTCCCTAGGAAACTTCCCTTTAGCTGCCCAGAACTAGGCTGCACAGGAAAATTCGTGACTTCCAGGTCACGGTACCGTTAAATAGGCCACGGTACCGTTAAATTTAACGGTACCGTGTGATATTTAGTGGTACCGTGCCTATGTTTGACAAATTTTCACTGTTTCCTTTAGACCCCTGCATCCCTAACCTCAAACCTACAAAATTTTGCAAACTCACATACACCCTAGGATTCCCTCACTACACCATAGGACTCTAACACCAACTTTAGCTCGAATCCCACAACTCTTGCCTATATAAGCCCTCACCATTGCAAGCTTATCTTGCATCTCACCTTCAAACCTCACATTAACATCATCATCACACTCAAACCTTTTAGCTACACTTCACTCTTGACAGTGACAGTTAGTCTAAGAACCTTCAACCCATAGATCATCACACTCAAACCTTATAACCTTCAACTCATCACACTCAAACCTTACAACTACTCCTCACTTTGGATAAGTGATAGTTAGTTCAACAACCTTCAATCCTCACAAACACACGAAACCCTTCATGCACCAAATTATCCCTAACACACAACTAGGATCATCCAACCTAGAAACCTAGAACTTCGTTACCTTAACCCCGTTAGAGATATCCACCAACAATCCTGTTAGGATCACATGCACCTTTTCTTTTTTTTACTTTAGAAATATATCATGCATCTCATTGTCAGTGCAAACGATATATTAACCTAAACCATCCTTTTCCACCTTTCCTCAAAGGGCAAAACCAACACCTCCAACCACATCGTCATCATCCTACACCTTTAGGATTCCTACACCCTTACCTCCACCAAGTCCACCACAACCTTTAGCCATCACACTAACCCTATCACCATCAAACCTCTTTGGACTTGGCACCAACACATCATCCTTATCACTATCACCTTCACCACAACCACTAATGGGTCATCCCATTATTTATCCCCTACAACCACATAACCCAAGTTGTCCTTGTTGTCACCACAACCAACACTCTCCCACCTTATGGAATCATTTAGGTATAACCTTTATCGAGTCTACTTTATGGCACGACTTGTCATAATAATAATCATTTAGAGTATGTCTTATTAACAAACTATCCTTAACATCAATCATCCTAGGTAGATGATTATGTTGTTCAAAAGGTTTGTTAGAAGTTTTCTTCCCAATGACAACTTGGAAGAAGTCATTTAGTGCGTCAGTCAATGAACGAATCTCGTTCTTGATTAGTGTGATTGAGTGAACAATTACACCTTAGGTTTTCGATCGGGTTGTGACACTTACGTGTTAACATAGTTTAACCCATGCATGTCTTGCTATGTGTATTCTATCCCTATAATGTTGCTCCTATACTGTTATATATTATGCTGCACGAAGCTAACCCTTGATGTAGGAAAAGCCTTTGTAAGAATTTGATCCATGGATCCGCTAGATACTAAGGTAAATAAACAAGGGGATTAAGTCACCATAGGGGAGCATTGAGCTAGGGGGAGCTCGGGAGTATTTGAATACATAGCATGGAGTCATCTTCACAAGTGATGATAGAAGGCTTCACTAGGATGATGCAAACTCGCCTTTCTAGGAAGAAAGGAATGTAGTTCAATAAGGGGGAGTAGGGAATGAATTCAAGGGAGCGCTCGAGGCAACTACCTTTTTGATTCGACAAAAGGGGGAGAAGGGGAGTGTAAACAAGTAACTTTTATATTTTACTATGTGTTACGGTTTACATATTTGTCATCATCAAAAAGGGGGAGATTGTTAGTGCAAATATTACGATATTTAAACTAAACGGTTTCTTCGGTTTTAATGATGACAAACATGTAACTTGTAATGCATAACGTAAAATGTGCAAGTTACTTGTAAACACAAATCATCAATGCATACTTCATCAACACCTCCCGACGTCTCAAGTATGCTTCAACGAAGTCGTAGATCTCCATCCCGACATAAATCACTCAAGGTATGGACAAACAAATCTACTACTTGACAAATGATCAAAGGATTATATTTTTCTAAACTTCACATTTTTAATGTGACAAAACATTTTTTCAAAAATATATTTTACAAATTATTTTTGAATTAAAAAGAAATGTTTTATTTTGAAAAATAAATTTGAAAACTCCCAACAGCCATTTTTCCCCCCAAAACAGTTCCAACTTCCCCAAATAAACCTTCCCCACTAAAGACAAAAAAAGGGAGCGTCCAACGGCACCTTTAAGTATGGACGGCTCCACTAAATTTAGTGGAGCCGTCGGGTATTTAGTGGAGCCGTGAGTCTGTAACGGTCAGATTTTCCCTTGCCTATAAATAGTGGACCATTCCACACTTCCAACTTGATTTTTCCAGTCCTTTTTCTCTGGTCTTATCCCTCTTCACTTAGATAAATTTCTTTGATCATTTGGAGAGTCTTAGGTTGTTTAAGAGTGATCCAATCATCCACTCAAGTGATCCTCTTCATTCCTCTTGATTAGCAAGAGAAGAACACAAAGTATCCTAGATACAAAGTGTTGTCATCCCTCTTGATTAGCAAGAGAAGAACACAAAGTATCCAAGTAGATACAAAGTGTTGTCATCCCTCTTGATTAGCAAGAGAAGAACACAAAGTATCCAAGTAGATACAAAGTGTTGTCATCCCTCTTGATTAGCAAGAGAAGAACACAAAGTATCCAAGTAGATACAAGAGTTGGAGTTGTTAGGTCAAGATTGTATCATAGCATACATCAAGATTGTTTTTCTTTTGTGAGAGAGAGAGAGTCAAGATCATTGTGATCTTAAGAGATAGTGAAGATCTCTTGAAGCCATTGGGCTTGTGTGATTGATCATGTGGATCAAGGGTAGATCGGGTAGATCGTGGTAGATTGGTGCTAGCTAAGATTAGCACTCGACATCTAGCTTAGTGTCGGAAATAGGATAAGCGACGTGTATGGTGTAGATCGGGTAGATCGTGGTAGATTGGTGCTAGCTAAGATTAGCACTCGACATCTAGCTTAGTGTCGGAAAACAAGTTAAGCGACGTGTACGGTTTTCTCCGCCTAAAGGGAGTTTGTTGATTAGTAAAGTAACTCTCGAGTTGGATACTCGGGGAGTGGAGTAGGGCGAAGAGGAGCTTCGTGACCGAACCACTATAAATCACCGTGTCCGGTTTGCGCCTTCTAACTTATCTCTTTACTTTCATTTCATTAGTTATCGCTTTATATTTATATTTGCATTGCATATGTGTTTGTGTGGCTTGTTGCGCATGTAGTGATTGATCATGTATGTTCCATGGTTTGATTGTGCATATGTTGTAGTTTACTATAGTCATCTCTAGATGCTATATACTCATTGTTGACACTCTTCATATTACGTCACACTTGATCGGGTGTTTGATACAAAAGGTTTTAAGTTTTTAAATGGAAACGTATTCACCCCCCCTCTACGGTTTCCACAAATCTGACTTTTTTTTCCATCTTTTTATTATGAATCTGATTTTTTTATTTTTTCCATCTTTTTTTTCCACTCCACTCCACCACGAAGCCACCGAGACCTCCCGCTGCCACGAAAGTTACTGTATATATAGTTATGGGCTAGATAGTTCATCCGCGTTCTTTGTCGTTCAGGCTCTTAGAAGTGTGGCTCAAGATGGTAGGAGGACAGTTGTCTCTACCATTCACCAGCCGAGTAGTGAAGTTCTTGCACTTTTTGATGATCTCTTTTTGTTGTTGGGTGGCGAAACTGTATTCTTTGGTGAAGCCAAATCCACCATTTAGGTATGTTTTGAGTACATTTAGGTATTACATTCTTTAAGAAACTCACATTTAAAAGTGTCTCATTTCACTCCTTTTTATTAACGGGAATTTAGTTCTTTGCGGATGCGGGGGTACCATGTCCAAGTCGCAGAAACCCTTCAGATCACTTTCTGCGATGCATCAACTCAGATTTTGATAGGATCAACGCAACACTACAGGGTTCTCAGAGGCTACGGGTACAATGTTTAGTACTTATACACTACAAAATCAGTCACAAGCTAATTCTTAGATAACAACATTGTTTCATATATGTAATGCAGGACACACAAATCATTTCCACTAGCACATTAAATTGCTCAACTACAGCACAAGTCAAAGGAATGCTTGTTTACAAGTACAATTCCTCAAAATATGCAGCAGCTGCAAAAGCCAGAATCAAATAAATCTCAAACATTGTAATCCTCGTTCTTTTCAGCTATCCTAGCATGTCAGTATATCAGTTTGTTAAGCGTTTAATTTTATTTTTTTTTTTCATATTTATAGAAAGGACTTGTGGTTGAAAGAATGAAAGGAAGCAAGGCCTGTTGGTGGAAGCAACTAACAACATTAACAAAGAGATCTTGTGTAAACATGTCTAGAGATTTTGGGTACTATTGGTTGAGGATAGGGGTGTACATTGCTGTCTCGTTATGTGTTGGTACGGTATTTTATAATATTGGAACAAATTACAACGCGATGATGGCTCGTGGAGCATGTGGAGGGTTCATTTCGGGTTTTATGATCTTTATGTCAATTGGAGGCTTCCCTTCCTTCATTGAAGAAATGAAGGTAATACTTTAATTAAGCTTAATTTAGTACACTCGTCCCATAACCAGACATATGAATAAATGGAATAATCAGAAAGGCGGAAAAAAAGTTCAGGATACAAACATTGTAAAAAAAAAGAGTTTGAGAGTTAAACCGCCAAATGTGTATAATTCTTGAAATCAAGCCATTATTATCAAACCTTTATGTGTGTCCTTGTGGGATGAGTTGTTACATGAATGGTATTATTCAGTTCAGTATAACCAATAAAATCATTTCCGTGCAGATTTTCGACAAAGAAAGACTCAACGGGCACTATGGCGTTGCAGTTTTCATTCTTTCAAACTTTTTATCATCGCTGCCATTTTTGATACTAATGTCATTTAGCACCGAATCAATTACTTATAACATGGTGAAATTCCATCCTGGGTTTGAGCATCTAACCTACGCGTGCCTTGATCTTCTACTATCAATTGCTGCAGTTGAGAGTTCCATGATGGTTATCGCTTCACTTGTTCCTAATTTCTTAATGGGGATCATCATCGGTGCTGGTTTCATAGTAATATTCATTAGTCTTTTCATTGGCATTTGATTTTCTTGAATTGAATCTCAATCAAAATCGCTAAGTGTTGATTTCTTATTTCTATCTAGGGTGTGATGATGATGACAGCAGGGTTCTTCCGTCTTATCCCTGATCTTCCAAAGATATTTTGGAGATACTCGGTGTCTTACATCAATTATATGTCATGGGCTTTGCAGGTAACACTGACTTACAACACTTAACAACAAATTTTAAATGTTTGGTAGAATACTTAGGTTGTTGCTTTGCACAAATTTTTTGAATGAATATACATGCATTTTTCTTGGGGAGCATACAAGAATGACATGATAGGATTGGAGTTTGATTCTGATAACGAAGGCGGACCAAAGCTTCCAGGCGAGTTGATACTAACCTCAGCTCTGGGGGTCCCAATTGACTACTCAAAGTGGTGGGATTTAGCAGCGGTTGTTGCAGTGATAATATGTTACCGACTATTGTTCTTCGTTATACTCAAGTTGAAGGAACGAGCGAAACCAATGGTTAGAAAAATTTACACGCGAAGAACCCTACATAATTTGAAGAAAAGAGCATCTTTCAGGAAAACTTCACCATTTCCTTCAAAAAGACACCAACCCGCTCATCCAGTATCGTCTCAAGAGGGGCTTAACTCACCACTTCATTAGATGAATGTGGTTAACTGTGAAAGATCGAACATTGATTCATGTTTGTGCTCGAGTTGCATGATTATACTATGGTTGTAAGTGTAGGATTTTTATCATTTTAGTTTGTGAAAATATCTAAACATAAGAAAGGTAAGTGAATTTGATCTTTGATCACTTTATTTTTGAATGATAGGTTCTTTTTGTTTATAATTGGTAAAATGTTTGCTGACTTAATGTAACATTGTTAGAACACTTCTTGCTCATCTTATAAGCAGTGGTTAGCTCGTATTTGAAACACAATAAGCTAAGAAACCGTGTGTGCTTTAATTCAAAGCCTCTTAAGAAGAGACACGCTTGATGAAGAAATTAAAATCTCATCACACTCGTGGCTTTCTGATCAATCGTAATAGGGCTTTCAAACGATAGATTGGTTAGATAAACAAGTAATTCTTTGTAAGAACTTTTTGTATCATTGAGTTTCTAGCTTCTTGCTAAATGTTTATTTATAAGGTTGATTGCCGTTAAAATTAGAGCTTATTTGTAGGCTTTTCGACTTTGTTTAGAAAGAAATATTATTCGAGGTTTCTATAACTGGCTAAGCTTTCTCAAAGAAGCTAACAAACTAACAAACTTTAGAGAAGGATAACACACTAAAAAAATCGAAAATTAACGTCTAAAACTCTTTTGATAGTCATGGTTGTAACTTGGTATTCCAAGCACAAATTTCACCCGTTCTTACCTGTTACCAAACCCGCGTGTACGGTGTACCCATTTCACCACCTCTACAATATCAATGCTTGTTTTTATTATTGTAACACTTGTTTCTTTTCAGTGTTTCTTCCCGCAGAACATTGTTCCCCACATCAAAACCCCTATGTTTATTCTAAATGCGACCTTCGATTCTTGGCTGGTTAATAGAAGATGCACTACAAGGTAGAATGATAACTTATGCAATAATGATTGTGATGCTTGCATTACTGCAATAGAAGATGCATTACAAGATAGAATGATTGCTTATGCAATAATGATAGCTTACCACAATATTGCATATCGTTAATTGTCTGCCGCTAGGAATTTCCGTTGCTATGCACGGGTACTCGCCTAGTTATTACAAAGGAGGCACCCCCTAGTGGGGTAGCCGTCCTTTTTTGTACCTTCTTTTTTTTTTTTTTTTTTTTTTTTTTTTTTTTTGTAATATTTATTTTAGTGTTTATTTGTTATGTTTTTTATGTTATGTTATTTGTATTCGTCTAATGTGTTTCTATTTAATTAAACAAAAACAATAACACGTTAACGTTAACAAATTAAACAACTACAATGTATTCGTCTGACGAGTTTCTATTTAATTAACACATTAAACAACTACAAAAACTTTGGACTGGACTATCTTAAAAAAAAAAGTTTGACAAAAAATTTGTAAGAAAAAAAAAAAAAAAAAAAAAAAAAAAAAAAAAAAAAAGTTTGACAAAATCTTGGACAAAGTTTTTGTAAGGAAAAATAAAAAAAATAAAAAAATAATAAAAAAACTCTGACACATAACTTGGACAAATTTTTTTGTCTAACTAAAACTTTGAAAAAAAAAAAAAAAAAAAACTAACTGCTTCAGTAGAGGAAAAAAAAAGAAAAGAAAAAAAAATATATACAAAAGTATAAAACACAATAAAGACAAAAGTACAAAAAATGGTAGGGGGTTAGTAGGTGCAGTTTTTTTTTTTTTTTTTTTTTTTATATTTTTAGGGAGCGTTAGCATAGCACAAGCACTATTGTTATGGGAAGTGGTTTACTCACTCAATTATCGTCTTGCACATTTTATAGTACAAGTAAATAAAGTAAAGTGTAGGTTTTCTGCAATTACTTAAAGCATAAAAATAATGTCCCAATAAAAGGTAGATGTGTGCAAATTAGGGGTAGAAACGAGACGATTTGGTAATGTAAAATTAAAGTTTCGCTCGATCTCGGCTGGTAATATATTTAATTTGAGCTCGTGAATAAGCTTTTTTTTAGCTCGTTAAAAAACTCGCCTATAATACAAATGCATCACATTTTATATATGTTTAATACTTAAAATATCCACGTGTCGTTTAGGCTCACAAGCACAATCGAGCTTTATATGTAAAGCTAGGGCTCGAACTCGATTAATAAATGAGCTGCAACTTTGGCTCGAGCTCGTTTAAGCTCAGGTCGTTCGAACTTTTTGCCGATTCAGTCCCGAGCTTTTCACGAGCGACTCTGTGCAATAGTCATAAAGTGGACCCCTAAATACAAAAAATAAAAATAAAATCAACGGTGATCAATCATATCATTCACGAGGTATGAGGAGGTGAGATGTAGACAGCCTTACCCCTACCGAAGGTAGAGAGGCTGCTTCCAGAAAACTTTCAGCTTTTTGCAGGGAGTGAGGATCAAACAATCGATTCTGTTTCTAAAAGAGGAGTTTTTCCAACCGATCCAACCCTTCTCGTTTAATTTAAAAAAAATAACATATATGTAAAACATCAAATGTAGAGGTGACAATTTGTGCCCAAAATAAAAAAGATTGGCTAATTTGAGCAAATTTGTAAAAGATTTTGGCACATTTAGTCATTTTTTTCTTTCTTTTTTCCTTTTTTTTTTTTTTTTTTTTTTTTGAAATGGGCAGATATTACCCATTTAAAAGTTAAATGGGCACAAACGAGCAAATATTTTCTCTCAATTGGAGAATATTACAATTGTTTTTAAAGAAAAACTTATAAATATAATATGTTTAATTTTTTAAATATAAATGAGGTGTTACGTTTGAGGAATTTATTTCGTCGCTTTAAGTGTTTTTTAAAGTGATTCGTATAATATGAGCCCGTGCCCGTTTGGGCCTTAACCCGTTTGAATCTTGGCCCGTTCACACCTGACCCGCCCGTTTTGCCACCTCAAAAAATGTTCAGTTGTTTTTATTTCCTTTTTCACCTGTATCAAACTTAATTTTCTTTTGAAAACCAATTTTCATCTAACTAAAAAAATGAGCAATTAAGTGATTAACCTTCAAAAGTTATTATTTCAAATAATAGCCATTGAATTCGCAAACCATTTGCGAGTTTGCAAGTAATTAGTAAACTGTGGTTTTTATTACGAATCATCAAATCTTCAGATTTGAAGGTCTGTTTTGAAGTTTTTATTGAAGGTTTTGTTTCAAAATTTTTTTTTTTAATATAATTTTTAAGTAAGGCAGCAAGTGTGTTTCGGTTCAAAATGAAGAATGAGACAAGGAAGAGGTTATTTTAAATGTATCGCGGCAAATAATTAGATTTACGAATTTGTGGTTGATGTGTGACCTTTGATGCAACATTTAAAGGTTATTTGTAGTCATTGCAAAAAAAAGGCCATAGGTTAGAAACGAAAAATGATAAAAGTTTGAGGATGAAACAATATTCAAAATATTAATTTAGTGATAAATGTTGTTACCATTTAAATCACGAGTACAATGGGTTACGCATTTTTAAGTTTTAAGTTTCAAGAAAAATTATTTGTGCTTTATATATAGTATTATAGTATAGATAATATATTACCTTCGTCCCAATTTTATTATTATTATTATTTTTTTTTTATTTTTTTTTTTTTTGTCTCAAATTATTTGTCCACTACTATATATAATAGTTGGAGTTGCTTAAGTTTATTATATTACCATTAATTAAAATTGTTATTTATACAACTATATGTGAATACATTAAATAATTAATTGAATGGTAAAACTGTCTTTTTGTGATGTTTACAAGAATCAAAGCTAAAGCTGTGAATATTATATTTTTTTTACTGTGTGTTTTTTATCTGGTGACAAAAATTTTAAAATGAATTGAATATATTTTTAGGGTGCGTTTGGTTGAAGGGCGTCTTTTTAGGATTTGGGTTTAAAGAGAAAAAAACATGGTTGTTTAAATAGTATACTTTTAAAATTGGGAACCACGCATGGTTGTCTCTCACTTTTCAAAGGGGACTACTATACATACGGGGTCTACCCATGGGCCCTTACCTATTTTCACGGAATGTATAAGTCGACAAAGCAGACAATACAAGCGGCTGCAACATAAAGTCAACACACCCTCTCTACATAGAGTGGGTGGTTATAACCCAACCTTTTTCAAAAGGTATATTGTTAGCTAGGTTTTGTGTGGGTTTTGTGTTTTAGTGGGCCCTTTTTCACAGCTCTCTCTATCTCTCACTTCACACATTCTTTATTTTGTTTTATAATAATATTTTTTTTTAATATTATTATAAAATTAATTTAATAAATATAATTTCTCTCTCATAAACTTACACAAAATCTAAATCCGAAACAAAATTCAAATCTTATTCTAACCCCACTTATAAATCAAACGGGGCCTTAGTAAGATTTTAGCATTTATATATGTCATTTACAATTACACAATAAATGTAAGTACTTCAGATATATGAATCAAGGCGGCTTGTTCATTTTGATGGCTCTATGCAATAGTAAAAAACTGGACCCCCTAAATATATACAAGATTACATATACATAAAAGAACGATCGAATGTGCAGTTGTTTTTATTGACTTTTTCACCCATATCAAACTTAATTTTCTTTTGAAAAACAATTTTATCAAGGTAATAAATTAAATAATCATCTAACTAAACAAAATTGAGCAATTTAACCTTCAAAAATTGTTATTTTAAATGCTTGTTATTGAATTCGCAGTAACACCACTTCGATGCTAAGGCTAGTCGCAGCAATGAAGGTCGAGTGAGGGTCGACCTATGCAAATGACGGTCGCCCTTGATGTGGCAATGAGGGTCGGCGATAGTCGCGGTATTTCGGTCGAGATCACGACCGATGTCGTGAGTTTGTTTTGTGTGTGTTTTAATTAAATTAAAATGTATTTTTGTGGGGTATATTTTTTTTAGTGTAGGTCGTTTGTAGGTCGTCGGAGAGAGAATGCTAATGTAGTAGACAAAATGAAGGTCACCCATGGTCACTTGTGTGCATAGCCTAAGAGGAAAATGACAACCTACCCATCTACATTGAGATGTGAGACTAATTGATACATGACTATTCAATCCGCCCCATGGAGTGGGCTTAGGTCATAGGGCAATAGAGTGCCTCGTCGGTGTCCCTTAAACGAAAATTTTAATTTTTTAATTTTCGCTTGTATTAAGATTCGGCTAAAAATTTGCATGCTTGGGACTACATTATACTTTTTTGGTACCAAAATTATAATCCCTCCTTCATCCAATATAATTGTCTTTTTTATAAATAGATGGGTACAATGTATGTAATTTTCTATAGAGAAATGTTATAACAATATTTACAAAAGAATTTTCATAAAATGAAGTTAAACAAAATGATTTGTCATGAAACAAAAACTTAGTGAAGGAAGAAAGAAATGCCTCTCATTAGAAATTTATATCAAAAACTCCAATGTAAGCAGTGGAGAAGAATAAGGGTTAAAGTGTCATTTCATAGAGAAAAATCAACCATCATTAATTTTTAAACATTGTGCATTTGGCTCGAGACATTGATTTTGGTATGGAGAGGTAACTTCGTGTAGAGTTTTGTATTTCAAAGACAATGTACCCTAGTTGATGGTGAATAAAAAAAAGTATTGTTATTTATATCACTTCCCACCTCTTACCTCCTATTATCAGTTTTTGTTTCATATTTTTTTGTAATTTTAATGCTTTTAATTTGTCAACTTTTACATATTCTATTCCTTATTTTTAGTTTTATATTTTTATAATAATAACAAAATTATTAATAAAAAAAAAAATAATAATAAAATAAAATAAATAAAAAAATAAATAGTGGGTATTAAAATCCATTTTGAGGGTATGTATATAAAATATCTTGTAAACAAAAAAATATTTTGTGAGGAAAGTCACAAAGAAAGACTAGTAAAAGAAATAAAGCAAGGTGAAATTGAAACAGGAAGAGAGAAAAACCAAGAAGTTACTCATGTACGAGTTGAAGATACAAGATGGGGTTCTCATCAAGAACCATCACTAGTTTGATAAAAATGTTTCCGAAGGCTCTTAAGGTGATTCACTGTGTTGAGGAGGAAGATGATATTACCTCTAACTGTCGAACAACTACTAGTTTTATAAGGTATTTCAAAACACTTGATTTTTTTGTTTTATTGTTGCATATCTTGGGGCTCACTAATACATTGTCACAACATCTTCAAAAGAGCGATCAATCTATCTTAGAGGTTGTTTCATTGGTAAAAGTAACCAAAAGAGCATTGCAAGAATATAAGGCAACAGGTTTTGCTTCACTTTTGAAGAATGTAACTTCGTTTTATGGTAAACATGAAATTCAGATGGTGAATATGGCTGACTTTCATTGAAGAGGACGAATGGATAGAATTACAAATCATTATTTTGAGGTTGATATATTCAATACTGTTATGGATATGAAAATTTAAGAGTTTGGAGATCGTTTTAGTGAGGGAAGCACCGCTTTACTAGACTGTATGGTGGCATTGAGTCTACATGATTCATTTTCAGAATCTAGCATATCAAAGTTAGTGAAACTTAGTGAGATGTATCCACTTGATTTACCTTATAATGGAAGGTTAAAGGTGCGTTTGGTATGAGTATATGGGAATGGGGTTATGGGTTTCATAGTGATTAAAGGTGTTTGTTTAGTGGGCCCAGGAATGAAATGAGTATATCATAGCCATAGATTCATTACTCACCAATTTGGTGTCTATGAAATCCATTCCGTGGGCCCCTCTCTTTTCCACCACAAAATTCAAACATTTATACACTTTTTCATACCATATTTTCTCATCCAAACATAAACAATCGTAATGATACACTTTTTCGCATACATTGTCATTCTACCTCATACCAAATCCGATACCCATTGTGATTCCTAGCAACAAACCAAACAGCCCCTTAAGTCTTCCTATGGAACTTGGAGTCTATTGTGACAAATGGTAATTTTCACATTTTAAGTTAATAATGAATATTTATTTATTATTTTTAAGCCGAGCATTTCTATGCGTAATTGCATGTTTCTGAACATTTCTGAGCATTTTTGGGAGCTGTCCCGCATACTGTAGCTTACAGTCACTACTGAAAAAGTTTATTTTTGTCAGTAAGTATGAATTATTCTATTTTTGATAGTTACTGACAAGTTTCGTATTTAACTGAGAAGCTTTCTCGTATTTACTGAAAAACAACCCCACACGCGAACCGACAGCACAGTATATATGGTAGCAGTCAAATAAATGCATTTTTGAGCAAATAATAATATTTTATTATTATTCTAACGAAAACGTCAATAAAAACTTTATTTTGCGTGTACGTGTCCAAAAAGGTCAAACCGGGACTTTACCGTAACATTTAAGCTTAAACCGACACACGATACACCAACGAGGAGCAAAATCATTTTCCCTCCCCCTCTTGGCTCGTTTTACCGCCCACCTCCCCCACTACATGACAATAAAATTTTATCCTACTGTGTGTTAGTGGATGATGACATGCATGGATTTGTTTTTATACCCTAATTACTACACACATTCTAACACACATACATAACTATCCTCAAAACTTACCTAGATCATTTCCTACTCTTCTAACTCACGACCCAACATAAAAATCAAGATCTACAAAAATCTAGTGAAGTTTGAACTAATCGGGTTGTACTTTCAAGCTTAGGAGGTTATTTGGAACGTATCTTGGGTAAATTTGGTGTTCTTGGGTGTTTTGGAGCTCTCCTATTCGACTTACATACACATCCCACTGTAAGGATTTGAAGTTCCTTAATCTTGTGTTTCTCTTGTTTTACATAAATGTTAAACATCTTAATATCTAATAATATGTAACTATCTTTAAGTTTTGAAAACTATAAATGTGTTACTTGTTTTTTTTTTCAAACGACATACATGTACATATAATTTAGAGGTTGTGTTTTGAGCTTGTGTGGTGTCATTTGAACATGTTTAGCACTAATAAGCACCTTAAAAATAAGCTAAGGCTTATTTTGTAACAAATCGACATACGCATAAATATTATGAGCTTATTTGGACTTTTTGGACTAAAACTGACATAGAAAGTATCGATCTACAGAAAACATAAGTATTGGCTTATTTTTGGAAAAGTACTAGTTTAGTTTCAAAACTTATAAACACGAAACACAAATATATACACACTGTTACGTAAAGCCATTAGGTTACTAGGTTAAGCATTCGATATAAACAAACTGTTTGCTAACATTACACAAAAGTGGAGCTAGTCCACTGGTTGGGGCATTTGTACGTTGAGCAAGATGTCTGGGGTTCGATCCTAGTGCCTGACCTTTTTGCTATTTATTTGATTTTGGACTTTTCAACTCTTGGTACTTGAACTATTTGAAGATTAACTAATAGCTTTTATAATAAAATTTGTACTAAGTCCCTTTATTTAGTTACAATGTTTTAAATTATATTTTGACGAAGAATATTTTGCGGCACTAAATTTATGATGGAAAACTAATAATTACGGGCGGGTCATGCCCGATTTTTGTTAAAATCCTATACTTAGTATATTTTTAGTAAACCCGACTAGAAGACGAAAACTAAATAATACGAAATTATTTATAACAAATATAATATAAGCATTTTCTAATTTATTATCCACTAACTTAATATATATAAACACGTAAATATATATATATATATATATATATATATATATATATATATATATATATATATATATATATATATATATATATATATATATATATATATATATATATATACTGTACAACGTAAATGTTTATAATATAAATACTTAACGTAAGTATTTACTATTTTACCGATGACATATAATGTTTCACAAACACCTTAACGTAAGTATTTACTATTTTACCGATGACATATAATTTTTCACAAACACCTTACTTGTGAATACCTTCCGTACTTAGATGTCCGGTTGCTTTCGAACCGGAGACTCATTCGTCATTACTACTTCTGTATATTTACATACTTGTACGTTGTTCCAAGAGCCAATACTTATAAACACTTTGAACTGATTTAAACATAAACACTACCACATAAGCAACAATAAACATAACTACTTGAGAACACTTAAACTTATTTAAACTCATTGAGCCATGAATCAAATTAGTAAACTAAGACTTGCCATATTAATTTAGGTCGTGTGTCGATGCCACTCACTATCACTACTTGATCCTTTTCATTTTCAAACTGCTATTCACTGAGGTGAGTTTATAGCCCCATTTTTATACGTATTATTTTTATAAACCTTGGGGTGAGAAACATGCAAAACTGTTTTCATGGACCAAATTGAACTTTGTTGTTATACACACTGGTATGAGAATAACCTAAGTATGCTTGAATCCCATTGCGCCCACTATCATCAACTGTCAATTCCTGCTGGGAAGCGCGTATGATATAAATAGATCTATTGGGGGTGACTCCCCCGTTCGGTTGGCCCGGCAGGTCAACGCGAACGTATACCATGTCGGATTTTGCCGAGTGTCTGGGGATTAACACTCGCGGGCACCCTTTGTTTGCTATGCCAGCTTGGCATATTGTTTGTCTAGTTTCTATTGGATGAGCTTAGTGTTAGCATACAGAATGATTGTGATTGCTGAATTGTTTGCTATAGTCCATATGCGCTTATTTACTTGAAACCTATGAACTCACCAGCGTTAGCTGACTTTTAGCATGTTTTTCTCAGGTGTTTAAGATTGTATTCATTGAAGGCATGGCATGGCATTGGTCATAAGTTTTCTAGAAATGTTTTTGCTTATGCGTTAAACTCTGAATTGGGACGGTCAGGTTAAATGGGCCTTGTTTTAATTGAATTGAACTTGATGTACGACAATTAACTTTGGAAATGTAAACTATTTTAAAATGGATTTTTAATCCGTTCTCTATATCTTTGTGTTGTGATTATCGATTTAGTAGCACCCAAATATGTATGCTTCCGCAAATCCTGATTTTGGGGGTGTTACATCTATTATCAGATTATGCGTAATGATAATGATTTTTTTAACTTGGATAGCATTGCCAAACTTGCTAAGAAGATGGTGGATAAGAAAAAGCATACATCTCATCATTTGGTTTATCGGTTGTTGAAGTTGATTAAATCTTGCTTGTTGCTACCGCTACGGTTGAAATATGTTTTTTTTTCAAAAATGAAGCTCATTAAAACTGATTTGCTTAATCGGATGAGCGATGATTATTTTAACGGCGCTTTAACTTGTACTATATAGAATGAAGAACTTATTAATGTTAAAAATAAGGGTATACGTAAGCGTTTTTTTGCTATAAAAGATCGTAAGATCCCTGATTAGAAGGTAATATGTTCATTTATTTATTGTTTTAATGAATTCTTTGTTTTCATTCTTTTTTTAAATCTATTATATTATGGTTAAAAAAATTTGTGCACCCGGTCATCTTAGATCCTTGTTCTGTCCCTGCTTCAGAAAGTTATTTAGTTTTTTTAGAGTTTTGCTACACCCTCCTACCATTTCATCCTACAAATCCTTCTACACGAACAACAATATTATACTATAGTTTTTTCCCACTCATTCTCTCTTTGCATCTAAACCGTCAATTCTAACACATGACTGGATCCTGTCAGTAGACGAATTTGTAGGATGTTTTAGCAGGAATATTTAGCATTTCTCTTTTATTTTTAATGATTCTAATTGCTATGTGAATCACGTTTTTTTAATGTAGTGTACAAAACTACGAATACTACATGCACTTTAATGATTCCAATTGCTATGTGAATCACGTTTTTGCTTTTTAACATAGCAACGTGACATAAAGGGAGGTAGGTTTTGTAGAAATCCACAACTCAATACTCTTTAATTAATAAAAATCAACCAAATTGTTCTCAAACAGATTACAATCAACACAACACTTGATCTTAATCAAGCAATCAATACAACAGCAGAACAACAATAAGTATTTGACCAAGATGATCAGAATACTATCTAGGGTTTCTTAGGAATGAATAAGAGAGCGTTTATCTTTTATGAGAGAGAAAATTATTCAGCTCAAAAGTGAGGAGATGAGCTGAGAATTCAGCTTATATACTCCCAGCTCCAAGTCTTAAGATATTGCACCAATCAGTCCTTCATTCTTTACAAAATAGCCCTTCCGTGTTTTTCCTTTATTATCTCTGCCATATGTCTTTCTACTTATGTGCAAAACCAACCTAGCATCACCTCAATAATCCAAAGGACTAAATCTGAAATACAAAACAAACCAAGTTAGTCCCTCAGGTTATCATCAGATATCAGATGAGGTCCTATTTTCCAACATCCCCCCTTCATCTAATATCTGATAGATATCTATTAAAACCAGTTTTTTGACCAAGTTTTTATGTTGTAATGTATCCAACCCTTTGTGTTGATGCAAATAATGTTCTAAAAAAAGGTTATTTATATCTTTCGATTACTTCACGTTTTGAGGATGACAAAATGTGAAATCACATTCCGTTAAAATTAACGTAAACAAGTTTTTAATCGGAAGATCCCGTTTCTACGCAAATCACTCTAGAACAAATTTACAACTTGAAAAATGATCAAAGAAGTGAATTTGTGTTTTGAGACTTCACATTTTAATGGGACAAAACATTTTTTCAAAAATAACACATGACAAATTATTTTTGAAATATTAAGAAATGTTTTAATGGAAAAATATGTTTGAAAATCACAACAGCTATTTCCCCCCCCCCCCCAAAATCAGCTCCAACCTTCCCCAAATAAGTTTTCACAAGAAAAGACAAAATTTGGAGCGTCCTAGTCTAGGACGGCTCCACGGTTCCACTAAACTTAGTAGAGCCGTGGCATGTTTAGTGGAGCCGTCCGTACTATTTTTTCTGTAACGTTCAGATTTTCTTTGCCTATAAATACCAACCCCTTTCATAGATTTTAGGCATCCTTACACACACAAAACTTTATGAGTTGAATACTCTCTTCACACTTTCTTTCTTAGATCATTTAGGTTAGTTTTTCTTTTGTTCAAGAGTGATCCAATCATCCTTCAAGTGATCCTCTTCATTCCTCTTCACTTGCAAGAGAAGAACACAAGTATCCAAGTTGATACAAGGTGTTACCATTCCTCTTCATTATCAAGAGAAGAACACAAGTGTCCAAGTTGATACAAGGTGTTATCATTCCTCTTCATTAGCAAGAGAAGAACTCAAGGTATTCAAGAAGATACAAGAGTTGTAGTTGTTAGGTTTTGTAACACTTGTTACATCCTTGTTGTATCTTAGCATACATCAAGATTATCTTTCTTTTGTGAGAGTGTGAGTGAAGATCATTGTGATCTTAAGAGATAGTGAAGATCTCTTAAAGCCATTGGGCTTGTGTGTGAGTGATCAAAGGATCTAGAGTAGTTAGATTAAGTAGAGTGAAGTGAGAGTTGATCTTTGTGATCGTGTTGAGATCGTGGTGATCTCTTGAAGCCATTGGGCTTATGTGTTTGGTCACGTGGACCTTGGTAGATTGGTGCTAGCTAAGATTAGCACTCGACATTTAGCTTAGTGTCGGTAATAGGATAAGCGACGTGTACGGTTTTCTCCGCCTGAAGGGAGGTTGTTGACATAGTGCTTGAAACTCTCGAGTGTGGTACTCGGGGAGTGGAGTAGGGCGAAGAAGAGATTCGTAGTCGAACCACTATAAATCCTTTGTCTCGGTTTGATCTTTCCAACTCTACTCTTTACTTTCATTATTTTATATTAGTTAGTTTAGTGTGTAGTTCATATTGGTGATGATTGATTACACATAGAGTTCGAATCAAAGTTTCCAATAGCTAACTTTTAAAACAAGATTTTTAAAAGAATTTTAAACCGGTAAACTATTCAACCCCCCTTCTAGTTTCCCACAATTGGTATCAGAAGCCACGTCAGTCAAGATTTTAAAGTATATTGTATTTTAAAACTTGAATCGATCAATGGATTCCGACAAATATCTAGAAGGGCAATCTATGCAAAGACCACCACTTTTCGAAACCGATTGTTTTATTTATTGGAAAACAAGATTCGAAACATATGTGAAATCAAAAGACATTGATCTTTGGCATGTTAATACCGAGGGTGACTTTCAACCTATTCAAATGAATCCGGAAACTAAAAAGGATGAAATAGTTTCTTATGATAAACAGATTGATGAACTTAAAAGGAAATTAGCCAAAAATAATGAGGCTAAAATGATGATTTATAATGCTTTGCCTAAAAAGGAATTTGAAAGAATTTTCATGTGTAATACGGCAAAAGATATTTGGAAAACTTTGTTAGTCACTCACCAAGGTAATAACCAAGTCAAAGAGAACAAGATAGATCTTCTTGTTTAACAATATGAACAATTTTCCATTTCGGAAGATGAGTCAATAGATAATGCTTTTGCTAGATTTAATACTATTATCACTAGTCTTAAAGCTCTTGATGAAGGTTACTCTAGCAAGAATTATGTTAGGAAGTTTCTTAGGGCTCTACATCCTAAATGGAGAGCAAAGGTCACCGCCATAGAAGAGTCAAAGGACTTGGCGACTTTGTCACTCAATGAACTTATAGGAAACTTGAAAGTTCACGAGATGATAATCAAGAAGGACTCTGACATAGTCAAAGGCAAAAGCGAGACAGTTAGGTCTCTAGCATTGAAAGCGAAGAAGGAGTCTAGTGATGAGGAATGCTCGAGTTTCGATAGTGAAGATGAGGAATATGCATTAGCGGTTAGGGACTTTAAAAAGTTCTTTAGGAGAAGAGGTAGGTTCGTTAGGCAACCTCGTGATGAGAAGAAGACATCACAAAAGAACCATGTTGAAAAGAAAGGGACAAGTGATAGGAAGTACTTTAGGTGCGGAGATCCTAATCACCTCATAGGAGAGTGTCCCAAACCACCGAAATTCAATAACCAACGAGCTCTCATAGGAGGCTCCTGGAATGATAGCGGTGATGATGAAGAAAAGAAGCCCAAGGACGAAACATGTCTAATGGCTCATACTTCAAATGAGGTACGTTACGATTACCCTGATTTTGTAGATGATAACTCGTCAATAGATGATAACATACTAAATGACGAACATAATAATCTATGCAAAATTGTTTCAAAAATGCTAAGTAGAAACAAATCACTAAAATCAAAATTGCATGAACTTGAAGTAGAAATTTTAGGACTAAAGGAACAAGTCAAAGGACTTGAAACATATAAAGAATTAGACATAGATTGTGAGTCATGCATAAATCTTCAAGCAGAAAATGAGAAACTCAAGGAAAATGCAATTAGAATCACTAGGTTCAAAAAGGAAACAGAAAATGCTTCGACAGATAAAACAAATCAAGTAAAATCTGTCAAACCCACGAATTCTGTCAAATCCCCAGACGGCACCACTAAAGGTACCAACGGTACCATTAAACCTAACGGAACCGTGGTACCGTCTAACACTGGAGACAGAACTGAGTCTAATTTCAAAAACAAATCAGGTCCTAAACCAACTTACATAATTGTAAATGGTACAAAGGTCTCTATTGCTAGTATAGAGGAAGTAAAAAAATTTTACAAACCTATGTCAAACCCCAGACCTGGATTTGTAAAAACCAATAGGTCTAAGACTCCTCCACCTAGAAAAACATGCACTCTCAAACCTCGGTCAAGAACTCCTCTACCTAGACGTAACTCTAGAAGACAAAGTTTTCCAAGTAACTATCCCGTAAGTTGGAATGACTGTCAACTACAAAGTTACTTGCCATGGGAAATTTGCCGTCAGTTCCAACATCCTAACCACATGCAAGTAATGCATGGGATGTTTAATGCTAACCACTTTGGACCCATGAGATATTGGGGACCAAATGTTTGAATGTTTGTCTTTTGCAATAGATATGCTTGGGAATTGACTTGGAGCCTGACGAATGGGTCAAGGATAGTGGATGCACTAACCATATGACGGGTAACCGAAGTTTATTCTCATCATACAAGGCATACAACGGAGGTAATGTCACTTTTGGTAGCAAACTTAAGGGCAACATTATAGGGAAAGGTACGATCACTCAAAACTCCCTCACTATTAGAAATGTTGAGCATGTAGATAACTTAGGATTTAATTTGCTTAGCATTAGTCAAATGGTAGATAATAAGTGTAGAGTTATATTCTCTGAAGAGGGTAGTGAGATAATTAAGGATGGTAAAACCATAAGCAAAGGAGTTAGGAAAAATGGTTTATTTGTTATGAAAATAGGAAATAAGCCTCAGGATAGGATATGCTTAGCAACCATAGATGATAATTCAACTCTATGGCATAGGAGGTTAGGTCATGCCAATATGCGTTTGATACAATCATTGGCATCTAAGGAATTAGTTAGAAACCTACCTAAGATTAAGTTCGACAAACACTTTTGTGATGCTTGTAAAGTTGGAAAACAAGCTCATTCAAGTCACAAAGCTAAGAATATGGTCTCGACCTCTAGATGCCTAGAACTCCTTCACATGGACTTATTCGGTCCATCCGCCGTACGGAGCTACGGAGGAAATTACTACACCTTAGTAATAGTTGATGACTATTCTCGGTATACTTGGACTAGATTTCTTAAGAATAAGACTCAAGCTTTTGAGGAATTTGAAATCTTTAGTAGGAAAGTCCAAAACCAACTAGGATGTATAATAGTCGCTATTAGGACGGATCATGGTCGGGAATTTGATAATGAAGTGCAATTTGGAGTATATTGTGATGCTAATGGTATTACTCACAATTTCTCGGCTCCACGCACTCCACAATCAAATGGGGTTGTAGAGCGGAAAAATCGTACTCTACAAGAGATGAGTAGAACGATGTTGAATGAACAATCAATTCCGCAAAAGTTTTGGTGTAATACGGTGGACACCTCAACTTATAATCTTAATAGGATTCTAATTAGATCTATCCTAGGAAAAACCCCATATGAAATCATGAAAGGTAGAAAACCTACTCTTGATTACTTTAGAGTGTTTGGAAGCAAGTGCTTCATACTAAACACTAAAGATTACCTCACCAAGTTTGACCCAAAGTCTTACGAAGGTATCTTTCTAGGTTACTCCCAAAATAGTAAAGCCTATGTTGTCCTAAATAGAGAAACCATGAAAGTCGAAGAATCACTCAACATGACATTCGATGAAAGTCCTCCACAAACTAAGACATCACCTTTGGTGGATGATGACTTAGATGAGGATGAAGCCATTAGGGTCAATGGCAAGAAAACCTTAGAAGATGACATTGAGGATGAAATAGTTGAAGTTGACGAAATTGTCAACATTAAGGAATCCAAAAACCATCCTATTGAAAATGTCATAGGTAATTTAAACCAAAGAACCCTTAGGTCACTGATCCGTGCTAAAACGTATATGTAAATAATATCAGACGGATACACGTGAATAAAGACAAATTAACCCTTTAGGAAAAAGGCTAACTTGCAAAAACTCACGTTTGTGTGTGTGATACCAGGTAAGTGATTACCCGGGTCGTGTCCCAGCGAGGAGTGAATGGACAACCGTTAGAGATTTGGATTAAAGTGACTGATGAGTGGGATAAGAAATTTTTGCTTTTTTATGATGTTCTAATTAAATAATGAGAAACAAATTCTCAAAATAAAATTAAGGTTAAAACAGATTATATTAAAACGCGTTACGGGAATTATAAAAACGCGACTAAAAAGTGAAATATTAGAAAACTAATCCTACAAGTGCAAAATTATTTTTCTTAAATCCTAAATAATAAAAGAAAATTTTAGAAAAAAGATTTATATTTTTTTGACTTTTATATTTTTTATTATGAATTAAAAACTAAATTTAAAAGAAAAATTAATTAAAAATACTAAAACTATTCTAAAAATTCTGAAACTTTTTCTAATATTACTTAATGATATGACAGACCTATGAAAAATATGAACAAGGTATCAGCTTATTCTAATAAGCTGATAATAAGCAAAATGAAAAATAAGCTTAATTAAAAAAAACAAGTTTAAATAAAAAAGGGTGCAAGGCTATTACAGATAAAGACCCTAGGGCAGATGGTTGAGTGTGTGTGTGTTTATCTGAGAGACCAGGGTTCGAATCCCACCCCTGACCTTTTTGCTTTTATTTTATTTTTTTTTTATTTTTCTTTTTGAAACTTGAAAAGCACTAACCAATAAGCATTTTCCTCAACTGACACTTTTTGTGAAACTCACAAATAAGCCCAGAAATAAGCTATATAAGCAGAACAGTTGGTTCAAATGAGGAATAGCCCAAGCTTTTTGATGAAAAGCTGTATAAGCTTAAAATAAGCTTAAGCAAAGATGAAATAAGCACAACAACCAATAATAAGCTAGGATAGAACAGAATAAGCCACAAAATGTAAGAAATAAGCACTGAGAAAAGCCAAAAAGCACAATGGTCTGCTGATATAGGTTTGGTGCAGGGCAAGTCCAGAGGGTAACTTTTGGACTTAAAAATAAGCACTAAAACAATCACTAAATTCCACAAAAGCTGTTGATTTATTAAAGTAGAACTAGCAAGGATTCTAGAGAACCAAAATTCAGACCAAGGGAAGCCTTTTTACTACTTAAAAATAAACTGAGAAAGAAGCTTTTCATAACAAGTATGTACTGATCAATCAGTACATGCTTGAGTGATAGGGGAACTTTTGAGCTTAATTTTAAGGTTAAATAAGCTAAGCTATGTTCTGGATTTTGGAATAAGCAAAGATCACCTAGTAAGCTACTTAGAAACCAAAAATTAAGAGCTGAATAACAAATAAGCACTTGTAAATGGCCTATAAATGTTATGCAGACTGTTTATGTGTGTCTGATGTGCAGACTTGTGCAAATGGCACAAATCAAAAGGAACCTTAACCAACTTTTGGCAGTACTCTAAATGCAATCAAAGGACCTCAGAAAAGCTACAAATAAGGGCCAAAAGAGCTAGAGCTTATTAAAAGCTTATTTGATCCTTTGAGTTTCTAAGATTTCACTAACAATCTCAAAACTACACAAGACTTTAAAATAACTTAAAAACTCCTACAAACTACTTATATTACCTAATTTAAACAAGATCAAAGTCAGGCAAATGGTCAATGAACAGGAACAACCCATTTTGACCCATTTTGAGTTTTTAACCCAAACAGCCCTTTATGGGGTCTGTTATGGTTTTTCAAAAGCAACAGCTATGTATAAGCTAGGATTCTGGATTTTACTGATTCACTATCTTACTTAAACTCTAATAAGTAACTTTCAAAAGGTAAATAAGCAGTAGAATAAGCTATGCCTTATTTGGCTATTTTTGGCTTTTTATAAGTTTTTTAAGCAAAATAAAGAACTCACTATTAAATACTTATGAAACTGAAGTAATATAATTAAGAACTTGAAATAAGCAGTAAGTAACAATTATAAGCTAATATTAAGCTATTGCACATTGATATGGAACAATAATGAAAATCATGAAAAAGCTTACAACTGAAATGGGTGATAGATCAATGAGCTAAGGATCAGAACTTTCCTAGCTTATCAACCACAAGCTAGAAACCCTATTAAAACCTTCCTGAATAGCTTATCATTCAGAACTGCTTATCTTGGCTTATTTGTTGACTTCCTTGACTTTTTGTTGACCAAACTAGAATCCTTGAATTTGAACTGAGGTGGACTTATCATAAGCTCACTATAAGCTATGTTAAGC
This sequence comes from Artemisia tridentata subsp. tridentata, assembly GCA_021014915.2. Taxonomy (NCBI): domain Eukaryota; kingdom Viridiplantae; phylum Streptophyta; class Magnoliopsida; order Asterales; family Asteraceae; genus Artemisia; species Artemisia tridentata. The sequence goes on along the minus strand of CP139505.1, from coordinate 62,759,705 downwards.
TTAAATGAGCTTATTCAACAATAAAAGGAGCTTTTGCAATATCAAATTAACTTAATACGAATCAACAGTGATACTTAGATTTTGAAATTTCATTAACTCTTGCAATTAGAACAACACTGATTAAATTAAACATAAAAGAGTTTAAACAAACTTGAATTGATATAAAAAACTTAAATTACAACTGATTAAAGATTAAAACTATAATACGATTCAAAATTAAAACTAACTGCCAATTAAGGCTATATTGTGGTCCTATATATACAAAACTAAGATGGGATAGGACCTATCTTCTTCTCTGGTTCCTTCTGCACCCTTGGATTGCCTTGAGATGATCTCAGCCTTCAAAACTAAATTTGGCGCCAAAATTGAGATAGTGGAAAAATCCACTATCTCTGATGGAGTGAAATGGGGAAGAAGCATTTAATGTATTTTGGCTTGTTAGGTGAAGTGAGATAAGGGTGGAGGGGGTGGATGTGTCAGGATAAGGCGGTGGCTATGGTGGTTTCTGGTATGGTTTTGGGCGGGCAAACGGTTTAGAAGAAAGGTTTGACCAAGGGTCAAACCTTTTGTTTAACTAAAAAGGTCGGGTTGGGTATTTGGGTGGATTGGGCTGGGTTTATTGGCTGGGTTGGATTTAGGATAGGTTGGGTTTATTTGTTTGGTCCGGTTTAGTGAATTAGGATTAGTAATGGATTTTAGGTTAAACCTTAGGGACCAATGTTGTAATATCCTGAAAATCCATGGACTAAAACTGTCAAAAATCAAAACTATATCCAGGGACCATTTGTGTCATTTTGGGATTTTGGGGGTTGACTTTGACTCCGTCTTTGACTTTCGTCTTCACTTGATCAAATGCACAATTATTGTCGAGTCGATCCAAAAATGCTCGTTTTTATTCCGTTTTCAATCCTTTTGCACATGAAATAGATAAAAACACAATTCAAGGATATTTTCTGTATTTTGAAGCATTTCTGAGTGTTTTTAAATGTTTTTGCAGTTCAGATGGGACAAAAATGATGAGTATTTACACACTCATCAGTCACAAACAGAAAACAAAAGTAATTTCTTTTGTTTCATATCAACCGTAGAACCTAAGAATGTAGGTGAAGCGATTAAGGATGAAAGTTGGATACTTGCCATGCAAGAAGAACTTAATCAATTCACCGCAAACCAAGTTTGGGATTTAGTACCTCTTCCTAAGAATCAAACAATCATAGGAACTAAGTGGGTGTTTAGGAATAAACTCGACGAAAATGACGTCGTAGTTAGGAATAAGGCAAGGTTGGTAGCACAAGGCTATAACCAACAAGAGGGAATAGATTATGATGAAACCTATGCACCCGTAGCTAGATTAGAATCAATTAGAATACTCCTTTCCTATGCTTGTGCCTTAGACTTTAAACTATACCAAATGGACATAAAGAGTGCGTTCCTTAATGGTTATATCAACGAGGAGGTGTATGTTGCACAACCTCTGGGATTCGTTGATTTCGAATATCCGAATCATGTTTACAAGCTCAAGAAAGCACTCTATGGTCTTAAACAAGCTCCTAAAGCTTGGTATGATAGACTGAAAGCTTTCTTGATTGAACATGAATATACCATGGGAAAGGTTGATAACACACTCTTCACAAAGAAAAGAGATTCACATCTCATCATTGTTCAAATATATGTCGACGACATTATATTCGGATCAACATGTTCTGAGATGTGCGATGATTTCTCTAAGATCATGCATGACGAGTTTGAGATGAGCATGATGGGTGAATTGAACTTCTTCCTTGGTTTACAAATAAAACAAATGGAAGATGGTATCTTCTTTAATCAAGCTAAGTATAGTAAAGAAATGCTTAAGAAGTATAGTTTAGAAGAGTCTAAGCCCATGAAAACCCCCATGTCCACGGAAATAAAACTCACGAAAGATGAAGAAGGTGAGTCCGTGGATAGCACTAAGTATAGAGGTATGATAGGAAGTTTACTATACCTCACGGCAAGTAGGCCCGACATCATGTTTAGTGTCTGCCTTTGTGCTCGCTTCCAAGAGGATCCCAAAACCTCTCACCTTGAAGCAGTTAAGCGTATCTTCTGATACATTAAAGGCACTATACACTTGGGATTATTCTATCCCAAGGGGACCGGTGTAGAAACTGTTGTCTATGCCGACTCTGATCATGCGGGAGATTATGTGGATCGAAAGAGTACGAGTGGCGTTTGTACCTTCATGGGTTGTTGCTTAACTTCTTGGTTCTCCAAGAAACAAATGGCTCTTACTATCTCCACAACCGAAGCCGAGTACGTAAGCGCCGGAAAGGCATGTCAACAAGCACTATGGATGAAACAAGCCCTTATAGACTATGACATTCATTTAGATGACATCCCCATTATGTGTGATAATAAAGGTGCTATTGACTTGAGCAAGAACCCCGTTTAACACTCCCGTACTAAACATATCGAAATTCGCCACTACTTCCTTCGTGATAATGTTCAGAAAGGAAATATTTCTATTAAGAAAGTTCCTTCTCAGGACAATATCGCAGACATCCTTACCAAACCTCTCAAACGAGAATCCTTTAACTACCTTCGTCTAGGTCTAGGAATGATGGAACATGTTCCATAAACCTCATGACTCTTGAAGTCATCTCGTGTGTCTCGTTAAGTCTAGTTTAGGTTTCCTAGTCAAAGGAATTTATTAGGTATAAATTCCTTCCTCGTGTCATAGAGTCTCTCTAAAACAGCGAGACTTATTCGTCAAACATCAAAATGGGACAGAAAACCATCCCTGCAGATACACGGCTCCACTAAATGTGGCACAACACCATTAAATTTAACGGTACCGTGGAACCGTGCATCTGGAACATTCCGTATTTCAGTTCCCCTTTTCCACACCACTCATTCCAAACCCTCATAACCTCAGCAACTGCTGTCATAACTTAACCTCACACCCAACACTTAATTACACCCCTTCAAGATCCTATTCGAGACATTGAGTTTCAAGATCCTCAATCATTCTCATCCTTTTCAACAAAAATTGTAAGTCATCTTACTCCAATTTTTTAATTTTGGGTCTAGGGTTTATGCATTGATGAAAATTGAATTGGGGTTTTTCAACTTTTTTTTTTCTAAGAAATTTTCAATTAGAAGTCATCAACACCAAAATATTTCAAAATCTTTGGTACCAAAACATTGAGGTTACCAAACACCCCAATCCCATTATTTTCAAAATCTCACGAAACTAGGACCATGAAATTGTTCTTTTCATGCATTATTGATGCAAACTAAAAACACTTTCTCATGCATACAAGATCTCACAAATCATGATCGAACTACATAATCAATATGTAGTCTTCGACTTATTTGCTTGAGCAAAAGTAAAATTAAGAGTGTTTGGGTAATCTCATTATTTTCTTTTGAGTCGAGATTGCCGCACCTTCACATAGTTTGCATATAGGCACACACTAGGCATGTGCATATAATGCAACTATTCTTAATACTAATTTTTCCTAAAAACACTTTTATAGGAAACAAAAATGTCTCATGAATATGATTTTGATCATCTCCTAACCGACACCTACACACCCCAAATATCACAAGAACCCACAACTCCCGGTAACCACATTCGTGCCTATGTCAATCTTGAAACCCGTCGGTTTCATGAAGGCCGTGTCGTTGATCCATCCCTTGTTTATCATCGGGACATCAACACTTCTTTTAGAGCTATAGGATTCGATTGCTTACTCCACATAAACGAGCACATTTGTCCTTGCTTTATGTTGGAATTCTTCTGACAAGTTGAACTCGTACGTAACGAGGATCAATCCTTGTCTCTTTGGTTTTGGGTCAGAAATTTTAAATTTATCCTAACCCTTGAGCAATTTGCTCAAATCCTTCAAATCCCAAATCATGGGCAATGTGCCTATACTGAGGATTGGTGTCTTGAGTCACTCTTCAACTATCGTGAAGAGAATAGTCCATATTGTTCCTACATACCCTCTCCCACCGAACTAACCAAAATCATCCGTACTCATAAGTACTCCTCTTATCCTAATCCAACGAAAATTCGTTTGGAAGAGGTGCGTCATGAACTACTTTCTTGGGCAGTCATCCTGCGAGAAAATGTTCTAATTCTAACAGGAAATCGTGAGCAACTCCCGGCGTGTTGTGCTCATATGATCTACTGTCTCCTTACCCAACAACCATACAATCTCGCTTTCTTCTTCGCTAAGCGAATTGTACATCTCAAGGGTAACAAGAATAAATTGATACCCTATGGGATGTTCCTAACCCGCCTCTATCACCACTTCATGAACCTACACCCTTACCTTCATGGTCCTCAATACTCACTTTACACACCAGTCATGAAACCCATAACCGGTCATACGTGTCAACCATTCTCATTTCTGAATCCTTTACCCATTATGCACCCTTTGATGATCCAAATCATGAGAATGAGATAAATGTTCAAGACGGGCATGTAACAAGAATGGGAGAAAGCTCAAGTCATTAGTAGTTATGAAGAGATGTATATCTCCTACTAGGGCTTATTCTTAATAGACTATATTAGGAATTAATACTCTAATTATCTTGCATGCTTAGTACTAAATCTATCACCATGCATGAATGATTTATGTGATATTTGGATGTTAGTTTATCTTGTCCTTTATGCTTGCATGCTTATGATTATCTTGGAAAATTGCTTGATAATATTTATGTGCTAGATGTAGCATTGTAGGGGACATATTAGGAAAACAAAAACTTAGTGAGTTGAGGCACTATCATTTCCAGGAACTAGTTCCCCTAGAAAACATCCCCCTAGCTGCCCAGAACTAGCCTCAACAGAAATTTTCGTGACAATAGTGTCACGGTACCACTAAATAGGGACGGTACCGTTAAATTTAACGGTACCGTGGGTCATTTAGAGGAAACGTGTCTCTGTTTGACGGATTTTTACTGTTCCTCCTAGAATCCCTGCAACCCTAACCTCAAACCTGCAAATTTTGCAACCTCACACACACCCTAAGATTCCCTTACTACACCATAGGACACTCCCATCAACTTTAATTCAAATTTCACCCAACTTGCCTATTTATGGCCTCACCCTTGCAAGCTTATCTTGCACTTCACCTTCAACCTCCCATCACACAAACACCATGTCTTCCACACAAGGCTCCACCTCTCACATCTCCAAGAAGCCTAGGATAACCGTGAAACCACCCTCAAAACCACTCTTTGTGGATCTCACAAAAGATGATGAAGCTATGACACCACCTTCCCAAGCCACTCCTTACTCACCATCACCACCTAATGCACCCTCTAAAACATCCTCTTCCTACACAACATCTTCATCATCCTTTAACACAACATCTTCTATGGAGTACACACTATCCCCCATAACTCCATTGGACTATGGCATGCTAACTCCATCCCCAACAAACTCACCGCCACCACCTTCTCCTATCATGGCACAACCCATCCAACCCCATCCCTTTGATTTACATAGGGCTAATTGCCTATGTTGTCTTCATAACCGTAATCTCATCTTCTTCTTAAGAGACGAGATTCACTTCATGTTCTCTTTTATAGAACATCTCTTAACACCACCACCACCCTAAATGATGCCACAATCTCCACCACCTCCTAACCCTAACAACTAAACATGCCGTTGTTTAGTTTCTCACCAATAAACCCTTAGGAACTTTTTTGGAAATGAAGCTTGCCTTTAGTCATTAGGGATTTAGGTTTCCTATTGTCTCTTTTATGCTTCTTATGTAAGTCATACCTATGTATGACATTTGCTTTTATGAATGAATGCTTTCATTTTATGTGGATGCTTAGCTACTTAGTCATTCATTTTGTGGTTGGATATTTGTCTTAGGTGCTACATGTTAGATATTGTATATATATCATCTAACCTTGTTTTGTAGCACGAATCCTTGCTCGATTCCTTGGTATTCTCCAAATGAGGGGGAGTATACGTCAAGGGGGAGCTTTAGTTACCTTTTTGATTAGACAAAAAGGGGGAGAAATGGGAGTAAACTCATTAAAAACTTGTTAAAACTAATTTTAACTTAAAATGAGTTTATATTTTGTCATCATCAAAAAGGGGGAGATTGTTGATGCAAATAATGTTCTAAAAAATGTTATTTATATCTTTCGATTACTTCACGTTTTGAGGATGACAAAATGTGAAATCACGTTACGTTAAAATTAACGTAAACAAGTTTTTAATCGGAAGATCCCGTTTCTACGCAAATCACTCTAGAACAAATTTACAACTTGACAAATGATCAAAGAAGTGAATTTGTGTTTTGAGACTTCACATTTTAATGGGACAAAATATTTTTTCAAAAATAACACATGACAAATTATTTTTGAAATATTAAGAAATGTTTTAATGGAAAAATATATTTGAAAATCACAACAGCTATTTTCCCCCCCAAAATCAGCTCCAACCTTCCCCAAATAAATTTTCACCAGAAAAGACAAAATTTGGAGCGTCCTAGTCTAGGACGGCTCTACGGTTCCACTAAATTTAGTGGAGCCGTGGCATGTTTAGTGGAGCCGTCCGTACTATTTTTTCTGTAACGTTCAGATTTTCTTTGCCTATAAATACCAACCCCTTTCACAGATTTTAGGCATCCTTACACACACAAAACTTTCTGAGTTGAATACTCTCTTCACACTTTCTTTCTTATATCATTTAGGTTAGTTTTTCTTTTGTTCAAGAGTGATCCAATCATCCTTCAAGTGATCCTCTTCATTCCTCTTCACTTGCAAGAGAAGAACACACGTATCCATGTTGATACAAGGTGTTATCATTCCTCTTCATTATCAAGAGAAGAACACAAGTGTCCAAGTTGATACAAGGTGTTATCATTCCTCTTCATTAGCAAGAGAAGAACTCAAGGTATTCAAGAAGGTACAAGAGTTATTGTTGTTAGGTTTTGTAACACTTGTTACATCCTTGTTGTATCTTAGCATACATCAAGATTATCTTTCTTTTGTGAGAGTGTGAGTGAAGATTATTGTGATCTTAAGAGATAGTGAAGATCTCTTAAAGCCATTGGGCTTGTGTGTGAGTGATCAAAGGATCTAGAGTAGTTAGACTAAGTAGAGTGAAGTGAGAGTTGATCTTTGTGATCGTGTTGAGATCGTGGTGATCTCTTGAAGCCATTGGGCTTGTGTGTTTGGTCACGTGGACCTTGGTAGATTGGTGCTAGCTAAGATTAGCACTCGACATTTAGCTTAGTATCGGTAATAGGATAAGCGACGTGTACGGTTTTCTCCGCCTGAAGGGAGGTTGTTGACATAGTGCTTGAAACTCTCGAGTGTGGTACTCGGGGAGTGGAGTAGGGCGAAGAAGAGCTTCGTAGCCGAACCACTATAAATCCTTTGTCTCGGTTTGATCTTTCCAACTCTACTCTTTACTTTCATTATTTTATATTAGTTAGTTTAGTGTGTAGTTCATATTGGTGTTGATTGATTACACATAGAGTTCGAATCAAAGTTTCCAATAGCCAACTTTTAAAACAAGATTTTTAAAAGAATTTTAAACCGGTAAACTATTCAACCCCCCTTCTAGTTTCCCACACTTTGGTTAGGATATCTGCAATTTGATTTGCAGACTCCACTTTTACAGTTTTAACAACACCATTCAAAAAAATTTCTCTTACGAAATGTAAGTCAATCTCAAGATGTTTAGTTCTTTCATGAAATAAAGGGTTGGCTGCAATCTTAATTGCAGAGTTACGGTCACAATTAAGTGGAACAGGAAGGAAATTTTCATGTTTTAAATCCTTTAAGATTTTAAGAATCCAAATTACTTCACTTGTAACTAAAGCAAGAGCTCTATACTCTGCTTCAGTTGAAGATTTTGTGAGAGTAGATTGTTTTTTACTTTTTCAAAAAACAAGATTGTTATTTAGAAAAACAAAAAAATGAGTAACAGATCTCCTGGTAACAACACATTTAGCCCAGTCTGCATCTGAATAAGCAGTTAAAGTCATACCTGGGCTTTTAGCAATCTGAATACCCATACCTGGAGATCCCTTAAGATATCTCAATATCTTAAAAGCAATCCTGAGATGAGACTTAAGAGGACAATGCATAAACTGACTCAAACAATGCACAACATAAGAGATATCTGGTCTGGTGTTAGTCAAATAAATCAATTTCAGAAATGCAATTGCCAGTGATAATAATATCATCTACATAAACAAGCAAAGCAAGAAAAACACCATTAACAGACTTAGTGTATAAAGAGTAGTATAATTGTAAAACCCTAAAAATCTAAAATGTGCTAAAAGACCAAATTGCCCTTGCAAGTTTAAAAATTTATTTAAGAACTTATAAAGTATCGAATCGATCCCAAACTTCTGGCAATGCACAAGATATATTACCAAATAATTTTGACAACTTTATTTAACTCTTATACAAGTGACAAAATGACCATAATACCCCTAATGCAAACCGAATGGAATTTAATTAGTTTTATAAGAATTTAAAATGTTTTAAAAATAGGTAAATAAGGAAGAAATAAATCAAATAAATTCCTAACTAATTTGGCTGAGATTCTGGCCTTATCCCCCCTCCTCTTACTCGTTTTTCCTAATTTAAAGAGTCAATCACATTTTCTTGATAACTCTAATATTGCCGATCCAAAAATAAACACACAAACAATTTCTCTAGCATACATCCGGCCATCTAAAATCCCTAGAGCAATTTTCTGAGATAGATCATCATCTAAAGGAAGCAAGAAAAATACAATTGAGGTCGTGTGGTGCTTGGTTCGAGTGTAGTGAATTTCCTTCTTATCGCTAGCATATATGTAAGTAAATTCGATTATAATTCTTTTGACATAGCTAAAATTCGTTTCTCATTTTTCTTGTGTTCCTCACATTGTATGTGACACGTGAAAATTGGTTTCAAGATTTTTAGATCATTTTTGAAGCTGTGGTGAATTTCGTTCGTTTTGGCCTATACGCGTGGAAAAGAATTCGTGCAAGCCATTCCTCACGTTCTAATTTTGGTTTGCCATTTTTCCTGAGTCTCTTATGATCCTAGAACACCAAATAAAATGAATATAACATGCCATGCAAGATCTACGAATTATTTGTTAATTAAATCTATAAAACGAGTGTAATTTATAAAATATGTCATACGAATTATTGAGGCTTTGAAATTATTTTATTCATGTGTAATATAATCATATATGATCTGGAAAAATGATTGGAAGAATTATCATGGCTCGAATCTTGAGTTTTTGAATTTATTTAGTTAACCGGTTTTTGTATAAAACGTATAATAAGAAAAGAAAATACATAACGAGCCATCTAGGGTTTGGAACTCAGAAGATCTGATGGTTAATGGAAGATAATGATATGGTAATGATGGCAAAATTATTTGGGTCGATTAGGGCTTAATTTGATATATTTTTGTATATATCGATTTGTAAATAAATATAAAAGGGTGTGTTTTGTAACTTTTAAAACTCATGGGTTATTTTTGTCATGCTCTATAAATCATGTATAATCTGTAAAAATTATTAAATGGAGGGTCTATATGTAAAATTCATGAGATAAGGAATTTAGTTGTTATTATAAATTCGAATTGTAAAATATTTAAATAGAGGGACCAAACATGTAATTTCTGAAAAGTTGAGGTCGAATTGTGTTATATATGATATTCAGGGGCTAATGTGAAAATTTGGATATTTATTGGACTAATATGTAATTATTATTAATTAATGATTTAAATGTAAATTCTAAGGACTTAATATGTAACTTTACTAAATGGAGGGACCTATTGTGTAATTATGGAATAATTAAAGGTCTGATCGTATAACTCACTAAAATAAGTGTTCATGGAGTAATTTTGATAAAATAAGGGGCTAATGTGTAATTATGCATGTTTGAAGGTTTAAAATGTAATTTTGGAAGTTCAGGGGTATAAAATGTAAATTATGAAAACCTGAGGACCAAAGGTGTAAATATGATAAAGATACTTTACTTTCAACAAATATTGACCAAATTAAACTATGTACTAAATATTTCTAAAAGTGGAAACTTTCTAATTATGGAAACTTTCTAAAAGTGGAAACTTACTAAAAAGGGAAAGTTACTTAAAATGGAAAGATGGTTAAATAAGAATGATTTGTAATCCCCTTCTACTCCTTTAGGTGTGAAGAAGGAGAGACTTTGAGCTTTCCCCTCATTTCTGTGCTTGTTTCTATATTTGCTTTCGTCATAAGGTACGGATACTCTGCCCTTGTTTCTGTAAGGGTTCCTATACACTATACAGTGATGTTGACTTATGATTCTGTTAAGTTTTCCCCAAACCATTGCTATGAACCCCATTTGTTTATGATCCTTTGCTTATGAACCTTGATCTGTTGAACCTTTGATTTGGACCTTTGACACTAGTTCTGAACCTTTGATATGAACCCTCTGTTATGAACCTATTATGATGAGCCTTATGATCTGACACATCTGATATGATATGATATGACTCTTAGTTTGATACCCGAGCCACTTTTCTGTTACCTAGCCAGGAAGGTAACCTGGCCGTGTCTGTGATGCACCACTGGCATGACTCATGTGTGGGTGAGTGATTCCTCACACCGTCCCCATTCTGATTATGATATGTGCATTACTTTGATTATGATTATATATATGTTTCTGGGGGGCGTATGGATTGCAATCCTAGATCTGATCTGTTTAGTGGATTTAACTGTTTATGCTATGATATGATTTGTCTGGTGACTGGTGCTGTGTGCAATACACGCCTTTCACAAACTGTCTGGGAGCTGATCACTCCATTTGATACATGAGGTCACCCCTCATATTATCTGGTTGCCTAAGAGGTATCCCCTCTGCATGTGTATGATTATGAGTATGATATGATATGTTTCTGGGCTCGTGGTAGATGACTATCCTATTCTTTCCTTTTACCCATTTGATTCTGATTTATACTGTATGATATTTCCCAGTGCTTCATTATGTTTCTGTTTCATTATCTGGTTGTATTATGTATCTGTTCACTGAGCTTTGTAAGCTCAGCCGCACGTTTTCTTTTCCGTGTGCGGCAGGTATCTAGCTGGGAGATGGATTTATGCTTGGGATGAGAGTTAGAGGAGCCTTTACCTTAGATGATGTCCTACCCTAGTCTTACCATTTTATTTCAGCATTTGGATATTGGATCTATTTCGTTATGTATTTCCTTGGAATTATTTCTTCCTTTCATTTGAGACTTATGTATTGGATTCCAGTCGTGTTGACTTGGTTTATTTCATGTTTATGTTTATTTGGCTTCCGCTGTGAATATGTATGTATGCTTTGATTTGTCACCATAATGTGATGCTTCTACCCTTGCCGGGTTGGGGTGTTACAATTATGGTATCAGAGCCAGGTTGCGACCTGTCGTACATAAGCTTTGGCCTGTGAAACATGTGGACCATAGGATTTGACCCTTAAGTTTTAAGTTTTGACTGGTGAGGCTTTGGGTAGGCATAGGTTTCTGTTTCGTCTTCCATTTCGTGCTTATTTTTCCCTTATGTTTGCTAACTCTTTTCATGATCATTCAGATGGTGAACACTCGCTTTACTCAGTACTCTAATGGGGATGATGGCCCCAACTTTGAAGAGATGATAGCCGCTGCTGTGGCTGCTGCTCTTCCGCGAGTGGTGACTGAGGTCACCAATAATATCAGGAATGGGGCAGGTCCTTCTGGAGGTGGTGGTGGTGGTGATGCTCAACCCACTGCTCCACCCGCTGCTCCTCCGGCTGGTATCCACGTGTGGATCGAGAGGTTTAATAAGCTAAAGCCTCTCACGTTCAGGTCCGCTGTTACTCCCCATGAGGCGGAGGATTGGATTACGCACGTCGAGAAGTTGTTTCGTGTTCTGGGATGTGCTGACGAGTTTAAAACTCGTTTGGCCACATTCAAGCTAGAGGGTGATGCTCAGAATTGGTGGACTGCTCTTGTTCAGGCCAAAGGGGATGATTTTGCTGAGACTTGTTCGTGGGCAGATTTTATTGAGGCGTTTTATAAGCAGTACATTCCTATGGCAGAGCAGCTGAGGTATGAGAGGGAATACGGGTCTATTCGTCAGAGTGATCATGAGTCTTCTGGAGATTTCATGCAGCGTTTCTTACGTCTGGCTAGTTTCGTGGGGCCAGAGGTTACTGGGGATTCGGTTCGTCAGGCTCGTCACTTCAAGTGGGCTCTTAAGAAATGGGTGTTAGACCGGATCGTTAACACTCCATTTGATGATGTGGCTAGTGTTCAGGACGCCGCGCGTAACATCGAGTTGTTGCATGCGGACAGGGTGTCTAATAAGCGTGATAGGGATGGTAACCGGGTAGATTTTCGGGGTCGGCAGGACCAAAGGCAGGATTCTCGGGGTCATGGTCGTCAGGACCAGAGACAGGATCTTCGAGGTCGTCAGGACCATGGGCATGAGCAGCAGGGTCGCCAGGACCGAGGTGGTGATTATAGGCGACAGGATTCCAGGAACCAGGATCGTCGAGATTCTGGTAGGTATGGTAGTGACCGACAGGGTCAGGGTGGTAATAACCGGCGTAGGGATTCTCAGCAGTATCAGCAGTCGGGATCTTCTGGTCAGAGAGGTTCTGTTCAGGCTCTACCTCCTCCTCCTTTGTGTACTACATGTGGGAAACCGCATCCGGGTCCTTGTTACAAAGCTTCTGGTGGTTGTTTCTCTTGTGGATCTACTTCGCACAAAGTCAAGGACTGTCCTAAGAAGAATGTTGGTGAACCTAAAGTTGATACCAGGACCGCTCCTAATTCAGGCCGGGTCTATTCTATGACACGTGACCAGGCAGCTAGCACCTCAGGTACTATTACGGGTTTTCTGTATATTGAAGATCGTATTGTTTTCGTTTTATTTGACACCGGTGCTACGCACTCCATAATATCCACATCACTTGCAAATAAAATAAACGTAAACCCAACCCAATTAATGAACCGAATATCTATTGCTACCCCGATGAAAACTCATGTGATTATTGATGTTGAGTATGTTAATTGCCCTCTCCGTTTCGATGATCGTATTCGTCCTGCGAACCTTCTTCCCATTGATATGGTTGATTTTGATATCATTCTGGGCATGGACTGGTTAGCTGCTCATAAGGCGACCATTGATTGTTATGCTCGTAAGGTGATCTTTGGTGATCTTCACCATCCTGATTATGTTTATTCTGGTTCCCAACCTCTGAAATCTGTAAAGATTATTTCGGCTATGAAAGCCCGGACTTTGATTGCGCATGGCTGTCTTGGTTTTCTTGCTTCTATTAAAGATACCTCTGTTGATGTTCCTAGCATTGATAGTATTCGTACTGTGCGCGATTTCGCCGATGTATTTCCGGATGAACTTCCTGGCATTCCTCCTGTCAGGGAAGTCGAGTTTAGCATTGATCTGATTCCGGGTGCTGAACCCATATCTAAAGCTCCTTACCGCATGGCACCGATTGAGTTAAAGGAATTAAAGGAGCAATTGCAAGAACTGTTGGAAAACGGTTTTATTCGTCCGAGCGTATCTCCTTGGGGTGCTCCCGTGTTGTTTGTTAAGAAGAAAGACGGGAGCATGCGTCTTTGTATCGATTATCGAGAGCTTAATCGCATTACGATTCGTAACCGCTATCCTCTTCCCCGCATTGATGATCTATTCGATCAGTTGCAAGGAGCGAGGCATTTCTCTAAAATTGATCTGAGGTCTGGATATCACCAGCTTAGGGTGAGGGAGCAGGATGTTCCCAAAACGGCCTTTCGGACTCGATACGGTCACTATGAATTCTTGGTTATGCCTTTTGGTCTGACCAATGCTCCTGCTGTGTTTATGGACCTCATGAACCGGGTATTCCATGAATTTCTCGATAAGTTCGTCATTGTCTTCATAGATGATATCCTTGTGTACTCTAAAACCGAGGCGGAGCACGAGCAACATCTTAGTGTGGTTCTGGAGATTCTTCGACAGCAGCGATTGTATGCAAAGTTTTCGAAGTGCGAGTTTTGGCTGGATCGAGTGGCTTTCTTGGGTCACATAGTTTCTGCAGACGGCATCACGATGGATCCGGCAAAGGTTGAGGCTATCACAAAATGGCCAAGACCTACGAATGTGACGGAAGTGAGAAGTTTTCTGGGGCTTGCCGGGTATTATCGGAGATTTGTTGAGGGCTTTTCGCGTCTTGCATTGCCTTTAACACAATTGATGAGGAAAGGGGAGAAGTTTATTTGGACTGATGAGCGAGAGAGTAGTTTTGAGGAGTTAAAGAAGCGGTTAGTGTCGGCACCTATCTTAACTCTTCCATCGGGTTCCGGCGGTTTTCAGATTTATAGCGATGCATCGAAGAAAGGTTTAGGATGTGTTTTGATGCAGCATGGTAAGGTTATCGCTTATGCTTCGAGGCAGCTGAAGCCTTATGAGGTGAACTATCCGACGCATGATCTTGAGTTAGCAGCTGTGGTTTTCGCGCTAAAGATTTGGCGTCATTATTTGTATGGGGAGACTTGTGACATTTTCACTGATCATAAGAGTCTTAAATACATCTTCACCCAGAAAGAGTTGAATATGAGGCAGAGGCGTTGGTTGGAGCTTCTGAAAGATTATGATGCTAATATTCAGTACCATCCCGGTAAGGCGAATGTGGTCGCTGATGCTCTGAGTAGGAAATCCGGTATGATCGCGAGTTTGGAGTTTGAGCCTCGTATATTGCATGATTTAGAGCTTCTTGATGTGGAGTTTTGTGTTAGTGGTCATGGCGGTTATTGGGCTAGCCTTACGGTAGAGTCCAATCTGATCTTGCGAATTAAGGAAGCTCAGAAAGAGGATGGTGAGCTGTGGGCTATAGTCCAAAATGTTGAGGACGGCAAGCAATCAGAGTTTAGAGTTGATGATTCCGGTGTAGTATGGTTTGAGGATCGTCTCTGTGTTCCCAACGATCCTGAGCTTAAGGAGGCTGTTCTATCAGAGGCTCATAGTTCCCCTTTCACTATACATCCTGGTTCTACCAAGATGTACCGGGACCTTAAGCAACATTTCTGGTGGAGTGGCATGAAACAGGATGTGGCTTCGTTTGTATCTAAGTGTTTGACTTGCCAGCAGGTTAAGATTGAACACCAGAGAGCTAGTGGGTTGCTTCAACCATTGGAGATTCCAAAGTGGAAATGGGAGGAAATTTCCAAGGATTTTGTGACTGGTTTACCTCTTACTCGTAGGAAGCATGATGCGATTTGGGTGGTCGTCGATCGACTAACCAAGTCTGCTCACTTCCTCCCTATTCGTGTGGATTACAGTGTTAGTAAATTGGCGGACATATTTCAGCAGGAAATC
This sequence comes from Artemisia tridentata subsp. tridentata, assembly GCA_021014915.2. Taxonomy (NCBI): domain Eukaryota; kingdom Viridiplantae; phylum Streptophyta; class Magnoliopsida; order Asterales; family Asteraceae; genus Artemisia; species Artemisia tridentata. Next base: position 62,744,359 of record CP139505.1, on the reverse strand, counting down.
GTTAGGCTTCATGGCATGCCTACGGCCATTATATCAGATAGGGATCCTCGGTTTACGTCACGCTTCTGGAAGGGATTGCATAAGGCATGGGATACGCGCCTTAAGTTCAGTACAGCTTTTCACCCTCAGACGGATGGTCAGTTGGAGAGGACCATTCAGACTTTAGAAGACATGTTGAGGGCATGTGCCTTAGAGTGGACTGGTAGCTGGGACGATTATTTGTGTTTGGTAGAGTTCGCATATAACAACAGTTGGCACGCGAGTATTCGTATGGCACCCTTCGAGATGTTATATGGTCGGAAATGTAGGGCTCCGGTTTGTTGGAATGAAGTTGGTGAACGCATTATTGAGGGACCGGAGTTAGTTCAGATCGCTACTGAGAAAGTGGATGTTGCTAGGGAGAAGTTAAAGGAAGCTAGGGCTCGTCAAAAGAGTTATGCTGACAAGCATAGGCGTGACTTGGAGTTTAGCGTTGGTGATCGGGTATTTCTTAAGGTTTCGCCGTTTCGAGGAGTTAAACGTTTTGGAATTAAGGGCAAGCTCAGTCCTCGATTTATCGGACCGTTTGAGATTTTAGATCGTATCGGAGAAGTTTCGTATCGATTGGCTCTTCCTCCGCAGTTATCACATGTTCACGACGTCTTTCATGTATCTCTTCTGAGGGGATACAATTATCATCCTCTTCATGTGGTATCTTATCCTCTCGATCAGATTCAGCCGGATATGTCTCTTCCGGAGGAGCCGGAAGCAGTTCTGGATCGCCAAGAGCGAGTTATGAGACGTAAAGTAATTCCATTCGTTAAGATTCTTTGGCGGAACCACCCAGAGCGGGAAGCTACCTGGGAGACCGAGGAGTCTATTCGAGCTAGTTATCCTCATTTTGTATTCTGATCTGGTATGTCTCTATTTTGTTTTCGTTCCATTTCAGTTCTACTTCTTTGCAAATTTCGAGGACGAAATTTTTCGTTTAGAGGGGAAGAGTTGTAAAACCCTAAAAATCTAAAATGTGCTAAAAGACCAAATTGCCCTTGCAAGTTTAAAAATTTATTTAAGAACTTATAAAGTATCGAATCGATCCCAAACTTCTGGCAATGCACAAGATATATTACCAAATAATTTTGACAACTTTATTTAACTCTTATACAAGTGACAAAATGACCATAATACCCCTAATGCAAACCGAATGGAATTTAATTAGTTTTATAAGAATTTAAAATGTTTTAAAAATAGGTAAATAAGGAAGAAATAAATCAAATAAATTCCTAACTAATTTGGCCGAGATTCTGGCCTTATCCCCCCTCCTCTTACTCGTTTTTCCTAATTTAAAGAGTCAATCACATTTTCTTGATAACTCTAATATTGCCGATCCAAAAATAAACACACAAACAATTTCTCTAGCATACATCCGGCCATCTAAAATCCCTAGAGCAATTTTCTGAGATAGATCATCATCTAAAGGAAGCAAGAAAAATACAATTGAGGTCGTGTGGTGCTTGGTTCGAGTGTAGTGAATTTCCTTCTTATCGCTAGCATATATGTAAGTAAATTCGATTATAATTCTTTCGACATAGCTAAAATTCGTTTCTCATTTTTCTTGTGTTCCTCACATTGTATGTGACACGTGAAAATTGGTTTCAAGATTTTTAGATCATTTTTGAAGCTGTGGTGAATTTCGTTCGTTTTGGCCTATACGCGTGGAAAAGAATTCGTGCAAGCCATTCCTCACGTTCTAATTTTGGTTTGCCATTTTTCCTGAGTCTCTTATGATCCTAGAACACCAAATAAAATGAATATAACATGCCATGCAAGATCTACGAATTATTTGTTAATTAAATCTATAAAACGAGTGTAATTTATAAAATATGTCATACGAATTATTGAGGCTTTGAAATTATTTTATTCATGTGTAATATAATCATATATGATCTGGAAAAATGATTGGAAGAATTATCATGGCTCGAATCTTGAGTTTTTGAATTTATTTAGTTAATCGGTTTTTGTATAAAACGTATAATAAGAAAAGAAAATACATAACGAGCCATCTAGGGTTTGGAACTCAGAAGATCTGATGGTTAATGGAAGATAATGATATGGTAATGATGGCAAAATTATTTGGGTCGATTAGGGCTTAATTTGATATATTTTTGTATATATCGATTTGTAAATAAATATAAAAGGGTGTGTTTTGTAACTTTTAAAACTCATGGGTTATTTTTGTCATGCTCTATAAATCATGTATAATCTGTAAAAATTATTAAATGGAGGGTCTATATGTAAAATTCATGAGATAAGGAATTTAGTTGTTATTATAAATTCGAATTGTAAAATATTTAAATAGAGGGACCAAACATGTAATTTCTGAAAAGTTGAGGTCGAATTGTGTTATATATGATATTCAGGGGCTAATGTGAAAATTTGGATATTTATTGGACTAATATGTAATTATTATTAATTAATGATTTAAATGTAAATTCTAAGGACTTAATATGTAACTTTACTAAATGGAGGGACCTATTGTGTAATTATGGAATAATTAAAGGTCTGATCGTATAACTCACTAAAATAAGTGTTCATGGAGTAATTTTGATAAAATAAGGGGCTAATGTGTAATTATGCATGTTTGAAGGTTTAAAATGTAATTTTGGAAGTTCAGGGGTATAAAATGTAAATTATGAAAACCTGAGGACCAAAGGTGTAAATATGATAAAGATACTTTACTTTCAACAAATATTGACCAAATTAAACTATGTACTAAATATTTCTAAAAGTGGAAACTTTCTAATTATGGAAACTTTCTAAAAGTGGAAACTTACTAAAAAGGGAAAGTTACTTAAAATGGAAAGATGGTTAAATAAGAATGATTTGTAATCCCCTTCTACTCCTTTAGGTGTGAAGAAGGAGAGACTTTGAGCTTTCCCCTCATTTCTGTGCTTGTTTCTATATTTGCTTTCGTCATAAGGTACGGATACTCTGCCCTTGTTTCTGTAAGGGTTCCTATACACTATACAGTGATGTTGACTTATGATTCTGTTAAGTTTTCCCCAAACCATTGCTATGAACCCCATTTGTTTATGATCCTTTGCTTATGAACCTTGATCTGTTGAACCTTTGATTTGGACCTTTGACACTAGTTCTGAACCTTTGATATGAACCCTCTGTTATGAACCTATTATGATGAACCTTATGATCTGACACATCTGATATGATATGATATGACTCTTAGTTTGATACCCGAGCCACTTTTCTGTTACCTAGCCAGGAAGGTAACCTGGCCGTGTCTGTGATGCACCACTGGCATGACTCATGTGTGGGTGAGTGATTCCTCACACCGTCCCCATTCTGATTATGATATGCGCATTACTTTGATTATGATTATATATATGTTTCTGGGGGGCGTATGGATTGCAATCCTAGATCTGATCTGTTTAGTGGATTTAACTGTTTATGCTATGATATGATTTGTCTGGTGACTGGTGCTGTGTGCAATACACGCCTTTCACAAACTGTCTGGGAGCTGATCACTCCATTTGATACATGAGGTCACCCCTCATATTATCTGGTTGCCTAAGAGGTATCCCCTCTGCATGTGTATGATTATGAGTATGATATGATATGTTTCTGGGCTCGTGGTAGATGACTATCCTATTCTTTCCTTTTACCCATTTGATTCTGATTTATACTGTATGATATTTCCCAGTGCTTCATTATGTTTCTGTTTCATTATCTGGTTGTATTATGTATCTGTTCACTGAGCTTTGTAAGCTCAGCCGCACGTTTTCTTTTCCGTGTGCGGCAGGTATCTAGCTGGGAGATGGATTTATGCTTGGGATGAGAGTTAGAGGAGCCTTTACCTTAGATGATGTCCTACCCTAGTCTTACCATTTTATTTCAGCATTTGGATATTGGATCTATTTCGTTATGTATTTCCTTGGAATTATTTCTTCCTTTCATTTGAGACTTATGTATTGGATTCCAGTCGTGTTGACTTGGTTTATTTCATGTTTATGTTTATTTGGCTTCCGCTGTGAATATGTATGTATGCTTTGATTTGTCACCATAATGTGATGCTTCTACCCTTGCCGGGTTGGGGTGTTACAATAATTTACTTTGACTAAAGCCATTTTCAATTAAAGCGGTTGTAAATTTAGCATTCCATTGCCTAGGAGCATGTTTTAATCCATATAAAGATTTATTAAGTCTGCACACTCTAGTATCATCCTTAGGAAAATATCCTTCAGGCTATTTCATGTAAACAGTTTCTTCTAAGTCACCATATAAGAAGGCATTATTAATGTCAAGTTGAAAGATAGGCCAATTACTTTGCACATCAATAACAAGTAAGCATCTAATAGTGACCATCTTAACAACAGGAGAGAAGGTTTCTTCAAAATCAACACCCTCTTTTTTATTAAACCCTTTAGCAACAAGCCTAGCCTTATACCTATCAACTTCCCCACTAGACTTAAACTTAATTTTCCACACCCACTTATTACCAATGGCCTTTATACCAGCAGGTAACTCAGTGATTTCATAAGTATCATTTTTATTTATAGCTTTCATTTCATCATTCATAGCATCAATCCAATGGGAATGTTTGGAAGCTTCAAGAAAAGTTTTAGGTTCACTGTTTTTATTGAGTTGTGTGGTAAAACAAAGATTTTCAGAGTCTAGGTTAGAATAATTGACATATTTTTCAAGACCATATTTGACTTTAGATTCAACAACATAGTCATTGAAATTTTTTGGAAAAACAGAAGTCCTAGAAGATCTTCTAAGATTTTGAACACCCTGAGAAGAAGTACTTGGATTTTGATCCATTACTCCCTCATAAATATTTTGATTTTCATCAAGTGTGGCAACCCTCTCATCCTCATCAGCAACAATATCATCACTGTTATCAGCATCATTCTCAATAGAGAAATCAATAGCGTGCATATTGCTACCAGGATGAGGAGAGTAGCAACCTTCACTTTGTGGACTCTTTCCACAATTCAGGCTACTCTCCTCATCATTGGGATTCTCAGGATATTCAACATCAAAAAAGTTTAAGTGGTTTAAGTCTTGAAAAACATTTTCAGTAGTATCATTCTTATCAGTATTAGAATCTTTAAAAGGAAAGATAGATTCATAAGATTGAACATCCCTGGAAACGATGAATTGATGCTTATCAAGACTGTATAACCTATAACCTTTCTTAACATTAGAATATCATATCATAACACATTTTTTAGATCTGCTACTCATCTTATCAGAATTATTCATAATAGTAGCAAAGCACAGACAACCAAAAACCCTTAAGTGATTAAGCACATGTTTTTCATTATACACCAATTCATAAGGAGATTTCCCATTAAGCACAGAAGAAGGAAGTCTGATAATAAGATAAGTAGCAGTAAGAATACATTCAGTCCACATTTTTAATGGAATTCCCCCTTGAAACAGAAGGGATCTAGCAATATTTAAAAGATGCCTATGTTTCCTCTCAGCAATACCATTTTGTTGTGGAGTATAAGCACAAGAGGTCTGATGGGTTATGCCTTTATCAGCACAAAACTTATTTACAGTTTGATTGACAAATTCAGTACCATTATCACTTCTAAAAGTTTTAATTCTTTTATGAAACTGAGTTTCAATCAAATTATAGAAAACAGTAATATAATAAGGAACTTCATCCTTGGTTTTGATAAGATAAACCCATACAACCCTTGTGTAATCATCCACAATAGTTAAAAAAAATATTTGTACCCTTTAGTACTAGGCACCCTATAAGGCCCCACAAATCTAAATGCACAAGATCACCTAAAGCAGAAGTGACATGATCACTTAATGGAAAAGGTTCTCTAGTTTGTTTAGCCCTTTGACATGTCTCACAAAACACAGGTTTACGTTTAGAATCAAATTTCAAAGTTTTTTTTAAAACATTTAAGACTGGATCTGTAGTGTGACTAAGTCTGCAGTGTCAGTCGTGCTGAGACAAACATGTTTTAATAGATGAATTCACAAAATTACTGTTAATACCTTCAGTATTAAAATAGTATAACCCTCTGATGTGTGCTTAAACACACATCATTTTTATACCGAAAAACATACTTAAACGGACTAATAACTATGAAATATGTGAAATTATATTGCAAATTTTTTGGTATGTGTTATTATGTCTTGCAAGTACAAGTGATTGAAAGCAAAAGCAAAAACGGTAATTACCCGAGCACTCAATTGGAAAGAGCACGAAATTACGAGTCCAACGGCACGAGTCAAGAATTATTTGAGCAAAAGTGAGGACTAAAAGTGAAGCTAAAGGATATAATTTGACAAATCAAGTCAAACTTTAAATTAAATCAAGTTTCTAGATCGCGGCACCCACAAGGACATTAAACTAGCAAATTGATTGTTTGGAACGTTGAAAATGAAGACCAAATGTTGAAAAGACAAATGAAGAAACAATAATACAAGTTGCTATTATTTGTTGTCTACTCATCGGCAAGCGACAAACGAAATGAAGAAAAAAATAAGATGCAATCTCCTTTGTTGCCAGATTGTCCTACACCCTCATCATTATTATTATTATTATTTTAATTATTATTTTTTTTAACATATAAATTCAAACAAAAATAGGTAAAAACGGGGTTGCGTGAGGTAAAAGCAAGTACAAGGTATAGTCATTTTCGATTGAAATCCTGGATTTCCATCGAAAATGACTATGCCTTGTATTTGCTTTTACCTCACGCAACCCCGTTTTTACCTATTTTTGTTTGAATTTATATGTAAAAATAATAATAATAATAAATAATTAAAAAAAGAAAATAAAAATATTGAGGGTGTAGGACAATCGCTAGCAACAAAGGAGATTGCACCTTATTTTTTTCTTCATTTCGTTTGTCGCTTGCGGATGAGTAGACAACAAATAATAGCAACTTGTATTATTGTTTCTTCATTTGTCTTTTCAACATTTGTTCTTCATTTTCAACGCTCCAAACAAACAATTTGCTAGTTTAATGTCCTTGTGGGTCCCGTGATCTAGAAACTTGATTTAATTTAAAGTTTGACTTGATTTGTCGAATTATACCCTTTAGCTTCACTTTTAGTCCTCACTTTTGCTCAAATAGTTCTTGACTCGTGCCGTTTGACTCGTAATTTCGTGCTCTTTCCAATTGAGTGCTCGGGTAATTACCGTTTTTGCTTTTGTTTTCAAACCCTTGTACCTGCAAGACATAATAACACATACCAAACAAATTTGCAATATAATTTCACATATTTCATGGTTATTAGTCCGTTTAAGTGTGTTTTTCGGTATAAAAATGATGTGTGTTTAAGCACACATCAGAATCCCCCACACTAATCCATTGCTGGTCCCTCACGGAATGTTTATTACACACGTAGTGAAAGAAAATTTAAGAACCCCCTTAACTAAAAATCTCTCACATCAAACAAGAACAGAAAGATGCTCATTAAGGGGTATAAAAATCTTTTGTTTAAAAAACGCCCCATTTTTTTCCATGAAATAATAAATAAAATATAATAAGAGTTTAATTCAAAATATATAAAAGGCTTTAAGAACGGGAAACTCGCAAACTGGGAGTTTCCAGGAGATAAAGATCATCATCCTCGATTTTCGCAACCCCCAAACCGAGCTTAAAACGAAATCACAGCTGAATATAACTTAGATGCTAACACTACCCATAGATGCTACTTGTGTATGCGCAGCTACTTCTTGCTCCCTTATTCCTAATTCCTCTAAGGATTTTATTCTTGAAAACGAGTTTTTCTTATTTCGATAAGTTTTTAGTATGATAAAAGCACCCAGTTTAGACGCTAACTAGTTTAAAATCCTTCCCTCGAGAACCGCTGCCCATAAAAATGAGGTCCACATCAAGGTCCTAATTTAACACGATTTAGGGGATATCCTTTTTATTTCGACCGAAATTTGGCTTTATTATCATTATTATTAAGCATATTAGCCCTCGGCCCTTTATAACAACTGCAACAACGGGAGCGAACCGTCAAGAAACAGTAGCCTATTATGACCTTGGGAATTTTCCTCCACCTTTTTGAAGTCTGAGTCAACGGGAGCGAACCGTCAGGAAACAGAAAACTTTTATCGGCTTTGGATTATTATTATTATTATTATTATTATTATTATTATTATTATTATTATTATTATTATTATTATTATTATTATTATTATTATTATTATTATTACCTCCACCCTTTAAACAACTGAGTCAACGGGAGCGAACCGTCAGGAAACAGTAGTCTTATTTCGGCTTTGGTTTATCAAAAATTTATTAGGGGCCAAATCTCGAGTCCTGCGGTCTTTCAACATCCGAAACAATAGCAGCTAATTATCAGGAATCAGTTGTATTATTTCCCTGCAACACTGACAGTACGTTGATGTGTACCCAACTCCCATAAGCAAGAATTCTCTAAAGAAGGAGTGAAAACTAACTATCGCCAAAACCGTGCACCTTTAATTATTCAAAGCATTATTTTTGATATTTTTCAAGCTGGTAGGAGCAAAAAGCCACAAATAACCTATATGAGCTCTAAAGAGATCCAACTACTCCACGCTTAGCATCTATCTTATATTCAACTCTATCATTTTTCGTTCTTTGCAAAAATTTTAAGTTTTGCAAACGCTCAGTCTCGAAAACTAAGGGAAAAGCTAGAGTGCAATACTCAGTCAAGTCAGAATCTCCCTTGTTCTAGCCTGTGGGCCTACTTATTCATACATAATTATTTTTCTTTTTCTTTTTTCCTTTTTTTTTATTTTTTTATTATTATTATTATTTTTTGCACTAAATTCAAACAAAAATATGTAAAAATGGGGTTGCGTGAGGCATAGACAATGTAAGGGTTTGAAATTTTTTAAAAATTTTGATAGAAATCCCCCCCCCCCCCCACACTTAGAACTGAACATTGGCCTCAATGTTCAAAAAATATCGGGTGTTACCCCCACACTTAGGAATGAAAAAGGCAAATGCTTAAAATTCCAAGTGTGAAAGGGGAAAACTATATCAGATAAGCACATATGATAAAGGATATCCCTATATATAAACATGAAAAATGATCGGAGACCGAGTGTTGGAGGGTTTGAAAACAAGCACGGAGGTCTTCACGATCATAGGGAATCCTGCAAGCAAAAACAGATACCCACAAAACACAACATGGAGAGAAGCACTCCCCCACAGTCCCACACTAATCCGAATACCACATCACACTTATTCAAAATAAAAAGAAAAATAAAATAAAATAAGGATAGATAGATAGATATGTGACAAATGGTAGATTTTCCCTAATATTTAATTTATAATTGTCCATTTGTTATAACTAAATCACCAGATTAGGCAATTATATGATTAACACGGAAACAGACCCGCACACTGTGTCACACAGTAATCTCACCAAGAAGAGTGAAATTATCCCATCTCACATTTTTACCCACTATAATGGTTAAGTAAAACCGTTCTTTATACTTTGTGTTGTGATACCAATTTAGTAGCACCCAAACATGTATGCTTTCGCGAGACTAGATTTTGGGGGTGTTAGAAGATAACACGGGTTGCTTCCCAAGAAGCGCTTATTTTTGTTCAAGTCTCAAGCTTGACTCAAGTGTTATTTAGGTTTATTCATAAAGTCAGACCCAACACTTAGAATTAAGTTCGGGTGAAAATAGCTATACACATTTGCCGAAAGTATGTATGCCACAGGAAGGGATGATGGTATTTTAATATATCGATGAGAGAATTAAACCATCGCCCATTTAGTCTCACCCGAGTGTGTCAAGGAGAGAAAGAGGTCAAATCTTTCCACTTCCCCCAAACAGGTATTTGTTTGCTTAATAGCGGGAAGGAATAACTATCTCCAATAATCCTAAGTCCAAATCTAACAAATGGTTAGAATCAGTTTCAATACAAGCATCAGTGACAACTACATCAGATAAGTCCAATACATGATCAACACTACTAAAAAGGTTTTCAGACTCCCTAGGGATTGGAATAGGGTCATCGGCAAGTAAACATTCAATTTCTTCTATGTCCCTAAGAGGATTGAAGTCAATGTCCCTATCCCCCATTAAGGGGGCGTCTAAATAATCTGCTTCAAGTAAGTCGATCGTTTCATCTCCCAAAACAACTATGAAAGGCGAGGGTGGTGTGTCAATGGGCATACTACAGTCTATATTAGTACTAACCAATATCACCTCAGACTCCCTTAGGATTGGGACAAGATCATCAACACTTGATTTCATGAATTCGTCATTTTCCCTTGCGAAAATAGTGTTAATATCCTCATCCCCCATTGAGAGGGTGTCTAAAGGTTCCATGGTAGAAAGGCAAGGTGGGGGTGGTGTGTATGCTAGTGGCGGAAATGGGACATGTGCTTACACTGGTTACCAGTCCCCAGAACATTAGCTGATTCAATTCCTGATTCAAAAAATAACATATACTCTCATCAAAGGCAACCAAGACTTTACTATCTTTTGCAAGTTTATGAACTGAAATTAAGGTGACACAATATTCTGGGATAACCAAAACATCATATAGAGTTAAAGAATTAGATAGCTTGAGATTTCCAATTTTAGTAATAAAAGCTTCAGTCCCATTGGGATGTCCCACTTTTATCTTAAGATGGGAAATATCAATAACACTATTTAATTCTTTATCTAAGTATGTCATATGTTAATTAGCACCAGAATCAACAACTTTACTACTAAAAACCAATTTAGATTGAATTTTATTACTGGAACAAAAAAAAATTGCTAAAATTCTGATTAAAAACCTTGCTATTATTAAAAATAGTACCTGCCATATTGGCCTGCACATTCTTTCCAGTAATGGTATTATCTTTGATGAGAGAAATGAGAGTAGATAACTGTTCATCAGTAAAACCAGAAGAAGAACTAGACGCAATAGAGTTATTGTTTGAAAACCTTTTATTATTGTTTTGAGATCTATTATTGTTCTTTTTCCCAAAATTAGCAGGATACCCAATCAACTTAAAACATCTTTCTTTTGTATGACCATTAAAGCCAAAATTTTCACAAATAACTGTGGAACTAGTACTAGTGTTTCTCCTATTATCAGCCACCTTATTAAAATTATTGTTAAGATTATTAGACTGGTTAACAGGTTTGACATCTTCATGATTAACAACCCTAGTAGCAAAAGCAGAGTTATGACCTCTACTAGAACTACCAGAAACCACTTTCCTATGTGACTCCTCACTACTAATGATAGCATAAGCACCTTTAACATCAGGTAATGGATCTCTAGACAGGATATTACTCCTAATTTGCATATAAGTATCATCCAAACCCATTAAGAATTGCATTAGTTTCATAAGTTGATTATGCTTTTTAAAATCATCAGCAGCATGACAGGTACATCTAGGTAACTGAAACATAGCATCAAATTGTTTCCACAAAGTAGACAGCTTATTAAAGTATTCAGCTATAGTGGTCCCATTCTGAGTCAAAGAGTTTATTGTATTATGCAAGTTAAAAGTCACTGAACCATCAACTATGTCAAAAGTTTCTTTCAATTCATTCCAAACATCTGAAGCTTTTTTTGAAAAAATTTGACCCAGAAACAGTTCTTCAGATATAGAGTTTAAATCCAACCCAAAACAACAGCATTGACTCTGTCCCATTGTCTACCCAAAACTTTATCAGTGCTTGATCTTTTGTATGTGCCATCAAGAAAAACAGTTTTATTTTTGCCCTCAAGAGCTAAAAGCATAGCACATGACCAAACATTGTAATTTTCAGTCCCTTTTATTTTTATAGAAACAACAGTTAAAGTAGCAGAATCATTAGGATGTAAATGTAATGGGTGACTTATATCCAATTTACTAATTAAAGTGTCAGGTTCAATATAATCCTCATCCTCAGAATTATGAGCAGAATGAGGTAGAGAATTATTAACTAAATTATGAACAGACATGATGAACAAAAAATAAAAAACAACAAACACTCAAGAAAGGAAAGAGAAGGTAGTTCTCAGGCTTTCCTTGCCACTAAAGTGCAAGGTCAACGGCGCACACAAGCACAACAAACAATAAAAAAATAGATAAGAGCACAAATAACACACAACCTCAACAACCAACAATCTCAATATCCAATAATCCCGAATCCTATCCTCAAGCAATCTAAATAAGAAAATAAAGACTGAAATTAAAGAGAAGGGTGTAAGAGGTGCTACAGAGCACGCAATTTAAACAGTAGTGGAATGCCATACCTACTGCACCCTAGATTCACTTAGTCTAGGGATATAGCATATACAAAATCAGAACCCAGAACCAAGATCCAAGAACCACCAAACCCTAATTTTCAGAATTAGGGAAAATCACCAGAACCATGTTCAATCGAACCAAAATTACCAGATCTATCGATTAAACACACTTAATCGACCCCATGAACTTTTAATAGTAAAAATCCCCAAATTTTCACAAACCCTAATTTTTTCAAAAATTAGGCGTTTTCAAAAAATCTTTAAGATCTATGTAATTAACCACCAGATCTACCAATTAACACAAGTTAATTGAAAGGAAAAAAAAAACCCCAATTTAATCGAAACCCTAATTTTTTTTTTTTTTTTTCTTTTTTAATTTTTAGAGCAAGACAGATCAACCTGTCTCTGATACCATGTAGAAAACCAAAATTGAATATTCTTTTATTAATAAAAATAAAAAACCCCAATTTAATCGAAACCCTAATTTTTTTTATTTTTATTTTTTAATTTTTAGAGCAAGACAGATCAACCTGTCTCTGATACCATGTAGAAAACCAAAATTGAATACTCTTTTATTAATAAAAACCAACCAAACTATTCTCAAACAGATTACAATCAACACAACACTTGATCTTAATCAAGCAATCAATACAACAGCAGAACAACAATAAGTATTTGACCAAGATCATCAGAATACTATCTAGGGTTTCTTAGGAATGAATAAGAGAGCATTTATCTTTTATGAGAGAGAAAATTATTCAGCTCAAAAGTGAGGAGATAAACTAAGAATTCAGCTTATATACTCCCAGCTCCAAGTCTTAAGGTATTGTGTTGGAAATTATATTTTCATAGATTTGATGATCACAGAACAAGAATAATGAAACATGAAGAATACTGAAATGATAAGCAAAATACACCAACAGTTTGTACTGCTACTGCAACAGTTAGTACTGCTAGTGCAACAGTTAGTACTGCTAGTGCAACAGTTAGTACTGCTATTACAAATGAAGCTGCTGCTGATCAGTGAGTCATACTACTGCTGGATGGATAAGGATGAAGAAGATATTTTGTATTTGAGTCAAGTATATCAAATAGATAATATCTAGATATGTTTTCAGTCAACAAATTGTAAAAGATACATGTTGTATCTTATTGACTGACATACACAAGCAAGTAGTAGACAAGACTTATCAACTTTGTAATGATCTCCTTTGTACTATAAAAGGGAGATCATACCCTAAGATAAAAGGTGTGATTAGTTGTTAGATGTTAATCACCAGAATGTTTTTACAAGTGTTTAGTATGCTTAGAATTTAAACACTAAATGTGTTAAAATGTAAAACATCAAATAGTGAGTGTGTGTGGGAACATCAGACATGGGGTCTAATGTTGTTTAGTTTTGTTAAGCCTCAAGGTAATCAAGGTTTTCCTTGATCCCTGTTATTGTTGTAGAGTAACCGTGCTATATTTGATCACATAGCATTGGGGCTGAGTTTAATAACAAAGAGAAAGTTTGGCAAAACCTTGTTGTGATAGTATTGTTTCTTTCATAGAATATTCCGTCAATATTATCATCATGCTTTTCATAGTTAAAATCCTAGATCAAAGGTGTAACAACCTAGAGTCCATAAACGATCACGTAACTTATTTTAGTAGATGTAAGTCAGTCTAAAATAAGTTTCCACATATTGTACCAATCAGTCCTTTATTCTTTACAAAATAGCCCTTCTGTGTTTTTCCTTTATTATCTCTGCCATATGTCTTTCTACTTATGTGCAAAACCAACCTAGCATCACCTCAATGATCCAAAGGACTAAATCTGAAATACAGAACAAACCAAGTTAGTCCCTCAGGTTATCATCAGATGTCAGATGAGGTCATATTTTCCAACAGGTTTGGATTTGTGGTTGTGACTTGTGAGTATTCTTTTGAACAGATTTTTACTGTACGAATCTGAAAAGTTTTATCAAAAACCGATGCACCACCATGACTTAATGCAACTTTTTGGCAAAAAGTAGACTTCACATGGATTTGAAGCTCAAGGGTTTTTTTTTTTTTGCAAAAATAACAGCTAAGGGATCAATATTTACAACAATTTGTACTACTGTACTAGGTTAGGGGATCCACATTTGCAATAAACCATACTTAAATATTTGTCTTTGATGATTTCTTGGGTTAACTGAAGATCAAAGCTTTTACCTCGCGAATGTTAAGAGCTTTTTGAACATCTTTCTTGTTTGCTCAAACTTCGTAAAATATTTGAGTAGCTTCCTCAACAAAAGTGAAAAAAGGGTAAAGTCGTCAACCTATAGTATGTATGCTACTTATGAACATGTGATTTGGGCCGTTATAGATCTAATTTGTACATCAAAATTTGGTGGAGAAGAATTACCGGACAAGATGGGTCTGGATTTACTAGTGCACAAAATGGCTCCAAAGTGTTGGATAAGTTGATATCGCCTATGCACTTCACTTGAAAATTCAGATTGTTACATCATATAAAATCTTTTGGATCTAACTATATTGATCTCTAACCATTTTTTTATAAATAGACTACCTGTTCCATTTGTTGAATGCTATTTGAACATAAGGCATTGCTGTCATCAGCATATACATAGTTACCATGACAACTTTCTATTGCTGACTGAAATAGATAACACAAACAAATATAAATATGCATTTAAGTCGAACTATGGAATACTTATGTCATAAGGTACAAACAAATTTCTTAACCTTATAGATATCATCTGATATAAGTGCAAGTCAATGAGCAAGCTCAAGCCTTGAATTAAAATCGGCAAACTTGTCGGTGATAGGGCTAATCATTATGTACCCCTATAAGATTCAAGGATATGCATGAATAATCGTACGTGCCCCAAATATACTAATTCAAGATGAAAGTTTTTATGATAGCCAAGTTTATGTAATTAGGCATTTACTTTGATATTCAGCAGTGGTTGATTTCCGAATTTGTTACCTAAAAGGCTAAAAGATAGTGAAATGCAAGATTAGAAATTATCCAAAAATCAAACCTTCCATTGATTCACGTATGCATGGCTCGCGTATAATGAATACAAGGGATCGATATCATAACACTATCAATCTCAAGAACATATATATAATATATAGTTAAATTTGAGTGTTCCGTCAACCAAAAGTTTGTTGGTTTAGGTGTCATCAGTTGAGACGAATGTGGGGTATTATGTTGTATTGAGGGGCCAATATATATATATATATATATATATATATATATATATATATATATATATATATATATATATATATATATATATATATATATATATATATATATATATATATATATATATATATATAAGTTCATTATTATATGATATACCACTTTAAGGGCATGTTTGGTGTGTGGGAAAAGGAATCAAGGAATGGTTTTTTTTCCCAATAATGATGTTTTTGTTTAGTCTTAAATAATTATTGGAATGGAAATCAAATACAAATAAATGGCTGTACTAAAAGGGCACCAAGGAGGTAGGGTTTGATACTATGATTCTCGGGCGCACATGTCTATTATCAAACCGATACCGATTAATATTCTGAGCATCAAACCAAACGGCATCTAAACCTATCAAATGAAGGGCAAATGTATCCAAAATTTAAAGAGTAAATTACATAAATGGTCCTTGTGGTTTGGCAAAAATTTCATTTATCATCCCTCAAAGTTTAAAGATGCATGGACAGTCCCTATCTTTGCAAAAGAATAACACTTGTGGTCCTATTCTTAACTGGTGTTAAGTAGATTTTGTTATCATTTACACGTTAGCCCTTTTGGCTGACGACCATTTCCATCGTCTATCCTTTATAATAACAGCCGTTTATAATTTAAAGTTTTTCGTTCGTTTTATATGTTTTCGTCCTTTTTATACGTTTTCATCTGTTTTTATACGTTTTCGTCCGTTTTTATACGTTTTTCTAACGTTTTCATACGTTTTCGTCCGTTTTTATAAGTTTTCATACGCTTTCGTCCGTTTTTATACGTTTTCATCTGTTTTTATACGTGTTCGTCCGCTTTATACGTTTTCTTCCGTTTTTATACGTTTTCATCAGTTTTTATACATTTTTCTTCCGTTTTCATACGTTTTTATCCGTTTTTATATATTTTCGTTCGTTTTTATAAGTTTTTATCCGTTTTTTACATTTTCTTACGTTTTCATCCATTTTTATATGCTTTCTTACATCTTCATACGTTTTGTCTGTTTTTATATGTTTTTATACGATTTCTTACATTTTCATACGTTTTCTTACATCTTCATACGCAAGAAAAAGTATAAAACTGGAAGAAAACGTATAAACACGGACAAAAACGTATAAAATCAAACAAAAATGAATGAAAATGTAAGAAAATATATAAAAACATATGAAAATGTAAGAAAAACGTCTAAAAACGGACGAAAATGTAAGAAAATGTATAAAACGGATAAAAATGTATAAAAATGGACGAAAACGTATGAAGATGTAAGAAAACGTATAAAAGCGGACGAAAACATATAAAAACGGACGAAAACATATAAAAACGGACGAAAAAGTATAAAACGGAGGAAAATATATGAAAACGTAAGAAAACATATAAAAACGGATAAAACATATGACAACGTAAGAAAAACATAAGAAAGCGGGCGAAAACATATAAAAACGAACGAAAACGTATAAAAACGTACAAAACGGATGAAAAACGTGTAAAAAAGGACGAAAACGTATAAAAACGACGAAAACGTATAAAACGGATGAAAGACTGTAAATTATAAACGGCTGTTATTATAAAGGATAGACGATGCAAACGGTCGTTAGTCAAAAGGGCTAACATGTAAATGATAACAGAATCTACCTGACACTAGTTAAAAAAATGACCATGAGTGTTATTCTTTTGCAAAGATAGAGACTGTCCATGCAACTTTAAGCTTTAAGGGACGGTAGATGAAATTTTTGCAAACCACATAGACCATTTATGTAATTTACTCAAATTTAATCGCACATGGGGGTTTTTGGTCACGGTATAGTGTGATCATACCATATTGGTGAAATGAAAACTTCATGATTGGACCTCATGGTTCCCACGATGTAACGTTTTGATGTGCATGCTATGTGTGGTTAATTTTGATATTATGTTCAACGGGTCAAAA
This sequence comes from Artemisia tridentata subsp. tridentata, assembly GCA_021014915.2. Lineage (NCBI taxonomy): Eukaryota > Viridiplantae > Streptophyta > Magnoliopsida > Asterales > Asteraceae > Artemisia > Artemisia tridentata. The sequence continues at coordinate 62,726,979 of CP139505.1, read as the reverse complement.
TGTTTCACCATTAAGAAAGTATCACATCTTCTCTTATTTCATTGTCCACTATGATTATGGCACATGTTTAATTAAGAGATTACTTAATGCAGACACCGTAGTACTTAATATTTTTAGTAATCTTTTTCTATTAGGTCACAAACAAAGTGTTTTCATATGGCATAATGAATTCAGTTTTTTTTCTTCACATTAAGTCAATTAAGTCGAATTAAAACTTCAACTAAGAGATATTTTAGATAAAGGGATTGTTTTATAAAAAGAAGTATAAATAATGTCAAAATGGGTTCAAATGTGGATTTTTAGGGGCCAAAAGAGAGGTCGCAAATTGAGTCCTATTTTTTCGTTTTCTTGTTGCTAAATAAGTGGTTACATCTTCCGGTGTTTACTTTTGAGTTACTTTCTCAAAATTAATATAAGTGTAAATTGCAAAAATCGTCCTTGTGGTTTGGCTAAATTGCACGCTTCGTCCCTGTGATTCATTAAGTGCAAAAATGGTCTGGATTTGGCACTGTTACATGCACTTTTGGTCTCTCATGTTAACCGACGTTAAGTGAGTTCCGTTATCACTTACACGTAAGCCCTTTTGGCTAACGATCGTTGCAGCGCCCATCCTTTAAACTAACGGCCAAACCACAAGGACGATTTTTGCAATTTACTCTTTTTTTTTATTTTATTTTTTTTTTGAAAATTTTTTTTCGTCCGTTTTTTTTTTCGTCCGTTTTTTTCAAAAACTTTTTTCGTATATAATTTTTTTTTATATAAAACATTTATATATAAAAATGTTTTTTTATATAAAACGTATTTATATAAAACTTTTTTATATAAAAAAGTTTTTACATACGAAAAAAGTTTTTTCATATTTTTTTTTCAAAAACTTTTTTCGTATATAATTTTTTTTTATATTAAACGTTTTTTATATAAAACATTTATATATATAAATGTTTTTTATATAAAACGTATTTATATAAAACTTTTTTATATAAAAAAAGTTTATAAAAAAATTTTTATATACGAAAAAAGTTTTTTATATAAAAAAAAGTTTATAAAAAAATTTTTATATACGAAAAAAGTTTTTTATATAAAACGTTTTTATATAAAAAACATTTTTATATAAAAACTTTTTTATTTTTATATGAAAAACATTTTTATATAAAACTTTTTTATATAAAAAACATTTTTATATAAAAACTTTTTTATATAAAATCACTTTTATATAAAAAAAGTATTATATACGAAAAACATTTTTTATATATGAAAAACGCTTTTATATACTTTTTATATGTCTTTATATACAAAAAACCTTTTATATACGAAAAATGTTTTTTTTATATGTTTTTATATTCGAAAAACGTTTTTTTTTTTTTTTTTTTTTTTTTTTTTTTTATGTTTTTATATACGAAGAACGTTTTTATATACGTTTTTTTTATAAAAATTTTACGCTCTTTATACGTTTTTATATACGAAAAACGTTTTTTATATGTTTTTATATACGTTTTTTTTTTTTTTTAAATTGACGCTCTGTTTACGTTTTTTATACTTTTTTATACGTATAAAAACCTTTTTTTAGAACATATAAAAACGTATATGTTCCAAAAAAGTGTTTTTTTTTTTCCAAAAACTAAAAAATTTGAAAAAAAGTCCCATGACGAAAAAAATAAAAAAAATCGTATAAAAAACGGAAGAAGAAAAAAAAATTTATACGATTTTTGAAAAAAAAAAATTTTGATGAAAAAAATTTGAAAAAAAAAAATATGAAAAAAAAAATTCAAAAAAAAAATCGAAAAAAAAGAGTAAATTGCAAAAATCGTCCTAGTTTAAAGGATGGGCGCTGCAACGATCGTTAGCAAAAAGGGCTAACGTGTAAGTGCTAACGGAACTCACTTAACGCCGGTTAACATGGGGGACCAAAAGTGCATGAAACAGTGCCAAATCCGGACCATTTTTGCACTTGATGAATCACAGGGACGAAACGTACAATTTGACCAAACCACAAGGTCGATTTTTGCAATTTACTCTTAATATAAAAAAATAATTTTTTAAATCATTTTCCCATTTCATTAACACCAAAAGCTCACTAGGCCGATAAAGGAAACAAACAACGAAAGGCTAAGTGCACATGGAGCGGGTCAATTTTTTGCCTCACGCCATCTCATAACGCCAGTGAATAACTCGAGCCCGGCATCTTTCTTCGTGTCATAGGGGTTGGCGCTGTCATTATAAGCCAACCCCTGCGCTTTATTTATTATTATTATTTTTTTATTATTATTATTTTTATTGGGTTATGTGTGAGCAAGAAGGTATCTTATAACGCAAGTGACGAAGAGAGTGTGTTTTGTGATTAAGTTATACTTTTCGAGTTATTGGTAAAATTGCTGAGATAACATCACTTTTTAGTATAACGCGAGACGAATAACTCTAAAGCACTTGATACTCAAAAACACCAAACAAAACAACCATCATTACCGGGTATAACGATTTTGGTCCAATAGTTTCATTTGTAACGGATCATGTCCTATTTTCTCTGACCCGTAATGGGTTTGGTCCAATTTTTGTTGACTGTTAGTTTGACTCGTTAAAAAAACATGAAATGACTAAAATACCCTCGGATGTTTGTAACACTTTTGGTCCATTTTTCTGCTACACCTCTACACATTCCAATTCAGATAAAGCATAATGCGCCAATCCAACACGACTCCAAAGTAAAAGTGAAATCATATGTTGCTAGACTTGATTTTAAGCAGAGGTTAAAAGAAAAATATATGCACAATCTTTAAACATCAGTCATTACAAGATACATGCATAAGCAAGTTGTAAATCACGGGTTCACATTTTGTATCATGAAAAGATGGAATGGAACCAGAAAGATGGTTACCACTAACATCAAAAACTGTCATACAAGGAACACGAAGTTTATCACTTATCTCTCCCGTCAACTTATTCCAGCTCACTTCAAGAAAATGTAACTTCTTGCAACTATCAAATCCTTAAGAGACTTCACCAATGAATAGATTCTGACCCAAGTTGACCATTTCTAAGCTAGCACAAGCACCCCAATTCTTCTTGAAGCAAATTCGAATACAGCAAAAGCGACTGTACAACCCTCTTAAATCCCCTAAAGCATTAAGAAACACCGGTATAGACCCATTCACACGGTTCCCAGCCAAATTCAACACCTGCAAACTCTTAACCTCCGATAAACCCTCCGGTATCTCACCTGAAACCTTATTAAACCCCAAATTCAAAACACGTAAACTCCTTAATCCACTAAACCGAAACGGCAAACTCCCTCTTCATCCTCCCCGCCTTACAATTACAACTAATCATAGAAGTATACACATAAACATCAGCAACTACACCCTTCATAAGCATTTCACCAAACACGTTCTCTGCATCCTCCACACGTCCGAACAACGAATAAAACTCAATCAAAAGCGCCCCAACAACGAATAAAACACAAAAACCATCTATCACCTACAACCAAAAATACAACCACCATCAGCCACGAGATTTTTACAAACATCATCCATTAAAAAGCAAACCCCCATTTTCCCTGAATAAAAAAACACCTCAAACTCACAAAAACGACACTCCTAACAACCACCACCTTCAAATCATCATCCTCCCAAACCAAATTACTCAAACAACCAAATTTGTCCTAACCCATCTCCAACTATAACAACAAACTTCAACCTCATCGATCAAGAACCAAAACGGAAAAGAATTTAAACAAAGATCTCGGGTATATCATGTACAAGTAAAAGATCCTTACAGATCCAACACAAAACCGTCATAGATCTTAAACAAAAAGGAAAAAAAAAAAAAAAAAAAAAAAAAAAAAAAAAAAAAAAAACCTACCCAAGACATCAAAGATCTTGAAGACCATTCATGTTCGTGTATTTAATGAATTTGTTTATGGGTAAGTATTTGATTGGTGTTTGGCCGGCGGTAGGTGGCGGTGGTGAGGGTTTGGTGACGGGTTGGTGGTAGATATGTGTGTTATGTGTGTTTGGGATGATTAAGTGAGGTTTGTTTTTGTATTATAGATGAATATGATGGTGGATGGTGGTGGCCAACCATGGAGGTGGCGGTGGTCAGGCTTGGTAGTGATGGTCGATTCTCATAAAGAGAACTAAGGGATGATGTATGTTTTTTGTTTGTGTAGAATGAGAGAAAACAGAAAAACTCTAAAAGTAGGGTAATGTGTGTTGTGGGCATGAAAGGACAATAATACCCTCTTATTTAACGGTCAAACAAAGTCAAAGTAACGGTGTTAGTGAAATTAGACCAAACCCGTTATGGGTCAGAGAAAATAGGACATGATCCGTTACAAATGAAACTATTGGACCAAAATCGTTATACCCGGTAAACCACGAGGACCAAAAATGTAGTTAACTCTCCATACAAAAGAAGAGATAAACTCTAAACGGAGATGCAAAAATCTTCATGCTTGACTTTCAAACCTACATTAATATATGGAAAAAGAGTTCAAGTACGAAGATTTTGAAAACTAGAAAATCGCAATTGAGAAGCGAACCGTTTAAATCATGCAATATTCGAAAATGTTTTTTAAGTTTTCAACTTTTACTTTTACACATTTTTTGATGTTTATTTTGGAGGCGGCTAGTTACGGTGAAAAAAGGTGGAGAGAAATCGAGGAGGGGGTTTTGAACTCTTTTTAAGATGATATGGGTTCTTTTAAGATTAAGGGGTCCATAAACGGTTCAGAGGAGGAACTTGGTGTGTGTGGGATTTGGGGGAAGAGGGGGTTCGCAAACCGGTTCTTTTTCTTATTGCGAAATTGACGCTTAGTTTTACGATTTTAGATATTTTTTGGTTATTTTCTCTAAGAAAATGCGAAAAATAATTATAATATGAAAATTGTTAATCATAGCTTTAAAAGTTATGTTTAAAATATTCAAACATACATTAATGACCCTGAATAATAATTGCTCACTCTCTTTATCATACTATAATCAATTATGCATGTTTTATTTCTTAAACATAACATTTTACGGTTATGTTTAGTAAAAATATTACCCCTCAATATATTATATTCTTTGAATATACAAATTATAAAAATTCACATATGATGTGACGTCTTCTTATAATTTCTTAGCATTAACGTTTGGTGGCTGGCATTATAGAGCTGATAGTAATAACGTTATCACTGGCACTTTCTAGTTTCTAGAGGTACAGTGTTCACTGGTGATTCGGTTCGCGTTTCAAATTTCGATTTACCTAGTTAGGGTTTCTCAGTTTTTAGTTTCTTTTTATAAAATTAAACTGGACCAAACCATTTGAAACTGGGTTTGGTCCAGTTTAATTTTATAAATACATAATTAAGTGTTTAACGTTGTGGGTAATTTTTTGATGAGGACATGTCCTCACCAATAGCAAAACCACGTCTTCTGTTTCACTTAATTACTTACTAAACTAGTAAACTGTTAAATAAATACGTAATTAAGTCCTCAACGTTGTGGTCAACTTTTTGACGAGGACATGTCCTCGCCAAAAGATTGGTAGGAAAAATGAGAGGAAAATAAATAAACTATAGCAAATGGTCAAAAATAGTCAACGATAGTCCACCTTTTTTCCGAGGACATATCCTCTCTCCAATGCTTTCGGTAATTTTTTTTTTTTTTTACCAAGTCAATACCTGAAACCGAATTATGTTGTCGTTAGCGGCTTTTGGCAAGAACATCGTGTCCTCGCCAATTCCTTCGTCGCCTGTCCTATTTATCCTTGTAGTGTTTATTTTCATAAATCATAACATCTCATATTTCTGTTTCTAGGTTTCAGCAATATGTTCTTTTTTTCTTCCTATACTGACATAAGTATGAGTCATAAAAGCTGATTGAATTCTCGTGTCATGCTATAGTCATTTTGTAAATAAAATAGTTTACTAATTATACTTGAATTTCATTCTGGTTACTTACTAATTCATTTTCGTAAAGACATTAGTCAATTAATCATTCACATGAACCTTTATTTGAAGCAAACGAGTGAACGACAATCGTACACATCTCCATCTAACTACTATGGTGCTCTTTTGTTTCTGTTAATTTCAATGAATTGACACACAACAACATTTATGAAAACAACTAGTAACAGCATCATACCGACGTAGATATTACATCAACAAAAATTAGACCTTATTTTTAGTAACTAGCTAGGTTAAACTAGGTAAGCAATGATCGGGGAGTTATAAAGACGGGGGCTATTTGGTTAGTTTAACGGGGTCTATGGGGCTAGGTGGTCCACTTGTGTACTTGTTTTGTTTTGTTTTTTTTTTTTGTTTTTTTTTTTTTTTTTTTCGTATAGTTTAATGTACTCCGTATATGTATTTTTTTTGTTTGTATTTTGTTTGTGTAATATATGTTTGTGTAATGTTTTTTGTTGTGTTTATTTGTTATTTTTATATAATTAACGTCTAATGCGTTTTTATTTAATTAACACTAACAACAATAGCACGTTAAACGTTACCACATTAAACGACTATAACAACAAATGTTACCATTGGACTCTTTTAAGCACGCTCATAATAAAATTACAGTTGTTTTGTTTAATGTGTTAACGTTAACGTGTTATTTCGAAATCAATTTTTTTTTCAAATAAACTTTTTTTACAAATTTTTTTCGGAAATTTTTTTATTAAAAAAATAATTCTTTTTTATTTTGAAATTAATTTTTTTTCCATTATTGTTAATATATTTTTACAACTTTGTTATGACAATGTATAACTTTTACAAATTTTTTTATTTTTTATAACTTTTACAACTTTTTTTTAACGTCACGTAAAAAAAAGAGGTACACGACAAAACATTTAATTCTTATGGGTTAGAAAAAGTAAATATTTACTTTTGCATTTAATTTTTGTCATGTACCTCGAAATTAATTTTTTTCGAAATTACAAATTTTTTTTTTCGAAATTAATTTCTTTATAAAAAATTATTTTTTTCGAAATAATTTTTCTTTTTGTCGATTTGTAATACTTTTTTTTTCAAAATTAATTTTTTGTCGATTTGTAATACAACTTTTTTTTAACGTCCCGTAAAAAAAAGAGGTACATGACAAAAATTAAAGAGGTACATGACAAAAATTAAATGCAAAAGTAAATATTTACTTTTTTTAAACCATGGGAATTAAATACTTTGGTACCAAAAAAAAAAAAAAAAAAAAAAAAAAAAAAAAAAAAAAAATAGCAGTAGAAAATAAAAAGAGAGAGAGAGAGGCGCGTGGGGGTAGACAAAAGACAGAAATGAGGTAGAGAAAAGTAGCAGACAAAAAAGTAGCAGAGTAGAGGTTGGGGGTAGACCCCGTTATTTTAACACATCCCTTAAACTATGTAAGCAATGATCGTGTAGTAAAACATATCATGGGTCATGACATGAATGTGCTCCCATACTTTAATTTCAAAAAATATATTTTTAGTAAGATTTGAGTATTTATTATGTACTCCCTCCGTTTTAAAATTATTGTCAGGAGATAAGAAGCACAAAGTTTAATAAAAGTAAGGCCACTTTTATTTTCAACCACTCAAAGAGAATATTCCCCTACTATATTCTCTAGTTTTTACTTAAAAATGAAAGTGGACAATTATTTTGAAACATCCCAAAATGGAAATGTGGACAATAATTTTGAGACGGAGGGAGTAGGTCATTTACGAATGTACATAATATGTAAGATATAAAAGTAGAGTAAACTGCAAAAATCGTCCCTGTGGTTTTCTCAGATTGCAAAAAACGTCCCTGTGGTTGGCTAATTGCAGGCAGCCTCCCTGTGGAGGAAACTTTTCATCATTTTGGTCCCTGGTTTTAACTGGCGTTAAATGAATTCCGTTAAAAGTTACACGTTTAGCCCTTGTGTGGGCCCATAACCATTGCAGCGCCCATCCTTTTTTCTTTCGTTTTTACGTGTTTTCGTCCGTTTTTCGCGTGTTTTCATCCATTTTTTTATGATTTACTCCGATGTTTTACGTTTTCGTCTATTTTTTGACGTTTTCATTTGTTTTTTTACGTTTTTGTCCCTTTTTTTTTATGTATTCGTCTGTTTCTTTACTTTTTCGTCTGTATTTTTTTCTTTTTTTACGTTTTTTGTCTGTTTTTTACGTTTTCGTCCATTTTTACGTTTTCGTACATTTTCGTCCTTTTTTTTTACGATTTCATTCATTTTTTTACGTTTACGTCCGTTACTTTACTTTTTGCTCCGTATTTTTACGTTTTCGTCCGTTTTGTTACGTTTTCGTCTGTTTTTTTACGTTTTCATCTGTCTTTTTACGTTTTGCCCCTTTTTTTACGTTTGAGTGTGTTTTCTTACGTTTTCGTCCTTTTTTTATGTTTTCGTCCATTTTTTACGTTTTCTTACGCTTTCGTCCATTTTCTTACCTTTTTGTCCGTTTTCTTACGTTATCCTAACATAAGAAAACGTAGAATAATGTACAAAAAACATACAATATCATATGAAAACGAACGAAAACATAAAAAAATATGAAAACATAAAAAAATGGATGAAAACGTAAAAAAATCGAACGAAAATGGACGAAAACCTAAAAAACTGACGAAAACATTAAAAACGGACGAAAACGGACTCAAACTTAAAAAACGAGTGAAAACAGACTAAAACGTAAAAAAGGTAAAAAAGAATACGAAAACGTAAAAAAATTGACGAAAATGTAAAAAAACGGAGTAAAACGTAAAAAAAACAGACGAAAACGTAAGAAAACACACCCAAACGTAAAAAAGAAGGGACGAAAACGTAAAAAAAACAGGCGAAGACGAAACAACAAAAAAAAGCGTAAGAAAACAAACGAAAACGTAAGAAAACGAATGAAACGTAAAAAACGAATGAAATCGTAAAAAAACGAATGCAAATGTAAAAAAAACAGACGAAAACGTTAGAAACCAGACTAAAACGTAAAATAACAGACGAAAACGTAAAAAAACAGACGAAAACGTAAAAATATGGACGAAAACGTAAAAATAACAGATGAAAACGTAAAGAAACGGGCGAAATCGTCAAAAAACAGACGAAAACGTAAAAAAATGGACGAGAACACGCGAAAACGGACAAAAACGCGTAAAAATGGATGAAAACGTAAAAACAGACGAAAAAAGGATGGACGCTGCAGTGGTCATTAAAAATGGGACAAAAACGGACTCAAACTTAAAAAAACGAGCGAAAACGTAAAAAAACTGACTAAGACGTAAAAAAGAATACGAAAACGTAAAAAAATTGACGAAAATGTAAAAAAAGAATGTAAAAAAACAGACGAAAACGTAAGAAAACACACTCAAACGTAAAAAAAAGGGACGAAAACGAAACAACAAAAAAAAGCGTAAGAAAACAAACGAAAACGAACGAAATGTAGAAAACGGATGAAATCGTAAAAAAACGAACACAAATGTGAAAAAAATGGACGAAAATGTAAGAAACCAGACTGAAACGTAAAATAACAGACGAAAACTTAAAAAAACGGACGAAAACGTAAAAATAACAAATGAAAACGTAAATAAACGGGCGAAATCGTCAAAAAACAGTTGAAAGCGTAAAAAAATGGAGTAAAAACGTAAAAACAGACGAAAACACGCGAAAATGGACAAAAACGCGTAAAAATGGATGATAACGTAAAAACAGACGAAAAAAAGGATGGTCGCTGCAATGATCATGTACCAAAAGGGCTAAACGCGTAACTTCTAACGGAATTCATTGAACGACAATTAAAATCAGGAACCAAAATGATAAAAACTTTCCTCCACAGGGAGGCCGCTTGCAATTAGCCAACCACAGAGATGTTTTTTGCAATCTGAGAAAACTACAGGGACGATTTTTGCAATTTACTCTATAAAAGTAATATATTTTTGTGCAGAGTGAGTTAGGGCCGTCGTGTTGATTTTAATTGCTCTGTGCAATGGTTATAAAGTGGCCTCTAACAATGCATTTAGTCATTCAATTGACTTTTTGTAAGAAAAAGTTCAATTCAAAAATGCTTCTCAAACTATATAAGCTTTTTGTAAAGCTTTTATGGTACATTTTCTATTAAAAAATAACAATGATGTGACGGTGTAAACAGTGGCGGATCTTGAAGTTTTAGTGGAGGGGGCCGAAAATTTTTTTGTCCTATAGTTATATTTCGGTTAGTATAATCGGGGGGGGGGGGGGGGGGGGGGGACTTAGTAAATATAAATTTTTTCGGACGAAATACGAATAAGTTAGCACTACTGAGCAAAAAAAGAGGAAAATAATTTAAATAATTAATTTTTACTTTTTTTTTATCAAAATTAATTTTTACTTGAAAAAAGTAACCCTAACAAGTAAACATTTGATGAAGTAACCACACATATTAGCGACCAGCGAAAGAGAAATAGGACTCAAATTTGCGAACTGGTGTTTGACCTCTTTTTTGACCCCTAACCCATTTTCACATTATCTAAACCTCACTCTCCGCCTTACTTAAAAAAATGTTAAAAAAAAAAAAAAAAAAAAATTGAAACAAAACCTTCAATAAAAACATCAAAAAAAGGACCTTGGAATCTGAAGATATGATGATTCGAATTCAAAAACCCACAAATGGTTATTTAAATTGTTACCCTTGATAAAATTGTTTTCAATTAAAAAATAAAAAAAATAAAAATAAATAATAAATTAAGTTTGATATGTGTGAAAAAGGAAATAAAAAACAACTGGACATTTGAGCGTTTTTACATGGAAAAAGAGTTCAAGTAACCATTTTATACAAACTAATTAAAACAAGAGAAAATTCCCAAACTAGTACAAAAAAACTTAAGTGGTCCATTATTTGGTCACCAGTGGCACCCATTTTCCATTTTAGTCATGCTCGACTGCTCAGTTGCTCAACTCCATCCTTTTTGCGACACGTGTCCCTTGCAAGTACAAGAGGTAGGTGAAGATAGTTTATTGAATTTTATGAAATTACAAAAATACCCTTATGTTTTATTAATTATATATGTTTAATATGCTTGTACTTTATGTTTTGCTATAAGTATATTGTGCATTTATATTTGTATCTTACCTACCACTGTAACACCCCGTTAAAATTTTAGATAGCAGCGGAAGACTTAAACGGGGTATTACCAATTAGATCACAGTCGTAAGCATAGATAATCATTAAAAGTAGAATTTATATCATTCAATGAAAACTCAATATTCAGAGATTACACAAAAATTTTCAAAAAGAGATAAGTTTTCACAAAAGTGATGATGAGTTTGAAAAGAATGATATAATTATTTGAAATAAAAAGGGGTAGGTTTCCAATGCCCTTGCCAGCTCCGTGCCTTGAGATTTTTAGATACCTGAGATAAAACATGCTAAAAGGGTCAACACAAAGGTTGAGTGAATCCATAGTGTTTTATTTTGTAATAGTTTGAACACAAGTTGATTAGTAGCACAACGGTGATATCGTTGTGTAAAAAAAATATATTGAGTTGATCAGTAGCACAACGGTGATATCGTTGTGTAATATATATTGCCCTAAGCCTCATGACACGCAAACCTTAACATCGGGTGAAATAATAAATGATATAAATAGCCCACATCATAAAATGATGTAGGTGATAATGCCCTCGTCGTAGGAGTTTGCCAAACTCTTGTTAATTCGAATAAAGTGCATTTGGTTACCATTCCAGGCTAACTTCAAATGGGGCGTCAACTTCCAATAGATCTATTCACTAAATTCGCGTTCACTCGCAAGTGATTAATGGTTCATGATATGAGGGACTTTTTGGCAAGGTGGTAACTTAGGCAATATTAACTTAGCAATATCAATCAGGATAGCATACAGAAAATACTTGTGTTCAGATTTATAGCATGTATCTCCCCACGGGATTTGAAAACATAGTAAAAAGTGGGACTATGAACTCACCTTAGTGATACAGTAGTCAAATAGTGATTAAGTGATGTAAGTTAATAGCTCCGACTTGCGACCTAGAGTAATACGATAAGTTTAGATTCGTTTGCTTTAGGGCTCGGGGTGAAATGATGAGTGTGAAAACCTTCAAGTGTGATAGTGTTGGATTTGTGTATTTTAGATGCTTTAAAGTTCAAAGATAACTTATAATAGTTATTGTTGTTATTTTACAAAATGTTCTTGATTTAAGTTTTGTCGTATACTTTTATTCTTATTCATTTGTAAAAAGGTAAATTAAATAATATGTTATATTTGCAAAAGTATAAGTATAAAAATTAAATAAATGAAGTTTTTCAAAGTTAATATATATGTCAAGTTTTACCCTTAACTTTATAAAAGTTACACTTTATACCCTTTTGTTAAAATAATTGCATTTTTAGTCCAAAATTATTAATTTGCACTTTTATCCCTATCTTTTGTTAATTACAGTTTATACCCTCGAGTTTTATTCAAAATATTATTTTTCAGCATCACCCTCCTTATGTTCCATTTTGTACGATTTATACCCCTTTCGTTATAATTTTTACGAAGTTAGTCCAAAATCTACATTTTGAAAAGTTAAGTTTTTCTTATCTATAATATTATTTTTCCAAGCTTATTCGAGCTTATAACATTAGCTTGAAGCCCTTTTTCTCTCGAAAATCTTTTAGTTCGAAATATACATATATATAGAAAATACCATTTTGTAATGGGGCTTGTTAGCCCAACAAGAGTGTGTTTAGTTTGCAATAAAAGTAATATACATATGGTTTAAAAAAAAGAAGGAGCAAGAGCTGTGTTGAAAAAGAAGTATGTATCAAAAATGTTACTATCACGTTTCGAACTCAAGACCTCAAGTTCACCATCCCAGCGACACAACCATTTAAGCTAAAAGCTCCATATGTTATGATTTGTACTTCATACGTATACTAGGGTCTCGAAACTAGTTCGTTTCATATGTTCATTTCGATACAGAAGAGTACGCATATGTTTTTATGTTTGATATTTTACCATGATTCTATTCTCACGTTCATGTTTTACTTAGTTAATATGTTTCGACTTGTTTTATACGTGTATATTCATGCGTGCATGGTCTTGGTTAAAGGGTGTACATGATTTCGTTTTTGTTAGAAGCTTTGGGTTTTTAAATAAAATCGTAAATCATGACGAGTGTGCATGTATGGTTCGCATGAAGTGAGTAAGTGCAACAAGAAGTCGAAAAGGGAGTAGGACTTACAGTCACCACGAAAGTGGTGAAGAGATTTAAGTGTGAGGACGACAACGAGAACCCATAGTGACGAGAAACCCGAACCTTCTTCTTCTAACCCAACTCGTACTCGAAACCCTCGATCAAATTAGAACCCAAAAATGAACTTAGGAAATTTGAAGTGACCAAATCCTTTGCTTGTTTCCTCCTTTGCTCGACAGTAGAGAAAACGAGGGACAAATTAAATGAAGTGTGATTGTTTTGAGTAAGCTTTGCTTTGGTGAGTTGCTACATGAAATATGGTGGTTTATATAGAGATATCAAGGCATGGCTTGGCCTTTATTTTATTCTTACTATGCGTGGGATTCATGCACAAAGAAGATGTAGATTTGACTTGTCTTTGCATGCTTCTTAGTCGCCGAGGTTTATGGGTATGGAGGAAATGTCAAGTCGAATAGAGTGGTGGTAGAGGCTATGATGGTTTGCTTGCGTGGTTACATGATGGGACGAAGGGGAGGATAGAAAATAATATGTTGGTTAACCATGCTTGGTATATTTTATTGTTTAGGTTAGTTTTAGGGTGGCTCTTGGTTTTCTTTGTTTTGCACGCAAGGTGGGAAAAGCAAAAAGAGAAGAAGAGTAGCGTGTCTGAGCTTGTGGGTTGTTGGAGTATCATGTCGAGTAGCAAAAGAGAAAGAAGAAAAAAAAATGTTAAGTATACACATGATTTTGTGTTGCATTCGAAAGAAAGAGAAGAAAGTAAAACATTTATGGGCTTGTGATTTGTGTGTGGCTAGGTCCAAAGAAAAGAGAGAAAAGAAAAATGAACATGGGCTTGGTGTGGTGGTGATGTTGGGTTGATAGTTGGGTTCGGCCCAAGTGAAAAAAATAAATAAATAAATATATATATATATATATATATATATATATATATATATATATATATATATATATATATATATATATATATATATATATATATATATATATATACAAGTGAATAATGAAATAAATAATTTATTTGTAATATATGTTTATTAATTAGATTGGTTCGATATATCTCGAAGTACATTTAGCTTTTAGTGTTGGTGCGCAAGTGAGCTATTCATGTCATGACTCGAAATCGATAGAGAGTGACTGGTGAGGGTTGCTTTATAAAAAGAAAAAAATTTAACCCGTAGAAATAGGTTATCCAACATAAGTTTAGAATTACTTGATGATTATTATTATTAAATGACAGGGGAAATTACGAGGTATTACAACTACTCATCTTACCACCACACTAGGGATGGCAAAAAAACCCGAACCCGACGGGGAAACCCGAAACCCGAACTAATTGGGGCGGGCGGGGCATGCTAATCGGGTTACGGGGCAGGTTTGGGGATTAAACGGGGATTTTAATCGGTTTGGGGCGGGGAACGGGGAATCCTCGCCCCGCCCGATTAATATATACACATATACAAATATATCTATACCTATATAGTATTTTGTTAGTATTTACGTAATAAAAAAATATTACTCTAATATTGTTAGTTTTTTAATATTTGTAAGAATGCAAAATTGTGATTATAGAAATTCGTTTAGTGTCATATTTTTAAGTTTTAATTTTTGGCGGTGTAATTTATCATTATTTATGTATAATACTATTGTTGAAAACTTAATAAGGCTTGTTTGTAATTAATTATTAATAGGTTGTTATTGCTAACGGTCTAAAAATAACAATAAATGTGAAATGGTGCGGCTTTGGTCGAGAATTGCACCTAAAGAGGACACCCCGATAAGATCCCCGATTAATACGGGGCGGGTTTGGGGACCATCACGCCCCAACGGGCGATTAGATCCCCGATGGGAATCGGGGCGGGTTTGGGGTGAACTTTGGTAATCAGGTTTAGGGATGGGGATGGCTGCCCCGCCCCAAACCCGCCCCATTGCCATCCCTACACCACACCTTATCACCTACCTTATCTATAACTTCAAAAACCTCTCTCCTACCGAAAAAACACACACTAAATCTGGTGGAGGATTATGAGCAGCTGTAAACTTTTATCAACATAAACACCAGCAAAACCCACCGCCGTTGACCTGCCGCAACCCTAACCGACCACCGCAAAACCCACAACCATCCCCAGCCGACCACCACGAAAACCCACCACTATCCTCAACCGACCACCGCCAACAAAAACCCACCCATTTGATTCCCTATATTCATAACTTACCCGTTTTAACCGTATTAAACTGGTCTCATTTGGCCATCCTCGAGGCCCCACACTTACGACCAAGTAAACATCATAATGTCATTGATGGCTAGAAACACAAGGTATTGTCTGGGGCAATTTAAGGTATAGTCCCCACACTTCTAAAAAAAAAAGAAAAAGAAAAAAAAAACGTATGACATTATTTGGAAATTCGTTGCCAAAGATCTTCAAATGGTGCATGTTATACATTTTTTACGGATCTGACCCCCGCTTCCAGCCGCAGCCGCCGGAATCTGCTGTTGCAGTTGCCGGATTCTGCCACGACCCGCTTGCTGCTATCACGGGTTAAAGTGTGGATTTTTTAGTGTTTGAAATGTAAATTTGTTGTAAGTTTATATAAAGTTTTTGTAAATTTATTTGTAATACCGTTCTTTGTAACACCGTTCAAATTTATTTAAATTTGTGTATTTGTTTTTATAGTGTTTAAGTGACTTTTTTATGTAAATGTTTGTTGGTATTGATTTGTTTTATTTTTGTTAATCATGAAATGTGAATAGTGGCCAAAATTATGTGAAAGCTAAATATATGGTTGTTGTTTGATGTTGTGTATTTGTGTCAGTGTATGTGAAAAAATGTATATCAAAAAATGTAGTCTGAGCTTTGTGGTGGTTGAGCAGTTAAGCAGTAGTGGTCGATTAGTTGAGCAGTGGTGGTTGAGCGGTTGAGCAGTGGTGGTCGAGCGGTTGAGCAGTTGATCAATGGTGGTCGAGCAGTGGTGGTGGTGATGGACTGGTGAGGTGGTAAGGTAGGTTTAACAATTCGCATTTTCAGGTTAAATTCTATTCCCGAAATTTTTACTATTCATTTTTACTATTCACTTGCACTATTCATTCCCAAAATTTTTATTTCATATTCTCGTAAGATAAATTATTTCCATTATAAAATAAAAGTTTGACGCTCATCGGATCATATTTGCAAAAGTTATTAAGAATCTATACGTTTGGTTTAAACGTCGTTTAAACATCCTGCGCATAACGAAAACCAACTGCGCCAATTTTTCTCGCATCAGATTAATGTTTAGAACACTCATAATCAATTAGAGAATTTTTGATTTAAAGTTAAAATGTTACCAAAGAGACCCTGTGTCTTACAAAACAGAAATTGCGTTTTAAGCACTTTTACTTATCCGCAACCTTAGCCTATACCTGCCCCACATTTTCTAAGACGTTTAGAAGCTTTCACATTTTTGGAAAAGTCAACATATTTTCCCTCCTCCTTTGACCAAAAATCATTCCTTGATTATGTAAATCATTCCTTGATTTTTAACACTTACGGTTTTACGTCTAAAGAACGTTTAACACCAACCGACACTAGACTAAGCCTAGCCTAGACATTTTAAGTCTTTTAAGTTCGTTATAATCATATTAGAAAAGTTACATTTTACTTTTCTCAGTTTTACGCAACTTTCGTACGTTTTACGTTTTACGCGTTTTAAACCTACGTTTTCAGCTTTATCAGCGTTTTAGCGACCCATTAAACTTATCACTCATTTTTATAAGATAATAATGAGTATATTGATGATTTTAATCATTTCTACAAGTTTCGTATTTTTACGATACCAGGTTTTGCGTTTCGTGATTTAAATACTTACCGTTAGCAATTACCGGGACCAAAACTCACTCCGTAAAAGCAAGATAATGCAAGAAACTTATCAAGCTTCTCATGAAAGCTTCATGAAGCTTATCAAGGAAGGAACCAATGGCATGTGGCTTGATCCTAGCCATTGATTCCTAAGATCATTACAAGTGTAAAATTTTATTTACAAAACTATCCTAAATTTTTCCTATAAATACCAAGCTAAACACATAGAAAAACTTGCACCACACCTTCTTATAACCTTAAAGTCCTCAAACCAAAGGCACTTCTCTTATATTTTGTAAGAAAGTTTATGTGTTCTTGAGAAAAGCTAGCATTTGATCTTATTTTCTCCGAGTTTTCAAAAAATAGTCGTTATAATCTTCAAATAACTTCAAGTCTCCAAAAAGACTTTGTTATTATCTTCAAATCACTTCGGGTTTCCAAGAAGGCGTCGTTATAATCTTCAAATAGCCTCGGGTTTACGAAGATTACAAATTTCACGTCGAAGCTCCGCTTATATTCCCTTTTTCTATAATACTCAAGCATTCTATATTAAGGTAAGTATTTATATACTTTAAATACTTATAAACTTTGTTAGTTAATTTATTGTATTTATAAACTCTTAATATGTCATATAATCAAGTAAGAAAAATATATGTTTCATATAAATACTATGTTAGTAGGGAGCTTCATGTGAGGGGTTTCATTTGGGTGAACGTTTCGACGAGTTGCTGGATTTACGAATTAAAGTGTCCTAGCTCTTCGAACGTTTACTGCATGACCTCTGGATTATGATGGCCTGAACAATAGTACAAGATATATAAACTATATATGGCATGTTTAAATATTCACTTCGTTGTTTTAGAATCTAAGACGCGACAATTATTTTAGGTTGCTCGTAAAGATTCTCCCGGCTTATCCAGCGATTTCATTATATCCTTAACATCATGTACTCTGAGGTGAGTCATGGCCCCTATTTTCAATTATTTTGTACTATCTTTGGGGGAGATATGTAAAACCCAAAAATTTGAAAGCATGGTAAAAGACAAAAATGCCCCTATGAATTTAAAATTTTAATAAAAGGTTTATAAAGTACCGAATCAATCCCGAACTTCTGGAAATGGACAAGTTATGCTACCAAATAATTTTGACAACTCCATTTAACCTTTATTCAAGTTACAAAAATTACTAAAATGCCCCTACATGGACCGAATATATTTATATATATTACTATGATTTGTTAATTATGGAAAAATGGGATAAAATGAGAAATAATCAATCCCATCAAAGTGACAACCCATCCTACCGAAATTATGGTTCATATCCTCCCCATTTGACTCGGCTATCCTCTTTTAAAATCAATCCACACGTTTTCTTGATAAAACCTATGTGCCGAGTGAAAACAAAACACAAAGCAATTCGTATAGCCTCCATTCGTTACCCTAAAAATCCTAGAGCATTTTTCTGAGTTAGATCATCATCCAAGGAGTCCCAGAAAAATCCTTGTGAGGTTGTGCATCGTGCGATTCGTTCTTGGTGAATTTGTTCTTGTCGCGATAAGAAAAGCAAGGTATAATTCGTTATTATTCATCCGTCCCTTTTAAAATTCGTTTCTCACTTTTCCCAAGATCCTTACATCATATATGTTCTATGAAAAATGATTAAAAGGTTTTTAGATCGTTCGTGAGCTCGTGGTGAATTTTTGTGGTGTCGCGTGTGGATCCGAGGAAAAGAATTCGTTTTAGCCATTCCCTACATTCAAAATTTGGTTTGCTATTTTCCCTGAGTCTTTTATGATTTATGAACGTCAATTAAAATGATAAGAACATACCATGCATGATCTACGAATTATATGGGAATTAAATCATTAAAACGTGTGAAAATCATATAAATTACTATACGAATTTTCTGGAGATGAAATATATTTTATTTAGACTTCTTATGATTCATATATTATTGGAAAAATGTTGGAATGATTTATCATGGCCTATTCGAATTATGGATGATTTAATTGTTTAATCGGATTCAAAATAAACAAAGAAAGAAAAAAAGAAAAATCGTATGAACTAGGATTTGAGGATTTGGGCTTGTTTTAATGATAATAAATGATGATTAATGATGATGATATTATTGGTAAATGATTGGATATAATAAGGTTAAGTTGTTGTTGTTTAAAATACCATATGATTTAAAATAAAAGGTTAGGGTGTGTTTTGTAACTTTTAAAACTCAAGGGTCATTTTTATAACTTTATTTGGACTGTATATAATTCGTATAAAATATAACTTGAGGGTGTCATGTGTAATTTTTGTATTTAAAAGGATTAAAATGTTTAATTTGATAAATTGTAATTCGAATTGGAAATTTAATAGGTAGAGGGGTTAAAAGTGTAATTTCTGGAAAGTTAAGGTGTATTCGTGTATTTCAACATGTTAAGGGTGTGTTGTGTCATTTTGACGATTTAATGGATTAATATATAATTATTAGTAATAAGGATTTAAAATGTAAATTAGAGGTTAAATATGTAAATCAATTAATTTGAGGGACCTATTGTGTAAATTATGAATATTGAAGGGTACATTCGTATAACATGTGAAAATAAGTACTCATTGTGTAAATTTGATTAATTAAGGGTTTAATGTGTAATTATGGATATGAAGGTTTAAAGTGTAACTTAATAAAATAAAGGGTGTAATTTGTAAATTATGAAACCGTGAGGACCAAATGTGTAAATCTGATCAAGTATACCCTATTTCCATTTAATAATGATTTAATTAAATTATATGACACAATCTTTCTAAAAATGGAAACCTGCTAAAAATAGAAAGTTACTTAAAATAGAAAGTCAAGTAAAATGAATAATTAAGAATCAGTAGTAATTCTCTTCTACTCCTTTAGGTGTGAAGGAGGAGGTTTTGATCCGCATCTGTGTCTTCTATTTCGTATTCGTGTTTGCATTCGTGATCAGGTACAGATATTCTGCCCTTTTTAATAAGGTGCCTTCAGTTTCTTGAACTCTGATTTGATGTGACCCTGACCTTTGCTATGAACCTTTGACATTTGAACCTTTGGCATATGAAGCTTTTGATATGAACCCTGTGATTTGAACCTTGATATTTGGACTATGATTATATGAACCTTTGCTTTGATATGAACCTTTGACCTTTGACCCCAGTTTGATACCCGAGCCAAGTTCGTTTCCTAGCCATGAAGGTAACATGGCCGTGTCTGTGATGCACCACTGGCATGACTAGCGTGTAGCCCTAGTGATTTGGTTACACCGTCCCCATTTTGATTATGATATGCTAGCACACTATGATATGTTTTGTTATGGCCAATATGATTTGTTCGGGGGGCGAATGGATGCATCCTAGGTTCGTGTCCGTGTTCGTGGACAGTTCGTTTTGATATGATATGGTGACTGGGGATGGGTGCAATCCACTCCTTTCACACCCCTGGGAGCTGATCACTCCATTTGAAGAATGAGGACACCCCTCATATTATTTGGATTGAAGAATGAGGACACCCCTCATATTATCTGTTTATTGAGAGGCATCCCCTCTACATGGTTATGATATGATATGATATGTTATGATATGGGCTCGTGGTGGATTACTGTCCTAAACCTTACTCTTTATTTCCTTTTCCTATATCTCCTTCATTATGATATGTCTGTTCATTTCCATTTGATTTTGTTTCCGTTTATTATATATCTGTTCACTGGGCTTTTTAAGCTCAGCCGCATTTCTTTTCCTGCGGCAGGTTTTAGTAGGAAGCCAGGAGCTTGGGTTGCTTTGGGATGAGAGATTAGCTTATGAAGACGATACCTTAGTTTTAGTATTCATTTACGTATGACTACGTAGATTTGGTATATTTTCCTTTGTAACATTGTAAACCATTTGTATTATGTAAGTCGTATGTTATGCTTGCCTTTGATATGTCACCATTTGCGTGACACTTCTACCCTTGTCGGGTTGGGGTGTTACAATTATGGTATCAGAGCCAGGTTTACGACTTGTAGTACATCTACCCTTGGCCTGTGTAAGTTAGGACCCCTAAGTTTTCATTGTAGGCGCTCGTACGATAACCTTTGCGAAGTTGCGTAAGACTTTCCCATAGGAACATAAGTCATAACCGGTGAGGAATGGGTAGTCTAGGACATCCATGTGAGTAGTATTTGCTTCCGCATCACTCTGAATCTTGCCTTTGCCTTTAGTCATGCCTTATAAGAACGTTTGTCTCGGAAGACGAGGAAGTCTTACCTCCCGTCATTTTAATGATGAACCTTGTATGTTAACCAATTTCCTTTAGAAGGATTTGATATTGGTATTTGTCCAGTACGGAATTGTTATCTAAGCATGCTGATGCTAATAACTGATATTCCATACATCTCAACTCTGACAGTTAAACGATGTTCGTATTACTATCGGTGCACCCTACCATTCCTATGTTATAAGCTAAACAAGATTCCAATCCTTTGAACTGTTCACTCTCCTATTCCACACTTTGATGAACCATGTACCTAAATTTGATATGTGAACTATCCGTATGATTTGACAACCACATTCGCTCTGAGAATCCGTTTCCCTTTGGATGTATTTGACTTTGAGGTCTCTTGACTATGGATTGGTGGTTTTTGTAAAGCTATCATGGACTGCAATATTTGAAATGCGACCTTTAACAATCTGCTTCACCATATTTTGATATGATATTCTCAATCATTTGAATCTGTTAAGATTATTGTTGCTATGAAGCACATACTCCGATCTCTTTGATTTCCAATTTTCTCCTAACGCCTGTTAGTATCCACTCTTGAAAACTCCAGCATCTGAAAGTTTTGTTGTACGAATTTCTGGTGTTCCGATGAACCTTTTGAGATCCGTTGGGAAATGAAGTTTGCATTGACCTGAAGAAGTTAAGAGATTGTAGGAACTGATGGAATATGAGTTTGTTCACTTCAGTGATCTCTTTGAATGCTCCTGTTGGTTTATGAAGAAGAAAGAGAGAAGTGTGCGGCGGCACACCGACCATTGTGAATTTTAACCGTAATCATTATTCATTTCCGCGTATCAGTATTTGATTCGATTTGTTCCATCTTTGTGAAGAGAAAGATTTGTGATATGAAGTTTTTCCCTAAGAAGATTTCCTGAAGTTGCTTTAGTACCCGTGTGACCACTATGAGTTTTGAATGATGTCAATTGTATTGGCTAGAAGATTCATGTTTTCGCAAGTATTCGGACAATTGTCATAGTATGACAGTATGTTTGTGCTCAGAGACGAACGAGGAACACGTTGACCATTTTTAGTATGAAGTGAACCGACCCTTTGTTCTAGAAGAATAGATTTACTTGACAATCAGAGATTGTAGCAGACAACACCACCAGGTATTCGATGACTAAAGAGCTTCCACGAAGAGGACCAAGACTGAAGACCATTGTCAGAGTTAGAAACCTTGTAGAAGATGTGCAGAAGAGGTTCGTGACAGGCGTTACCAAGAGAGAAGCATGTGAGGAGAAGACAGACTGAGATGAGACTCGATTATACCTCAAGCAGCACGTGGAGATTTCAGTTGGGCATCAAGACGACCAGACCGTAGAAGATGAGCTTTCAGCACATAAACCAGGAAGTCCACAGCAGTTTGAGTTGGTGAATTTTGAATCATGCTAGAAGACCTGTAGGAGACACGCAACCTTGTTTCTCTAGTCATTTTAGTTGTACTAAGATGAATTGAGAGCTGAAGCAGACTCGCAAATGGAGGAATGCAAGGTGATCACGTCAGAGATTCACGCTACCACACCGAAGTGTCCAGAAGAAGTGTCGAAGACTTGAGGAACCAGACTCAAGTTTATGATTTCCTTTTCACCCAATGATCGTATGATTAGACAAGAGAGCGACTACGTGGAATTTGAAAAGATTTCGAGATCATGAAAATGAATGGATGAAATTTTGTAGTAAACGTTTGGATTTGGAAGATTTGATTGCTGTAAAGGATGAAGATATTGAAGACGTAATTCATTTCCTCTTAGACCACTTAAGTTTCCGTTACCTTTCGATAGGATCTTTTGAATGAGCCTTACCCTATTAGAAATTCCGTTATGTGTTCGTTATGCATTTGTTTGGATGATGGTTTCGTTATGAGAAGGATGATGAATTGTGGAAGCCCTAAACGTTTCGACGACGAGTTTCATTTTGAGGTGTACACATTCCGTTACGCTTTTTGTGCGTTCAAATTCCTCCGATTTAGAATCCGTAGTGATGTTTGTTTTGGACCAACCTTAGGAGGTAGAAAGACTGATAGGTGGTTAAGATAAGTAGTTCTGTTTGCGACTTGAGATAAAGTATGACCATCATGATGGTATACTCATATGATGCTGGTATTATGACGAGTAGCTAACGTGATAATACTTACGTCATATGACGTACCCTTATTGTGTTCATAGGATATTTCGAGGAGTACTTTAGAAACCTTAGAATTTTGATTAGAGATGTGAGAATTTTTGCATTTGTAAGATTTAGGTTCGTTCCACCTATACGCTTAATCTGTTTCACCGTTATACGATCTGATACGTTCGATTCTTGACACACATTTGTTGATCCATATACTTCTTACAAGAATCATAAGATCTGCTGTGAAGTTTTTCTGCCTTTTGATGTCTCCAACAATCTACGTTCTGTACGATCTCATGTGAATTGCTTAATCAAATTCTATGGACGGCATATCCGTCAAAATCCTATATATTCCTTGTATCTCTTCCGAGAGAACGCGATAATCATTTATCATGTTGGATATGATCTTTGCAATCTGAAATTCAGTATAGTATGTCTTTCTGAGAAACCCAAAGCTATCTTAGATCGACAACGAAGAGTCATGAGAAACAAGTCTTTTACATTTCCGTTCGCTGTCCGTTGTGTCTTCTGTTTCGTTTCATTTCCGATCGTTAGTATTTTTCATTTCCATTCGTAAAGATTCTTTGGAAGAACCACCCAGAGCGGGAGGCTACCTGGGAAACCGAGGAATCAATACGAGCTAGTTATCCGCATTTTGTATTCTGATCTGGTACGTCCCTATTTTGTTTTCGATCCTTTCACTTCTGATTCTTTGCAAATTTCGAGGACGAAATTTTTCTGTTAGAGGGGAAGAGTTGTAAAACCCAAAAATTTGAAAGCATGGTAAAAGACAAAAATGCCCCTATGAATTTAAAATTTTAATAAAAGGTTTATAAAGTACCGAATCAATCCCGAACTTCTGGAAATGGACAAGTTATGCTACCAAATAATTTTGACAACTCCATTTAACCTTTATTCAAGTTACAAAAATTACTAAAATGCCCCTACATGGACCGAATATATTTATATATATTATTATGATTTGTTAATTATGGAAAAATGGGATAAAATGAGAAATAATCAATCCCATCAAAGTGACAACCCATCCTACCGAAATTATGGTTCATATCCTCCCCATTTGACTCGGCTATCCTCTTTTAAAATCAATCCACACGTTTTCTTGATAAAACCTATGTGCCGAGTGAAAACAAAACACAAAGCAATTCGTATAGCCTCCATTCGATACCCTAAAAATCCTAGAGCATTTTTCTGAGTTAGATCATTATCCAAGGAGTCCCAAAAAAATCCTTGTGAGGTTGTGCATCGTGCGATTCGTTCTTGGTGAATTTGTTCTTGTCGCGATAAGAAAAGCAAGGTATAATTCGTTATTATTCATCCGTCCCTTTTAAAATTCGTTTCTCACTTTTCCCAAGATCCTTACATCATATATGTTCTATGAAAAATGATTAAAAGGTTTTTAGATCGTTCGTGAGCTCGTGGTGAATTTTTGTGGTGTCGCGTGTGGATCCGAGGAAAAGAATTCGTTTTAGCCATTCCCTACATTCAAAATTTGGTTTGCTATTTTCCCTGAGTCTTTTATGATTTATGAACGTCAATTAAAATGATAAGAACATACCATGCATGATCTACGAATTATATGGGAATTAAATCATTAAAACGTGTGAAAATCATATAAATTACTATACGAATTTTCTGGAGATGAAATATATTTTATTTAGACTTCTTATGATTCATATATTATTGGAAAAATGTTGGAATGATTTATCATGGCCTATTCGAATTATGGATGATTTATTTGTTTAATCGGATTCAAAATAAACAAAGAAAGAAAAAAAGAAAAATCGTATGAACTAGGATTTGAGGATTTGGGCTTGTTTTGATAATAATAAATGATGATTAATGATGATGATATTATTGGTAAATGATTGGATATAATAGGGTTAAGTTGTTGTTGTTTAAAATATCATACGATTTAAAATAAAAGGTTAGGGTGTGTTTTGTAACTTTTAAAACTCAAGGGTCATTTTTATAACTTTATTTGGACTGTATATAATTCGTATAAAATATAACTTGAGGGTGTCATGTGTAATTTTTGTATTTAAAAGGATTAAAATGTTTAATTTGATAAATTGTAATTCGAATTGGAAATTTAATAGGTAGAGGGGATTAAAAGTGTAATTTCTGGAAAGTTAAGGTGTATTCGTGTATTTCAACATGTTAAGGGTGTGTTGTGTCATTTTGACGATTTAATGGATTAATATGTAATTATTAGTAATTAAGGATTTAAAATGTAAATTAGAGGTTAAATATGTAAATCAATTAATTTGAGGGACCTATTGTGTAAATTATGAATATTGAAGGGTACATTCGTATAACATGTGAAAATAAGTACTCATTGTGTAAATTTGATTAATTAAGGGTTTAATGTGTAATTATGGATATGAAGGTTTAAAGTGTAACTTAATAAAATAAAGGGTGTAATTTGTAAATTATGAAACCGTGAGGACCAAATGTGTAAATCTGATCAAGTATACCCTATTTCCATTTAATAATGATTTAATTAAATTATATGACACAATCTTTTTAAAAATGAAAACCTGCTAAAAATAGAAAGTTACTTAAAATAGAAAGTCAAGTAAAATGAATAATTAAGAATCAATAGTAATTCTCTTCTACTCCTTTAGGTGTGAAGGAGGAGGTTTTGATCCGCATCTGTGTCTTCTATTTCGTATTCGTGTTTGCATTCGTGATCAGGTACATATATTCTGCCCTTTTTAATAAGGTGCCTTCAGTTTCTTGAACTCTGATTTGATGTAACCCTGACCTTTGCTATGAACCTTTGACATTTGAACCTTTGGTTTATGAAGCTTTTGATATGAACCCTGTGATTTGAACCTTGATATTTGGACTATGATTATATGAACCTTTGCTTTGATATGAACCTTTGACCTTTGACCCTAGTTTGATACCCGAGCCAAGTTCGTTTCCTAGCCATGAAGGTAACATGGCCGTGTCTGTGTGATGAAGCGAAAAGTGTACCGCTTTTAAGGGGTCATTTAAGCCCTAAATCGTATTTATTTGATCAAATATTGCCCTAAATCGTTCCTTTTGTCATTTTAGGTACTTTTGAGGAGAAATCTGGAAAAGGAGGCATTTTGGACGTTTTTGGAGCATAAAAGTGAAGAAAACGACAAAGTCTCAAAAATTGGCTAAAAGTTACTCTTGACGGCGTCAGACTTTACTCTGGACGGCGTCATGCCTTGGCAAGAAAAAGTGGACGTGAAATTTACTCATGATGAGCCAGTGAAAATAGCATGTGAATTCTGACGGCGTCACGCTTTAACTTGATCAAGGGCGTCACGGCTTAAATCATAAGGGGACGGCGTCACGTTCACGAGCTGACGGCGTCAAGCCTTGATAAGCCAGAATGGATTTTTGAAGAGCTAAAGAGGGACGGCGTCAAGAAGGTCACCCGGGAACCCTAGAAGCGGCGAGGTGACGGCGTCACACTCCATAAGGTTACGCCGTCAGATGCAAAAGTCTATATATAGTTTTCTAATTTTTTGTCATAAAGGGGAGCTTAGTGTGTGGAATTTTGGGAGAAAACCCTAAGACGATTTTAGCTTCTTTTTCAAGGCTTTTTGCCTTAAAATCTTCCATGTTACATTGAAGATAAGTTATCAATTAATCATTCAATATGTCTATGTGTTGTTTGATTTTATCTTATTCTTGTCTTTTGATTAACATGTTAGGCTAAATTTATCTTGTGTTTGCTTAGATCTAATGAAACCTAGCTATTGATTATTGGTTATTAGTGTGTTATTAGTTGTATTGGATGATTGTTTATCTATGTTAGGCTTAAGAAAACTGGCTAACTTCCTATTCGGTAACTTGCTTGAACGTCTTAAGAAACATGAACCAAATGCGTACTAAAGGTTTTTATGGTTGTATTTAATGCACAAGCGAATTCTAGTGATCCCATGTTAGGAGCTTCCTAGCCGGCTCGACATAGGAGTGAAGTAGGAGCTTGTAGAGTTGGGGAAGTAAGTACGCCACCCCACGAATGGTATTAAGGAATACACCCGTCATCCACGCGACTAATACACACTAATTAACCGGTAAAAGATAGTTAGGGAGTAAGGAAATCTAAGTAAACACATTTCTCTACACATAAGTTTCTCACCACATTTTCATTTTTGTTATTTTATTTTATTTGCATCCGTAGTAATTTTGGGTTAGTTGACTAGCAACTAATTCCGCCCACTCTTTCAAAACCGAGATTTTACTTGCTTTCATAAAAATATAAAAACATAAAAAGAATCTTCCTCAATCCTTAGACCTAATTAGAGTAGTCTTTCACACCTAACGAACACTATTCCCTGTGGAGAACGATCAATCTCCCGTACTAACCACTACACTATACTACATCGGTCAGGTACACTGCCTGGTGGGGTTGTAAGCCTCTTGAGATCCCTCGAGAGGTAAAACCTGTTGTAAGGTTACAAAACCACGCATCACTGTGATGCACCACTGGCATGACTAGCGTGTAGCCCTAGTGATTTGGTTACACCGTCCCCATTTTGATTATGATATGCTAGCACACTATGATATGTTTTGTTATGGCCAATATGATTTGTTCGGGGGGCGAATGGATGCATCCTAGGTTCGTGTCCGTGTTCGTGGACAGTTCGTTTTGATATGATATGGTGACTGGGGATGGGTGCAATCCACTCCTTTCACACCCCTGGGAGCTGATCACTCCATTTGAAGAATGAGGACACCCCTCATATTATTTGGATTGAAGAATGAGGACACCCCTCATATTATCTGTTTATTGAGAGGCATCCCCTCTACATGATTATGATATGATATGATATGTTATGATATGGGCTCGTGGTGGATTACTGTCCTAAACCTTACTCTTTATTTCCTTTTCCTATATCTCCTTCATTATGATATGTCTGTTCATTTCCATTTGATTTTGTTTCCGTTTATTATATATCTGTTCACTGGGCTTTTTAAGCTCAGCCGCATTTCTTTTCCTGCGGCAGGTTTTAGTAGGAAGCCAGGAGCTTGGGTTGCTTTGGGATGAGAGATTAGCTTATGAAGACGATACCTTAGTTTTAGTATTCATTTATGTATGACTACGTAGATTTGGTATATTTTCCTTTGTATCATTGTAAACCATTTGTATTATGTAAGTCGTATGTTATGCTTGCCTTTGATATGTCACCATTTGCGTGACACTTCTACCCTTGTCGGGTTGGGGTGTTACAAGATACATACTCAACTACTTTTAATTTCAATCACGATTATTTGCAACTATATGTTTATTTGAACTGAATATTTATTCACACTATGTAACAGTGATTGCCATACCTAGAGTTTTTTTATCATAAACCATTAAGCACTATGCGTAGTGAACACAAATACTATGGTTAGATCTATCAGGATTAATGTATCCATTAAGTTGACTCAGTTAGAGCAAACAAACCCAAACAAACATTTGAGAACACTAGGTACAACAACAGATTATCTACTAGGCTATGATTGCAACGATTATTCCAAATTCTATTGGTACGAGATTTACATTTTGGTTTTCATAAGAATAGTGCAAAAACAACGATTTTCTACGCTTTGGGTGTATAACAACGTAACCTATACTTGAAGACGTTTGTGTTAAGCCGGGTAGGTAACCAAACGCACTATAATTGAAGATGTTTGTGTTAAGCCGGGTAGGTAACCAAACGCACTATACTTGAAGACGTTTGTGTTAAGCCGGTCAGGTAACCAAACGCTCTATATTTAAAGATGTTTGTGTTAAGCCGGGTAGGTAACCAAACACACTATATTTAAAAACGTACCAAAATGGGATGATTTCATGGACATGGTCTAAGCTATGTGAGCTAATGGACTTGGTGTAATCTCGGAACTAATAGAATTGGTATAATAACAAACCAACATACTTGGTACAAATTGTGAACTAGTCAGAAACAGAAACTTAAGGTTTCGATGTCAGGAACTAAAAGCAATGGAAACGCTACCTACATGTGATATTGTATTTAATACAATAGTTATACACTTGGAATTCTAGAAATCTACATTTAGTATTTGCATATACTTGTTACCAGGATTTATTTACAAGGTTTTCTCATTTATTCCACAAACTCTATGAACTCACCAACCTTTGTGTTGACACTTTAGCATGTTTATCTCAGGTCCATAATGAACGAGGCTGGCACGGAGGAGCACGGATATTCAAGAGGGCTATAAATTTTATTATCATTCGAAAACTCTTTTAATATAATTTGTAAACCTTGAAACTACTGGGACCTCATATTGTAAACTCTGATATTTATATAATTCGAATGATAAATCTTTTAAAACGACTCCATTAGGGTTCGTTTTCTATTGTTATGACCGTTGTGCCATGAAGTAACACCCAGTTTGAATTCCGCTGCGTATCACGAAATTGGGGGTGTTACAATAGTTGAGTGGAGTTAGGTGGGGTGAGCGGGGTTAGGTGAAGTAATTAATAAAAAAATAATAATATAATATAGAAGGGTGTATTTGTAATTTCATAATTAAACAATAAAATATCTCACCTAACTTTTGTACTTGAAAAAGACACTTACATATTTGCAAAGGACACGTGTCACAAAATAATTGGAGTAGAGCAGTTGATCAGTTGAGCATGACCAAAAAAGAAAAATGATAATAAAAATGACTATATAGTGGATCAAGGTTGGATTTTTGTACTACTTTGATAATTTTCTCAATAAACAAATAGCCTCCTTCTGATACATTTTTTTATAATGTTTTATTTGGAGGTGGATGAGAGGGGCAGGGTTTTATAATGTTTTATGATAGAAGGATGGTCTTTTGAACTCTTTTTAGGATGAAGGGGTTCTTTTAAGATAAAAAGGATTCACCCAACCAAATGAAAGGTCCATAAACGGTTCAGAGGAGGGACTTGGTGTGTGTGGGGAAGGGGTTCACAAACCGGTTCTTTTTCAGATTTAGTTTCGGTTTATTTAGTTCTTTTCTAGAGGTGTGTGTACACTGGTGATTCGGTTTGGTTTCAAATTTTGGCTTTTATGTAGTTCGCGTTTCTAGGTATATTTACTACTATCTCCGTCCCGAAATAAGTCTTCAATTTGACTTTTCAGAGTCAAATTGGTTCAAATTTGACCTTATTTATTTTTGCGGGTGTTATATAATACTTTATGCAAAATATATGAATGGATTGGGCTTTAAGTGTATTTTTCATTGGTATAATTCTTCATCAAGTATTATATAACACAAAAGAAATATTTAAGGTCAAAATTGAACCAATTTGACTCTGAAAAATCAAACTGGACACTTATTTTGGGACGGAGGGAGTAATTTTAAACCGAACCCAATCGATTAAAACTGGGTACATATTAATATCCCATGGTCAACTTTTTAGCCTACATGTTATTCATTTCGTCTCAAAATTATTGTCTACAGACAAAAACACAATCACTACACTCTTTTTTTGGGTAAAAAGTTTCCCCGGTAAATTATATTACTCCAAAAAACAGTTAAGTACAACGAATGTGAATGAATCCCACATCTCAGCCTAAAAGTAAGCGAAAACAAACGTACAAACTGTGCTTCAAACATAACCTATCATAAGAATGACATGACACACTTATAAGTCTTACTACAAATGCTATCTAAGTTGACCACTTATAAGACATGCCACGAAGATCACTACACTTTTCAACCAATCAAATATCATCCTCAACCACTAAACTTTTTTTGATTGGTTGACACAAAAAGATGAATATTATTTTGGGACATCCCAAAATAAAAATGATGACTATATTTTAGGACAAATGGAGTAGTTATACTATTGATAGCCTTAGGGTGCACGGATTGTTCGCCTGCCATTGGCAAAAAAAAGGGACGAATGGCGCCGCCGTTCTGCACCGGCAACGATCAACCAGCCCAGCAATGGAGCGTTGTTGGTATTTTTTTTTATTTTTCTTTTGTGAGTGAGTGGTATTTTTGGTGTGGTTTTTTGCGAGACCCACATGCACCAATAAGTGTTATTTATTTATTTTATTTATTTATTTTGGAGAGTGTGTTTTAGTTATTGGTTTATTATTGGGGAGATGCTGAGGTGACGCACCAATAACTGGTGTATTATTGGGGAGGTACTGCACCTATAGCTCTTTTATACGAAGGCCCAATTTAGTTTTGGTTTTTTAGTGAAACATATTACAGAAAACGCAAATGTGATGTTAAGTTTTAACAGACATTTTTTGATTAATTGGCTGAAAACTTATGAAAGAGATCAAGTCATGATAGAACTGAACTTGCGTTCTCTTATTTCATATAGTAAACATAAATATGACCATGCATTTTGATATATCTTGAAAAAAACAATATGAGCAACTTCTCAATTTTACACACAAAAACATAAGACTTCAATCAAAGGTATTGCTTGAGATAGTCCTCAACTTTGATGTATTCGATATCGGGGTAAAGAGCACAAGCCTCTTCAGCATCATCTCCAATGTCGAAATTTGTAAGACAGCCATCGTAGTATACATGATAGTAATGAGTCAAGCCCACTTGCTCAGCATACCCTTGGTCTGAAAGTTTGCAACACATTTGTAAGCCATTGGTTTACAAATGAAAAATGCATGCATGCAAGATTGCTATACGAAAATGGTGTTACTGTGTTAATTAGCTAGTTACCTTTCATTATGTTGAGAAATTCTTGCTCGGATAGAGATGACTTTTCAAGTTCTTTGCCAATGAGCTTCTCCCAAAGCTCCACAACTTCCCTTTGTGAAAGTATGTTTGCGGGTGGCCTAATATAGACTGTCCTGTTAAGAGTACGAGGATCGTCTATAGTTTTGATGGTGTATGTTGCTATGTCGTCTTCATTGACAAATATTGCTACACAAACAATGTATAACAGTGTGTTCATATATAAAATTAACTGGATTTGGATTCGTAACTTTAGAAAAAGGTAGATACCGAGCTGTATATATCTTACATTTTTTATTGCCATCCCCAAACAAGATGACGGACTCACGCGAAGGAAGAATGTGGCCAGGTTGACACAGCCCTCCAACCATGTAACCGGCGAAGCAATTAGCAGATACGTAGGTGAAAGGGATCTCAGCTTCTTCAATAGCTTTTCGTACCACCATTTTGTCATCAAAAGTAACTCGTCCTGGTTCCATTGCATCCGCCATGCGTGCAGGATCAGTACCAAACTCTGATGGCAAAAACCGCTAGATAATATTGTACAACGTTAGTAAAATTGGTGAAAACATCTCGAAGAATCCTTTTATATAGTAACTGTCTAGTCTGCATATAATCGGCACATCATATTTTGAGTCTCTTGTAATATATACAATGATCATAGAAGAATAAAATAAAACGTTGTTATTTTATGACATTCTCAAAAGAACGACAATTTTTAAAGAGTATACCTTAATGTTTCCGGCTTCTTTGATGGCATCAACAAGTTTAAGTTGAAGCAAGATTTGATGACTACGAATATGCACACCAGACACCGCACATATCACAATGTCGACTTGTTTCACTGCCTCAACAAGGCTACGATGATCATTAAACGAACCAATAACAAGTTTAGCTCCTTGCTTCTTAAATTCAAGTAGCATCTGTATCTTTTCAATGTCGACGCCAATCTCGGGTCTTCTAAGAACGTATGTCTCATGACCTTGTTCTAAACTCGCCTTTACGAGTCTTTTACCTAAGTATCCAGTCCCTCCGATGATCAAAACTTTGCTCTTCAAACCCATTTGGTTAAATAATTATTTGCGTGATTAATTGTTTTGTGAGTATATTCAATGAAGATATCAACTAATGAAGTGTTTGAAGCCTTTATATAATCCACAGTGTTTGGAAGTCTTTAAAGGCATTGTTGTTGAACCTTTAAGGTTATTGTAAAGTAGCTCAACGTGATGCACACAAAATGTTACGTAAAATAACTTGAAAACTAGATAAATTAATATTTCTTGATTGTCATTACATAGGCTACCAAACTTCATACCGAGGGGCGGACTCAAGGGGATTCCCGGGGGTGCACGAGAATTCTATGGATTTTTGGGTTATGATTTTTTGGGTTACAATTATTTTCCGAGTGTGAGTCTAATGGTGAGGAATATGTAGCGTAAAACTGAGGTCACGGACTCGAATCATGTTGATCGCGCGTGTCTTTAATCATAGTGTTACGCTGTTTATCTTTCATGTTTTGGCCGTAAAACCATTTGATGGAAACTAAAACTGACCAGTTGATGGAAACTAAAACTGACAGGTAATCAGTATCTCTATTCATAGTTACTCCTACAATTGTACACATTTACGCGCGTGGTTATATATAAATCAATAGTTTCAATTTAACACTTGTCATTATGATCATGGATCTCTTTGAGTAAAATATAGGACTTCAATTTCTATGTTTTCGATATGTAGGTGGTGGTTGAACAAGACACATGTTTGCATTGTGTAAAGAATTTTGGTAGGGCTATATTTGTATTTGCTTATCTTTGACAATAAGACAATTGTTTGGTCAAAGATTAGTTTGCTTTTCTTTGACATATTTGCTATTAAGTGTACGTGTCTCAATTCTAGATATGTTTTCGGAGATATGAATATAGAACTCATATTTGCTATAGAACTAATGAATCAATCATAGTCATTCATTTTTTATCTAAATTAATAAAAAATCATTTTCCACTTTTTTTTAAATAAAAACAACATATCTTGTAAACTGTAAATCTTCAAGCTACAAAAAATACACCATCGCGACGAGAATTAAATTATCTTTCTATAGATATATGCAATTCTATATACCTTCGACAATTTTTTTTTTTAAATTTCCGTTTAGAAAAATCATATGTGATTCGTAAAAATCATATATGATTTGATTTTTTCAAATCACATATGATTCTTACGAATCACATGTGATTTTTACATATGATTTGATTACGAATCACATGTGATTTTTACAAATCACATGTGATTTTTCTGGGCGAAAATTTTTTAAAAAAAAAAGTTCGTTGAAAAAAAAATTCGTCGAAAGTATATAACAATGCATATCTATAGAAAGATAATTTAATTCTCGTCGCGATTGTATAATTTTTTTGGCTTAACGATTAACGGTTTGCGAGATATTTAATTTTTAAAAAAAGGGTGAAAATTTATTTTGTTTATTTTGATAAAAAAAAAAATGAATGGCTATGATTGATTGATTAGTTCTATGACAAATATGAGTTCTATATTGATGTTTTGTCTTATTGGCAAATGTACTTGTTCGTTTCTGACCGAGGGATTTTTTATGGGTTATACTATACAAGCCCCCCCTATGATGTCAAATCATAGGGGAGATTCCCTTTGTCCCCTTGACTTTCCAGTATTACACAGTTTTCTGTCAGTTTCTGTTCCGTATTTCTGACAGTTTTTAGCGTTTGACATATTAAACTTTATATTTTCTGTTCCGTACTTTCAGGTTTATAGTTTTTTGATATAAATAAAATTATAAAAATAAAAAAAAAATAAAAAAATAGGGTGGGCTTGGATAACAAAAATAGGGGGGGCTTGGATAACTTGTCCCATTTTTTATTCTTATAATAACGATAATGGTTTTTACTATGCTATTACGTGTTAATTAACTTCTAGAAATGTTTTAATTTTCATCATTGGTAATTTGATATATGTCAAAAAGGTATATATCTCATTTTCAACCATGGACTTAGAATCTGTAACTTTTAGAAAAGTCAGAAAAGTGTAGTTGGTGGAATAGAAACTTGTTACTTGAGAATGAAATATGACCAAACCCTATTATTGCCTCTCTCGCAAGTGTTTGTTACCGAGAAACTTTTAAGTATATAGTCACGAGAGATGAATATGTAGGACATTTGATGTTAGATTGCATCAAAATAACTATCCAAGTAAAGATAGAAATTATCATATTGTCTTCCTTTATCAAACGAGCTCTTTTTATATTAACGATGCCAAATAGAATAAGATCGTTTAAAGCTTCGCTTGGCGTTGATTCAAAGTATTGCTAGAGTAATGGAACACGATTTAGTATGGAACAATGGTTGTTCGGTTTTGCTAGTTAAGGTTATTAAGTGATATGATCAATGTTGATACTTGATACTACCACTTGGTATGTTGTCACTTAATTTTTTTAAGATGGTATCATATCGTTCGTGATAGAGCTAAAAGATCACGGCTAGTAATAACCTCCTAGTGAAATAATGGTATGTTCTTAGCAAAGGGAGATGTAACATAATTTAATTAGAAGTCAAGTTATGTGTGTAAGGTAAGCTACTTACGGACTTATAATAATAAGTGATCGGGTTGTAAATTGTAAAGTACTTTATATGCACAACAAATGTGATGAGAAATTTTGTACCCAAAGTCTCTTTTTTTTTACCCTAAAAGTCAATTTTAGGATGGAAAGTTGGAAATATTTTGCTAGCGAGTGAACTTACTTTTGTAAACATTATTTTTCAAGAGTTAAATAAGATGTTTTCAAGCATTGGTTTGCGGATGTGATATTTGAGACATTGGTTTTAAGCTATAAAATAGCAACGTACTTTCATTCGTGTTCTATTTTCATACATGTACTTAATTTTGTTCTACTATATTCTACAAACTTTCAAATTCTATTATTATATCATACTTATTGCTGACGTGTCAACTGTAATACGTCAACAATATAAGTATGATATCGGAATAAAAATTTTGAAAGTTTGTAGCATATAATGAAACAAAAATAAGTATACGTATGATAATTAAACACAGAGAAAAGTAGGTTGTTATTCAATATCCTAACCCTTTGATATTTCATGGTGTAAGTTTTTCTCAGATTATAGCCTAAGATAAAAAAAAAAAGAAAAAAAAATGAAAGTAATAACTCTTTATCCAATTTTCTCAAAAGTACGTACATACTTAATAAAAAAAGGTAACAAAGATCTTATTAAGGGTTGTTTAAATTAGTTTATTTTAGAGTTAACTACATTTTTGGTCCTTGTGGTTTACCGGGTGTAACGATTTTGGTCCAATAGTTTAAAAAGTAACGGATCTTGTCCAGAATCCGACGACCCGTAACACTTTTGGTCCATTTTTTGTTGACTGTTAGTTTGACTAGTTAAAAAAAACATAAAATGACTAAAATACCCTCGGATGATAATGTACAATGACTAAAATGCCCTTTCCTTCATTATTATTAGTCATCTTCTTCACATACCACAACCACCACCAAACCACCCAATCCTCATTTTCTATATTATAGCAAAAATCAAAACAAAATACATACAAAAAGATTATAAACACACAGATTCGTTTTCATTTAAAAAAAAGTAACGGTGTTGTCATCTTCCCAGCACTCTCATATTTCTTGACTTCCACAGTTCTCTTTGCTGACTCCATTCTAAAAGATAATATCAAATCAACTGATTATTCTCCAAATGAACTGATTATTCTCCAACAATCTCTCTTATTATTATTGTGATTATTGTATAGTTAATTGTATTTATTTGTTTCCTTTTATTCTTGTATGTAATCTTCTATATAATAGAATTTCTAATCTCTCTATCATTAAGAGAGAATTACCACACTTACATGGTATCAGCCAACTTCCGATTCCTGTACTAATCTCCTCTTCGATCCCTGCCCTAATGTCGCCCACCACTTCTTCTTCCACCACTGAATCTAAGCTTCCCATGGCCACTATCCTCCATATGATAACCCTCAAACTCTCCTCTTCCAACTATCTTTCTTGGCACTATCAAATCATTCCTCTTCTTACAAACCAAGGACTTCTCGGTCACATTGACGGGTCGTCCTCTCCTCCTCCTAAAACCATTCTGATCGACAACAAAGAACAACCCAACCCTGATCACTCTTCCTGGCTTATGCAGGACCAACAAGCGGTTCTGATTCTCAACGCCTCTCTCACTGAAGAGGCTGTCACCGAAATCTTGGGTCTGTCCACCGCTCGTCAGATCTGGACGGCCCTAGAATCGGCTTACAGCAACACCTCCCTTGAGAGGATGCATCTCCTTCGTGATACCTTGCGCCAACTATCCAAAGGGTCTTCTACTGTGGCTGATTTCGGTCGCAAGTTCAAGGCCATTTGTGATCAATTGTCGGCCATTGGTCATCCGGTCAGCGACACGGACAAAACCCATTGGTTTTTATGTGGCTTAGGACCAATGTTTGAAAGCTGGTCTACAGCCATAAGAACCGCTCGTGACCCGCTACCATTCCGTGATTTACTCACCAAAGCTGAGAGCCAAGAGCAGTTTCTTCGTTCCCTTCACCCGCCAACCCCTGCACCCGTCGCATTCACTGCTCATAACTCGAGCAGATCTGGCTCCTCTGGTTCCAATCGTAGCAGGTCCAATGGTTCGTCCTCAGGCTCGTCCTCGCGCGGTCAGTCTCAGCAGTCCTCGTCCAAAGGGTCCCGTCGTCCGCCCCACTGTCAATTGTGTCGAACTACTGGGCACTATGCTAACAAGTGCCCCAAACTTGCTTCATTCGTAAAGTCGGCTGCCACTGATGAAGGCTTGGCGCATGCTTTTCACTCCAAGTGCCATGTCATTAATGATGATGTTCCTGATTGGACTGCAGACAGTGGTGCCGATCTTCACATGATGGACGACACCGGTAAACTTCACTCTTTTTATCCCTATCATGGTTCTAATTCGGTTGTTTTTGGTAATGGTTTAGCATCGCCTATTACACATAAAGGGCATGTCACCTTAAACAACCATATTCCTTTAAAAGATGTTCTAGTTGTTCCTAACATAACTAGAAATCTTCTCTCGGTTAGCAAGTTGACAAAAGATTATCCCGTTGATGTGCTTTTCTCAGACTCTTTTTTTGTCATTCAGGACCGGAAAACAACCAAACCACTCG
Organism: Artemisia tridentata subsp. tridentata; assembly: GCA_021014915.2. Lineage (NCBI taxonomy): Eukaryota > Viridiplantae > Streptophyta > Magnoliopsida > Asterales > Asteraceae > Artemisia > Artemisia tridentata. Next base: position 62,688,749 of record CP139505.1, on the reverse strand, counting down.
CTGAAGGTCGCTGTGAAAATGGCCTATACGTGATTCGGGACAAGTCCTTTGCATTTGTTGCTTCTATCTCTTCCAATAAAGCCTCCTTTGAATTATGGCATAATCGTTTAGGACATGTTGCTTTTGATACTATTTCTGTTTTGCAAAAACTTGGTTGTTTATCGTTTACTTCTATTTTGCCTAAACCGAATGTTTGCTCTCCATGTCAACTTGCTAAGGCCCGTAAATTACCATTTGACTTAAATGAGAAACGTGCCTCACATCCCCTCGATCTTGTCCATTGTGACTTATGGGGACCCGCACCCATTATTAGCAAAGATGGTTATAAATATTATGTTGTGTTTGTGGATGATTGTTCTAGATTTTCTTGGCTATACCCTCTTAAAACCAAAACTGAGTTTTACACTGTTTTGCAAACCTTTTTGCGACTTGTTCAAACTCAATTTTCACGCAAAGTTAAAGTGTTTCAAAGTGACGGTGGTACAGAGTTCGTCAATCAGTACGTCTGCAAAAATTTTGATGAAAATGGAACCTTTCATCGTTTCTCTTGTCCATACACTGCACCTCAAAATGGTTGTGCGGAGCGAAAACACCGTCATATAGTTGAAACCGGTTTAGCCATGCTTTTCCATGCGCGTGTTCCCATCACGCATTGGGTCGATGCTTTTAGTACCGCTACCTATATTATAAATCGTTTACCCACCAAAGTCTTACACAATAAATCCCCTTTTGAGATCCTCTTTGCCACTAAGCCATCATATAATAATTTTCGAGTATTTGGCTGTTGTGTTTACCCTTACTTGCGTGATTATGCTCCTCACAAACTTGCTCCGAGAAGCATTCCTTGTATTTTTTTAGGATATGCTCCTCAATACAAAGGATACAAGTGTTTTGATCCCACTTCATCACGCACTTATGTAACGCGCCATGCTCGATTCGATGAAGCTTATTTTCCATTCAATAATACCTCTTCTCATACCGATCTTGCCAATCTCTTTCTGTCCACCTTTGATGAACCTACTTCCTTTACACCCACTCACAACCCACAGTCAACTCCCTCACAGCCTAAAACAAGCCACCCTTCCAATATCTCTCCACCTCCTTGCTCTCTATGCAAAGATCGTTCTACTCCTCCTTTTGACCCATCCACACCTTCCCCTGAACACACCCCTGACCCGTCCCACTCCAACCCAACCCACCTGTCCCTACACCGACACCTTCCTCTGCACCCATTCCTGAACCGTCCCATTCTCAACCCAACCCACCTGTCCCACCGCTAACCGAACACTCTTCCGCCTCCACGTCTGTCTCTCCAGCCCCTCCGACCACTCACCATGCACCACCCAACCAACCACCACAACCGCAAACCACCACCTCTCATCCCATGGTCACCCGCTCAAAGGTTGGTACTTACAAGCCCAATCCTAAGCACACTTCTTATCTTGCGCATCTTATGAGCTCGTGCCTTCATGCTGCCCTTCTGACCAACATCGATCCGAAAGGATTTCGAAGCGCTTCAAAGCACGCACACTGGATGACAGCCATGCGTGCCGAACTTCAAGCCCTTACCACCAACAAAACGTAGACTCTTGTTCCTCGTCCCTCTTCTACCAATGTTGTCGGTTCAAAATGGGTCTTTAGAACCAAATTTCACTCTGATGGAACTCTAGATCGTCACAAGGCTCGCCTTGTGGCGCAAGGATTTACTCAAATCCCGGGCCTTGATTTCCACCACACCTTCAGTCCTGTGGTTAAAGTGTCCACTATGCGCATTGTTCTCTCCTTGGCTATCATAAATAAATGGTCCCTTCATCAATTAGATGTGAACAATGCGTTTCTAAATGGTCTTCTAACCGAAACCGTTAACATGGAACAACCACCTGGCTTCGTTGACCAACACTTTCCCAACCATGTTTGCAAGCTCAACAAGGCTCTTTACGGACTCAAACAAGCTCCTCAGGCTTGGTTTCAGCGCCTTAGCGCTTTCCTCACCTCCTACGGCTTTCAATGCAGCCGTGCGGACCCCTCCTTATTTGTTTTTTATCAAGACGATTCTATTATGTATCTTCTTGTGTATGTTGATGATCTCATTCTTACGGGTAATAATTCCACTTTATTATGTGAGTTCACGAATCGTCTGCATAAGGAGTTTGCTATCAAGGATCTAGGCTCTTTAAACTACTTTCTAGGCCTTAAGGTTGTGCAAAATAACGAGGGTATTTTTCTCACTCAAACCAAATACGCTAATGATATTCTTGAGCGAGCCAGTTTAACCAATGCCAAACCTGCTCCCACTCCTCTTTCCACCTCCGACATCTTTTCCACCGATGGTACTCCTTACTCGAATCCCACTACCTACCGGTCTCTAGTCGGTGCCCTTCAATACTTAACCATCACCCGTCCCGATCTGTCCTATGCTGTTAATCAAGCGTGTCAACATCTCCATGCGCCAACTGAAAAACATTTTCAGTTAGTCAAGCGCATTCTTCGGTATGTTAAGGGCACTATCTCTCATGGTCTTGTCTTCACTCGTCCCTCTTCGCCTTCCATCTTGGGTTATTCGGAAGCCGATTGGGCTAGGTGTATCGAAACGAGGAGATCAACATATGGGTATTCCATTTTTTTGGGTGGGAATCTGGTTTCTTGGAGTGCAAAGAAGCAACCAACAGTTTCAAGGTCTAGTTGTGAATCAGAATATCGTGCTATGGCAAATGCTGCTGCTGAAATTGTATGGATCACTCACTTGTTAAAAGAATTACATGCTCTGCCATCAACACGTCCTACTCTCTTATGTGACAACAAAAGTGCTTTGTTTATGAGTCAAAATACTGTTTCTCACAAAGGAGCCAAACACATCGACTTGGACTATCACTTTGTTCGTGAATTGGTTATGTCAGGGAAGTTACACACTAAGTTTGTTCCTACCAAGCTTCAACTTGCAGATATCTTCACTAAAAGCCTGCCACGACCGCAGTTTGAATTCTTTCGTGACATGCTTCGGGTTCAATCACCGCCGTTTCGCTTGCCGGGGGATAAAAGATAATATCAAATCAACTGATTATTCTCCAAATGAACTGATTATTCTCCAACAATCTCTCCTATTATTATTGTGATTTTTGTATAGTTAATTGTATTTATTTGTTTCCTTTTATTTTTGTATGTAATCTTCTATATAATAGAATTTCTAATCTCTCTATCATTAAGAGAGAATTACCACACTTACACATTCTAACCCCAAGATACTGTGTGCTCGGAGTCTGTTTCTCAACCCCAGATTCGCCTCTCTTTCTTTTCAGTATTTCATTTCTTCTTGCAGAATACTCTTCATAGAACCTACCCCTTTCGAACAAAGGATTCCCAGCGTCAGATTGACTAGTAGTAGCAGATCCCCTCAAAGTATCTTGAACCATCTTCATTAAATCTCTTAATTCACGAGATATTGTTTGGTATTCACTATTCAGGGTGGAGCTCAGGTTCTTCTACTTCAGAAGATGGTTTGGGCAAACGAGATTGTGTGCAAGAACCTGTTAGTCCAAGCAAAACAACAAACTTTAGTATAAAAGTAGAAGAAAAGAAACATTTTTCAAGATAAAATCAAGGAACTATAATAACTTTCCATCAGTCATGAACATGTAAAGATATTTCCATCATAACGAACACAAATTCTTACAAATTCATCTTTTAAGTTAGAGCAAGAAAACTAAATCTAAGGGTTTCCCATGTAACCAATTTAATTATACATAACAAAAACGGCAAAGTTTCTAGTAACCACTCTACCGATTTCACAAAAACCTATAAAAACATCAAAGTTACTAGTTCCTAACACGAATGCCAAAGTTTACGGGGCTTCTTATCATACCCAATTTAACTTTACAAAATCGTAAACCCAAAAATCTCTACTAATTGATAAACAAATTCAACATAAGAATTTTGCATAATTCTTGAAACCCATTACAGATCTTTTTACACCAAAACAGTTTTCTTTAATTCAGCTAGACATTTTCACAAACACTTGGCGGGTATTGAAAACCCATAAACCCTAATACCCAAATTAATGAATCTCAACATAAAAAACAAAATAATACTAGATGGGTTTTGAAGGTTGTTTGTTACAACAGTTTATTGAGCAAGAGGGCGACGAGAACGAAGCCTAACCGCCGCCGTAAACTCTCTTTTTGATTCAACCACAAACCATACCGCCGTCGTGGATGGGTGGTTTCTGTAGTTAGGGTTTTCATTTTGTGGTGGCCGGAGATTGTTTGTGGTAGCCGGCGATGTGGTTGTGTTCTTTGTGGCGGCGATGGGTTAAGGTTTTCATTTGTTGTGGATGTGTTTGTGTTATTTGAAGAAGAGAAAGAATGAGTGTGGGTTGTGTGTTCAGAGATAATAAGATGGGAAAAAAATGTATTATTTTTAATTTTAGTGGGTGGTGGATGAAAAGACGAATATATCCTCATTTTTAACAGTCAACATAAGTCAAACTGACGGTGTTAGCGAAAATGGACCAAAAGTGTTACGGGTCGTCGGATTCTGGACAAGATCCGTTACTTTTTAAACTATTGGACCAAAATCGTTACACCCGGTAAACCGCAAGGACCAAAAATGTAGTTAACTCTTTATTTTATTTGCTTATATGATCTTTTGAATTTTACAAAGCTAATACTTTAAGAATTTAGGAGGCGTTTGTTGTGTGATGTTCAGATTCATGGAATAGAATCATAGTCAAAAGTTATTGTTTTGTAGACTTGGATTGAATTTAAGTAATGGATTCATGACATAATCAGACACTCAAGATAAGTGGGTTTTCTCAAAAAGTCAACATTTTTACCTGACAACTTATTTCCGCCACATGTTTAAGATTAGGCATCAATGTTGTTTTTGAGATTTTTATGGTAGATCGAAACTAATGAAATTGAGAGGTGCTTTTGGTTTTTGTGTGTGTTGGAAGTGTGAAAGATGATGAATGTGTTTGATAATGTATGTGTGAAATTTTAAGGTTTTCATCAAATTTTTGGTGTATCTTTTAAGTTTTTTCAAAAAATTATGATGTGATTTTGGAAATTGGTACGAACATAAATTAAGGGATTATTTGGTAGCTTCAAGCAATAAAGAAAAGGCTCATGATTCGCACACGACAAATTTTTATTCTTTCACCACAATCTGTGCATTACAGTGTTGTACGGTGTGCTTTACAGTTTGTACAAAATGGTGTTTTTATCACACAAAAAAAATGGTGTGCGAATCAATCCCCTAAAGAAAAAGGTTGATGATGAAGTGTAAAAAGACCTTAATACCCTCATGTGCCTAACGGGCAAACGTATTGATCGTTAGAGATAGAGATGAATCGTGTTACAAAACTTCGTTATAAGGACGAATTGTGCAAAAAAAAGAGTTGAGGGAGTGTGGTAGGGATTTCGCCCTAACCACAGGGACGAACGTTGTAATTTACTTTTATAAATAAACACAGTGACATCTTTAAAAGTGCTTATTTACAAAACAAGAAAAAAAAAGGGAAGGAGGGGTAATAAGCGATTAATAAGCAAAATCCGAAACAACCCTCAAGATTCTTTCAATCACAATATGAATTTATAATTTACACTTTTGATTGTTTGAATCTAATCTTGATTTGTAACAGGGATTTTATTTATAACACCAAATGACACCAGCAGTGTAAGTATATATTTACTTGCAACTTAGCATTTTAGTTATATCAAGGGGTGTTTGGCATTGTGTTTATGGAATTCATTATCTTGTTAGTTTGTGTATACTGTAACTAAATATGATAATCTACTGATTTAAGGTATTAGATCAGATCATCAGTTTAGGATTTAAGGATTGCTTATAAATAAGCACTTGCAAGGTGCTTGCATTTACTTAATTTGTCAAAAAGTTGCTATAAAGCACAAAATAGTTTTATATGGTTTATAAATCCAATCAAATTTATCTAATGGGTTTTATTGAAATAAGCATGTCTCAAATTGCTTAGTGAAAACTGCTTATTTAGCCCCAATTTAAGCCAATATTTTGGATTATCCAAACACTCCCTTTATTAGCGTGTATTGTAACAAGTGATTTTCTTATTATGATTATTTCATATTACACCAATCACTTTTATAACACAATGCCAACCACCCCCTAGGTCCGTTTTAAGAAATCCAATCTTGTATTCAAAATTGAATCTTTTTGCTATCGACAAGCTTTCTGGATATGAAAGGTTATATATATTTTAGTCTGATGGTATTAAAAACCATGGGTTCAGCAGTCAAACTTAAGTTTATTCATTGCTGATTATTCTTGTTTGTTAGGATTGCGTCTGCTCCTGGAAAGGTTCTCATTACGGGAGGTTACCTAGTTTTGGAGAGGCCGAATGCAGGGATCGTACTAAGTACAAATGCTCGCTTTTATGCAATTGTCAAGCCACTTTATGATGAACTTAGACCAGACTCTTGGCTTTGGGTGGGTATATTTTCCTTGTACTTTAGTGGTTTTCTAGGTTACTTACGATAATGATATATCCAACTTCACTTGCACGAATTCTCTTATTCCCATTAGTATAATGAAAAGACCATATACGGTGATAGTCTTACATATGTTAACTTCTTAACAAACACCCAGTATAAAACTTCTCTTTATTGTAGTAAAGTTCTATCAACTGAGCTTAATGGCGATTTTCTTCTACTTTCCGGGTAGCAAATATGCATAGTTAGCTAATTTCAATATGTGATTTTCACTTATTTACAAAGCCAATGTGGACATGTTTATATTCATTCTGTACTTATCCTTATTGTGTCACTTCTCAGTCTTGGACAGATCTCAAGTTAACGTCTCCTCAAATGGGCCGAGAAACTATGTACAAAATGTCGCTTAAGCACTTCACTCTTCAGTGCACTTCGAGGCAAGTATCATTCTGCATATTTTACCTTCAGAAGTTAAATTTTAAAATCATATTGCTTCCGCTTATGAATCATTAACAACTTTTGGCTAATAATTTTCAGTGAATCAAGAAACCCTTTTGTGGAATATGCAGTGCAATATGCTGTTGCAGCAGCATACGCAACATTAGGTAACGACAAGAAGGAGTTACTGCATAAACTGCTTTTGCATGGTAAGTTTTGGTGATTTTTTGTTTTTATTTCCATTAAGAAAAATTATCTTCACTAGTAGATGTCTAAAATGCTATTAGTTAAACAGGGTTTGATATCACAATTTTGGGCGGCAATGACTTCTATTCTTATCGTAATGAGGTGCTCCTCCCTTTTTACAACATAACTTCTGTTATCAACAAGGTATTTATGATATCTGTAACGTGTTATATTCCCTTTTACTCTACAGATTGAAGCACGTGGACTCCCGTTAACCCCAGAATCATTAGCATCCCTTCCACCCTTTACATCAATTACCTTCAACTCTGGACTTTCAAATGGAGCAAATTCGAAGCCAGAAGTTGCAAAAACTGGTTTGGGTTCTTCTGCAGCTATGACAACAGCAGTGGTTGCTGCGTTACTTAATTACCTTGGTGTTGTTAATCTCTCGTCTTATAGCGGAGCCCAACATCAGGAAAATTTAGACGTGGTGCATATTATAGCCCAAACGGCTCATTGTATGGCACAAGGAAAAGTTGGCAGTGGCTTTGATGTCAGTTCAGCTGTTTATGGAAGTCACCGTTATGTACGGTTTTCACCAGAAGTTATTTCTTCTGCTCAGGTTCTCTCTCTCACTTCTTTTCAAGGGGTTTTTCAGTGTTTGGAGTTTCGGAAGTTATTATACGCTATCTAATAATCAATGTCAGATAATTCTTTCTATAAAACAGGCTGTTGAAGAGTGTTTAGATGTGTTTGCACTTATAATAATTAGATTTATCCGATGCTTAAGCATTTGGCAAATTCTGATTTTTCTTACTTGATTTTTATGAGTTGCAGAATGCAATCAGAGCCCTACCACTAGAAGACGTCATTGGTGATGTCTTAAAAGGAAAGTGGGATCACGAGAGGACCAAATTTTCATTACCGCCATTAATGAATCTGGTAAAATAATTGAGTTAATTCGTAGATCATTTCATGTGTACTTTCATTTGTTACATCTAACATCCTTAAACTTCTGGCCTTAGGCAAATTACCACTATATTCTTACAAACATTATTTTTATCAACCCTCTTTGCAAATTAAGTAAATAATGTAATTTGCATTAAGTTTTATCTTACTGCACCCCAGTGACCCTCGCATTTATAGTTGCTAGGTGAGCCTGGTACAGGAGGATCATCCACCCCATCTATGGTTGGCGCTGTAAAAAAATGGCAAAAATCCAACCCCCAGAAGTCCTTAGACACATGGAGACAGTTATCAGTGGCAAATACAATGCTTGAACATCAGTTAAATCTGTTGAGCAAATTGGCAGAAGAACATTGGGATACATACAATGGTGTCATCTATAGCTGCAGCATGCATCAATCAGATAAGGTAATTCATAAATTCTTAGTATAAAAAGACTATTTTTTCTGTTTTTTTCTGTATATGATCTCTTAACCCCTGCTGCGTGACAGTGGATAGAGCAAGCCAGTGAAGCAATCAGCCTGGAAATCGTGAAAGCATTACATGGAGCTAGGGATGCCATGCTTAACATCAGGTGTCACATGCGGGAGATGGGGAAGGCTGCTGGAATTCCTGTAAATTCTCTGTTCCTGTAGAAATGTTCCATGTTCTTCAAATTTTATTAGAGGTTGCATATTGGTGTGTTCGGGTCAATACAGGCCCTTTTTACAAGAAAACAGGCATTCTCATGAAGTCATGATAGTTTAAACTTAAAAGGGTCGCTCAAGTTGACCGATATATTTGTGTCCTTGTTAATATTAAAAAATACTTTTAAAATAATATCTAACTATTTGAATGTCGGTTTATAAGGGACTTTCAATCCCCATTTCAGCGTAGCTACGTGTGTTTAACCTACAATAATTCACTTGATCTCGCGATTGATTTTGCTTGACTGAATGGATTTTGCAGATAGAACCTGAATCACAAACTCAGCTTTTGGATGCTACCATGAACATGCCTGGGGTCCTGTTAGCAGGAGTTCCCGGAGCAGGGGGATTTGATGCTGTATTTGCAGTTACATTAGGAGATTCAGGCAATACCCTGATTAATGCATGGAGTTCACACAAGGTTTTGGCCTTGCTTGTAAGAGAAGATCCTCGTGGTGTTTCTTTAGAGAATGCCGACCCTCGGACCAATCAAATCACGTCAGGTATTTCTTCAGTTAGGATCGTGTAAATTGCCATTTTTTATTTAATTCGTGCATTGAAGTTTACCATGTTATTGTTTTGAGAGTTAGATAGAATGACCTTTTTAATACCCAATAAAATACGCTAAATTGTTGTATACTTGTATTTTCTCAGATATTGTAACACCTGAATAAAATAGCTGGGTTATTTTGGTTAAAGACGATTTAGCGTTGAACAAATTTCAAGGCATTTGTTGAATGTTATGAATCATGAAAATTTATTGATTAACAACAAAAATAAACGTTTTACAAAAGCAAGTCTGAATTTGGCATTCAAAGTCTGCAAAATGTCAACTAAAAGTGAATGAAAGGAACAGATGAGCTGTGGATAACGTGAATTAATTACCAATAATCTTTACAAGAACATTCTCCATCTTCAAAATGATGGAACCTATTTCTATCCCTAACAATGATACTTCTTTCATAAATTGATGAAATCATTTTTGTATAAGTATGACAATCCTTGCACATTCTTAAGTTTCTAACAATCCTAATTGGTGAACCCTCTGAAGTATTTATCAACCCGAAGGCAATCGCCAATTTCTGACTATGTCTACTCAACCTTTCTATCTTCTCTTTGTCATCCACATCAAGAAACACATCTGAAGTATCTGGAAAATATCCTTCAAATTTCAGTTGTAGTTCCATCTGGTAAATCATATCAGACACCCCTTCACAATGAGACATCATTATGTCATTCGATACAAACTTGTAAGCCTTTCTTTTCACTTGAATGCAGCTATAGCCGGGTGTTTTTATCAACCTGTTTTGAGTCATATCTTTTCGGGTCAAAGCAACATGATCCCATTTTTGAGCTTTTGCATACATATTTGATAGCATCACATAAGTACTAGGACTAAGGGAGTTTAAATTTAGTAGCTTTTTTGCAACTTTTTCCCCTAATTCAAAATCTTGGTGAATTTTACAAGCATTAAGGAGACTGTACCATAACACTTCATTTGCTTCCGTTGGCATGTTGTTTATGAGGTCAAATGCTTCTTTGACTTTTCCCGCTTTACCCATTAGATCCACCAAACAACCGTAGTGTTGAATTGTAGGCTCGATTTTGTGGTTGACTTTCATTTTGTTGAAAAAGTCAAGACCTTTCTCAACAAGGCCTTCATGACTACAAGCAGTCAATACACCTACATAAACAACTTCATCTGGTTCGAACCCTTTTTCAACCATTTCCGAAAATACCCTTAAAGCTTCATTGCCATATCCGTTCAGTGCCAACCCTGAAATCATGGCACTGTATGTCCATTGGTTCTTTACCTTCATTCTTTCGAAGATGGTCAAGCCTTTGACTAAAGATCCGCATTTTAGGTACATGTCTAGTAAAGAAGTCTCGACAATCACATTTAATCCACTTAAGTTCTTTATTAAAAACCCATGTGCAGACCTCCCCAAATCTAATGCACCCAAATTAGTACATGAAGATAGAACACTAACCAACACACTCTCTTCAGCTTTCCAACATCTTTGATTAGTCAACTCTTGAAATAAACTAAGGCATTCACTCCACCTTTCTTTACTTGCATGAGCTGCGATAACTGCACTCCAGGTAGCTAAACTTCTGTCAAAATCATCCATTTGTTTGAAAACAGAACAAGATTGTGTTATTTCACCACATTTTCCATACATATTTATCAAACTGTTTCTCACGAACACATCATCTTCCAGCCCGTTCTTGTAAACATGCCCATGAAACTGCATTCCTTCTTTAAGCCCGCGTAAACAAGCACAGCCTTTGAGAAGTGAAGGGTAAGTAAACTTATCCGGCTTAATTCCCATTTCAAGCATATGATCATATAACATAATAGCTTTATCGACATTCATATCTCTAACATGCCCCCTAATCATAGTATTAAACTCAAAAGAATTTGGATATTCAATTTGCTCGAAAACCGAGTTGGCATAGTCCATGCTGCCCCAGTTGGATAAAGCACAAGTCGAGACAAGATTGCTAGTGCAAAATGAGCTGCAAATCAAACCCAGTTTCAGGATTAGACAATGGGATTGCTTCAAGTCTTTCATGTTTTTGCATCTTTTCAAAAGGGAAATGCATTCTTGTTCTCTTGAAGCGAAATCAGTCACTTTTTTGTGATGGTGGTCTTCTTGTGGTTGTGGTAAGAATAGATTGTGATGGACTGATGTCCCAGCCATTAAGTCAACTTTACATTAATGGTATTTGTGTTTTTTGTGTGGGAGAGTAAAGAGACATTATTAGGTTAATCAGTTAATGATATGGTTTTTATTTTCTTTGGGGAAGGAGGGAATCTGATCCATGAATTATAAAAGAGGAAGTTTATGGGACATTATCATGTAAGATAATGGATAGGATAATGCATTTGAATGTGGGGTCCACATGATAATAGAGCTCCATACTTCTTTGTTTTGTTTCTGTACTGAACATTACTACCCAACTTCAGTAACAGAACATGGAGGGCTGCTGATAATTTAGTTTCTCTAAAATGAAATAAACTAGAACCCACACTCGGTTTCGGTTCTACCCACTTATTATTAACAGAATTCGCTGCGTTTTGCTACTATTGCAAACCCGACATTACTAATCAGGTTTACGAATTTCACAATTAAACAAGGGAAAATCAGGTTTACTTGTTTCGCTACTAAAGTAAAACCCGAGGTCACCTAGAGGTAGCAAAATGGCCGGGCCAAAAAACAAGTCATAATGTGTAACTTTTTGTGGGTTAAGCATTTTTCGTGGAATATGATTTCATTAGTTTTGTTGGTAGGTTTTGTTTTATCAATCGAACATCAAATTGGATGAAAAAATTACAGAATGATTTATTTTTATTTCCAAAACCTTCAATAACATCAATCATTATAATATACGGTAACTTTCAAAACTTTAATTATCGCGTGCACATGTTTTTTTTGGTGAAAAAATGCACATGCTTTCAAAGTATAAAAAGAGTTTCCTTCAAAATTTAAAAAATTTAGGGTGTGTTTAATTGGTGAAAAATATCCCATTTTTCTAGGAAATTTTTAATATGAAAATGAAAAAATTGAAAATCCGTTTTACCGGCACAACCGTAAATACAGTAAGTAATTTAAATTAATTACAATATTATTTATGTGAAACTAGTCGTGTGAATACTTGATGTTATCAGAAAAATTATTCTAAACGCAATGGAGTAAGTTTCGTGTCATGAATCAAACGTTTACTAACCTAAACGAGCCCCGACTCACAAAAAAACACAAAAGATATAAAAAACTGCATGAATGGTCCCTGGAACAAAGTTTCACCGCCACTCCTAATCTTTGATAATTGGCGAAATCAGTCCCTGTGGTTTATTTGGCTATAAAAGAGAAAATGATAAGGTTTCTCTCATTCTTATCAAAATCTCAGCCACCCGTTCCCTCTCTCGCTGCATCATCTTTCTATAAAAGTGAAAATGATAAGGTCGAGAGGAACCCGTATGGGTTTTTGGCCAAATCTCATGTGGTTTTGGTTTTTGCGTTTTGCTTACTAGATATAATGCCCGCGCACGCGCGGGGTTTTTTCTAATCATTTAAATAAATTATTATTTTTAATTTCGGGCATGACCTTCAAAAGTCAAAACCATTGTACTTTAATTGAGGTATTGAATTAGGGTTATTTACGAATGTAGTGGGTTTTAATATTAATTAGATTTGGAGGAGATGTTCTTGCGTCAATGATTGTGCGTGAATGAATGATAAGAGATTGAGTTTGATTGATGGAGGAGGAATTTGGGAATGTTGGGACTTCAAATATTTAGTGGGAATGATACTGAATTTTAAGTTTCAGCCCAAATCTTTGAAAAACTTGCTCCACCGTTTTCAAGTTTTAATTTTTTATATTTTGACACATATATTTTTGTAAGTTTTTATTGAATGATTACAAATCACATTCTTTTTTTTTTTTTTTTTTTTTTTTTGTAGAATATGGATAAATTTAGAAGTATTTAGGCTTTTCTTATTTAAAATTTAAGAAAATAATAATAATAATAATTTGATTATTACTTAATAAGGTATGATTTGATTTTTTTGAAATGTAAAAGTCCCCACTAGGGGTTTTGTTTTATTATATAAAAGATTTACTTTAGCTTATTTTACTAACTTCTAGCTTATTTGGGTTTTAATAAGCTTGAAAAGCTTATTTGGTTTTGCTTTTATTCTCGACACAAAAAGGGGCAAACCTCAAGAGTGTTTGTTTGTCTACTGTCACAGCCCACCGGGGCGTTTGTTTTGTTCGTTCCCAGCCCACACCGCAGCCCAGATAGGGTGCAGGTTAGGGGTATTTTCTCGGTTCAAAAAGGGCAGCCACACCCAATCGGGTGTGTGAGTTTGGTTGGTCACGGGTTGACAAGAAACCACAAAAGATTGTGCTTGTTTTGTTCAAAAAGGGCAGCCACACCAAATGCTGATTACTTTAAAAACCAAACCCATTACCTAACTTAGTCTAGTAGCGATTAGAAAGGTCCAACTATCTAGTAGTATAGACTAAATGATTTAATGTGCGCGAATAGATAAAGAGGGAGGCACCTATAGCCAAAAAAAATTGTAGTGTGAATTTTCAAAAATATTTGGCTTTTTTCGTAATTTCCCCCCCCCCCCCCCCCCCCCCCCACCACCCAAAATTACCAATTTATAGTGTAGTTCTAAAATTTATCAAAGTGTGCCCTCTCGACCAAAATTTTGTGGCTCCGCCCCTGTGTCCTACATTGGTTTCATAAGAAAACGGAGTAGTAGGGAAAGAAATCTCACACCATGTACGTGTCTTCGTGGTGTAAACAGACGACCTTTGTTACCTTGTCTTTGTTTGTAAGCCATTGTAACAATCTTGTAATCCTCGGTGAGTCGGTCAAAAGCAAACCCATAGCCAAAAGGCCCAAAACTTTTGGTAACAGAATAAAATCATTCAGAAAATCATTCAGATAAAGCAGACACATAATTCCATTACATGAACCGACAAAAACAGCACCTTTTAAAGGTAGCTTGAATGGTGTTATGCCATCATATCCGTGTTTAGGAAACAATGGCAATTCGTCTTCCACATGTAATGTATAGAAGTATTCATAGAAACTGTAGTAAGATATTTTTTGAGGAATTCCATGTTCTAGCAAAACTTTTTTTGGTGATCTAATAGTGTACAAGCGGATAAATTCTGGGCTAGAAATACAAGAGCATAAAGATTTGGAAACCGATCTAAATCGAATGAAGGATTTGGGTGGTAATCTAGTGAAAATTTCGACAAGCAACACTTCGCATATATAATCTGACATTGTGTAATTCTTCATTTATAAAGGGATGTAAAATGTAATAAGACTCTAAAAATACACGAATCAAACATTATTAAAAAATCACTCACAAAAGTTGAAATCTGGTGGCCAAAGATCCTGTTGATGAAGAGATTATAGGTAGAGGTGCAAGAGTAAACCCATTTTTTTTTTTAACCGGCTCAAAAAACCGTAACCGGTTTTTAAAAAAATCGGTTTTTTTTAACAGGACCGGTTTTTTTTAAACCGAACCGGTTATACCAGTTTTCGATTTTATATGTGGACCGGTTTTTTACCTGTTTTATATCCGGTTTTAACCGGTTTTTTCAAATAACCAGTTTTAACCGGTTTTATTTATTTATTATTATTATTTTTTTTCTTTTAGTAGCCGTTGGAAAAAAAAACCGGTTTTAACCGGTTAAAAAAAGGGGTCAACCCATGCGTCAAACTAGCCGTTGTTAAAAAAAACCGGTTATAACCGGTTATTTCCCCCTTTTTTTTTTTTTTTTTTTTTTTAATTCGAGCAAACGGTAATATGAACGTTTCTAGCCCTTTTTTTGATTTTTTTTAATGTTTTTTTTGATGATTTTAAGCCATGGATTGGTAGTATAAATACATGTAATGAGTTGTGGTTGAAAACACATAAAAAACACTCTCATATCTCTCTAATCTTTATATATTTCTCTAATCCCTCTATAATGGAAAACTCACAATCACAACAAGCTTCCACTACTCCCTCCGTTTCTACTAGCAATGCACGAAAAGTTTACACAAATGAAGATGTTGTGAAAATTAAACCAACTAACCGAAAAGGTGATGTTTGGTCTAATTACGATTTGTGTATTATGATTGATAATTTGGAAAGGGCGCGTTGCAAGAAATGTGGGAGATCATCAAAAGGAGGCTACAACCGCGGTATCAACATGTAAGTCGTACTACTCTTAGAAGTGATGCTTTTAAATTATGGGAAACGGCTAAAAAAGATATTATTGATGGTTTTCGTGAATATAAATATGGTGTTTCTATAACTACGGATACTTGGACCGCACCACATGGTACGGCAAATTCTTATCTCGCCGTTACGGCTCATTGGTTTAATCCCGAATCTTGGTTATTAATGAAACGGACAATTGCTTTTAAACTATTTGGTTATCCTCATACGGGATCTAATTTAAGAAAAATTTTACATGACACTTTAATTGAATATAATTTAGATGATAAAGTTTTTACGATTTCACTAGATAATGCATCCAATAATACTAGAGCTATGGAATTGTTAAAATTACGTATAAAACCCGTTTTAGATGGTGCTTTTTTTCATTCTCGTTGTGTTGCTCATGTTATAAATTTATCCGTGCAAGCGGCATTAAAAATATGTGATAGTTTAAAGATGAAATTTAGGGGTTTATTAACAACTATATATAGTGCGAGCAACGAACGACAAATGAACTATCACCGTTTTCGTAGACAATGTGGTGAAATACCCCTAGGACCTTGCTTTGATAATAATACTAGGTGGAATTCTACTTAAAGAGGCAACAACTATATTATCGGGTGTTTATTACCCAACTAGCTCATTAGTTTTAAAGCAAATTTATGCTATGACGGAAAAATTAGACGAATTAAAAAACTCACCTAGTCAAATGTTTAGAAGAATGGTTAAAGTTATAAAAAAGAAATTTATAAAATATTTTGGTAGTTTACCTTTGGTTTTTACTTGTTCCGCCGCACTTAATCCATGTTTAAATGTTGGAGGCGTAGAACTTTTAATAACAAGAATAACGGAAAATTTAGACTTAACCTTTGGGTTAAACGATGACGACCCCGACTATATAAGAACCCAAAATTTGAAATTTAACGATAATTTAAAAAAATTATTTGGAATTTATGCAACAAAATATGGTCAACAACAAAACCCAATTGTTGACCAAATGCGGGCCGGATCGTCTCGAATGGCAAGAGACATTAATATAAATATTTATAATAGTTTATGTGAGGACGCTACAAAGCGTCAACGAACATCGGCCCCAACAAGCGAAATGGGACAATATATGGCTACAAACTTTTTAATAACTCTAAGTCCCGAAGAGTTTGCAAACTTTGACATTGGCTTGGTGGAAAGAAAGGGAAATCCAATTTCCAATTTTATCCGCTATGTCTCGTGACTTAGTAGCGGTCCAAGCTTCGTCGGTAGCTTCCGAATATTGGGAGGCTCATTACTTCAATTAGTCCTTTTCTACTAGCGGTAGAATTATATCGGAAAGAAGGTCAAGACTAACCCCCGAATCCGTGGAAGTATGTGTATGTTTGAAAGATTATTTGGACGGAGTAGATAGGATACAACATGAATCATCGTTGGAAGGTCCGATATTACAAGACGTTGAAGAAACTATAGAAAGAGAAGAAGTTGAATTAGGGATATCACCTCCGACTATCGAATTAGATGAAGGTGAGTTTGAAGAATTTGATGTTGAAGACGTAGATGTAGAAGATTTTTTGGAAGATTTAATGATTTGAGTATAACGGGTGATGGCAATGCCGAAGCTCGATATACTTGAGTACACTAATATGTTTTCGGGTGATGGCCATGCCGAAGCTCGAAATGTATTAGTATTTATATATTTTTAGTTGTATAATTGTATTGTTTAAATAAAAGTTATGATTGTATTTTTTTAGTATGTTTCCGGTGCAAATAAAAAGTTATGATTGTATTTGTTTAGTATGTTTCCGGTGTATTGTTTAATTAAATGTTTGATAATTAACAAGTTTATTAAATAAATGTTCGAACATGTATGTAAAATTCTGAAAAAAAACGAACCGGTAAATAACCGATAAAAAAACCGAATCCAAACATTTATAACCAAAAAAAACCGAACAGGTAAAAAACCGATTCCGAAAATTTATAACCGAAAAAAAACCGATTCCGAACATTTATAACCGAAAAAAAACCGATTTCGGAAAAACCAAAAAAACCGAAACCGGTTTTTAAGAAAACCGTTTTTTTATAACCGGTTTTTCCAAAACCGAAAACCGATTTTAACCGATTTATTTGCACCTCTAATTATAGGGATTATTTGATTGTTTATATAGGTTTGATTTTTCTAGGCCCAGCCCATTTTTTTAGTTGAAACTTAAACCCAATAACCCATAGTATGTGATGGACTATGTAGTTTTGCCTTTTTTGGACTATTGGGTTACAGAAAAAGCTTACTACCTATTTGTTTTAAAACAAAATGTGTTAACTAGTTAAAAGCAAGATCCAAAGTTCACTATCTGAATTAGCCATGACATTTTTTATTTTATTTTTTTTGGGTAAAAGGGTTACCCGGTAAAATACCATCTATGACATTTGAGAGTCAAAGAAGCTTAAAAGTTTCAGTAGAATCATAAATTAAGCCCCCCTCCCCTTCTAGATTTCCAGACTTTGCTGTAAATAAATATGTTTGACTCTTCATGACAGCACAATAAATATCCATATAAATAGCAATACTTTGACTTTAAAAAGTCAACTAAGTACAGATTTTTGTATGCAAAAGTCAATATTATTTGGTAACCTGTGTATGTTTAAAGTTCATTTGTGGTTCTGAATGCACATACTATCTTAAGGGTGCGTTTGGTACACGCCTATGGGAAGGGGGGAATGACAATGAAATCCATAGAATGTGTTTGGTTGATAACTATGGGAATCAATATATGATTGCATACCCATAGACTCATAGTAGTGGGAAGAGGTACCTTTGGTGTCTCATTCCATTGGGCCCCATTGTTTTTTTTTTTTTTTTTCTCCTTCACGTATATATCACATATTTCAAAAAAAATTCAAAAAAAAAAATTCGAAAATAATTTCTAAAATTTATTTTTCGAAAAAATTTCTAAAAATTTTTTTTCGAAAATAATTTATAAAAAAAAAATTCGAAAAAAAAATTTCTAAAAAAAAATAATTTTCTAAAAAATAATATTTTTCTAAAAAATAATTTGGAAAAATAATTTTTTTCCTAAAAAAGAATTTAGAAAAAAAATAATTTCTTAAAAATAATTTCGAAAAAAATAATTTCGAACAAATAATTTCTAAAAAATAATTTCGAAAAAAATAAATTCGAAAAATAATTTCTAAAAAATAATTTCGAAAAAAATAATTTCGAAAAAATAATTTCTAAGAAAAATTTCGAAAAAAATAAATTCGAAAAATAATTTCTAAAAAATAATTTCGAAAAAAAAAATTTCTAAAAAAAATTTCGAAAAAAATAAATTCAAAAAATAATTTTTTTTTTCTAAAAAATAATTTCGAAAAATAACGTGGATTATTTTTTTTCTAAAAAATAATTTCGAAATAATTTTTTTTTTTTTTTCAAAAAAATTTATAAAATTATTTTTTCAAAACATACCAAATAATATTTTTCGATATACTCAATTACTCTCATTTGTGATTCTCGTTTCCCCACAAAACATACCAAACAACATTAATGATACTTTTCTATCAATCTAATACCATCCATTTATCAAATGCATAGTGATTGTGATTCCCGCTTACAAACCAAACGCACCCTAAATGTTTTGTTACATTAAAAGGAAGGAAGAATATGGAAAGAGCGTGTATGGCGGACGGATCAATAATGCAGGATGAAACATGAGCCCCACCATGGGTGGAGCTATGTACAAGCCAGGGGTAGCGGTCGCTACCCCTGAACTTTTACCCGGTAGTGGAATTTTTGGTCATTTTTTACGTTTTTTGGCGATTTTTGGCCATTTTTTGGCGATTTTGCTATCCCTGAAACAAATTTTCGCTACCCCTAAACAAATTTTCGTATTTCGCTACCCCTGAACTTGGCTCCTAGCTCCGCCACTGCCCACTACAACCTGAAACACCTAGAATGAAGTCAAGACCTCGAACAAATTGCATGATCTTACCATCAATAAGCGCACCTGAGCATGACATTCTTAAACACCTTGAAGAGTCTGGGATGTTAGTACGTTATTGCCAAGATTTCTTCAAATTTGTAAACCCGTTACTCTATAAAGATTTCCAACCTTTTCCTACATTTTTAAACAATTTTTTTTCAGTGTTATATTTACATAAATCAATCTGCAAATATGAACATAAACACGTGGTAATGTATGTACAGACCATAAAGCTATTAACAGCTCAATAGTTTGATTAGTGTCTATGTTTGATGGTTTGATTTTAAAATAAAATAAATGATAATTGTATACCATTTATGTGAGGGTTAATACATACAGAAGTTACTATAGTTTGCCAAAAATTTAAAAAAAGTTACTAAAGTTTTTTTTGGTTGAATTAGGTTACCCATGTTTACGGGTTTGCTAAATATGTTACTGAACTTTGTAAACGTTGACATTTGTTAGATTTTAAGTACAAAACGGTCCTTGTCGTTAGTCGGGCGTCACGGAATTAGTCCATAGACCACTATTTTGGTTAGTTTGACCATTTTTCTTACGTTTTCCCAAAATGTTGCATTTGCGTAATCATCTTTATTGGTTACACCTTTATAGGTTATCACAGCTACTCTATAGTTGTAAGTTTTACAGAGTACTTGTGTCTTGGCAATTCAATCGTGCCAAAAACATGAGTACTCACATCGAATGTCAATATGTACACAAGGATGTTAGCACGTCTAGTATTCTGATCTGTTATTCTTACTACCCAGTGTAACACTCCGTTGACTAAATGTCCTTCTCTAGTTTCAAAAAGGTTGATTAAATCTTCTCTAGTTTCGTCAGTAGACGGAGTAACAGGGTTAGAAATCTGACACCATGTTCGTGTCTTCATGCTGTAAACGAATGCATATGATCCTATACCATTTTTTTGGTGAGAAAGCGTAACAATCTTGTAATCCTCGGTGACTCGGTCAAAAGCAAACCCAGTGAGGAAGATGTAACCTTCATTTAAAGGATATCTCGGTAACTTTAGTTTGCGCCTTATTGAGGGGTTCCAAAGCCAGAAAATTAAATCTCTGTCATCAAGAACCAACATAATTCCATTACATGAACCGACAGCCCTAGCATTACTTCTTAAAGGAAAAGGAAACTTGAATGGTGTTATACCATCATATCCGTGATTAGGAGACAATGGCAATTGGTTTTCCGAATGTAATGTATAGAAATTTTCATAAAAAGTAGAAAAGTCCTCCTTGTGAGGAATTTTATGTCTTAGCAAAACTTTTTTTGAGATCCTGTTGGAACAAATAGTATGCAAGCGGATGAAATCTGGGGTAGCAATACGAGCACATAATGATTTAGAGACCGATCTAAATCGAATGAGGGATTTGGGCGGTAATCTAGTGAAAATTTCAACGACCAAGTCTTCGCGATTATTATCTGACATGATGTAGTTCTGTATTTGAAGGGTTTAAAATTTAGTAATAGCATATACAATAAAAAAATACATACAAAAAAAAAAAGAACCTAAGAAGCTACGTTATCATGATATCAAGTATAGCAGGCATCAAAAGATACTTAAACTAAAACAAGAGTAAAAGTATTAAAATCACTTACGATGATTAAAAACTGGCTGTTCCAAAAAAAAAAAAAAAAAAATTACTTACGATGATTAAAAACTGGTGGCCAAAGATCCTTCGAATGAATGGATTTTTAGGTTTTACTTTTGATGGTATATATATAGGTTTGCTTTTGCAGCCCGGCCCATTACAGTTTAGTCCCTCCAGTAAGTCCCTGTTACACGTTTTCCCCCTGTCCCCACCCTTTTTTCAAAGGGAATGTAGGCAATTGCCTACATTTGAATGTAGGCATGATATCCCCTTTTTTTTAATGGTCTATTAGGTTTCAAAAATGCTTATTTGTGTATAAGAAAATGTGATAAACACTTTTAAGCAAATGTTCAAATGCACCATATAATAAGTAACCTTTTGGTTTCTAGATATGAATTTACAGTCTTTGACTTTTGAAAGTCATATAAGCCTAAAGTTTGAGTATATTCATATATTAAGGATTTCTCTACACAATGAACATCTATTTATGACAATACGTTGAGTTTAAAAGTCATCTTAGATAATTTATGCAGGCAAAAGTCAACATTTATGAGTGTTTCAAGGTTCATCATATTTCTGGTTTCTGGTTGTGTTAATTTATTCTTTTTGTTACATTAAAAGGATGGAAGAATATGGAAAGACCGTCTATCTACAGTCTTCAGGAGGGCAGATGTTGAAGTAAAACCTTGCGGGCAGGTCCCACTTCTATGTTTCGTCCTCCGGATAGATTCCTTCGGATCTTGCTTGCCCCTACACACAAGAAGAACACGCGTTAGGCTCGCCCCGGGTTTTATCCCAGGACCAACTTCCAGCGTGAGAATGAGTATCGGGTAATATGAATAGTGATATGAGAGTAACAGTAGTAGGTGTTAATTGAAATCTATTGCAAATGAGGTGCGGGTATTTATATTACCCACATCTACTGTACCTGTTTACCTTGAGACTTGTGCATTGACCTATGTCTGACCTAGCAGGTAGATGTCAGATCACGTGGTGGACATAATCCCAAAATCTGGGGAAGTGACAGCTTGATGGGACTATTCAACACGTACGGCGACAGTTCTGTCGGAAGCATGGCCGAACGTTTAAAATAATCCGGACAGAATGTGACGTCCGGATCCGAGGGCCTCGTCCGGACCAAGTATGTATCGTCCGGACAAGTATGACGTCCGGACATATACACCAACATGTCCCCCCCCCCCAGTATTGTAGTATCGGTTGGAGACCGATAGTGCAATACTTTAACACTATCTTCTTGGTTTCGGCGCAAGTCGTCCGGATACATACACCAACATGTCCCCCCCAGTATTGTGGTATCGGCTCTTAGTCGATGGTGCAATACTTAAGAAACTTTGGTCCTTCAGTGCTTTACGGGCGATCAGTTGTCCTTTAAATGCATCCGGGTCATGGGTGTCGGTTCGGGTAAGAGCATTAGAGCCTGTTAGGCCCTAGTGGGCTGCTTGGACCCCAGGCCCATGGGCCGAATATAAAAATATTTTTACTATATGTTAGACAGTTGTCTGCCACGCGTACCTTTTGCCCTAGAGATCCAATGTCCCAGAGTTTGCCACATCAGTAACTGGCAGGCTGATGCGACGTTTCGCTTCTTTCCAGGTCTGCCCTATATATATACCGCTTAACGCTTCCTCATTTTTTTTACTTTTTATTGTGTGTATTTATCTTGCGTTCGGAAATTTTCAACTTCCATCTCCGGTCGTTCTTGTGAGGTGCGTTTCGTTTTCTTAGCTTTATCATATATATATTCCTCGGCATCCCTTTAGTGACGACCGTAGAGATGAGCACTTCAAATAATCCTCCGTTAGCTAGTAGGCCTGGGTCCTCCTCCGATAGGATAGTCCCTAAATGCGACATGCACATTCATACTTCGAAAATGACGCAGGGAGACCTAGATAGGGTGGTAGGGGAGTTTGGGATTCCGGCGGATCTGCGTCCCACGCTTTCGCCGGATGGTATGACGATGGATAATTTACCGGACCATAAAATAGGTATTTACGTTCAGCAGTTGAGAACCGGGGGTGTACGGATTCTCTTTTCGACTTTCTTATTAGCGGTAATAGAGTATTTTCGAGTACACATTTCTCAACTTGTACCGATAGGTTTAAATAGAGTAACTATGTTTGAGATTCGGTGCTATAGTTTAGATGTACAACCGACCGTTCCATTATTCCGGGTATTCTATAGACTCTGCAAACAAGGGCATTGGTTTTCATTTGAGAATCGCACGGGTCGGAGGGCTAAGAAATGTTTTACGGAGGTGCTTAGTGGGCTGAAGAATTGGAAGAACCATTTTTTCCTGATAGACCGGAGAGCTATTCCGAATGCCATGCCATGGAGGCATAGAGATTCGAAGATCACAGATGATTTTCCGGAGACTTATTCTGATAGGGATGCTAGACGGGTCGCTGTGAAAGTGATTCCCCTTAGGCAACCTTCTGTCGCCCTTTTATGGATGACAGGTTTATCTAAAGTCTCTGAGTATCCCGGGTATGAGCTTGTTATAAAGGATGCCGAGGGAAAGGGTAATGCTATACTTTTGTCTTAACCGTATATAATCTGCTGCCTTGCATTTGATCTTTACTTTCCTCCCCTCTTTGTTTTTTGTAGTGCTCACGATGGCTGAATATTTGGAGCTTCCGATTGAGATTGCGACCGAAGCTGGCAAGGGTGGGCCTCTGCCGGGAGGGGGTGAAAGGGTGGATAGGACAACGGCCCCGTTGGTACCAGGGAGTTCCGTTCCTGAAAAGACTTCACTTCAAAAGGCCGTTGAGAGGCCGGACTCTGGTGTTTTGGCCGCTAAGCAGGAGAAAGAGAGAAAAAAGAGCATGGTGGAACAGGCTGGGTCGAAGAGGAGTGCTGAGGGATCTTCTGCTGCGGAGAAGAGGAGGAAAAAACCAAGGAAGCAGTCTGGGAGCAATGTGGGTGAGGATGCTTCGACTGGGAATGTTTTAAAGGTTACTCCTAAGGAAGTTCTTGTGCAAGGTGTGATTCATGTTGAAGAAGGGGTGGATGGTGGAGAAGGTGCTATGAATCAAGAGGGGGAGAATGATGAGACCGGTCATAGTCAGCAGCCTCAAGACGAAAGGCAACCTACCGAGGAGAGCCAACCGCAGCATCAGATGCCTCCGGATCATGGTAAGAAATGTTTGTCTGTTAGATCTCTCGTTCCTTCTTTTTCTTTTTCTTTTTATTATATTTTTTTTTATACATCTTATTTGTATAGATCTGTCCGTGCATCCTGAGAATTCCTCTCCCGGATCCGAAGGACCCCACTCAATCGCGAGAGGTATACGAGTCCTTCTTTATGGTTCCTTTGACTGTTCTTTCGTGACTCTAAGTTGTGGTTGATTTACTGCAGATGAGGGTTCTTCCGGAAGGGAAGTGTTTGTCCCGGCGTGGTCTTTGACCAAAGATGTCCGGTTGAATTCTTACAGAGCATGCCAAGAGATGTTGTCGCATCTTGCGACTCCCGCTGAGCAGGCTGAGTTGGAGGAGATGACCACCAGCCGGCTAATTCGGTGTTCGTATGTGCAGTCCGCTAATGGGATTGTGACACAGGCGGAAGTGTTGCGCCGATTTACCCGGATGATCACACAGAATAGGGAGTTGGAGCATGGTCAACAGGTTGCTGAACAAGGGAGGATAGCTATGGTTGGGAAGTATGATTGTGTGGTGGGAGAGCTTGAAGATTTGAAGAAACAAATGGCGGCTGAGCGGGAAGCCACCTTGGTGCGGGAGGAAGGGTTTTCTGATCAGCTGGCCGATATGCAGAAGGACAGGGATGACTGGAGGATAACAGCCGAAAATCAAGCTGATAGGATTAGGGAGTTGGAGAGGGAGTTGGAGGAGTCGAATCATGCTGTTAAGCAGTTGGAGGAGCAGAAAGCAGAGTTGGTGGAAGAAGTCAGTGTATCAGAATCCATTCGCCATAATACTGTGAAAGAGTTGATTCCTGCGGCTTGTCGAAGGCTATTTGAGAGTCATGAGTACAAGAAGAGCATGGGAAAGGTTTATGGTTTGTCTTACTCCGCTGGGTTTTTGGACGGCCTTCGGTATGAGCGAAGGGAAGAGGATGTCGAAAAGTTTTTGCCCAGGTTTCAGAAACTTAATATGGAGGCTCCGAATATCTGGAAGGCAGAGTACAACAAATTGTTTGAGGCTCAATATCCCTATATTAAGAAACTCGCGGACTCCGCTCGCCTTCCACTAGGTGACCTCATGAACCTTTTTCCTGATCTCCCTCCTTCCAAGCCGAGTGCCGTTGAAGCTTCTGCGACTCAGCAAACCGGAAACTCTTCCGGGGTGAAGGAAGTCGCCGGTAGGGACCCTTGATTTCCATTTATGTTCCTTATCTTGGATGAATGTAATATGAACAATATTTGTAGCTTAAACACTTGTACATTGTTATTTGTGGCCGATGTCATTTTTTTTTGCATCCTCGGGTGGATGAATAAAGTTATGCTTTTGTTGCCTCTTTTGCGAAAATGTAACTTTATTTGCTTGAGCCATCATTATGGATTGACCGGATGATGTAAGACCGGAGTGTTACATGTATTTTGTTTATTGTTTTGCATAACTGCTTGACTTATTGGCCGGAGTGATTTCACGATCCGCTCACGAGGGAGGGAGTGTTTTCCACAATCCGTTGAATTTATTGGACGGAGTGATTTCACGATCCGCTCACGAGGGAGGGAGTGTTTTCCACAATCCGTTGAATTTATTGGCCGGAGTGATTTCACGATCCGCTCACGAGGGAGGGAGTGTTTTTCACAATCCGTTGAATTTATTGGCCGGAGTGATTTCACGATCCGCTCACGAGGGAGGGAGTGTTTTCCACAATCCGATGAATTTATTGGCCGGAGTGATTTCACGATCCGCTCACGAGGGAGGGAGTGTTTTCCACAATCCGATGAATTTATTGGCCGGAGTGATTTCACGATCCGCTCACGAGGGAGGGAGTGTTTTTCACAATCCGTTGAATTTATTGGCCGGAGTGATTTCACGATCCGCTCACGAGGGAGGGAGTGTTTTCCACAATCCGTTGAATTTATTGGCCGGAGTGATTTCACGATCCGCTCACGAGGGAGGGAGTGTGTAACACCCCAACCCGGCAAGGGTAAAGATGTCACGTTAATGGTTTCATATCAGATTAAACAAAGCATACTTCAATAGTAATACAATAAAATATCAAAAGTTACAAATGAGATACTAACATAATAGGATTAAGAATGAACAAAACTAAATACTAAGTCTGCAAATGCAATCCTTCTAATGGCTTCTACTTCAGAATAACTATCAAGATCTTCTAAGTCCAAAAGTCTCTTCACTCATACCCAAACCCGTCGTCCTGCTTATAACCTGCCGCACACGAAAAGAAAACGTGCGGCTGAGCTTAAAAAGCCCAGTGAACAGATATAAAGATAACAAGCAGTAACGGTAAAGTAGTGAAGTAAATGAACGAGTACAAGGTATCACGATAGTCAAGAACAGGAACATGAAGACTATACAGATATAACAGGATTAGAACTAGCTACAGAAGATAGGTGAAAAGGAAACCGTAACCCACCCAAACCCAAGTCAAATCATGTCAAGTTCAGTATTAAGTCATGAATCATACGATAGGGTAGTAGTAACAGTAATGGAAAGTAAAGGTTATACAGATATAACATGATTAAAACTAGTTGCAGAAATAGTATAAAATGTAATCCGTAATTCTACCATATACCAGGTCAGATCCAGTCAAGTCAAGTGTTAAGTCATATATCAGGTTACAAGGTGACAGTAATAATAATGGTGAGTAAAGTTATAAGGTCACAAGGTGCAGGGTAACAGAAATCCTCTACGAGCCCAGAAACAGTAACAGTAACAGTAACAGTATCAGTATAATCATGTAGAGGGGAGACCTCTCAGTAGTCAGTAATTATGAGGGGAGTCCTCAATCAGTAAATGGAGTGATCAGCTCCCAGTATGTGAAAGACGTGTATCGCACACACCATCAGTCACCAGTAATACAGAAATCAGTAATCAGTAACAGTAACAGTTCTAGGATGCATCCATGCGCCCCCGGTGGCCAGAAACTCCTCAACACACCAGATAAAATAAAGTCAGGGACGGAACAGGTCATCACTCTCCTGCCCTAGAGTCATGCCATCGGTGCATCAATGACATGGACATGAAACCCTCATGCCTAGTTATGGCTCGTAGTATCAAACTGTGGGTCAGGGTCAGGTATCATGTATCATGTGTCAGGTGTCATGCCTCAGAAATCAGTATCATGTATCAAGTATCATGTATCGGAGATCAGTAACGTGTATCAGATATCATGTATCAGGAATCAGTATCATGTATCAGAAATCAGTATCATGTATCAGAATCAGTATCATGTTTCAGAATCAGTATCGTGTATCAGGTGTCGGATTCAAGTATCAGGTGTCAAGTATTCAGGTGTCAGGTTCAAGTATTAAGTGTTAGGTTCAAGTATTTAAAGGTCAGGTAGCCCAGGTCATGTTTTATATAAGAGTTCAAGACAAGGTTCAGAACAAAGGATCAGAACAAGAGTTCAAATAAAGGTTCAAGTCGAATGGTTCATATCAAGTGAATCAGGGTTCAAGTTAAGTTTATAGCAAGGTATCGAGTATTTAAGTTAGTTGCATAAGTCAATTTCCATTTCAAAATATCAGAAGTTCATATCAGAGGTTCATATCAGAGATTCATATCAGAAAGGTCATACCAGTAGGTCAATATCAGAAATGTTCAATATCAGACAGGTTTAATATGAAAAGATCATATACCAGAAAAATCATACATCAGAAAGATCATATATCAGAAAGATCATGTATCAGAAAGATCATGCCAAAAGCTCATAATATCATGAAAGAAGCAAGCAAGGTTCACAGAACAAGGAAACATAGCAATAAATCAGGAATCAGAAAGTAGGTTCAATATCAAAAGGTCCAATGTCAGAAGGGTCAAGTATCAGGGAGTCCGAAATCAGAAGGTTCATATCAATTTGTTTCAAGGTTCATAACAAGGTTCAATTTAAAGGTTTATATAAAAAGTTCCTATCATAGTTCAAAAAGTAATCTCTTACAATAGCTTTCATGAAGGTAAACCTTAAAACCGTCTTCATAAAGTAGGTCCTTTAAAGAAAGTTTTCAAAACATTTTCACATGTAATTAAGGAGAGTTTTTACATTTAGTTATAAAATCCTATGAACCTTCAAAATATTCCAGGGTCATAAATATTCACATTACAGGGTGATGGACAGGTCATATCATGTATCAAAAGAAATAAAGCAAGGTTCATGAATTATGGAAAACATAACAAAGGCATAGATTCAAATAGGAAAGCCCCAGATAAAAGGCTCAGATCATAACCAACTGATATGCATAATGAAGAACCAATCAGAGTATGAGACGACATAACAACGGCTCAGAGAAATACTAAGATGAATCATAGATACTGAATGAAATAAGCAAGAGGACACCCTTACTGAAAAAGGGCAGAATATCTGTACCTTAGCACCCGAATCAAAGGATGATCAATGACAGACAATGGATTACTCCCTCTTCACACCTAGAGGAGTCAAGACAGAATTACTAAAGATCCCACTTTCCATATTAAGTAACTTTCTATTTTAGGCAGTTTTCCTTATTTGGCAAGTTTCCATACTTTAGGGTTTCAAATGTAATTCTTCCAAAGTTAAAGGTCAAATATGTAATTATCACATTCATTCATTTTAATCCTTCATTTATTCAGAATGTACATCTTCAATACTTCAAGTTTGCCAAAATTACATTTTATACCCCTTAGTTTACAAAATTTTCATTTAAACCTCTTAATTCATAATTTTACACTTTAAAACCTTATCTTATCCATAATTATCAAACAAGCCTCATATTTTATCAAAATACAGAATATGACATCAGAATTACTTATTGTACGAATCCAGCCCCTCAAGTTTCAGAAATTTCACATTTAGTCCCTTAAGTTTACAAAACTTATAATTTAAATCATAATCCTATATTAATTACATATTAAGCCCATAAATATTCAAATTTACCCAAATCACTTTTAATATCATATTTTACCCAAAATAACTTCAACTTTCCAGAATTTACACTTTTAATCCCTCTAGTTTAATTAATTACAAATCATACCCTTTAATTACCATTAATTCATTATCTTGCAATATTTACACATAGGACCCTCAAGTTATATTTTTCCCACATTGTACCAGACCTAAATAATATTTTAAAAATAACCCATGAGTTTCAAAAGTTACAAAACACACCCTTGTGATTTAATTACAAATCGGATTACACTTTTTAATTCCAAAACAAGCCCAAATTTGATCCAATCATTATGCCATAATTACCCCATTATAATTACATTTTTAAATCACCAAATCCAGATTTAGAAGCCCTAGTTTCAATCGTAAACCCTAGTTCTATATTTTTCCCATTCGAAAACCATAACCCGATTTGAACAATAATTAACCACGACCATTTCAAGCTTCTATAAATCAAACCACTATTTTTACTGGTTCATAATAATTATATAGAGTCTAAAAAAATAATATCCATGCCCAGAAAATTCGTTTATCATATATTAGAATTCACACCCTTTTTAAATCTTTAAATTCACAACGACTAACCTAGGCTTCTAAAATTCTAAACACCATTTTTCCCAGCTTATGTGATGGCCAAGGAACTCATAAAAATTAATAATGCAACCCAGAAAAATCGTATAACATGATTTACATAATTAACCCATTTTACCCATTTTTAATTCAAACGACCCATTAAACCTTGCATGATTCGAATCCCATATTTTTAACAGATCATATGTGATATAATAAGTATAAAAAAAATGCCATACCAATTATTTAACATGTGGAAAGAATTTTTAGCAATTATACCTCACGGTTGGGTTTTTCGACAAGAATAATTCAAACGATCAAATGAATGGACCTCAAACCTTGAAACCAATTTTATTAGCTCCCTAAATTGATGTAGAACTCCAGAAAAATCACCCACGAATTTTAGAATGCCGGATGGAAGTGTTTTGAATTATTGTGTGTTTTGGTATTATTGGTATGTTTTAATAGAATTAAAAAGGAAGTTTGACTAAATAATGAGGAATAGGCGTGGGGGGGGGGGGGGGGGGGGGGGGGGTTATGGCTGAAAATTCGGAACTCTTAATGACCCATTCAATTTTGTTTTCAAAATCATAATTTCTTGAATTATTTCTATGTTTACATAGTTTATACTATTAATTAATAATAATACATACATACATACATTTAAATTTTCGGCCCTTGGAACAATTTGTGTGTTCAAATGATTTTTTTGTACTTTACAAATGTTAAAATGTAGTAGTAAAATTAATTTACTTCGTATCTTGATCATTTCCAGAAGTTTGGGGTTCGTTTGGTACTTTATACGTTTATTAATCAAAGTTTAAGATTGTAGGGACATTTTTGTCATTTTACATGTTATCTGAGTTTCAGGTATTACAACTTCTTTCCCACTAACAAAAAATTTCGTCCTCGAAATTTGCAGAAAGCAGCACGAAAAGAGAGCAGAAAGCAAAACAAAGACATAACAAACTAAGACGAGAATTTAGGTGAAACGAAACAGAAACACAACTGACGGTGAACAGACATATGAAAGATTTATTTTTCATGACTCGAACTTGTAGTTTCCAAAATTGTTTCAGATCCTCAGAACAGACATAACATACTGAATCCAGATCAGAAGAATAACATACCAAACGTAGTAGATGAAAATCAGATTCTCTCGGAAGAGACAAAGAAATACATAGGGTTTTGACAGATATGCCGTTCACAGAATTTGATTAGACAGATCAGATTTGAACATACAGAAATTAGATTATCGATGACATCAATGGCAGAAAGTTCTATAACAGAAACTAAGATTAGTATCAGATGTACAGAGGTCAACAAAACGCGTGACGGAAATCCAGACGTATCAATTCGCATAACGGTGAAAGCAGATTACGCGTAAAATTAGGATGAATTTAAAGTCTCACTAATGCAGATAATCTCAAACAGTTATCAGAATTCTTACAGCTCTAAGGCACTTCTCGAAATATCCTATGCCCACAACAAGTGCACGTTATATGATGTAAGTATTATCACGTTGGCCAGACGTCATAATACTGGCATCATATAGATATGCCCTCATGATGGTCATACTTTATCTCAAGTCGTAAACAAAACAATCTATCTTCATCCACCTAGCACTTCTACAGTCTCAGAGGTCAAATAGCGTCAGAAATTCACAGATGCTTATCAAAAGCAAGAGACAAACAACCGAATGTATCGAGTACGTCATCGCTATGGAGATTCTCAGAATTGCCCGAAGAGGTATCACATGATCAGAGGTTAGAGTCAGAATCCGGAGGTAAGGATCAAATAGTGTCAGGAATTTTCTATGCAAGTCTCAATGTTTCAAAACTTAATTAGGTTTCAAATCTTAGGTGTAAGGCATAAGCTTTCAATCTCCAAGAGGGATTCAACAGGCTTAAACCAAAAGTAAGGCACGAATCAGAGTATTGCGGAAGCAAAGATACTTAAACAAATGCCTTATAGTCTACCCATTCCTCTCTGATCAGAACTTAAGTTCCTATAGTGAAATCCTAAAGCAAATTCTTATAGGTTATCTTATGAGCGCCTACAGTGGAAACATAATGGTCCAGACTTCACAGGTCAAGGGTAAATGTATTATGAGTCGCAGCCTGTCTCTCTGATACCATAAATTGTAACACCCCAACCCGGCAAGGGTAAAGATGTCACGTTAATGGTTTCATATCAGATTAAACAAAGCATACTTCAATAGTAATACAATAAAATATCAAAGTTAAAAATGAGATACTAACATTATAGGGTTAAGAATGAACAAAACTAAATACTAAGTCTACAAATGCAATCCTTCTAATGACTTCTACTTCAGAATAACTATCAATGTCTTCTAAGTCCAAAAGTCTCTTCACTCATACCCAAACCCGTCGTCCTGCTTATAACCTGCCGCACACGAAAAAAAAACGTGCGGCTGAGCTTAAAAAGCCCAGTGAACAGATATAAAGATAACAAGCAGTAACGGTAAAGTAGTGAAGTAAATGAACGAGTACAAGGTATCACGATAGTCAAGAACAGGAACATGAAGACTATACAGATATAACAGGATTAGAACTAGCTACAGAAGATAGGTGAAAAGGAAACCGTAACCCACCCAACCCCAAGTCAAATCATGTCAAGTTCAGTATTAAGTCATGAATCATACGATAGGGTAGTAGTAACAGTAATGGAAAGTAAAGGTTATACAGATATAACATGATTAAAACTAGTTGCAGAAATAGTATAAAATGTAATCCGTAATTCTACCATATACCAGGTCAGATCCAGTCAAGTCAAGTGTTAAGTCATATATCAGGTTACAAGGTGACAGTAATAATAATGGTGAGTAAAGTTATAAGGTCACAAGGTGCAGGGTAACAGAAATCCTCTACGAGCCCAGAAACAGTAACAGTAACAGTAACAGTATCAGTATAATCATGTAGAGGGGAGACCTCTCAGTAGTCAGTAATTATGAGGGGAGTCCTCAATCAGTAAATGGAGTGATCAGCTCCCAGTATGTGAAAGACGTGTATCGCACACACCATCAGTCACCAGTAATACAGAAATCAGTAATCAGTAACAGTAACAGTTCTAGGATGCATCCATGCGCCCCCGGTGGCCAGAAACTCCTCAACACACCAGATAAAATAAAGTCAGGGACGGAACAGGTCATCACTCTCCTGCCCTAGAGTCATGCCATCGGTGCATCAATGACATGGACATGAAACCCTCATGCCTAGTTATGGCTCGTAGTATCAAACTGTGGGTCAGGGTCAGGTATCATGTATCATGTGTCAGGTGTCATGCCTCAGAAATCAGTATCATGTATCAAGTATCATGTATCGGAGATCAGTAACGTGTATCAGATATCATGTATCAGGAATCAGTATCATGTATCAGAAATCAGTATCATGTATCAGAATCAGTATCATGTTTCAGAATCAGTATCGTGTATCAGGTGTCGGATTCAAGTATCAGGTGTCAAGTATTCAGGTGTCAGGTTCAAGTATTAAGTGTTAGGTTCAAGTATTTAAAGGTCAGGTAGTCCAGGTCATGTTTTATATAAGAGTTCAAGACAAGGTTCAGAACAAAGGATCAGAACAAGAGTTCAAATAAAGGTTCAAGTCGAATGGTTCATATCAAGTGAATCAGGGTTCAAGTTAAGTTTATAGCAAGGTATCGAGTATTTAAGTTAGTTGCATAAGTCAATTTCCATTTCAAAATATCAGAAGTTCATATCAGAGGTTCATATCAGAGATTCATATCAGAAAGGTCATACCAGTAGGTCAATATCAGAAATGTTCAATATCAGACAGGTTTAATATGAAAAGATCATATACCAGAAAAATCATACATCAGAAAGATCATATATCAGAAAGATCATGTATCAGAAAGATCATGCCAAAAGCTCATAATATCATGAAAGAAGCAAGCAAGGTTCACAGAACAAGGAAACATAGCAATAAATCAGGAATCAGAAAGTAGGTTCAATATCAAAAGGTCCAATGTCAGAAGGGTCAAGTATCAGGGAGTCCGAAATCAGAAGGTTCATATCAATTTGTTTCAAGGTTCATAACAAGGTTCAATTTAAAGGTTTATATAAAAAGTTCCTATCATAGTTCAAAAAGTAATCTCTTACAATAGCTTTCATGAAGGTAAACCTTAAAACCGTCTTCATAAAGTAGGTCCTTTAAAGAAAGTTTTCAAAACATTTTCACATGTAATTAAGGAGAGTTTTTACATTTAGTTATAAAATCCTATGAACCTTCAAAATATTCCAGGGTCATAAATATTCACATTACAGGGTGATGGACAGGTCATATCATGTATCAAAAGAAATAAAGCAAGGTTCATGAATTATGGAAAACATAACAAAGGCATAGATTCAAATAGGAAAGCCCCAGATAAAAGGCTCAGACCATAACCAACTGATATGCATAATGAAGAACCAATCAGAGTATGAGACGACATAACAACGGCTCAGAGAAATACTAAGATGAATCATAGATACTGAATGAAATAAGCAAGAGGACACCCTTACTGAAAAAGGGCAGAATATCTGTACCTTAGCACCCGAATCAAAGGATGATCAATGACAGACAATGGATTACTCCCTCTTCACACCTAGAGGAGTCAAGACAGAATTACTAAAGATCCCACTTTCCATATTAAGTAACTTTCTATTTTAGGCAGTTTTCCTTATTTGGCAAGTTTCCATACTTTAGGGTTTCAAATGTAATTCTTCCAAAGTTAAAGGTCAAATATGTAATTATCACATTCATTCATTTTAATCCTTCATTTATTCAGAATGTACATCTTCAATACTTCAAGTTTGCCAAAATTACATTTTATACCCCTTAGTTTACAAAATTTTCATTTAAACCTCTTAATTCATAATTTTACACTTTAAAACCTTATCTTATCCATAATTATCAAACAAGCCTCATATTTTATCAAAATACAGAATATGACATCAGAATTACTTATTGTACGAATCCAGCCCCTCAAGTTTCAGAAATTTCACATTTAGTCCCTTAAGTTTACAAAACTTATAATTTAAATCATAATCCTATATTAATTACATATTAAGCCCATAAATATTCAAATTTACCCAAATCACTTTTAATATCATATTTTACCCAAAATAACTTCAACTTTCCAGAATTTACACTTTTAATCCCTCTAGTTTAATTAATTACAAATCATACCCTTTAATTACCATTAATTCATTATCTTGCAATATTTACACATAGGACCCTCAAGTTATATTTTTCCCACATTGTACCAGACCTAAATAATATTTTAAAAATAACCCATGAGTTTCAAAAGTTACAAAACACACCCTTGTGATTTAATTACAAATCGGATTACACTTTTTAATTCCAAAACAAGCCCAAATTTGATCCAATCATTATGCCATAATTACCCCATTATAATTACATTTTTAAATCACCAAATCCAGATTTAGAAGCCCTAGTTTCAATCGTAAACCCTAGTTCTATATTTTTCCCATTCGAAAACCATAACCCGATTTGAACAATAATTAACCACGACCATTTCAAGCTTCTATAAATCAAACAACTATTTTTACTGGTTCATAATAATTATATAGAGTCTAAGAAAAATAATATCCATGCCCAGAAAATTCGTTTATCATATATTAGAATTCACACCCTTTTTAAAACTTTAAATTCACAACGACTAACCTAGGCTTCTAAAATTCTAAACACCATTTTTCTCATCTTATGTGATGGCCAAGGAACTCATAAAAATTAATAATGCAACCCAGAAAAATCGTATAACATGATTTACATAATTAACCCATTTTACCCATTTTTAATTCAAACGACCCATTAAACCTTGCATGATTCGAATCCCATATTTTTAACAGATCATATGTGATATAATAAGTATAAAAAAAATGCCATACCAATTATTTAACGTGTGGAAAGAATTTTTAGCAATTATACCTCACGGTTGGGTTTTTCGACAAGAATAATTCAAACGATCAAATGAATGGACCTCAAACCTTGAAACCAATTTTATTAGCTCCCTAAGATGATGTAGAACTCCAGAAAAATCACCCACGAATTTTAGAATGCCGGATGGAAGTGTTTTGAATTATTGTGTGTTTTGGTATTATTGGTATGTTTTAATAGAATTAAAAAGGAAGTTTGACTAAATAATGAGGAATAGGCGTGATGGGGGGGGGGGGGGTTATGGCTGAAAATTCGGAACTCTTAATGACCCATTAAATTTTGTTTTCAAAATCATAATTTCTTGAATTATTTCTATGTTTACATAGTTTATACTATTAATTAATAATAATAATAATACATACATACATTTAAATTTTCGGCCCTTGGAACAATTTGTGTGTTCAAATGATTTTTTTGTACTTTACAAATGTTAAAATGTAGTAGTAAAATTAATTTACTTCGTATCTTGATCATTTCCAGAAGTTTGGGGTTCGTTTGGTACTTTATACGTTTATTAATCAAAGTTTAAGATTGTAGGGACATTTTGGTCATTTTACATGTTATCTGAGTTTCAGGTATTACAGAGTGTTTTCCACAATCCGTTGAATTTATTGGCCGGAGTGATTTCACGATCCGCTCACGAGGGAGGGAGTGTTTTCCACAATCCGATGAATTTATTGGCCGGAGTGATTTCACGATCCGCTCACGAGGGAGGGAGTGTTTTCCACAATCCGTTGAATTTATTGCCACATCATTAGAGTACCACACAATTGTATATCGGAAAATTGTTCCTTTTATTTATTGGAACACTGTAGATGTAGATGTTAGCAAACTTCGGCGTACCGATTTTACAAGAAACAATTTCGTAGATTCATTGCATTCCACATCCGAGGTACCTCTCGGTCTTCCATTGTGTGGAGCTTGTATGAACCGTTGTCGTAGGCCTCGACGACCCGGTATGGGCCTTCCCAATTAGGTCCCAACTTTCCTTGGTTTTCGACTCGGCTGGCCTCATTTCTTCGGTACACGAAATCTCCTACTTTGAAAGATACCGGGCGGACCCTTTGGTTGTAATACTGTTCGACCTTGGTTTTATAATTGGCCTCCCGAATAGCTGCCATCTCTCGTCTTTCTTGTAACAAGTCAAGGTTTAGACGTTGTTGTTCTTCATTGTCTTCCGGGTTGTAAAGCATGGTGCGGTGTGTGGGCATTCCAATTTCGGCCGGAATAACCGCCTCGCTACCGTACGTCAGGCTGAAGGGGGTTTCCCCGTTACTTGTTTTGAGTGAAGTCCGGAAGGCCCATAGGACGTTCGGTAACTCATCCACCCATCCGGCTCTTTCTCTCCCTAGGCGGGTTTTGATACCGTGCATGAGGCTTTTGTTGGCCCTTTCGACTAATCCATTTGCTTGAGCATGGGCCACCGCTGTGTTAATCTGCTTAATTTTTAACTTCTCACACCAGCTTTTGAATGGGTCTTTGACGAAATTTGTTCCGTTGTCCGTGACTATAATGCCCGGGAGTCCGAACCTACAAACGATATTTTCCCACACAAATTTCTTTACGTCTTTGCCGGTGGTTTTGGCGAGGGGCTTCGCCTCGATCCACTTTGTGAAGTAATCGACAGCCACAATGACAAACTTTACTTTCCCTGGAGCCTCCGGTAGGGGGCCCAGTACGTCCATTCCCCATTGGTAAAAAGGCCACGGTGCCATGATAGATGTCATAATAGTTTTAGGTAGCTTTGGACCGGAGCGTGGATCTGACTGGAATCGTATTTGTTGATTTCCTCCCTGGCGTCTCTGTGCATGGTTAGCCAGTAATAGCCTTGCCGCATTAGTTTGGCTACGACCGACCTTGGACCGGGGTGCATCCCACATGCCCCTTCGTGTACCTCTCGTATGACATAGTTTGCTTGGAGAGGGCCGACGCATCTTAGCATCGGACTAAGGTATGATTTTTTGAACAACACATCTCCTTCCATCGTATACTGAGGGATCTTCATTCGTAGTGCCCTTGCTTCATTGGGGTCATCAGGCCACACCCCTTCTTTCAGACATCGGACGATTGGTGTCATCCAGTTATCCTCTTCTTCTTCTACAATTGCTCCGACCTGTTTCTCTTCGGTTGACGGCTTTTCCAACACTTTGACCAGAATTTCCTTGGTCAAATGATTAAAAGCTACTGAGGCTAGTTTGCTCAAAACGTCCGCCTTTTGATTTTGTGTTCTCGGTATGTTACAGATTTTGAACTTTTTGAAACCGCCGATGTATTCTTTCGCCTTTGCCAAGTATCGGATCATACTTTCCTTGGTCGCTACGAAGTCCCCATTAATCTGACTTGCTACCAACTTTGAGTCCACCCGGACCTCTAGGTATTCCACCATCATCTTTTTGGCGAGCCGCAGACCGGCGAGGAGCGCCTCATATTCTGCTTCGTTGTTGGTACTTTTGAAGTTCAAACGGAGGGCGTAAGTGTGTTCGGTCTGACAGGGTCCGATCAACACGAGACCCGTTCCGGAACCCTTACTGCTTGACGCACCGTCTGTGTAGAGTATCCAGTTCTCCGGATTGGAGATGTCGTGGACTCCTTTTCCTTGTTTTTTCTGATATGACTCTTCCGTTCCGACGGGAATTTCCGATATGAAGTCTGCAAGGACTTTCCCCTTAACTGCGTTCCTTGGTACGTAGGTGATGTTGTAGGCTCCTAACTCTATGGAAAATTTTGTCAACCTTCCGGAGGCCTCTGGCTTACTTAGAATTTGCTTTATTGGTTGATCCGTTATTACTCGGATGGGATGGGCCTCAAAATACCTTCTTAACCTTCTTGACATGTGTAACAGCGACAGCGTCAGTTTTTCGACCGGAGAGTAGTTCTTTTCAGCTTCTTGTAAGGTTCGGCTTACATAGTGAATAGGCGACTGCTTCCCGTCCCTCTCGGTTAGCAGGACTGCACTGATTGCCTCTTTTGCCGCTGCCAGGTACACATATAAGATCTCTTTTGTTTTAGGTGTTGATAGGGATGGGAGATCTAAGATGAGCTTCTTGAGTGACTGGAATGCCTCTTCAGCCTTATCGGTCCACCTGTATTCGTCCTTGTTTTCTTTGGTGATGTTTTTCAGAGTTTCAAAGAACGGAAGGGACCTCTCGGCCGATTTTGCCAAAAACCTGTTTAGAGCGGCCAATTTGCCACTTAGGCTTTGCATTTCTTTCAAAGTCGACGGGGATTTCATTTGTGCGATGACTTTTGTTTTACTTGGGTTTACCCGAATACCCTCGGAGGTTACCATGTAGCCTAAAATTTTTTCTTCTTCGACGCCGAAGGAGCACTTCTTCGGGTTTAACTTCATGTTAATTTTTCGCAGGTTATAGAAGGTTTCAGCAATATCTGCCAACATTTCCTTTTCTCCTTTGCTTTTGATCACCATATCATCCACATAGGCTTCCAGATTCCTACCAATCTGACCCCGGAAAGCCGAATCAACGAGACGTTGGTAGGTGGCTCCGACATTCTTTAAGCCGAATGGCATTTTGGTATAGCAGTATGTTCCTTGTTCCGTATAGAACGCCGTCTTTTCTTCATCTTCTTCGGCCATTTGGACTTGGTGGTAGCCCTTGTATGCGTCTAGAAAGCACTTGTACCTGAACCCCATTACCGACTCGATCTTCCAATCAATTTTCGGAAGCGGATAGTAATCCTTCGGACATGAGGAGTTTAAGTTTTTAAAATCAATACACATTCGCCAATTTCCATCGCTCTTTTTTACTAGTACTGGGTTGGAGATCCACGTGGGATAGCGAACTGGCCGAACGATTCTTGCTCTCAACCATTCATCCACCTCCTTTAGTACCACTTGATTCTTTTCCTCGGATAAGTTGCGTTTCTTCTGAGCTACCGGCGTGTCGTCAATGTTGACATTCAGGTGGTGCTTGATCAGCCGTAGTGGAACTCCGGTCATATCCGAGGGTTGCCACGCGAACACGTCCTTATTCTTTCTCAACAGCTCGACTAGATGTTTCCGGCATTCCCTCGAAAACCCTGTTCCTATGGTGACCAGTTGTTCCGGATGTGCGGGGTTCACTAGGATTTCCTCCGTCTTACCCACTTCCGATTTGACAGTTTCCGCCTCTAGAGGCACCTCCATTATTTGTTTCTTTTCCAGTCGCCTGCATTCTAGCACCATAGTCGATCGTGCGACCAATTTCGCCACTCCTTTCGGTGAGGGGAACTTGACCATCGAATGAATTGTCGACGGGATTGCCCTTAACTCCTTAAGACCGGTTCGACCCAGTATCACATTATAGGGAGATGGGGACTGTATCACACAAAATTTCACAGTTGTTTTTCGTAACATACCGTGGTTGCCGAAACACACATCTAATTCGATTTTGCCCAACGGTCTGCTTGTCTCTCCGGAGAATCCCACTAGAGAAGTGCTCGTTTCTTTGAGCCTTGCCCTTATGTCTGAGCAGAGGTTATTGAAACAATGCTCATACATTACGTTCACGGAGGATCCTTCATCGATATATATCCTTCGGACTAAATACCCCTCTATGTCACCTTCGACGATGAGCGGTTCCTCCGATAGATCACCGGTCACGACCGGGGGGAAAACTATCGGAACGTTCATCCATTCCTCATCATGCCCCCCGTACCTTCTCTTTCTATTTTCCGGCTGGCTTCTTACCATGCCGATCGTTTCGGATTTTTTGAGGCGTTTCGGTTTTTTCAGTCGTTGGTTCTGATTGTTATCGGTTTCGTTTAGGAAGTGAGAGGAAGGACCGGCCATTTCAACGCTCTGGTAGATTGAATAGCGAGTCCCACGGATGGCGCCAATTTGTTGAAGTAAAACCTTGCAGGCAGGTCCCACTTCTATGTTTCGTCCTCCGGATGGATTCCTTCGGATCTTGCTTGCCCTACACACAAGAAGAACACGCGTTACGCTCGCCCCGGGTTTTATCCCAGGACCAACCTCCAGCGTGAGAATGAGTATCGGGTAATATGAATAGTGATATGAGAGTAACAGTAGTAGGTGTTAATTGAAATCTATTGCAAATGAGGTGTGGGTATTTATACTACCCACATCTACTGTACCTGTTTACCTTGAGACTTGTGCGTTGACCTATGTCTGACCTAGCAGGTAGATGTCAGATCACGTGGTGGACATAATCCCGCAAAATCTGGGGAAGTGACAGCTTGATGGGACTATTCAACACGTACGGCGACAGTTCTGTCGGAAGCATGGCCGAATGTTTAAAATAATCCGGACAGAATGTGACGTCCGGATCCGAGGGTGTAACACCCCAACCCGACAAGGGTAAAGATGTCACGATAATGGTTTCATATCAGATCAAAACAAAGCATACATCTATAGTAATACAATAAATTTCAAAGGTTACAAATGAAATACTGAAATTACAAGGTTACAAATGAAACTAAACTAAATATTAAGTCTGCAGATGCAAATCCTTCTAATAGTCTCTACTTCAGAATACTATCAAAGTCTTCTAAGTCCAAAGGTCTCTTCACTCATACCCAGCTTCCAACTAAGAACCTGCCGCAGGAAAAGAAATGCGGCTGAGCTTAAAAAGCTCAGTGAACAGATACATAAACAAAGTAATGACAACGAAACAGAAATAAGGTATAGTGCAATGGGGAAATATCATAAGGTATAAATGATGTGAAGGTATAATGAACATAATAGGATAGTAATCCACCACGAGCCCAGACAAATCAGATATAGTAACCACATCTTCATAATCATATAGAGGGGAGACCTCTCAGATAATCAGATAATATGAGGGGTGTCCTCATTCTTCAAATGGAGTAGCTAGCTCCCAGATATATGTGAAAGGCATGTATTGCACACAGTACCAGTCACCAGACAATAACAAATCATATAACAGATAATCCACTAAACAGAACAGATCTAGGATGCATCCATACGCCCCTACCCAATCACATGCAGACCAAAACAAAGGGACGGTGTAACCAAATCACTAGGGCTACACACTAGTCATGCCAGTGGTGCATCACAGACACGGCCATGTTACCTTCATGGCTAGGGTCACAAATTTTGGCTCGGGTATCAAACTAAGAGTCAGATATCAAATCAAAATCAGAATGTCATATCCAATGGTCCATAACAGATGGTTCATAATCAATATTTCATAAGTAATATCAAAGGTCCAAATCAGAGTTTATCAGACAAAGGTTTACAAAGCAAAGGATCATGGCAAAGGTTCACAACAAAAGGGTACATAGCAATGGCTTCGGGAATCTTAAACGAATCAGAATTCAAAGTCAAAATCAAGGGAATAAGACACCCTTACTGAAAAAGGGCAGAGTATCTGTACCTTAATTCAAATGAAAGAACACTCGGAAACACAATCACGCCTTCTTCAAATGATATACCTGAGTTAAGAATCGTTTATTATTTATAAGCCCCTTTATTCATTCATTGACGTAATTGATTATTGCCATTAGTACTTATTTATTAGTTAAACTCTTAATATTATATTAACATGTTTTAGGGTTTGGTCATATTAGAAAAACATAGATTTCAAATGTGTCTCAATACTAATAGGAAGTGTCAGTTAAACTGATTTTAAGGGTAACCCTTGTGCGCTTTGAGAGAATTTTCTTTTTTTTTAATTGTCCGATACCGTTTATCTTTTACTAAATTTTACAATTTTATTCTTCAT
Organism: Artemisia tridentata subsp. tridentata; assembly: GCA_021014915.2. NCBI lineage: Eukaryota > Viridiplantae > Streptophyta > Magnoliopsida > Asterales > Asteraceae > Artemisia > Artemisia tridentata. Next base: position 62,646,365 of record CP139505.1, on the reverse strand, counting down.
GGTAAACATGGGTCACCTTGACTACTCGAGACAGAAGTCTGTCGCACACGGAAAATTTGCAAATTAATAGTTCACTAGCACAATTAACCTTTAATTATTGAATTTACACGTCACACCCACTTTACAAGATTAATGTAATTATGTGACAAAAGATATTCTCTTTAAATTATTTCTACTGTAGTTTAATATGTAGTGCTCACAAATGATGTACTCCTTGCTTAGTAGCACCCATTTCGAATTCAAAATCATAACCACACGAGACCCAATATTTGCCCTCATCGACACACCACACACGTATAACTCACCCCTTGTTTTTAGCCACGACACATGACTTCGACCAGACTTTGTTTCACTCTATTCGACACCACACATGAAACTTACAGTCCAAAACACACCCGACACACTCATTTTAACGCTCACCATGCAAGCACTATTTCCATATTATACTCTTGTTGTTTGGTTTCGCAACAATATATATATATATAGATCACGTACACGTATCAGTTCCCAACTAGCAGTCCTTACATGTTTGTATTTGATTTGTTATATCATGCACCATGAGGGTCCCAATTCCATGCAGAAAACACCTAGGTTATGCCTTATATATACACTGTATTGCATAGCCTTTTAAGATTTAGATATCAGTCTACATTCTCTATATCTCAAGCAACTTTACTTATTATATCATGTGTTCATCATACCCGTTCACTCGCTAGTATTGTCGGTTACAACGATTTGCTTTTCATGAGGTCAAGACGAGAGGAAAAATGAGGATAAAAGAGAGATACCTTCGTGTCGATTCAAAGAACAAAACACAACAAGAGACTCCAAGACTACAATCTGATCGAAAAGCTAAAACCCTCGATCCAGCATGAGCCCACGATCAGATACCACTCTTGTTGACACCTTTTAAACCTCCTTCGAACCACCCCTTCACCACTTCTTATGCTCTTCAATATAGGCTGCTGACTGGGAATTCTCTTTAGGTTTTTATGTGTCTTTGATGGTATGTTGTACTCGGTAATAGAGGGAGAGATATGGAGGTTTGGGCTGTTATTGTGGCACACCGGATCAGTGGAGGGAGTCAAAGGTTTTTGTTTTAGGAATTTAAGAGAAAGCATGATGCTTACTGATTGCAGGTTCTCGACAAGGTGTAAATGGTTTGTTTTTCTCTTTTCTTTGTGTCGTCAATTGTGAGAGGTGATGGTTATATAAAAGTGGTTATGGACATGTTGGTAAAATATTGAAGACGTTCTTTTTGAACCACAGAGAGAGACGTGTAAATGGGGAATAGTAAGGAAGACTATGTACTCTATTTTAGGCTAGAAGGAATAGGTAAAATCTTTTAAAATGATATTTGATATTCTCATGATCAATGCATATCTTCAAAACGTGTGAAGTGAATCACAAGGAGGTATGGACGTGTGACTATGTAGGGCCAAATGTGGCATGTGAATATGTGTATAAACAAGGAATGACGTGTTTTGACTTTAAGAAAAAATAAATGTGTGATAGCATCATCTCCTTAAAATATGGGCGTGAAATATGGACGTGATTGATGATTTTGTTACATGCGTGTCTTTTATTTTTGACAAGTTATGGTGTTGGTTCTTTAGTTATATATCATGTCGCCTAGCATTTATTGGTGTGGAGGATTATTTGTTTGTGAACTTAGATTATAATGTAAAGTTCATATTAACTTAACTTGTTAGATAACTTAGGTTAAGTACAAATGGTGTTACTTACAAAAATTTTCAAGTTCTTGAAAGTTCAAAATTTGAGGGTATTTTGGTCATTCCAGATTGTGGTAAAGTTAGGGTTTTGCAATTCTTCCCCTCTAAAAGAAAATTTTCGTCCTCGAAAATTGAAGGGAAACAAAACGGAACACAATGGACAGTGAACATAAATGTGAAAGACTTGTTTCTCATGACTCTATCTTGTTGATCAAAATAGCTTCGGCTTTCTCAGAAAGACATACCATACTGAATCCAGATCAAAAGAATAATATACCAAACGTAACAGATGATAATCGTATTCTCTCGGGAGAGATACAGGGAATACGTAGGATTTTGACGGATATGTCGTTCATAGAATTTGATTAGACAAATCAGATGGGAACGTACAGAAAACAGATTGTTTGATATCATCAAACGGCAGAAGGCTCTACAACAGAACCTAAGATTCTTATTGGAAGGGCAGAGGTCTGCAAAACGCGTGTCGAGAATCCAAACGTATCAAATCGTATAACGGTGAAGGCAGATTACGCGTATAGGTAGAATGAACCTAAAGTCTCACTAACGCAGATAGTCTCAAACAACTATCAGAAATTCTAAGGTTTCTAAGGCACTCCTCGAAATATCCTATGATCACAATGAGGGTACGTCATATGACGTAAGTATTATCACGTTAGCTACTCGTCATAATACCAGCATCATATGAGTATACCTTCATGATGGTCATACTTATCTCAAGTCGTGAATAAGCATCTATCAACCACCTAACAGTCCATTCTACATCCTAGGGTTGGTCCAAATTGGTCATCACTAAGAATTCAAAATCAGGGATACATATCATATAAATAACGTAACGGAATTAGTAAGCATCAATGAAGTACGTCGTCCAAAGTATCAGGTCTCCCACAATACATCAAGGTTCCCATGACCAAAACCGTCATCCAACATGCGCAGGAAGAACACTAAACGGAAATACTAATGGAGAATCCGAATCATTCAAGGATCTTATCATCAGGTAAGGGAAGCTTAAGTGGTTTAAGCAGAAGTGGACACACCATCAACAACTTCGTCCTTCACGAAAGCAACTCATCCAACCACAAATGATCATTCAAAAATCGTCCACTCGAATACATGATCTCAAATCTCTTCCATGTCTGAGTAGTCCGTCTACGCTTGTCCATCTAATCATACGGTGAGAAAGGGTGATAAACTTGAGTTTAGTCCCTCAAGCCTTCGACACTTCTTCTTGAGACTGCGATGGAGTAATGTGGATCTCTGGCACGATCTTTAAATCTCTTCATCATCCAATCTGCTTCCGCTCTCAATTCATCTTAGTACAACCAAAATGAATAGGGAAGTGAGACTGCATGTCTTCATCAGCTCCAGGTTCGCCATCTTGACTGGAATTTCTTCTTCTGCATCGCTAAGGTCTTCACTCTTCAGGGTAGCTGCCATTGTTGTCAACTCCAGGTCCGGCAGGAAAATAATAGTGATAGCCAAGGCCAAGGTTTAACAGTAGGTAATTGTGGTAGGGAGTTCAAAATTGTTTCAAACGCCAAAGGTTAGACATGGAAGGATAGTTGTCGATATTGGAATACTCAATCAACTAACTTCTTATCAGAATAAAATCGAAGTTTAACTAACCAAGGAAAGACGGATCACAAATCAAATCTTTATCATTAAAAAATGAGGGGAAACATTCTTATACTCGTGGTTACACACCACAAGGCTTCTTATAAGGACAGAGATGGGCGAAACGAAATCAAATAGTGTCAGAAGATTTATAGACGTTTATCAAACTAAAAGACAAATAACAAAAAGTGTCAAGTATATCATCGTCAGGGAGATTCTCAAAATGCCCGAAGAGGTATCAAGATGATTTACAAAAGAATCAGAGTTCGGAGTCGGAATCTTAAAACGAGGTTCAAATGGCGTTAGGCAAATTCTAGGCAATTTCCAATGATTCCAAGATTTAGTTGGGTTTCAGATCTTAGGTTGTGCAAATCATGAGCTTTCAATTTCCAAAGGTGGTATCAACAGGATCTAACAAAGCACGAATCAGAGTGATGCGGAAGCAATGATATGAAAACAGAAGCCTTATAGTCTACCCATTCCTCACTGGTCAAAACTTAAGTTCCTATAGGGAAATCCTAAAGCAAATTCTTACAGGTTATCTTATGAGAGTCTACAGTGGAAACCTAGTGGTCCAAACTTCACAGGTCAAGGGTAATTGTATTACGAGTCGCAACCTGTCTCTGATACCATAATTGTAACACCCCAACCCGACAAGGGTAAAGATGTCACGATAATGGTTTCATATCAGATCAAAACAAAGCATACATCTATAGTAATACAATAAATTTCAAAGGTTACAAATGAAATACTGAAATTACAAGGTTACAAATGAAACTAAACTAAATACTAAGTCTGCAAATGCAAATCCTTCTAATAGTCTCTACTTCAGAATACTATCAAAGTCTTCTAAGTCCAAAGGTCTCTTCACTCATACCCAGCTTCCAACTAAGAACCTGCCGCAGGAAAAGAAATGCGGCTGAGCTTAAAAAGCTCAGTGAACAGATACATAAACAAAGTAATGACAACGAAACAGAAATAAGGTATAGTGCAATGGGGAAATATCATAAGGTATAAATGATGTGAAGGTATAATGAACAGAATAGGATAGTAATCCACCACGAGCCCAGACAAATCAGATATAGTAACCACATCTTCATAATCATATAGAGGGGAGACCTCTCAGATAATCAGATAATATGAGGGGTGTCCTCATTCTTCAAATGGAGTAGCTAGCTCCCAGATATATGTGAAAGGCATGTATTGCACACAGTACCAGTCACCAGACAATAACAAATCATATAACAGATAATCCACTAAACAGAACAGATCTAGGATGCATCCATACGCCCCTACCCAATCACATGCAGACCAAAACAAAGGGACGGTGTAACCAAATCACTAGGGCTACACACTAGTCATGCCAGTGGTGCATCACAGACACGGCCATGTTACCTTCATGGCTAGGGTCACAAATTTTGGCTCGGGTATCAAACTAAGAGTCAGATATCAAATCAAAATCAGAATGTCATATCCAATGGTCCATAACAGATGGTTCATAATCAATATTTCATAACCAAATCAGAGTTTATCAGACAAAGGTTTACAAAGCAAAGGATCATGGCAAAGGTTCACAACAAAAGGGTACATAGCAATGGCTTCGGGAATCTTAAACGAATCAGAATTCAAAGTCAAAATCAAGGGAATAAGACACCCTTACTGAAAAAGGGCAGAGTATCTGTACCTTAATGCAAATGAAAGAACACTCGGAAACACAATCACGCCTTCTTCAAATGATATACCTGAGTTAAGAATCGTTTATTATTTATAAGCCCCTTTATTCATTCATTGACGTAATTGATTATTGCCATTAGTACTTATTTATTAGTTAAACTCTTAATATTATATTAACATGTTTTAGGGTTTGGTCATATTAGAAAAACATAGTTTTCAAATGTGTCTCAATACTAATAGGAAGTGTCAGTTAAACTGATTTTAAAGGTAACACTTGTGCGCTTTGAGAGAGTTTTCTTTTTTTTTTTTTTTTAATTGTCCGATACCGTTTATCTTTTACTAAATTTTACAATTTTATTCTTCATGGTAAACATGGGTCACCTTGACTACTCGAGACAGAAGTCTGTCGCACACGGAAAATTTGCAAATTAATAGTTCACTAGCACAATTAACCTTTAATTATTGAATTTACACGTCACACCCACTTTACAAGATTAATGTAATTATGTGACAAAAGATATTCTCTTTAAATTATTTCTACTGTAGTTTAATATGTAGTGCTCACAAATGATGTACTCCTTGCTTAGTAGCACCCATTTTGAATTCAAAATCATAACCACACGAGACCCAATATTTGCCCTCATCGACACACCACACACGTATAACTCACCCCTTGTTTTTAGCCACGACACATGACTTCGACCAGACTTTGTTTCACTCTATTCGACACCACACATGAAACTTACAGTCCAAAACACACCCGACACACTCATTTTAACGCTCACCATGCAAGCACTATTTCCATATTATACTCTTGTTGTTTGGTTTCGCAACAATATATATATATCTAGTACACGTACACGTATCAGTTCCCAACTAGCAGTCCTCACATGTTTGTATTTGATTTGTTATATCATGCACCATGAGGGTCCCAATTCCATGCAGAAAACACCTAGGTTATGCCTTATATATACACCGTATTGCATAGCCTTTTAAGATTTAGATATCAGTCTACATGTTAGACCCGTTTTCCGGGTATTGGGACCCCACCCTAGATGAAAATAGATAAGGGCCTTTCGTGATTGGCTAGCCAACATATGTTGTGTTTTAGTCAAACCGATAGTCAAAATATGACTAAAGTGGTTATGTAAATATGATGCGTAAGTAAAGGGGCCTAAGTTTCCAAGTATTAAATATGTGTTATAAGTTAGTTTGTGGCCAAATTAGAAGGAATGGAACTTGAGGGGCCATTCTTGCCCATTGCCCAAAGATGTCACCTAACTAGTTATATCTAGTTTTATCTAGATAATTCTCTCATTTTTAAGAGAGGGTGAGAAGGCCGGATATTTTAGAGAGAAGAAAAGAGAGGGAAAGTAAGGTAGGTGATGATCTATGAAGAAAATGATGAGGATCAAGTGTTATAGTCTTCCTTAGTAATGATCTTCCCACAAGTAAGTAATCTAGTGCCTTATTTAGTAAAGTTGTAGATGAGAAGAAAGTGGGAAATCATCATATGATGTGGGTATGATCATATGATGATTTGGATAGAAAGATGATTATGTTTTGATGGGTTTTAATAACCCTTGTTATGTGATTTATTATTATATTGCTAGGTTTTTATTATTTGTCAAGAATGATGATGAGGAAGGAAGATTATGATGATGATGATGATGTTTTGATGTTGTATAGCTTGGTTTGAGGTAAGTAAAATGATGATAGCATACGTTATATGAATTTCTATCATATTGTGTTATGTATGTTTATGTTGAGAGGATGAGCTTGGATATGCTTATGTGGTGCCATGTCTATGGCTTATGTGTTGAGATGATGCTATGGATATGTTGATGTTATGTGCTAGATGAGGCTTGAGTAGTATGCTATGATGTAAGTGTTTTATGTATATGATGCATTATGTGGATTGAAGTATAATTGTATGATATGATCGTTTTACTTACTAAGCCTTTGTGCTTACGGTTTAGTTGTCTAACCATTTTGTAGGTTGGCATGCTTGTATGGATGGCTTGGATATAGTGATTAAGGATTTGGATATGCAAGAGTTAAGGTAGTGTTTATTTAGGAGCTTAGGTAGAATACCGAGCTCATTCAAGATGATACCCCCGTGAGTCCATAAATGGTTTGTAATGTGGAGTCAAGTATGAAATTGTATGTTAATGGAGTCATAACGATTTGGAAGTCTAACGGTGGGTCTAAGTATGTTTTATGTGATTTTGAGTAAAGTTAAAGGGGCGTTTGGATTATGTGTGAAAATACCCATTTTGGGTCGTAAACGGGTCGAGTACCCTTGAATCATGTTTGTTATGTTAATCTAAGGCTTTTGGTAAAGTTTGGGTGGTTAACGGTGTGTCCAAGTGAGTTTAATGGTTTATGGTCAATGTTTAAGGGGGGTGTTTGGCAAAAGGGTAAATGTACCCATTTTGATGTGTAAACGGGTCAAGTGTCGTTGGAACATGTTTGGTATGTTAATGTAATGAAGTTGGTCAAGTTTGGTATAAAAATGAAGTGGTATAAGTGGGTTATGGTGTAAATGGGTCAAATGGGTTATTTGCATGACCCGTCTAATTTTAAGGTACTATTTCGGGTTGATTGGGTATGAAAATGATTTTGTATGTTATGTTAATGGCCTTGAGTGAGTTTGGTGTGGATATAAAGTAGCATGGGTCGGTTTAAGTGAAAAAGGGCCAAATTTCGGTTTCGAATTTCGGTTTCAGTTTGGCAGATTTTGGTAAACTTTGAAAAATCATATCTTTTAATCCGTAAGTCGTCACGGGTCGTACCACCTATCATTTTGAAGGTAATTGAGTCTACTTTCATTTAAAAATAGCCTCAAGGGCTGAATGTTTACTGATTTTTGTCAGTTCATAAAAGAGTGACAGCAGGTCAGTTTTGAGAGGTCGTTTCCGCGTAAAAAGTTTCAATTTTTGGTCTAAGCGGGCACGGGGTGTAACAAATTGGTATCAGAGCTTCGGTTTAAGTGAATTAGGTTTCCACTTAGGATGGCCTAGTCTTAAACCACTCGTAGAAGCCTTAGATGTAAGTGTTAGACTGCGCGGAAACTAATTGCTAAGTGTTAGACGTATTATGTTTTATGTTAGTTGAGCCTTTTGATAATTAGTGATGTATGCTTGTGATGGTGTTGTTGTGTATGAGATACAAGTCCATGGGGACTTGAGATGTTTAGAGTAGTAGTTGGCCGAGCACCTCGGTTGGTGCCGGTGTTGATATTGTGATTATGTGATGTAAGTCCGTAGAGGACTTGAAATGTTTATATGATTAGATAGCCGTGCACCTCGGTTGGTGCCGGTGATTTTGTATTGAGATATGTGAATGTATAGTAGAGCCATGGTGATGGCATGCGAGTAGAAATGCTATGTGGTGTTAGAGACGGGATTAGTAAGTGAACTAAGGTTTATGATGCCTAGCTATAAGATGGGCTATTGCTTGTGATTAGTTAGAAGGTCGATGACTTAGACAATGCTTGGTTATGCAATATGATATATGAGCCATAGACTTTATGCTTTGATTTATGTTATGAATGTTTTAACACTTGTCGGATAAGTGTTAAGCGTTATGATATGATTGCATTATATGATGTTAAGTGTTGTTGATTATATGATGATAAGTCTATGGTAAGTTTATTGTATGATTAAGCTTTATGTGATGTGCTTGAGAGCACGTTTGTATTGAATTGTATGAGATGGGATAGATGTAATAGAATGCGTGTTAGGTGTTGACCTAGTTGAGGTCGTTAAAGCTAAAAAGAAAACATTGATATGTAAAAAGAGTTAAGAAGCATGCTAATAATTTGAAAAAGCTTAAATGCTTAAAAAGATTTAGATAAGTAAGAAGTGAGTAGCGAAGTATGTTTATAGCTGATGTTTTGAGAAGCGTGAAATCTTATATGCTAAACTAAATGAGAAAGTTAAGGTGTAAAGTTAAGAAGTGATGAGAACATGTTGCATATAAAACATGATAAATTGATAAAGTGCTTGTGATATATGGTAAAGTATGATTAGTCAAAGGGATGAATAAAATATAGATTACGCTAGAAGTCATGGGTGACTTGAAGTGCGCTAGAAAGAAACGTAAAACATGAATGTGATCATGTTAGTATATAATTGGAATATGTATGATGAGATTGGTGATAGTGTAAAAGAATAAACCTATGTAAGGTTTGTATGCATACAAGTTGAATAAACTAAATGAAGTGACAGTATGAGGTGAGAACATGGTCAACAAGGGTTGACGGGAAATAGTAAGAGTGTGTTGTAAGAACACGTAGAAATGTATAAGTTGTAATGAATAAGCATTACATATAAATTGTCTAAATAAAGATGGCACATAGTTAGTGTATGAGTCAACTTGGGGTTGACGGATGAAAGATAAGTGCATTGCGGAAATGCTAACATAATAAATGTGAAAGTGTTATATAGATTGCCTAGATGATAGAAAGCGTGATAGTGAATGTCGAGATTGCGTAAGGCAATGAAAATTGAATAAATGATAGTGTGTGCCTAATTATGAAAGTGCAAGAAAGATAAAATAAGTAAAGATGATAAGACAGATATAGCTTGGATCCAATGCTCGAGTTTTGGCATCCTTTGGGATGGCCTAGTTTGCCTTTTATGGCATGATTGTTAGCTTGCCTTCACCGGCATGGTTTGCCTATATCCTTGGCATTATGTTAAGGTGTCTTTACGACACGATGGTAAGGTGTCTTTATGACACGATGGCAAGGTGTCTTTATGGCACGATGTTAAGGTGTCTTTATGGCACGAGGTTAAGTTGCCTTTTATGGCATGATGTTAGCTTGCCTTATGGCATGGTTGTCAGCTTGCCTTTTTCGGCATGGTGGTTAGCTTGCCTTATGGCATGGATAAAAGTTAGTGAGATTGGATTCAAGGCTAGAAAATATGGAAATTAGATAAGTACGAGTGTTAGGTCGGAAGCGTGTAAGTAGGATGGTTTATGGTTTCTTGATTTAAATGGATTGGGACGCCTTTTCATTTGAATGAAGAAATTGTAAATCACCGAACCATGAATTTGTATTTCTTGATTTACATAGATCGGGACGCCTTTTATGTGAATGAAGAATTACAAATGAGTGGGCTTATGTGTGACCGATATGACATGAGTACGGATAGTGATATGAGATAGTGAAAACTAAAACTGGTTACACGTCATAAGAAAGATAAATACAAATAAAACTTATAGTGGTGATAAGATAATGTGTGAAACCTTAAGTTAGACGTCTAAATTGAATTATGTTATATTTTGATAAGTTAATTTGTGAGCATTTCTAGAAATTGATAAGAAAGTTTGCTTAAATGATGCGTGTGATAGATTTTGAAAGGTGCCGTTGGTATGGTACTTTGTATATTTTTGAGATAAGTTGCCGGTTTTTAGTATAGATGTGTATTTGGTATTATGTGAAAGGTGAGATTTGCCGGATTTATGATGATACGTTGTGTTTAGTGCATTGTTGAATGCCGTGTTATAGTGTTGAAGTTTGACTCATATAGAGTCAAAGTAGTAGATATTTCCGGATGACAAGTCGTCATTGTTGGAAATCTTAGAAAAGTTTATGATGAGAAGTGTGCTTTTAGTGGATTATGAGTTGTGTTTATGTCTAGTAAGAGTATAATTTGCAAGATCATGTAGATCGTTGCGAGGAATTGGACTAGAAAGCATGAGAATAAGGACATGTTTATGTTGTGAATTAGTTTCGGATAGTTTTAGACGAGAGATTTCAGGGACGAAATCTAAATAAGGGGGGTAGAATTGTTAGACCCGTTTCCCGGGTATTGGGACCCCACCCTAGATGAAAATAGATAAGGGCCTTTCGTGATTGGCTAGCCAACATATGTTGTGTTTTAGTCAAACCCGATAGTCAAAATATGACTAAAGTGGTTATGTAAATATGATGCGTAAGTAAAGGGGCCTAAGTTGCCAAGTATTAAATATGTGTTATAAGTTAGTTTGTGGCCAAATTAGAAGGAATGGAACTTGAGGGGCCATTCTTGCCCATTGCCCAAAGATGTCACCTAACTAGTTATATCTAGTTTTATCTAGATAATTCTCTCATTTTTAAGAGAGGGTGAGAAGGCCGGATATTTTAGAGAGAAGAAAAGAGAGGGAAAGTAAGGTAGGTGATGATCTATGAAGAAAATGATGAGGATCAAGTGTTATACTCTTCCTTAGTAATGATCTTCCCACAAGTAAGTAATCTAGTGCCTTATTTAGTAAAGTTGTAGATGAGAAGAAAGTGGGAAATCATCATATGATGTGGGTATGATCATATGATGATTTGGATAGAAAGATGATTATGTTTTGATGGGTTTTAATAACCCTTGTTATGTGATTTATTATTATATTGCTAGGTTTTTATTATTTGTCAAGAATGATGATGAGGAAGGAAGATTATGATGATGATGATGATGTTTTGATGTTGTATAGCTTGGTTTGAGGTAAGTAAAATGATGATAGCATATGTTATATGAATTTCTATCATATTGTGTTATGTATGTTTATGTTGAGAGGATGAGCTTGGATATGCTTATGTGGTGCCATGTCTATGGCTTATGTGTTGAGATGATGCTATGGATATGTTGATGTTATGTGCTAGATGAGGCTTGAGTAGTATGCTATGATGTAAGTGTTTTATGTATATGATGCATTATGTGGATTGAAGTATAATTGTATGATATGATCGTTTTACTTACTAAGCCTTTGTGCTTACGGTTTAGTTGTCTAACCATTTTGTAGGTTGGCATGCTTGTATGGATGGCTTGGATATAGTGATTAAGGATTTGGATATGCAAGAGTTAAGGTAGTGTTTATTTAGGAGCTTAGGTAGAATACCGAGCTCATTCAAGATGATACCCCCGTGAGTCCATAAATGGTTTGTAATGTGGAGTCAAGTGTGAAATTGTATGTTAATGGAGTCATAACGATTTGGAAGTCTAACGGTGGGTCTAAGTATGTTTTATGTGATTTTGAGTAAAGTTAAAGGGGCGTTTGGATTATGTGTGAAAATACCCATTTTGGGTCGTAAACGGGTCGAGTACCCTTGAATCATGTTTGTTATGTTAATCTAAGGCTTTTGGTAAAGTTTGGGTGGTTAACGGTGTGTCCAAGTGAGTTTAATGGTTTATGGTCAATGTTTAAGGGGGGTGTTTGGCAAAAGGGTAAATGTACCCATTTTGATGTGTAAACGGGTCAAGTGTCGTTGGAACATGTTTGGTATGTTAATGTAATGAAGTTGGTCAAGTTTGGTATAAAAATGGAGTGGTATAAGTGGTTTATGGTGTAAATGGGTCAAATGGGTTATTTGCATGACCCGTCTAATTTTAAGGTACTATTTCGGGTTGATTGGGTATGAAAATGATTTTGTATGTTATGTTAATGGCCTTGAGTGAGTTTGGTGTGGATATAAAGTAGCATGGGTCGGTTTAAGTGAAAAAGGGCCAAATTTCGGTTTGGTTATGCCAAATTTCGGTTTATACCGAAATTTGGTACAAAAGCCCAAATTTCGGTTTCGAATTTCGGTTTCAGTTTGGCAGATTTTGGTAAACTTTGAAAAATCATAACTTTTAATCCGTAAGTCGTCACGGGTCGTACCACCTATCGTTTTGAAGGTAATTGAGTCTACTTTATTTAAAAATAGCCTCAAGGGCTGAATGTTTACCCATTTTTGTCAGTTCATAAAAGAATGACAGCAGGTCAGTTTTGAGAGGTCGTTTCCGCGTAAAAAGTTTCAATTTTTGGTCTAAGCGGGCACGGGGTGTAACACTACATTCTCTATATCTCAAGCAACTTTACTTATTATATCATGTGTTCATCATACCCGTTCACTCGCTAGTATTGTCGGTTACAACGATTTGCTTTTCATGAGGTCAAGACGAGAGGAAAAATGAGGATAAAAGAGAGATACCTTCGTGTCGATTCAAAGAACAAAACACAACAAGAGACTCCAAGACTACAATCTGATCGAAAAGCTAAAACCCTCGATCCAGCATGAGCCCACGATCAGATACCACTCTTGTTGACACCTTTTAAACCTCCTTCGAACCACCCCTTCACCACTTCTTATGCTCTTCAATATAGGCTACTGACTGGGAATTCTCTTTAGGTTTTTATGTGTCTTTGATGGTATGTTGTACTCGGTAATAGAGGGAGAGATATGGAGGTTTGGGCTGTTATTGTGGCGCACCGGATCAGTGGAGGGAGTCAAAGGTTTTTGTTTTAGGAATTTAAGAGAAAGCATGATGCTTACTGATTGCAGGTTCTCGACAAGGTGTAAATGGTTTGTTTTTCTCTTTTCTTTGTGTCGTCAATTGTGAGAGGTGATGGTTATATAAAAGTGGTTATGGACATGTTGGTAAAATATTGAAGACGTTCTTTTTGAACCACAGAGAGAGACGTGTAAATGGGGAATAGTAAGGAAGACTATGTACTCTATTTTAGGCTAGAAGGAATAGGTAAAATCTTTTAAAATGATATTTGATATTCTCATGATCAATGCATATCTTCAAAACGTGTGAAGTGAATCACAAGGAGGTATGGACGTGTGACTATGTAGGGCCAAATGTGGCATGTGAATATGTGTATAAACAAGGAATGACGTGTTTTGAATTTAAGAAAGAAATAAATGTGTGATAGCATCATCTCCTTAAAATATGGGCGTGACATATGGACGTGATTGATGATTTTGTTACATGCGTGTCTTTTATTTTTGACAAGTTATGGTGTTGGTTCTTTAGTTACATATCATGTCGCCTAACATTTTTTTTTTGGTGTGAAGGATTATTTGTTTGTGAACTTAGATTATAATGTAAAGTTCATATTAACTTAACTTGTTAGATAACTTATGTTAAGTATAAGTGGTGTTACTTACATAATTTTACAAGTTCTTGAAAGTTCAAAATTTGAGGGTATTTTGGTCATTTCAGATTGTGGTAAATTTGGGGTTTTACAGAGGGCCTCGTCCGGACCAAGTATGTATCGTCCGGACAAGTATGACGTCCGGACATATACACCAACAGCAGACATGTCTATAATGCAGGAAGAAACAGGAGTCGGGCCACCTCAACACGAAACACCTAGAATGAAGTCAAGACCTCGAACAAATTGCATGACCTTACCACCAATCAGCGCACCTGAGAATGACATTCTATATGTATTTGAACATAAACACACGGTATTGTATGTACATACTATAAGGCATTGCTCAATAATTTGATTAGTTTCTCATTAGGATAATATGTTTGATCCTTAATTTGAGTATAAAATATAAGTCAACTGATAATTGTATACCATTAATGCGACTAATCACATTGCTAAAAATTTGTGGCACTTGAATGTAGTTGTTCTACATGATCTCTTAAATAATTCACTATGTACTCCAACTTTCAGATGAAAGTTTTTTAACAACAACAAAAAAAAAAGAGGCTAACAACCAATAAGACACATGAGTTTTATTCAACTTGAAGAAAGATGTGAACATAAGTTAAAGGCTTATCAGCAACCCGAAAAGAAATTTACACATTTTTGTATTATTGTGCTCGTCTTTATTCTTTTAATTAGAGATGACTTGTTTTCGTCATAAGGAGACCCCGTATCTAACAATTCGATCAAGACGTTCCACATACCAATCCATGTCTTGAATGATATAAGAATCATTGGATACAACAAGTGGTGATCGCACCGTTACTCGTCCAATTATTATAAACTTGAATGCCATTAGGTTAATATTTGAGTTGTAACTAACCATTTCTAGTAAGTGGCATAAGTTCATAACTTTCTCCCAAAAATAAGTTTTCACCTTAAACACAAGATAACTAACCCAACAAGGAGTATCATTGTATTTTTTTCTAACACAAACTTCTTCTTAATCACCACTCTGATACGAACCTATCCCATACTAGGCTCGTATCGATGTTTATAAGTCCAAGTGTAGAACTCACTCAAAAAGCTAGCTTAAAGGAGGAGGGGACACCTAGACTTTATAAAACCACCAACCAATTTCATACTTGGCTAATGTGGGATCGTAACAATACCCCGCCCTTTGAAGAAACCAACGTCCTCGTTGGTCACGGCTATGTTGGTCACAGTTGGCACCCCTTTTTTTGGGTCTAAGCCACCACTCCGAGCTCGTTGGTCACGACTATATTGGTCACGGTTGGCACCCTTCTTTTTTCGGGTCCAAGCCACCACTCCATAGGCCACCACTCCGAGTGTTAGGAACCTCGAAAGGTAGGGATAGCCCTGATACCAATTGATACGAACCTATCCCATACTAGGCTCGTATCGATGTTCATAAGTCCAAGTGTAGAACTCAATCAAAAAGCTAGCTTAAAGGAGAAGGGGACACCTAGACTTTATAAACCACCAACCAATCTCATACTTGGACGACGTGGGATCGTAACACACTCTTAGTTATCACAACCAGAGAACCGTTAATGGTTGTAAATTGTTCAAATCTCTTGTGTGTCAGCAATTCGATCGTTCCAAAAACATGAGTACTCGCATCAAATGTCATTATATATCAGCGGATTTTATCATATATGAACCAGTGCAACACTCCATTGACTAAATATCTGTAGCAACCCGTAAATTTTCATAAGGCAAAATGACTATTTTGCCCTTTGACTTTTAATGTTGACTTTGACTTTGACTTTTTGACTATTTGACTTTTACCGTAACGTAAAAGCAATTACTGTAACCAGTTAACTAGAAATATTTCCAGTTAAATAATTCACTCTACTTCGAATTATTACTCTCCGAACGTTTTCGTTCACATCTGTATATTTAACGAGAAGTTATCTCGCAAAACGTGAAAAAAATGCACACGATGCGTACCGGTACAACCGTAAATACAATAAGTAATTTAAATTAATTACAATATTATTTATGTGAAACTAGTCGTGTGAATACTTGATGTTATCAGAAAAATTATTCTAAACGTCATGAATCAAACGTTTACTAGCCTGAATGAGCATCGACTCGCAAAATAACAAAAAAGATATACAAAACTGCATGAATAGTCCCTGTGGTTTATTTGGCTATAAAAGAGAAAATGATAAGGTTTCTCTCATTCTTATCAAAATCTCAGCCACCCATTCCCTCTCTCTGCCAAACCGACACGCCGACTCTACAGCCGCCTTCCCACAGCCGTCGTCACCACTCTCGCTGCATCATCTTTCTTTTCTTGTGGTATGCCGAACATACATACATCTATTTTGTTATTTCTTTTATATATAAACGAAATACAAATGGGTTTACAAGTTTTCGTGGCTAAAACCCAATTAAACATGTTTTTGATTATCATATTCGTGTGGTAAATAGTTAAAAACTGTTTGTTTGTTTCATTTTGGTCTCAGGTCGAGAGGAACCCGTATGGGTTTTTGGCCAAATCTCATGTGGTTTTGGTTTTTGCGTTTTGCTTATTTACTTTAGCTTATTTTACTAACTTCTAGCTTATTTGGTTTTGCTTTTATTCTCGACACAAAAAGGGGCAAACCTCAAGAGTGTTTGTTTGTCTACTGTCACAGCCCACCGGGGCGTTTGTTTTGTTCGTTCCCAGCCCACACCGCAAGGTGTTGGGTTTGGTTTGGTTGGCCACACCGCATCCCAGATAGGGTGCGGGTTAGGGGTATTTTCTCGGTTCAAAAAGGGCAGCCACACCCAATCGGGTGTGTGAGTTTGGTTGGTCATGGGTTGACAAGAAACCACAAAAGATTGTGCTTGTTTTGTTCAAAAAGGGCAGCCACACCCTTACATTAAAAACCAAACCCATTACCTTAGTCTAGTAGCGATTAGAAAGGTCCAACTATCTAGTAGTATAGACTAAATGATTTAATGTGCGCGAATAGAAGTTAAGATTGAAATACAAAATTGCGTGAATAAATTACCCTTGTTCGAGTTTTAGTTCACCATTTTTAATCCTAACAATTAACCACCGATTTCTAGGCAAACATAATTCGTTATTCTTTTTTTCTTTTTTTCTTTTTCTTTTTCTTTATTATTATATCTTCTGTGATAACTAAGCATCAAACGAAACTTGACCGACGCATTTCAAATTCACCACTCATTCGAAACGATACTCAGAAGATCAATACTTGCCAAAATACTT
The DNA here is from genome assembly GCA_021014915.2 of Artemisia tridentata subsp. tridentata. Taxonomy (NCBI): domain Eukaryota; kingdom Viridiplantae; phylum Streptophyta; class Magnoliopsida; order Asterales; family Asteraceae; genus Artemisia; species Artemisia tridentata. Next base: position 62,629,175 of record CP139505.1, on the reverse strand, counting down.
TTGTATTAAGGTTTGTATAGGCTGGCTGTTCTCATAAATTATTTTTGGTGGTAAAACAACGAACATCAAAGTGGAATGCTTAGTATATTGTAGACCCATTTGCTTTTGTCATGGATCGTCACAAATTGGAGGTTGGGTGTATCATGGGTTCCATAATATCATTTCTTCATTTTATCACAATCCAAGATCACCATCGTCAACGAAGAAGGATATTTGATTGTAGCATTCCGGGGGTAGATGCTCGTGAGAATATACAGATGTTCGAGGTAATTTGGGCAAGGCGAGGGAACACGATGTTTTTAAATGGTACAACCTTAACAGTTTCACGTGTACTTGTTTCCTCATTCCTGTCGGAGATAACTTCCTTAAAACTATCGCAAACACTAATTCATAGCTTTTGCAGATTGACAAGCTCTTGTGATACACTAGGAGTGAATAGCTTTTCTAACTTGGGACAACCAATAATCTCACATGTCACCGGGTTGTTAAGGCTTATTATATATTATATATTGATATGGACAATTCACTTGTCCATATCAATATGGAATAATAAGCCTTAACAACCTGATGACATGTGAGATTATTGGTTGTCCCAAGTTAGAAAAGCTATTCACTCTTAGTGTATCACAAGAGCTTGTCAATCTGCAAAAGCTACGAATTATTGTTTGTGATAGTTTGAAGAAAGTTATCTCGGACAGGAATGAGGAAACAAGTACTGGTGAAGTTGATAGTCTTACCAACTAAAAACATCGTGTTCTTTCGCCTTGCCCAAATTTACTTCGAAGATGTGTATATTCTCACGAGCTTTTACCCTGGGAATGCTACAATCAAATATCCTTCTTTGGTGACAGTGGCGATCTTGGATTGTGATAAATTGGAGAAATTGGGTTATGGAACCCATATACACCCAACCTCCAATTTGTGATGATCATTGAGACAAAAGCAAATGGTTCTACAATAGACGAAGCATTTGTTCTTTCTTTTTGGACTGAAGCTGTTTGGGATTATGGGTCTGCTATGGTACTTTCTTTTTGGACATGGGCCGTTTGGAGATTTGTTGAATATCATGTGGATACATTCTATTTGCCCTCCTGGTGTGCTATCCATGTTGCTGGCTTGTTGATTCTTATGATGATATGCCTTTGGACGGTTTGGCCTATTTCATGGATTATTCTTGCTTTATTTGCGCTCTATTTCCCCTTTTTGGTTTTGTCCCACTGGGTTTTACTAGAGGGGGTTTTTTAATGAGGCAATATAGTTTGAATAATCCTATGAAAGAGTTTCCATTTATTTGCTTATGGGTGATTGTTTATTTGGCCTTTATCTTGTTACATGACTGCGCTAGAAGTTCTGAGCAGCTGATTATGGATTGTAGATGCTGGTTATTGGTTCTATTTGAAGATTTCTAGTGTTTGTCATTTGCAGTTGTTGGGTGATGTTAGCAGGTCTTGACATTAGCAGCAATAGTTATATAGCTTTTTTGTATTGGAGTGGGCTTGTCCATTTCCCTTTTTTTGTTCCAGACAAGCTTTGGTCTAGTTAGGGGATTGTCCTAATTAGTTCTTAACTTGGTCTTTGTTTGTAAATAACTTTCATTTTATTTAATCTATTTTACCTTTGTAAAAAAAATAGACGAAGCATTGGCGAAATACAGAGAGGTATGAAAAACACATAATCACCGTTGAAATTATTATTTGATAAATTGAAGTCGAAATTACATGTTGCTAACGAGTTGCTTTTAGAGGATAAGTTACTGGAAGAAATTGCGAAATGGAAGATCAAACTCAACTCAAGCGGGGCCCAGCTCTGATTTACGGATGGGTGATTCCGAAGGTGAGGAATGAAGATAAAAAGGTACAAATAAATTAATGGATTTATTGATTATCTCAAAATTTCTGTCAATTTAGTGGTTAAATCTCTAAAGTTACAATGTTTTTACTTAGAAATTCACAAGGGTGAATCTCAATTTCAAATATGAAGAAGTGAATCAACAACAAAAATATTTTGTGGACTTCATCACATTTCTTTAAAAAAGTATATGTATAATTTTTGTTGCTTAAGCTGATATAAATTCTCTATAAATGATTGTTATGCTACTAACTACTAGTAATAAGTAAGTTTCTAAAGGTTTATTTTTATTTTTATTTTTATTTATTTATTTATTTTATTTTTTTTGGTTGAAGTGATTGTATTAAAAAACTCGTTGATATCACTAAACTTGAGCCTTAAAAACCTTTTGTTGCGGTGCGAAGGAGTGGTTACGTGCAAGCTAGAGGTACTTCAACGTGCGTTGGAATCTCTTATATATCGTGTTGGCAACGAATTGGAAGTTGGAACTTAATCGCAAGTCCTTGCAGGTTTTTATTAGGTCTATGATTTCTTTTTTCTAAAAATAAGTTGGAATGTAATAACAATAACGAAAAAGCTTAGACTTCATCGGATTATTCTTTATGTAATCTGTCTGTGGGATGTTTTATAAATGCTATCAGTAAGTATTATGATTCGCGTGTAACAAATAGTATCATTGACCTGTTGCTTCTTCTTACTAATATATTACGAAAATTGTTTTTGCTTGTGGATCCAGGTTTTAACATAAGTATAAAGTGCAAATCAATATTGATTAGCTAGGAATCTTTAGTGCAAGTGAAAAATAAACGCAAGATTGTGCTGGCCGGAGTACGTCTTTGAAAAACAAATGGTCAAACATTTAATCTTTGCTTAAAATTCTTACAAACTTAAAAAGTGATTAACGTTGTTAGACTAAAATACCGCTACCCGTAAAAGACAACATGATCTATTAATTGTTAATTACAATTTAACAGAAGAAGTCATATCTATCCCGGACATTTTAAGGAGTGGACATGATCAGTTATACACGAAAAGAGCTCTAGAAAGACAAACTTGTTGTCTACATTATTTGGGGTCACTATTGTAGACCATCCTTTGTATACCTTGGAGTGATATCTGAACTCTGAAACTTATTGGTATTTGCCTACAAAATCTAACATTGTCTGTGAATGACTTTCATGATACGTGCATCATCATCCGAGAAGGTTTCATATAGTAAGTTGTACAATCAATGCAATAACTATATTTATACATGTTATTGATTGAACAATCAAGAATAACAAGTTCTTATTCTTGAACAATGAATAAGATCGTCGGAGACCTGTGTTTCATTATATCTTGTAAATATGAGTTCTCATAGAAGAAAAAACTGAATTTACAGGACAAGAAGTACATATATTTCACATTTTGTTCAACTTTCAGGGCATGATAATTTCAAATTTATATAATTTTCAGGATATTACCATGTTGGTTATATGCACATTATGGGAGATCTTGAATTTCAGCAATTCACGCATTGTTTCTTAACGCGAAAATAAAAACCCTCACAACACTCGATACCTGCTCCCGCTTAGATTGGGTGATGAACGTAAATATTATATAAATATATATATATTTTTTTCACTGGAAGAAGTGTGAGAAGGCCTCCGAGCTATGTAAAAGCTTCTTATTAGGTCACTCAGTTAAAGATTGGTCATCCAAGTATTTGATCTAGTTCATCACATATAATCCGTTAAAAACGGCCAACATGACAAATCTACGTCATTCTATGCAAAGTTAATATACACGTTTGATGGCCAAAACATAAAGCCTATAACATCGAAGAAAATAACTCCAATAGCCAAGAAGATGAGGGAGGGGCCGACGACAATGATGCAGGCTATGGGCGCGGGCGGAGACAACACCATGTTAAGGTAGGGTGGCAATGGCGAGACTACGAGGACTAACTTCACTTGCAAATGATATAGAAAAAGTAGTAATACTTGTTGCATTACTTCCATATTTCCACAAGGCAGCCCTTATGCTTAACCTCCACCATATATAATCAGTATACAAGCGTAAATGTGTAACACAGTTACACTTTAGTCTGTGTTGAACCTGTTTAGTGTTTACTGTTTAAATACATCCTCATATACAAATCCGAGGAACCTCTGATTTTTTCATCAATTCTATTTCCACAATGCAGCCTAAGAAGATTTTACCATGCCAGAATAACAGTTGACAAAGTCACAAGATACCAATGAGATATCAAACTGTACTAATTTTAATCACAGCATTTACAAAGACTTTTTGAAGCAATGTGGATCTTTGATCCCATGTTGCAGTATGTATTTTCATCGTCCATCAGAAACTATTAATTATCCATGACCAATTACCATATAGAACATGATTCGTATATCTCAAAGTCAGAACACGTGGGATAAAGAAAGATATGAATTCCAATACAGCTAAAGCTATTATGAAAGAAAAGATCATTGGTCTACTTAACAATTACGGAGTAATATGAACTGACAAAACATAAGAAACGTTTCATAAAGCTCTTGTCATTGCCCCTATTACAATCTATTATCCAACAACATTCAAAAGCTAGTATTATAGCCACACTAAGGAACAAAATCATAAGAACATAATGGTTCACATATAGAGAAACAAAGAATAGAGAACCACCTTTATAATATTAGCAAAAAGTCAAGACAACTCACTTCAAGCACCGAACGGCAACTCAAAATCCATTTAAGGGTCCAATGGCACCAGGCGAGCCCCGATATGCTTCAAATATTGAGTTCATTGTGTATTAAGCTCACAATGCTGTCTGTCGTCCTTTGTATGAACGTATTCATTTCCTAGTATAACGACACACTACCAAAATCCGATAATCAAACCATATCCAATCATTTCACAGCAGCATTTCTACGAGAACCACGAGTTGGCTTCTTCGAGTAACAAGAATTCCACTCACCACCATCTTGAGCATAATAATCCATCGGATAATCAACACCGCCGTCATTTCCACCACAACAAGTCTCACTCTTCCCACAACATTCCACACCCTCACCACAATTAGACCCCGGATCATCCTTAGCAACAACAACCCCTTTCTTCTCCTTCTCCTTCTCCCACCACCCCGGCAAATCCCCTAAAGCAATCTCCGCCTCAAACGTAGTCAACAACGGCTTAACAAACGCATCACCCCAATCAATGGACAACCTAGGACACGCAATCTGAATCCAAGCATCAACCGAATCACCAAACAACCCAATCCTAGTAGGAGACAACTCCGACATCAAAACAATCGTCCACGTCATCCCTTTCTCCTCCATCTTCTTAACCAACCTATCCAATATCCTCGGATTCCCTTGCCTCCCTAACGTCCCTAATACAATCCCCCAATTCTTCGCCTCTCTACTCTTCAAAATCGCCTTCTTCCTACAATCCTTCATTCCTTTATGATCATACTCCTCCAAAAACAACGTCCCTATATACGGGTCATATCTAAACGCCTTAATTCCAGGATTCGCTATCATAAACGCCTCTAAATGAAACCGTCCGTCCGCAACAAATATCAAAACTAAATCACTCTCATTCTCAACTCCTACATTCTCAACACGAATGCTCGGCGCGGTACATCCTAAAACCTCCCCAGCCGATAACGGCTTCGACTGAGGCACCAAAACCTTAAACCCTAGCTTTTCAAGCTCCGGTTTAACCGCGCGAATGGCCGTCCCAAACTGAATAGTACCTGCAATCACTAAATTCACAAATTTAACCACATCAAAATTCAATTTCACCGTTTCGATTAACCGACTTACGTCGATTTTAATATCGACAAAAACATACAAACAAGGCACCACAGTATTATCAACAGGAACCAAACAGCTATGTCCGTAATGAATCAACAAGTCCGCGTGAAGCGCACGCGCCGAGAGGTCGTCGACGCAGCACGCGCCGTAGGTGACGTCACCGAGGACGAAACAGTCGGTGGCGTCAGTGAAGGTGGTGATGATGTCAGAGATGATGAGCGAGTACATGAGGAGGCCTTCGGGGAACTGGAGGGCGACGCGCTTGGAGCGCGTGGATTGCACGCGCCAGATGGATTTGTGGATTTCGAAGCTGTAGTTTGGGGGGAGGAGGGAGATGGCGGTGTTTAAGGCTGGGTTGGAGGTGATGGAGGATGGGATTTGGTTTTTTATGAAGCGTTTGGGCTGACGTGGCGGCGGTTGTTGATTGGGTGTGGTGGTGGTGGTTATGGTGGTTTCCGGTGGTTCCATTTTTAGGGGTTTATGGGGGGAGAAGAAGATTGTTTTGTGTTTTGATATTGAGAATTGAGAAAGTAGGCTGATGATACACGGACTATAGCTGATGTGTTGACTTTTCCCGCTGCCGACACTTGTACTGTAAATAAAAGGGGCCCACGGTGTTAGCCTAACAAATCCCTGTTGAGAATTGAGAAAGTAGGTTTGATGATGATACAAAGGATAAAATTAGAGGTGTGCCAAAAATGAAAAAAATTGCTAATTTTGAATACTTTGTAAAAGATTTAGCATATTTAACCCTATTTTTTTTTTTTGAAATGGGCACATTTGCCTTATTAAAAAGTTAAATGGGCACAACGGGCAAATATTTTCTCTCAATTAAAAACATTATAATCGTTTTTGAAGAAAACTTATATACGAGTATATAATATATTTAATTTTTTAAATATAAATAGGATATTACGTTTAAAGAATTTATTTCGTCATTTTCGGTCTTTTATAAAGCGATTTGTATAACATGTGCCCGTTTAGCCGGTGCCCGTTTAAGCCCGTACCCGTTCTAACCCGTGCCCGTGCCCGCCGGTCCCGCCCGTTTTGCCACCTCTAGGTAAAATAGTCCATTTCCAAAAGGCTTTTCATCTCTAGTCAAATTGAAAGTTCAATCTCTATTTTTTTAAAAGGGCAAATGATAAAAAAATGCATCGAACTTAGACACTTTTTGTGATTGTGTGTAGCCTAATTATTTTTTTCCTTATTGTATGTATTGAACTTTTAAATTTCGATCATTATGTGTAATTTGTGACTATTTTGCCATGTAAAATGGCCATTTTACCCTTCGAAATTTGAAAAAAATAAGGGTAAAATGTTCACAAAATAGACACAATGATCGAAATTTGAAAGTTCATTACACACAATAAGGAAAAAAAATAGTTGGCTACATACAATCACAAAAGTGGTCATGTTCGATGCATTTTTTTGTCATTTGCCCTTTTTAAAACGCACTCGTCGATTTAGTGAAGAACTTTGGTTATGGCCAAAATTAAATGATTACATTACTCTCACACGGATTAAAGTGAAAGGCAAGACGAAGAGGATAGTTTAGTAATTTAACTTTAGTTAGAGATCAAATGTGCATTTGTAAGCTCCTCACAAGAATGATAAGTGCATTTTCGAAAGGATAAGGACTGAACCTGTAATTTGACCAAACCACAAAGATGAATTTTGCAATTTATTCTTTTTGTTTGTTTGTGCTAGTTTATTTCATATTTATGGAAGAGTGGAAGACTATGAAAGACTAATTGGTATGTCTAGTTATATGTTTAACGTGTTATCATCCGTAAGAGCAAGAATATAAAATCCTTCACAAATCAATAATTTGTTGTCACATATATTTAGACTTATAGTTAGTCACATTTAGAGCACAAGGTATCATGAGGAGCAAAAACTCCTCATTCGGGCCGCACGGGGTGCCACGTCACCACAACAAATCACAACTTACAACCCCCCTTCCCATAACATACCACAAATTACTCATTCGGGCCCATATACACACTTATTCACACACACAAACCATTATAAATAAATAATTAAAAAATATATATATATATATACAAAACTTACCTCCTCGTCTGCACGAGGAGGAGGAAGATGAGGAGGCATGAGGAGCATAGGCGGTATCATGGTTAACCATGAGGAGCATGCCAACATGGCATGAGGAGCCACGAGCAACCCCACACCGGGTGCTCACATTTATTGGTCTCTTAATCATTTTCCTTCGTCGATTATGAGTTTTTAAAAGTTTAGTAAGTTTGATTTTGTGAACTTACATTATTTACTTGAATTGTAAACTTTGGTTAAAGTAAATAACTGTATAAGCCTATCAAATAAGCTTACACAAACACCCTTTTACATTTCGCATCTTATCAAACACCGACTTGACTTTAGGGGCGTATTCAACAAACGAAACTAGAGCTCATTTTGCATCTTATCAAACAACGACTTTAGGAGTGTTTTCAACAAACAAAACTAGAGTTGGAAGTGAAGCCTATCTTATAAGTTGGAATTTGAAGATTTTGTTGAATTTGAAGATTTTGTTTTCATAGATTAGTTTGGCAAATTAGCTAAAACTAAAACTTATTATTTTAAAAATGACATAAAAGGACATTAAGTTAAGAGTATTAATTGACATGTGTAATTGTTATGTCTAAACTTATGTTGCAGCATCTTGTTAATGACAACAAAGTGGCTTACTTCTTCACAAAACAATAAACTATTGCCACGTCGATTTAGACATAAAATTAGTCCCAATTTTAGGCCCCCTAAAATCATTTTCTTTAAATTAAATTCAGAAATATGGAAGCTTTTGCATGTTATTCAATAATAGTTTGAAAATACCTAAGTAACTCGTCTATTAGAAAGCTTCAATTATTTCTAAAAGCTCTTTTTCATTGACTTAAGCTTTAGCTTTTTAAAAACTTTTATAAGTTTGTGTGTCAAAAAATTACTTTGTTCCGTAAGCTCTTATAAGCTTGTCCCCAAAGACACATATGCTGTCATTTCGTATCAATGCTGATTAGACAAATGATCATTTCTTGATTTCTTCCTTTGATTATTAACTCTTTATGGGCATCTTGATTATGCGTGGAATAGCTTTAATCGGGCTCTATTTATGAGCAATACGAGCATACATGAAAGGATTTGGCCATAATGAGGCTTAGGGGGAGTAATGTTTCTTTTTTCTAAATGGGGAGGATAGATGTGGGTCCTACCAGTGGCGGAGCCAGGACTAAAGTTCAGGGGTAGCGAAATTTTTTTTGTCCTATCGTTATATTTCGGTTAGGGTCTTTTAATTCGGGTCGGGTCGGGTCAAATTTTTTTGTCCTATCGAATTTTTTTTTATCCTAACTTAGTATATTAGGGTCTTCTAATTCGGGTCGGGTCAAACAAAAATAACACTAAAAATCTAAGTTTTCTTCAATAATTCAAATTATTGTTGTTACACATAAAAAGTAAATAGTTTCTAACAAACAAAAACTAAAATAGATATGAAAATACTGATAGAAAATGTGTGTACCAAGTAGTAGAGTTAACTCATGAAACCTGGATAGCAGCAGTAAGAGCATGGCCAATATGTAGAGCTCCAGTTACATTAGGAGGTGGAAGAACCTGCATTTAGAATTTTACGCATATGACGTTTATAAACAAATTATACTAATCAATGGACTTATAAATATAAGTTAGACTAAACTTAAAACATAAACTGAAAGAGCCTCACGATTGTAAAAGACGGCTTATCGTTGTTAGCATCTGCCTCAAAGAAACCTGACTTTTCCCAGTATGCGTACCATCTACCAATAAATAATTTCAAAGTAAGCAACAAACTATTGATTAAGAAAATGCATATAACTTGAAGAGGGTTGATTCATTAAATTAAGATATTATTTAACAATACCTTAAGTTTAGCTGCTTCAGCTTTTTGTGCAGCCTTTAGTTTTTTCAACTCTTTCTCTTGCGCCTGTGTACCAAAAATGCAAATTAAATACTGAATCCTCCATCATAACATCAAATTACACATTAATAAATTAAGACAAAAACAATTAACTTAGTAATAAACTAAATTAAGGCAAAAATAATCAACTTAGCAATAATATAAATTAGGGCAAAACACAATTAACTTAGCAATAATCAAGTTACATAAAGCTTGGTTTTATAACAGATCTAAAAAAAAAACTAATAAAAAAAACTATCAAGGCATCAATAACATATCTAATAAAAAAACTAATAAAAAAAGCAATCAAAAACATATCTAACTACAAAAATCAAAAGATTAAAGTTGAGTAAAATTATCAAAAGGGTTTTATCTTTAATCAAAAGGGTATCTAAAAATCATATAAACAAGATGAATCAACTTACAAAGGTATTATTTTCTTTAAAAATCTTCAACCCATCTCAAAACAATTACTGCGCGCCAAAGAGAGAATAAAAAAGATGAATCAATTATCAACTTACAAAAGTTATTCTTTGACTAATTTTACCGGTTGAAACAAAAGGAGAAGGCCAAAAGTTATTCTTTCTTTGACTAACTTTTCTAATTTTATAATAAGCCACTCACTTTTTTTTTATGTTTTTTTATTTTTTATTTTTAAACATTTAGTGGGCTTGGGCCTTTGTAGTTTTTTTAAAGAATGATTTGGCCTTAATCAATTTATTTAGGGGTAGCGAAAATTTCTTTCAGGGGTAGCGAAATACGAAACATAGTACGAAAAATGTAAAAAATTGCCAAAAATTTCACTACCGGGTAAAAGTTCAGGGGTAGCGACCGCTACCCCTGGAGTACACATGGCTCCGCCCCTGGGTCCTACGTCTGATTTAGCCTCTTAATGGGGAGGAGGATCATTTTTTTCCCTTGTGGATTTAGATGAAGTAAGAGAATATGTGGGCCCGAGCACAAAATAAATATTATTATATACCCTTCTCTCCCCATTTAGAAAAAAAGAAACACCCATAATGAGGCTTAGACAGAGACAATGTTTATAAAAGACAGTAGTAGCTGCTATGTCGCTTCATATCAACGCTAACTGTACACTCTTTATGGGCTTCTTGATCATGTGTGTCGTAGCTTTTATCGTGTGTACTATTTATGAGCAATATGAGCATACTTTAAAGTATTGGTGTTAGATGCTTACACGCAAACACCATTTATCAATGGATTCTTGAACCCAAATAGGGATCACATCTCGAATTCTGATTAGTTTCATTGTTTCTGCTTCTAATGAATCAAGACCACGACGCATTCAATGGTTATTATACAAAAAATAATATTCGGGTTCCTATCAAGTTTGTTAAGGATCTCAAGTACCAGTGTGTTGGATCAGTTTCTGTACCATGGTGGCATTTATCTAATCAACGTTATCCAAGTATATTAGCTCGGTTGTATGTATGAAGCAAGCCAGTATTCAGTAGCTATATGTGCAAGTTCCTTATAGAACGCTTGTGACATCCAAGATATGTCTTACAATTTTTGCTATGTACCTTTGTAAATGTAAGTTCAATTCTTTATTAGGACCTTGATGATGTTGATAACAGAAACTTGACATATTAAGCGCCGATGCAAACCCAAAAGCCTTGATCGAACATTGTTGACTCCAAAAGAGCTAATTAATGAGACGATACATGATAAATACATAGATTAGGTGGAGAAGAAACACATATAACATTTCGTATTCCCTCAAAACCAGTTGTATATCATACAATTTCTGCTATAACCTTTTTGAACAGTTGTATACCTTACAATTTCTGCTATAACCTTTTTGATCGTAAGTAAAATACTTTCTCAGGATGTTACTACAACAGAAACTCGACATGTAATATGCAAACGCAAGAGCCTAGACTGAACGTGCTACTAGGTGTACACCAAGTGACCAAACAACTGAGAAAACGTGTCAGATGTTGCACGAGGAAAGCCTGACAATAAGTACCTCAACTGTTTATGTTTCCAACTATCTATCCAATTGGAAAAAAGAATAGCATATGCAATGTTAAATGATCTGATATCATCAGTTAATATAACCAAACCTTAGATGCGTAGTAGTAATCATCAAACATTTTGAGGTCAATAATTGTTGTTACTCGAAAAAAAAAAAAAATTGGGTTATAAGATCCACCGAAGTGGAAAGCCTTAACCGGATGTGTGGTAACAGGTAAGCTCGAAAGCTGCTCCCGTCCCTGTCAGGGGAGATGCCAACCATCTCTCCTTCTTACGAACACATTGTTAGAATAGTCACACCGCCTTAATATACTTGTCTTTGTTTTGCTTTTCATCCGATGTGGGATGGGATCTTATATATGTATTTTTTTTTGGGAGTATATTTGTTTTGTAGCTAGGACTTTTATGTCCCAAAACTAAATCCAATAACATTTAGCATCTCACTTTAGTGCTATTTGTTAAGGTTGAACATGATTTCATTCGGTTCAGTATTCAGTTTTTGAAAATTACCAATTAATCAGTTTTGTTTATTATTGATTTTGGTTTAGTTTTTAGTCGGTTAATGATTAGTAATTGCTATTTTCGGTTTTGGCTTACTTTTTGATTAAATATTCCCAATATCTAGTTTAAAAACACAATAATGTGATTTGAATCATTCTTTATATTAATATAAGAAGTTTCGACCGTTTAGGCACATATGTGTTTATTTTCAAAGTGTTTGATGGTTTGTAATGTAATCATGTAAATAAGTAATAATGCAAGGTATGTGGGCCAATTAGTGTTAGGTCCCATAGACAGGGGTGTAGTCGAGCCGAGTTGGACAAAGTAATGCTAAGCTCGAGCCAAAACTTGGACTCAAAGTTCAACTCCAGCTCGATTGAGCTTAATTTCAAGCTCGATCTCGACTCGCCTTGTAAAACTCGAGCTCGAATGAGACTACTTATAAAGCTCGAGCTCGACGAATAATCGACATATTTAGCTCACCTTGATCGGATTTGTATACATATTACTCTTTACCTATTACTTATTGCTTGCATAAAAGTAGAAATCCCTTTACTCATTTGCTAGGAGTGAACATGGTTTGGTTCTTGTCAGTTAACATTTCATTAGGTGACCATTAATATTTAAGCTTGACCTTGTTCGACCAAACAATAGATTTCTTTACCAAATATTCGGTTCAATTTTTGTTTATCCTTCTTATAGGGATGGCAAAAGCATCGTCAACATAGAACTTAATATAATAAGTTCTATACTGAATCTCCATAGCTTCATTCGGTTTCGTGTCATTCAAATGCATTAATCTTGTAAGGATGAAACGACTCTAGGCTCGTCGAGTTCTAGATATTCTAATCGTGAAAGGTGGTATGATTGGAGTTGATCTCGCTTCAAGTCTTAAACAATCACATGGTAGAGAGTATTGAACAATTTGATACCTATTCGTTTATCATCAATACCAAATCTAACAGACAGAAAAATGTTCACAGTAAAAGAGTTGATCTCGCTTAAACCTGAAGAAAAGCCTCTGGAAACTTTAAACTTATTACAACTATAAACCCATTGAACTTAAGTACAAGGGAAAAAACGATGATTTTTCAAAACAATATCTGTGATTACGTAAATTCACTCTGTTTTAATTCTAACCATGAAATTGCAAGAACAAATAAAAAACTCAACGTTACACGAGTTCGCCCAGATAAACTCAACACTAAATACTCTTTAACGATGCTGTAACAAGCTATCCTTCAGGCTTTCAAGAAAGTGTTACAAAATAAGAAACATGCATAAAGTAAATGAACTTAGGATGCAACTAAATCAGGTGTTTCTGCTTCAACCGATACCAATGCAGTGTGTACCTTCCCGACCCAGTTGTCCAATCGATCACGTAAAGATTTAATTTGACTTATCCCCAAAACTCTTGGTTGCACCCACGAAACGTGAACGGTTCCATCTACTTGATCGATTATTCCCTCAATAAGATGCACCTGCAATGTCACTCCAAGATCAATTTATGCCCCATAGAAACCCAATCATATATATAACATTTTATGGATTATGAAACTGTCCGTTGTTAAGGGTTTTGTTGTTACAAAATTGACCCAAAACCGGACAGTCATCTTTCTATGACTAGGATGTGCAGAAGAAAAAAAAAAAAGAAAAAGAAAAAAAGAACCCTTATATGAATGTGTCTGCATGCGTATTCCATTGATTAAGAACAAATAGACTTACAGATAAACTCTTCATGAGAAGGTATTCCACATCTTCAACTGTAAGTTTTGTCCGTTCGGCAATGATACTCAATGGAATGGTCCTGTCTTCTGCTGCTCGACTGCAAGCATAAGAAAGTATTAGAAACAACTCCTGCAGCCACATCATTTTTTTATATCTTCTGATATACAATAAAAAAAAATTAACTGCGGAAAAGTTAGAAACCTGAAGATAATTTCCATCAAACAGAGAATATTGATCTTTTCCAAAAGCTTCTTCTCATTTGCCACCAAAGCAGGCTGAGCGTTAAGTGAAGCCGCATGAACGTGGCATAGTTCTTGATAGCGAATAAGATCTCCAAAGTTGAATGCTTCAAGAATATAGTAGAGCCACTCAACCTTTGTCCCTAGCAAACTTTTTAGCTGCACAATTTCAAATATAGCATACAATGTTAGTAATATCCTTTTCCTTTTTATGTTTTATCACTTTATGTCATCAGTAAGATTTGTTCACTCATCACTGTAAGTAAAATGAGCACAATAAAATTTTTTAGCTAGTAAAGGAATTTTCTTCCAAAACAATTCTGGTATTCTTAACAATTTGATTAATTTATAGAATATTCTTTGAAAGTTTTAGGTGCGCAACTTTGTATTACAAGCATCTAGGTCTTCAATTGTGCATTGCACTAATTAATCAAGATCTTCAACTATGTTTTGGCAAATATGCAATTATGATTTTTGGATAAATAAATACTTCAAAGGCTTGAGCAACTTCTATGTAAAGCCCGTTTTAACGGAAGCAGTACATATTCCAAAACTGACATTCTAAAGAAAACAATTGTTGGGCTGATAGTTCACCCTATATAGGATTATTTTGGATTTTTTTTTTTTTTTTTTTTTTTTTAAATTAGCATACACCATTATTACAGTCGCCTGCTAGTAATTATGCATGTGTAGATCAATTCTAAGCCACTGAATCGAAACTTACTATTATGGATGTTTCCTATACAGCTAGACCTTGTACATATATATGACCAACACATGTGTGTCTACACGTGACTCTCTGTATATAAAAAGAACAGATATATTTTTTTCCTAGAAGCTAGCTCATGTCCTAAGTCCTAACTCCTAATTGCATGCGCCTTATTTCAACACATCTAAAATCTCATGTGTACTTTTTACAAACATAGCCTTAATATGTGGTAGCATACAAGGACTATTGATATGATAAATACTGTTTTAAGATAAAAGTAAAAAGTTTCATGCGGTAGGGCACAGAACAATATCACATCAGGTAATGAGATATACTTACTATTGGATGTGCAAGAAGTTCTCCAAAGTTGTAAATGTTCTCTCCGAGCAAAGCAGATAGAGATAGATCAAATGCAAGATCCTGCAAATTGCAAACACAACCCATAAGACAGTAACATACAGAAATTCAAAACATTCACTGGTAGACGAGAAAATAATAACATACCAGCTTAAAGGAATCTGAGAGAGACTCCACAGAAGTGTAGGCTAAATAGAGTAGAGAATTCTTGTAAAACTCAGCAAACTCCTGGCGAGATTTATGGTACTGAGATGACACCCAATAATAGATGGCATATACGGACGGGTCAATGTCAGTCATGCTATCAAGCGTACTCTTCCCATCATCAATAAGATTCTTGCACTCCTTCTGGTTACCTTTCTCAAGATTGAAGATGGCTATTTGCATCTTAATATAAAGGATTGGCTCCTCTATACGCATTTCTTTTGTAGCCCGGAGCTTTTCAATCACTCCTTCAAGATAGCTGATTGCAGCTTCTTTTTCTGCATACTGTCGAGAGACTATAACAGCAAAATGTGCAAGCTTGAGAAGGTTGATTTTAGTCTCGAAGTCGGTGATGAAATTATGATATAGTTGTATCAGAGCATCACCCGCCTGTAAATTTGAACAAGACACTACATGAGCATAAATGCCGCCAAAGAAAAAAAGTTATAAAAGAGAACGTATCTGTATGTTTTGACATCATGAAATAATTAACCTGAAAGACCTATAACTTATTATGTTTGATCACCATAACACATGACGCCAAAGAGAAAAAAAGAGAGAAGTATCAATTTTGGAACTATAAAAGATCATGAACTCAAGAAGACAAAGATTGTACACATGGCTAACATTGACGTACTATTTTTTGTAGATGAGCGACAGGACTAAACTTTATGTTGACATCGCAGTTACATCATGCAACAAAACTACAAAAGTATGCCGGCATTAAAGCCATTACATACGTTACTAAATATTAAGTCTAAGATTTACTAAATATTAAGTCTAAGATAATGGTTGTTAGGATATAGTAATAAGTTTCAGAAGGCTCAAATATAAACTCTCTCTCTCTCTGTGCATCAAGCCATCAACAGTGAGAAACAAGTCTCCAACGCCCGAACTGTAGGCTATGGAGACTTTTGTTCCAGGAGATATCTAACAAAAATAAGAAAACAACTCTATTCTTACAGAAGGAACGACAAGTATTGGGGGTTAGACATCACATTTGACTTTTCAGGCGTAAAAGGACATCACCTTGTAGGTGCTATCACTCATGTCTGATCCCCAAACGTGTGTGTGTGGTCCACCAGGGGTACTCCACCCTAAACGGTGGGTGTAGCATTGACCATATCACCAAATTATAGACCACAAATACAAGAAAATACGAGGGCACTTATGGTATTCTTTTAAATGATAAAGAGAATTTTAGAAACTTAGGCTAAAAAGAACACACAAGTAAGAAGGCAAAGAGCACAACCCATATCCTCTGACGATTATGATGATGAATTGTTGTGGCAAAATCAAATAAACACTCAATATCCTTGATCACCATAATGAACTTACTCAGTCTCAATGTCTTTACTAGTTGCTTCCTTAAATCCGTGCTATTTTTCACTAAAGTAAATTCAAGATCGTAATAACTCCGCCTCCAAGGCTCCAAGACCAATCTTCATCTTCTATAACAGTCATTCAGCTTACTAAACATTATCAGAATATCTTTTGTTTTCTTTTTCATGCCCATTTCAAGTATATTAAAGTAGACTGGTGCTCGAATATAATATATTAATATGGCTCTACATCGTCCTCTTGTAGCTGTACCACTTTTCTCTTTTGTTAAAATATAGCTTACCTTGCCTTGTTTTACCCTCACTAATCTTTTCCTCATCAAGCATGCGTAGTAAGTATATTTTGGTTATGACATAACGATTGAGCTTGTAGTGCCTCTTTCAAAGTACTACCCAAATGGATCAATTGTACAAGGAAAGCCGCAATATCATGACAAAACATTACTCGCAACATAAGCTCAATAAGAGAAAGGCTATTGTGGTCCATACAAAAGAAGCATACACTAACATGCTTACAAGAGGACAAGGTATACTACTAGAGTACCAATCTACGTTTAATACACTTGCAATGGATACGAAATAGAAAGATATTCTTACTAGGGTTCTAAAAGGCGCGCCATGTTACCACTAAGGCGCGAGGCATGACCTCCACATTTGGTTCTAGGTGTGGCGTGAGATGTCAGATGAGGCGTGGAAAGGCGTGACGCCTTTTTTAGGCGTTTCTAAGTAATCTAGTAACAATGTTATGCAGACCACATACATGGGCCAGGTAATTGATATAAATATATAAATCAATAAATATTTCGTGCAGCTTTAAGTCACGTCTTAAAATACGCGTTAAGACAGCGTGGCTTCGCCATGGCTCCTAAAGCGTGAGGCTCGGTCATGCCGCCACACCACGACTCACGCTAAATATAACACGTGTACAGACAATTCATAAACCACTAAAAACCCTAACTATTAGAATAAATAAATAAGTACCTGAAAAACAGTTAAGGCAACGAATTGTTCGAGTTTGAGAGTGAGTTGATGCCACAGTTTCCTTTGGTACAAGTCAGCAAGCGTATTGTACCACTCGGAGAGCTCGGGGTGAGTGGTGCGGAGTGAGTCTAGGTATTGTAATGCTGCCATTGGAGAGTGATTTTGATTGTGATATTTTTGGGGGTTTTGTTGAGCCCTAGTTTTCTTGTGCGGAAAGAAATAAGAGGGATGATGGACGGGTTGATTTGGGTTATTTATGTGTTTTTTTAAAGAGTATTTTTTATTTATTTGTTTTTTGTTTATTTATTTATTTATCTATACTACATACTAATGCATTTAGGACTTCTAAATGTGGAAGTCTTAAAATTTTTAAGACCAAAAACATTTCCCAAATAAGAAATAACAAGCCATTTAGTAAATGTTGTTCACAATAATATTAGTCAATACGTTTAATAGATAGATGTTAACAGACTTTATGATAGACTTTATGATTAACTTTATGACTAATACAAAAATGGCCAATATAAAAGTAAACAGCTGCAAAAAAACAACCATCCCTCCAATATTGCTAATGCTACATAATAAAAAGGCTACAATTCAGGAATTAGACTTCTAAAATCAAGCCTTACATAATGCAAAATCCTAACATGTCATTAACAATATGCCACTATAAAAACATGCCAGGATCATAGTTTTTGTACAGCAACATATCAACTGGAAGAGGTTCAAAATTACTCGGTTGTTATTGAGCATGGTCTTAAAGTAACATTGGTTCTGTCATCTCTGTCCCTTCATCCCACTGTTGAGGTTCCGCATGAATCAAACATATAAGGCCTTTTGTCATCTTTGACGCTTTCTCCACCTACTGAACCTCCACTTGAACTTCATCCAATTCCAGCCCCTCAACCTATTCCAGCCCTCAACCAGCCCCTCTTCCAGTGATAATCCCTCTTCCAGCCCCTCTTCCGGTGATAATTGAAGTTCAGCATCAAAGAAATCCAGCTCTCGAGGTATCATACCTTTGGCAATCTTTATATTTCCTTAGGAAACATTTAACATACCTGTTCAATAAAACAACATTACTAATTACTCATTATTTGTTTTATATTTCAGATGAGGAAGAAGCGTAAAAGGTTCATAAACTTGATACACAGGAAATGGGACGAAGTCATTACTATTGATGATGAGGAAGAAACTCCGCCCGAGGCTTCCTCAACAAGGAGTGTGAAGCACAGAAGAAAAAATCCAATTTCGATCTTTGGTGGACACGATAACAATGAAGAGGATGCATAAACTTCCCTACGTTAAGCACTTCAAGCTATCCCACATTAAACTCTTAGAATCTTACATTCTAAGAACATAATGTATTACAATATTTTGTTTTATTTTTGTTTCAAATGTTATGCACTTCAAAAATATTAATAAAACTTGTTGGTTTCATAATCCAATTTACCTCACTAGCATGATCTTGATCAAACCGGGTTCACTTTCTTATATCGGGCCGCCTGTAATTTCTTGTTGGTTATTCCCGTTTGTTTTTTTCCCAAAAACCAGCCCAATGTTGTAGAACCTGAGACCAAGACATCTTTTTTCTCCTGCTTCTTAGCGATCGAGATAACTGGTTCCTTTATTTTGTGATGTGTGGATTGTAGATAAGCCTGTAGATAGGATAAAACTTTTTAAATAAAAAGATAAAAAAACAGAAGTCGAAAATCTGATTATGTGCCAAACTTCTTTGCAATCTATGCCAATTTCAAAATCTTCTCTCTATTATTACTTGATCTTGATATTGCTATACAAATCACCCAATAAAACATTAATTCGATAACTTCACCAATTTGATTCACTCAAAATGCAAAGGAAGAGACAGAGCACATTATGCCAAAACATTGTACCAAATGACATCATTCACGGATTCTATTTTATTTAGACAGAATACTTGTATGGCAATGAAAAAACTTAGCATCAATTTAGAAATTAACCAATAACATATCAAACGATATTAGCTTCAGCTCTCTGAAGTTTTCAATGCTCTATCTTTTTCGGAAAATTTAGGGGGCCAAAATAGCAGATCATATACCACATATACTTACTCATGATTCAATTAATCCACTAACAACCTTATTAGAATTTGTTGTTCAATTTTAATTGCAGAAACATATAGACAGCAACTTCACGATACATAAAACTCAAAAACCATAAAAAATAAATAAATAAACTAAGTAAAAAAAATATATATATACATTTTCTTTTAATTTACCTTGATGAAGTTCACCAAAAAAATCCACTACAAATCTTAAACTTGCCACCAAAAGACCAATCAAACCTTAAATCACCCAAGATTCAAAAAATTAATATTGGGTTTTAAAGGGTTCAGGAATTAATAAGATCTGACTGAAGATTGAAAGAAATAAAAGGATGAAAAGTAAATTGACGGATTTTTTGTGGAAATATTTTTGGTTAGTCGAAACAAGATGTGGACCGAGATGGAACCGGTTCTTTGTTTTGAGGATAAAGTCAAAGGGATATTTTATGAAATCTCACTATTTTATATAGAATTTCAAAAAATTACACATTAATGTGACTTAAGGGGTGTTTGTTTAAGCTTATATGAGTTATATGAGGCTTATGAGGTTATTTATGTTTAGGCTTATATTCATAAGCCCTAATTTTCTAACTTATTTTGAGACTTGTGGCTTATATAAGTTTATCATTTATCATGATATGATAAACTTATATAAGCCCATAAATCTCAAAATAAGCCGGAAAAGTTAGGCTTATAAAATATAAGCTGAAATCACATAAGCTCATAAGCCCACACCCCCTTACAAATTAACAAACTCGCCAATGTCCATAAGTCCATAAATATTTTATAAGAATTTTTACTACTCCGTATGTTTTTAGGGACTTTTTTAAGAAATGGTTGATATTCACATTAATAACTTTTCTTCAAACTTATGTTACTTTCTTTCTGACCGTATATTTATTTATTTGGATATGAAAGAGTTTGCATTATTATTTTTTAAATTTATTTTAATTTAAATTATCATTTATCTATACAATTATTATTAGAAAAAAGTGTCACCGAACAACATTTGCTCGTCATAAAATATAATCACAGTGTACCCGCCGCCGCATCGCGCGGGTACCCTGCTAGTTTATAATTATAAGAGTACTTGGGACTAGGGCTACAATCGAGTCAAACTTGACAAGCCCTGAGCTTGGCTTGAAACAAAAATAGTAGGCTTGAACTTGGCTTGATAGCTTGTCA
Organism: Artemisia tridentata subsp. tridentata; assembly: GCA_021014915.2. Classification (NCBI taxonomy): domain Eukaryota; kingdom Viridiplantae; phylum Streptophyta; class Magnoliopsida; order Asterales; family Asteraceae; genus Artemisia; species Artemisia tridentata. Next base: position 62,608,259 of record CP139505.1, on the reverse strand, counting down.
AGCTTTAATCATCCAAGTTTGAGCTTGGCTTGAGTAAATTTCGAACAAAGCTTGAATGTATACAAAAATAGTGTATTTATTTGCCAAACTCATCAATAAATATATTTATAAAGTAACGAACTAAAACTAATCAATAAATATATTAGTCGTTGAATGATTAGAGAAGAGAATGTTTGATGAACTCAAGAGCCTAGAAGTGTGAAATGTGAAGAATACAAAGTGTTAGAATACAAATCGTTAGGATTTTTTTGAGTTTAAAAGGTCCTTCAAGAGTATAATAATTAATTCTTTATGAAGTAAGTCCTTATAATTAGATTAATATTCAAAATAGCCCTTAGTTACTTATATGAATTTAATATGAAAATATATCTATATCAAGGCTTGATAAAAGCTCGAGCCGAGCTATCAAAAGCTTGAGCCTGGCTCGCTATATGTTTTGAGCCAATTTATTGGGATTGAGCTTGGGCTTTAGCTTGATAAAAGCTTGATTCTATCGAGTCAAGCTCGAGCTTGAGTTGCTTGATAAAAGCTTGACTTGTTTGCACCCCTACCTATGACTAAATTTTTCGGCGAACAAATGTTATTTTGTTTTGGGCTGCTGGATTTCAGATCTATATTTTGAAAGCTTAATTAGATTGTAAATTGTAGTTAAATAATTGTATATATTTTGTTGAAAGAGTGAATTAAATTGTGTATTAATTGTATGTGTTGAATAATATTTTTTTATTTTTATTTATGCTTCAACTACTTGTAGATTATGTTTTTTTACTTGTATTTGCTTAAAAATCTATTTTAGAAAGTTTTAAAAAATTAATAGGAGGGAATATGCTAAATGCTTTATAAGTAGTTTAGATTATTTTGTTTTGAAAATCGGATCGAGTATCGAACCGATTGTTTTATGGTTTCCCTTCTTTTTTTTTTTTTTTTTTTTTTTTTTTTTTTTTTTTTTTCGGTTGAACAGGAAGAACCGTCGAACCGGTTTCAATGCGGTCCACTGGTTGAGCCGGCTAGTTTGGTTCGGTTTTCAAAACCTACATTTTGTTTTTAACTTGTACTTTTTATTTTATTTATGTTTTCCTACCTTCTAGCCGATTTAATTATGGGCTTTGAACTTACTGTCACACTTAAACAGGGTAAAAAGTATCTTTGATGAAACTATTAGTAGTTGTAAGTAGTAGTACTAAGCATTTGTTGTTTTGTGTTTTTAAATCTGTTCGATATGTCATCAGTATCTGTAATTAAATTATAACGTGTATCGTCAAAATTGTGATGCTTTGTTTTTGTAGTGTTGGAAAAAATAGTGTTATAACTTTAATGCTTTTCTTTTTTCACTGTTTGCAGCCAAACAAGCTTTTCATTTAAAACGTTAAACGCTAACTGTTTTAAAATGCCCCGCCAAACATACATAAGGTTTTCCCTTTTCTGTGAGGGTTAGTGTGACAACTTCATAATTATTTGTATCTAACATAAATTGAAATATAAAACTCTTACACTTTAATAATAATGATAATTACTAAAGCTTTCGAAAATAAACTAAATAAAAAATGCAGTTAGACAAAAATGAATATTTAAGGGTCCGTTTGGTTTGTAAGTGAAATTGAAATTGGATTTGGATTTGGTATTTGTTTGAAAGAAATGAAGGAGAAAGAAAATTAATTATATATATATATATATATATATATATATATATATATATATATATATATATATATATATATATATATATATATATATATATATATATATATGAGGATAGTGAATATGGGGCTGTCTCACATCTAAGCTTACATGCGAAACCATAAAAAATTACGTCATTTTAACAAGAAAAACATAAAATCTACCTCATTTGTATCATGTCCTTCACGCTATTAGTGTTTTCTCTTGATTTCATCACAACATCACTTAAGTTGGGTTCACGTTGATACATGCATTTTCTACATCATATTCTTAGGTGATTTCATTAAATAACAAATTAGCTATAGATTCAACAATGGTTTGATTTAATTCACCATTAAAATGCGTTTCACTATGCATATATTAGTAACATTACTCAAATTTTGAAAAAATAATAACCAAAATGACGTATTTTTTAGTAATTTTTTATGGTTTCGCATGTAAGCTTAGATGTGAGACAACCCCATATTCACTCTTATGGGGTTAAGCGTGCTTGTGTGAGAGCAGTACCGGCTTGGGTGACCTGCCGGGAAGTCTTCACACGAGGGTCACATAGCTCTGTTGTATAGGCAATGAAGAGGAAGAACCTGTAAGCCATTGCGCGGGTCTAATCCTAGCGCGGCGCAGGTTCCAATCCGAGCCGCACCCGGTTTTCATCCGGCCGTTACTCCAGCGAGGAAAACTCGTGTGGAGGCGGTACGGTTTTCAGGAGGAAGCCATTAATAGTCCCATCTACGCCAGCGTGGACCCGGTTCAGACAACATACTCTGGGTATGTGGTGGATTAGGGCCTGCCGATGAGGCGGGTGTGACTCCAACCCAAAAAAATTGAAAGTCACCTTCCAAAATATATATATATATATATATATATATATATATATATATATGTTTCATATGTTTTATGTATTTGTTTGAAATAAGAAAAAATAAGAAAAATAATGATAATATGTGACTGAAAAAATTCATCAAAGAAAAAAAAAAAAAAAAAAAAAAAAAAAAAAAAAAAAAAAAAAAACTTTTGGTTGGATGGATTTATAAAAACCCACCAAGGTAGGTTGGTTTCAAAATTTTAATCCAAATACTATGTTAGAGGTATCAAAATTGTACCAAACAATAGATTAAAAGATTCTTTGATTCAATACAAAAATGACAAGGTAAAGACTTAGGAGCCGTTTGGTTGGGGTCTTTTGGTTGGGTTTTTATTTGACAAAACCTTAATCAGTTGTTTGTTTGATAATTTTACTTTAAGATTTAGGATTCATATTTAAAAAGGTGCATTGTTTCAAATCTTGGGTTAAAGGGGTGGTTTACTGACATATGTGGGGTAAAGTTAAGTGCATATCTTTACATGCCTCTTTTTTATATTATAAATTAATAAAATTAATTTTAAATACTTTTATTAATTATTAAAATATTATTTTACAATTTAATTATATTAATTTCTCTTACCTAATTTATTTTTTCTCTCTTACTTCAGACCCAAATCCAAATCCTAAACTCACCTATATACCAAATGTTCTCTTAGTGTTAAGAAGTTAAAGCAACATTGTTTCTTTAAATGGGCCTTACGCTAATGGGCTCTGCCTATTTTACTTATGTTGAGCCCATCTAACTATCTCAGCATACTGCTTCAAGAGCAAAGGGATTGTTTGGATTCCTGTTTTATATTAGCCAGCACATAATTTGCACTTGTATTCAGGTATTCTTGATCCGTTAAAATCATCTTTTAACAGGTGTGATTTCAAATTGTATTCGTTAATTTTTATTTAAACAAAGTGTGTGTTTGGATATCTGTTTATTAGTAATGCCCACAACCTGTTTGTTAAAATGCCAAACTCACTTTTGCATTGTGATCATTACTAGTGTTCAAAAAGTAGTTAATTTTTTTATATTTATGTAAAAGACTAATAGGGTGCCTGAATTAGCTTATTTTATGTGCTTATCAGCTTTTTGAGATTTGTAAAAGCCAATTAAGCTCACTTTTTTCAGCTTATTATTAATAGATTATGGACTTGAGCCACAGGCTCAAGGTGATAAGCACTTTATAAGCTGAAAAATGTTAGCTTTATCGACTTTTCCAAATCTCAATAAGCTCATAAGCTCATAAAATAAGATAATTCAAACACCCATTATAAACACACTATCTTATGTTTTGCAGGTTGACAATGTTTGGTTTCATCAAATTATGTAATAATGATAGACGGATACCGAAAGTTTTTAGGATGATTAGACATTGTCATTTCAACGCAGGCCGAAACATTGTGGCTGTATTTTGGGACTTAGACAACAAACCTCCGAAATCAGTGTCACCGTTTGACGCTGCTATTAGGCTTAGAAAAGCTGCCGAGTCATTTGGGGATGTTAGGTTCAAGATAGCTTATGCTAATCAATGTTCGTTTGATTATGTCCCTCCTAAGATTAAGGAACATAGGAGAGATAGGAAAAAGCTCGATCAGTTGGAAAATAAGGGTGTGGTTAAACCGGTTGATCCATATATATGTCGTGTTTGTGGGAGGAAGTTCTATAATAATGAAAAGCTTATTAATCATTTTAAGCAAATTCACGAACGTGAACATATGAAACGAGTAAGTCAGATTGAGTCAGCTCGAGGTAGTCAAAGGGTAAAACTGGTAGGGAAATATTCAATGAAAATGGAAAAATATAGTAACGCTGCAAGAGATATTTTGACTCCAAAAGTTGGGTATGGATTGGGAGATGAGTTGAAACGGGCCGGGTATTGGGTTAGTACTGTTTCGAATAAACCGCAGGCTGCTGACGTGGCGTTGAGAAACCACGTGGTGGATATGATGGATAAGCGACAAATGGACTGTTTGATACTTGTTTCGGATGATTCTGATTTTGTGGAGGTTTTGAAAGAAGCGAAATTAAGATGCTTGAAAACAGTTGTGGTTGGTGATTGTGATGAGGGGGCTCTTAAGAGGGTTTCTGATGCTTCATACTCTTGGCAGGAGGTTATTATGGGAAAGGCTAAAAAGGAAGCGGTGTCTGTTGTGGGGCGGTGGAAAGATCGTGATATTCTGAAAAGGTTGGAGTGGACATATAATTATGAAAGGGAGAGGGAATTATATGGTTCATTTTCCGAGGATGATGATTCGGATGTAAGTAATTTTGGTAATAAGGAAGATGATGGTAATAAAATGGATGGAAGTCGTGCTTGGTGGAAACTTGAGTCAGATTCGGACGCTGCATCAGCATAACAATACACTGTTGTAACTTTCAAGGTCAGTATCTTTGATAAATGCAGGTTAAGTACTTGTTTTTGCTGAGCATTACATTTTAGCGGAAGTTATTGCTCTTAATTTTTGATGAACGTAACTTATTGTTCTCAATTATCAATGTCCTGCTTATCATTTGCGTGCCAACATATCTTTCTGATACCAAACAAGGACTATAGAGAAGTGCGTAACAAGTATTAAATGCGTATCTATAAAATAGTTGCCTCTTTGAGGATTAAGGTACAAAAGTAGTCATGGTTATTGCGTAGACCAAATCCCTTTTTTTGAAAGTATCTATGCCTAAATGTGCTATAGCATATGAATGCTGGAGGTATATGTTTACATCAATTGTTATCAGTATGTTTTTGGTTTGGTCAGCCTGCACACAGTGTAAGTTATGTAGTTTTTTTCTCATCTACATAGACGATGATATAGACAGAATCTATGGAACGCCTTAGACTTTTGAATGGACCATGTTTTTATAAAACTGATATCTAAAAGAATACACATGTAACAAATATACAAATATTATAATGTATTTAGGACATCTATATTTAGAAGTCTTAAAATGTTTAAGACCAAAAACATTTCTTTAATAGGAAAGATGCATACACATATAATTAAAAGCCTAGAAATTTAAGTGTCATTAAAAAGTCTAGGTTGTTACAAGTATAGCTTTCAATGCTTGTAATCTTTTAAGACTTACAAGAAAAAAAACACAGTGTACACCACTTTAATACATATAATTTTCAGACTTACAAAATAAGAAACATAATGTACACCACTTTAATGCACATATTAAAAAAAATAATAATAATAAAAAAAAAAAAAAAAAAAAAAAAAAAAAAAAAAAAAAAAAAACATTAATGCTTTTTAGTGTAGTCAATTAATTAACTGGTCAATAAATACAATTAATACAGTTATTAAAACACCCCTTACATAAGAAATACAAATTATCAAGCATATTGTACAACCAACTTAAACACAATTCCTACATTAAATGTTACTAATACAAATAATAAAGCACATTATACAAATATTCAAGCACGAACGGGCAACGGGCCAAACGGGCTAGAGCCCGAACGGGCACGGGCCAAACGGGCTAGAACCCGAACGGACACGGGTCAAACGGGCACGGGCTAGAACCCGAACGGGCACGGGCCAAACGTGCACGGGCTAAACGGGCACTGGCCAAACGGGCTCATGTTATACGAATGACTTTAAAAAAGACCCAAAAAGACGACATAAATTCCTTAGTTAAAGAGTTGAAATACGTCACATGAAATTCTTGATATCCGTAAATTTATTATTAAAAAGAACACCATAAACTAAAAGGTTTGGGACTTGCTAAAAAAAGTAGTCTTAAAATTTGTAAGACAAAAAACATTTCTTTATTAATAAATAACAATCCATTTACTCATTTTTTTTTTAACATTCCATTTACTCATTTAGTCAATAGCAATACGTGAAATAACAAATGGTCAATGCGTTAAAAGCCTGTACTAAAAAAAAATGCTTTATGACCAAAAACATGACTTTATGGCTGTGGAAAAATAGACTTTATGATGTTATATAAAAGCCATATAAATGTCAATAAAAGACTTTAATATCACCATTTCAAAAACTTGTAACAACCATTTTATATTAATAGCGCCCATTTCAAAACTTGTAACAGCCCGTTTAAGATTTAACCGCCCAAACCTCCTAGATGTAAAAACATATCACATACAGAAAAATAACACAAACTAACCTACCACAATCCTCTTTTCTTTAAAGAAACAAAAACACACAAACTCACCATCCCCTCCATCCTATTATTTTCTCTCTATATTTCAAAAACTCAAACACCAATTGATTCGGACGTCACGACTCACGAGCACTACTAACATCGCCACCACCATCAACTACTTTCGCCCCCAACACCACCGGTTCTTGCTAAAACAAGTGGTGTTTGAGTTTGGTGGTTTAGTTGATGTTTTAGTGGTTCCGGTGGTATTTTAGTGGTATCGGTGCAATTTTTGTGGCTTGGTCGTGTTTTGAGTCTTTATGTGTTCTATCTTTGACGATCTGTCCAGATCTAACTGGATGTTTCGGGATCTAACTGGTTTGGTGTGTTTAGTTTTGAGGTTTGGTGGTGTTTTCTGGTTCAGGATCTATTAAGATCGTATAAAGTTTCGCTGTGCTTTGTGGTTCAGGATCTTCAAGCCCTCCAGACCCTTTACACCCTAACAACCCTTTAGCACCTACCTGGGTTCGAAATACAACAAAGACGAAATCCAATTTCATGGTTCTTTAATCCGAAACCATCAACAACAACAAGATTCAAATGAGCTGTGATTTTTTCTTGGTTTAGCTTCGGTATAAAAAAAGTAATAAAAGGGTGATTTTGGCTTGTGTTTCGTTTGTAACGAAAGATAACAAGAAAAAGGATGAGGTGATATGAATGTTGACTGCATTTGTGTGTAGGCGTGGTTTTTTTGTGAGTGATATTAGGGTAATAAGCCTTATATCTCCTTAGGTTAGAGTTTGAGGTTGTGGGCCAAGTTTGGTAATAAGCCTTGTATCTTTTGGATTAAGTTTACTTTTGGGCTCAATTTGATGATAATTTTTTTTTTGTTAATTTCGGGCTAAATTATTTGTGTTTGTTCGATGTAACTGTACCACGTTTGTAGACAAGCATGAATCGAAACCATACGTTCATGAATTTTAAGATTGAATTTTCTTTTCAAATATTCATCTTCAAATATACGTTCAATATTTTGTTTTTGATGATGTTTTAAATGAATAGCTTGCATTATACTCACAAATAAAAGTAACCCATTAAACTTGTAACCACCATTTTATTAATTTGCTAAAAAATTTAACATTGAACGGCTATTAACTTGTAACATTCGTGTATATTAATGATAGAAATTGAAAAACTATACATCCTGTTGCTATGCAAGTATGCCCTTTAGAGAAATGGTTCTTTGAAAAGGAGTCCTTAATGTTAACAAATACAATTTGTTCAAAGCAAATTATTTCCAAATCTTTTTAAAAAACTAGATACCGGTTGCCGCTAGGCTATTTGTATCTAACTACACACAAAGATATTTTATCTATCATGTTTCAAGATTATTTATCTCGATCAATCTTCCCTCTAAAATTATAAATAAGAGAAAAAAACTCTCACACGCAAATATTACACTAGGATTCATGATAAAGCGGCCCCTAACAAATATCATCGCAAGCAGAAAATTATAAATACCATAAACGATTGTCACTAGGCACATGTACTCGGCTATCTTACTCTTTTATAATGCATGAATAAAAAAAGTTTTTAAATTTTGAGATTACAATTATACATGCTATTTGTACAATAATGTTAAGCTAATATTAAAATTGTAATCATTTTTTTAAAAGTGTAGAAGAAAAACGTCAATGAATTAATATTAATTGTTTCTATCTCTTAAGTTATTTAATAAAAGATTTACAATAAGTAACTACGATTACAAACTTTTCTTAACTCTTTGTATCCCTTAGGTTCGTGGTTGTTGATTTAGGCTCGGGTTTCTATAAGGGCGTCTGAATGTTAAAAACCATAAGCTTGGTTTCGGTTTATTAATGATCGTTTTTTGTTGTTTCAGATTGAGCAGGTCGGCTCGATTTTTCTGTTTCACATATTTTTTGACACCCCTATCCATAAAGCTTAACTTTATATAAATTATGTAGTCCTTTTGAACAACAAAAAAACGTTGATTACTAATGTTACAGTTAGAAAGAAAAAAAAAACATATAAATGAAAAATATTTGCTCGCCACAAATTTAGTCACAGGGTACCCGCCGCCGCATTGCGCGGGTACCCTGCTAGTGTAACAAATATGGGCAAATGGCACAAAAAGGTATCCAACTTATGGTCCATTTCCAATCAAGGTATCCAACTTTTTTTCTTGCACAAAAAGGTTCCCAACTTTTTTTTTTGGCGGATTTGGGTTTTTTACTAACGGGCGTTAACTCAGTTCGTTAGTAAGTTACATGTTTGGTCCTTGAGGTCGTTAACTCATTTCATGCAACATCCAAAAACAATTTCAATTTTTTTTTTTTACATGTTTGGTCCTCGAATTCTTATACTCATTTCATGCAACATCCAAAAAAAAAATTCAAAAAATATTTAAAAAAAAATTATCAAAAAAATAAAAAATATTTCGAAAAAAAAGTTCGAATTTTTTTTAAAAAAAAAAATTCGAAAAAATAAAAATAAAATAAAAAAATATTTCGAAAAAAAAAATTCGAAAAAAATTTAAAAAAATATTTCGAAAAAAAAAATTCGAAAAAAATTTAAAAAAATTCGAAAAATTTTTCTTTTAAAATATTTCAAAAAAAATTTTTTTTTTAAATATTTCGAAAAAAAAATTTTCGAAAAAAATTTAAAAAATTTCTAAAATTTTTTTTTTTAAAATATTTCGAAAAAAAAAACAATTCGAAAAAAATTAAAAAAATTTCGAAAATTTTTTTTTTAAATATTTCGAAAAAAATTAAAAAAATTTCGAAATTTTTTTTTTTTAAATATTTCGAAAAAAATTTAAAAAAAACTTATTTTTACGAAATATTTTTTAAAAATTTTTTTAAAATTTTTTTACGAATTTTTTTTTTAAAATTTTTTTTCGAAATTTTTTACGAATTTTTTTTTTAAAATTAAAAATTTTTTACGAAATTTTTTAAAATTTTTTTTTAAAATATTTCGAAATTTTTATTTAAAAAATTTTTTAAAAATTTTTTTCGAAATATTTTTTCAAAATATTTTTTAAAAAAAAAATTTCGAAATTTTTTTAATTTTTTTCGAAATATTTAAAAAAAAAAAAAATTCGAAATTTTTTTTTTCGAAATGTTTTAAAAAAAATTTTTTTTTCGAATTTTTTTAAATTTTTTTCGAAATTTTTTTTTCGAAATATTTTAAAAAAAAAAATTTTTCGAAATTTTTTTAATTTTTTTGGAATTTTTTTTTTCGAAATATTTTTTAATTTTTTTTTTATTTTTTCGAAAATTTTTTTTATTTTTTTTTAAAAAAAAAATTCGAACTTTTTTTTCGAAATATTTTTTATTTTTTTGATAATTTTTTTTTAAATATTTTTTGAATTTTTTTTTTTTTTGGATGTTGCATGAAATGAGTATAAGAATTCGAGGACCAAACATGTAAAAAAAAAAAAATTGAAATTGTTTTTGGATGTTGCATGAAATGAGTTAACGACCTCAAGGACCAAACATGTAACTTACTAACGAACTGAGTTAACGCCCGTTAGTAAAAAACCCAAATCCGCCAAAAAAAAAAGTTGGGAACCTTTTTGTGCAAGAAAAAAAGTTGGATACCTTGATTGGAAATGGACCTTAAGTTGGATACCTTTTTGTGCCATTTGCCCATGTAACAAATATTATTGAGAAGTGGAAGACAGATAAAAGAAAAAATATCAAAACAAAGAAAGACTGACCATTGATTTGGAATAGTGGGCATATTGATCGATTTCGACACGAGGAGTATACTTGTACTAATTGGGTCTACCTCCAAGTTTGTTTGTTTTCTTATCTTTAATTACTGTACATGATTAATTGTTCTATCAGCATCCTTTATTAATTTTTTCGAAGATTCTGTTATAGTTGAACAGGTCAACTCCAAGGTTTAGACTTGATGAAGTATGATCACTATTTCCAATCAATGATACTTTGGTTGTGAAAAATAAAATTTATAACCATCAACATTCTAAAAAAGGCATTGACACACTAATTATTATGAGCTTTAATTTCTTGTTCTTATTCATCTTCTATATTGGTAAATAAGTTTTTTTTTTTTGTGGTCTGTTACATGAACACACACAATCACATGGTATTATTATGTACTGAATGCGATTTTCAGGAGTTTCAGGGACTACTATCAATGTTGTCAACGACTGTGACTTCACTGTTTGGCCTGCAATCATTAAACTGTATGGCATGTAAGTGCAACTACTTAGAGCTATCTCAAAACTTTTGTCACAAAAAAAGTTATTCATCAAATCACAACTTAAATGCAAAAGTAGTCTCCAAAGCTTTTTTTTTTTTATTTTTCTTATTTTTTTTTTTTATTTTTTTTTTATTTTTTTTTTCTTACCTTAAATGATAAAATAGTTATCTGGTGTGAGAGAGCTAGCATCAAGTCTTTGCTTCAAAGACTTAAGCATGCGAAGTCATTGTAAAATACTATTATTCATTAAGCATGCGAAGTGTAGTTATTTATTAAGGCCTAACTGCACTTAAGATGCATAGGAAACCAGTAGGTCACTGGTTCAAGTCAAGAAATATCAACGGCTCAACCCGAGCCCGATATAGCAAACTATATAACCCTTCAAATAAGCCCTAGAAGTCCTTGTATCAACAAGATCTCCTGCAACCAGTCCTATGTTTTGTGAGTGATTTTGTTATTGTTTGATATACGTGTTTTTAGTTCTATACTTCACCTCTTGTCTGCTATTAATTGGTAAGATGAAGATACTCAGTTTTTATAGATGGTTGTTTTTAAGTCTATACTAAAACATAACATGCTTTCATTCTATGGATGGCCATTAATGAAAGACTGTTAACTCAAGATAGAATGAAAAGATGGGGTAGCTATGATATGATGGTCTGTTCTTTATGTCATGAGGAAGAGGAATCTCATAACCATCTGTTCTTCAATTGTACTTACTCTAAATGTATTTGGCAGAAGCTAAGAAGTATGTCTTGTAACAACAGTACTGCTACTGAATGGAAAGATATTATTGCAGACCTGGGAGAAATGAGAAATGGTAAAAACATTAGTGTGCTCAGAAGGTTATGTGTTGCTGCTTGTGTTTATATGATTTGGCAAGAAAGAAATCATAGATCTTTAGAGATGAAAAGAGACCCTGGGCAAGGGATGCAGGTATGAAAGATGAAGCTTGAAAGCGGGGAGTTCTTCTACTGCATGTTCAGAGAAAGACTTCCCCCATGCATATCTCAGTCATTCATCATGGGAGGGTCACAGGATTCTTGGGATGGGAAGTCTTGTTTAAAATGGTCTGGGAGATAGTTAGAATGAAGCTTATGGGATTGACTGTTAAAGATTCTAAAGCTGTTAGAATTGTGCAAAGAATCTGGGAGGTGGATATGATAAAGAAAGGAAATGTCTAACTCACAGCTGTGGGTATAGGTTTTTTGTTAGTCTGAGTTGATTGTATTTACTGAATGGTGTATTAGTATAGCTGTATTTCCTTTGAGAAAGTCTGCTAGTACTATAATGTTGTATTGGTACTAGCAGAGCTTAGAATTTTGTGTATATATTGTGGAAATGTTAATATATTTGATCTTTGCACCCAAAAAAAAAAGTCTATACTAAACATCCGACCATCACCACCCGACACATATCCTTGCTTTGCGTAACATACCTAAACAACATTGTCTTTTACCAATACTTTATGATTTATTGGCTTATCACTTGCTGACTTGCATTTGGAAGAACTATGCAAATCTGATGAGCAATAGTTTCGGAACTTTAAACTGTTTTTGTTTTTGCTGAACACTCTAATGCGTAAATGTCCTATTCTGGATGAAATAAGCACTTATTTGTTACTAAGGGCGTGTTTAAGGCTTTTCCAAGATTCCGATTTTGAGAAAATGTGAATGATCATCTTTTTTTCAGAGGGTTTTCCGAATGTTATTTTTTACATTCGCACTTTCAGTCACAAATAATCAGACCATCTGCCTCAACTGATCCAGTTTTAAACACCCATTAATAATCCACAATACTAGATTAAGCTTACTTATTACCATTATACTTCTTTTGAGTATTTTTTATTGTGTCCTATATGACTATTGACAAACTTCTAGTATCTGCAGAATTAATTTTTACACAATGTCCGATTATTTATGCGAAGAGTTGATTGTTGAAATTTTCTCACGATTGCCACCCAAATCCCTTGTGTGGTTTAGATCAGTCTCCAAATCATTATGCTCATGCATTGCCAACCCTAGCTTCATCCGGTTGCACACTCTTTGATCCCCACAAAAAAAATTGCTCACACATGATATAATGAATGGACGCTTCTGTACACTACATTCACACGACCAGTTGCCATTGTCTCACGATTACGGATATGATGGAATAACACCATTTGAGTTTCCTTTAACGTATTGGCACATTGTTGGTTCATGTAATGGAATTCTATGCCTGCTTGATAATGAAAACAGTTTTATTCTGTGGAATCCATCAATCAGGCGCAAACAAACCATACATGATCCTCTTTCTCGGATATACCGCCATCATATTACCGCAGGGTTTGGTTTTGACCCAATTACCAATGATTACAAGATTGTTACGGTATATGGAGACAATGGTTCATATAGTTCGTTTGTTTACTCCATGAAGAAACGTAGATGGTATGTGATTTCTTTCCCTACCACGACTCCATTTAATTATACAAGTCCTCTAAGTTGTTTTGTTAATGGAGTGTTGCATTGGCAAGCAATACAATATATAAACGGAAGCATACTAGGCCATCGGTTTATATTGACGTTCAATTTTAGTACTCATGTTTATGGCATACTAGAATTATTTCCAGAATGGCTGATTCATATTGAAACCAGATCCTTTATAACCATCAATGGTTCTCTAGGTCTGAGATCGAGTAAAGATGGTGCAAAGATTTGGGTTAGAACTGAACACAATAATACTCCTTCTTGGTTTGTTTATATCCAAGGTGAATCGGCTGAACTTGGATTACGGAGACTTATTCAACTTACAAGCAATGGTGATTTATTGCTCAGCTATTTCGATAAGGGGTTCCAAGTTTTTAATCGTGAGACAAGCATGCGATCAAGACTTGTGGAATTTAATGACTCTTCTATCATTGGTGCCGTGGAAATGTATGTCGAAAGCCTTGGATTGTTAGAGACGGGGACTCCTTACTAGGAAGATCAAGTAAAAAAGACAAGAAAAACAACACTAGAAGTCATATGGATCTTTTGCAAATCAGGTGCTTGTCAGCTTGGGAGCATGGGTAACTATATATTAAATCATTTACACTTTTCTTTTGAACGACAATTCATTAGATAACACTAGCAAGGAGCTAAAGAAAAATGTAACCAATGCTAGGTTTGTTCAGATTGCTAATTGCTATGTTAAACAGTCACATGTCGAGATGTCGAAGTCATGGTACAACACATGAATGTGTATCAATAACCGACTTGAAAACTTTATATTTTATGTGGAAACAGTACAATTTGTGTTTTGTTCATGTTCTCAGAAAAAATTTGAACCACAGTTTTTAATTTCCAAAGTAGAAGAAATGATGGTATAAAATTACATCCTCTTTGGTGAGTGAAAGAATGCTATGTTCAAGTGCACTGATTGATATTAGTATCATGCGATTTGTTCGAACTTGTAAGACCTGACTTAGAGAAAAACTTAAGACTATGCATGATCCATTAAACTTGGAACCCCTTCACATATTCAACTAGTTATGGCAGTGGTCCATTAACATAAGATCACTTCATACATCAGTAACTCAATTACTTGATAATGGAATTAAGAAGAAGACTCTCGCAACATAGATGAAAGAATATATCGCACAGTCGTTATGAGGAGACTATATAAACGACGGTACCGGTGATCAGTCAATATCTATCTCCATAACATAAGTTAAGCTTAGATCCTTATATATAATGTGAAATTATGCATAAGAATTCACTTAGAGCATGCAGAATAAACCAATAAGTTGCGGGTTCATTAGATTTGTATAATGCAAGTTTTATGATGCAAATAAAATCATAACAGATTCTAAAAAACTAGTTAATCTGTTATTATGATTTTGATAATCTGTTATTATGATTTTGATTATATGCTTTGGTGCACTTATTGATGATAGTATCATATGATTTGTTCGATGTCTTGATTTCATTTTGTACGTTTCGGGTTGAGATAGGGTCCTGTTTCTTCCTGCAATATTAGGAGGCGTTTGGGTATGTTTTAAACCATTTTTTGCATTTCCCAAAAAAAAAAAGAAGGCAAAAGTGCAACTATATCTTATGGGTTTAAATTTTAATCGTATAAAAGAATGGGCTTAGCCCACCAAAGCAAAACTACATAAGCCATCAAATAATCCCTAGCAATCTATCTATCTATCTATATCTATATCTATCTATCTATATCTATATATTCTAATATACAACAGTTGAAAAAGACAATGAATGCCCCTCTAAAAAAGCAATACTCAAATTCTAAGATGTCTACATTTGTCATTTTGCTTTAACAATTTAAATTACACATTAATTAAGGAAATTATATATTATTAATCAAAGCTTGTGAGGTAAGCTCATAATTTTGGGGGTTTTCAAAACTATTTTAAAACTATTTTCGGAATTAGCAAAGCTTTTGGTGAAAGCTCCAATTTTTTCGGCTCATTTGAAAGGTTGTAACCCACCCCTCACCCTCTCCAAAACCTTATACGGATTCATTCAATGAAAACCAAAACCCAACATCATTAAAAAAAAAAAAAAAAAAAAAAAAAAAAAAAAAAAAAAAAAAAAAAAAAAAAAACCTAAGCCGCTTATCATCATCATCATCATCAGATAATCGCCAGTTGTTGCTGCTTCGATTCTTCAGGAAACTCAATTTATTAAAGGTATGTTATAAACATTTACCAAAGTTGTAGCATGAACATATCAATTGGTTTAGTTCGAGTTCATATGATTGACATGTGCATATTCTTCGCGTTTGGATATGAGATTTTAGTGTTTCGTTTGATGTAATGTATGTGAAGATAAATTCGTTATCAAATTTTTTTTATCCATTGACTTTTCCATCTTTAATTTTTTTATTGCAGGAGCTTCTTCATCTAAGTGTAACACCCCCTAATTTGGTTTGTGGCAGCGGAAAAGTAATTAGGGTGTTACGGTGAGGATCGAGGTTTAAATTTCAGAAAACGGCCCGGAAGGAGGCGTTTTGAAAGTTATATGTCATTCAAAAGAATATTTTTGATACAAAAGTGAATTATTCGATTTGAAAATCCCATGAGAAAATATGATAATTTGGAAAGAATGACATATTTGATTTTACACCAGTTTATTTATCAGAGTAGAAGATGCCCGCTCCGTATCTTGTCCTGCTCCGTTAATTACCTGAGATAAACATGCTTAAAATGTCAACACAATGGTTGGTGAGTTCGTGGAGTTTGTTAGAACATAACTTTCTTCGAATGAATTTAAAAGGTGTATAGTGATTGTCGAAGTAAATAATAATTCTTCATGAAATAAATAGCCAGTTGTGTTGTATAAAAATCCACAAGCAAATCATGTATGATCTCCAAAATCATAAGTTTCAAGTTATAGATGCAGATGAGCTACGTTGTTATACGCTCGATATAGACTGTTGAGTCAGCTTGTAAATGTAACGATATACCAAACATTTTGGGTTGTCTTTTGTAGAATTCTCATTTAAGTCACATATGATAACAGTTAAAATTCAAGTACATGATCCGTAATCATAACACATAGTGAAATTTATAATCAAGAGTCTGAAATCTATCAGTGTAAAGTGATGGTCTTCTAAATACAGCTGTATCCTAGGATATATATGAAACATTCATATATTCATAAAGTTATATTGCCCTAAGCCTCATGACACGCAAAACGTTAACAGTTCCGTAAAACGGCGGTGCCCCACCAGGGTTACTGATGGGTGATTAAGCCCTCATGTTAATAGGTGACTTGCCAATTCCTATTTTTCTCAAATATAGTGCATCGCGACTAAATACGACTAACCATAAGGCATTCCGTCCAAGTATTTAGTGGGATAGGTTGTCAGCCTCTAACAGGTTTCGAAGCTGTTCACTATATTCGCGCTCACCGCAGTGATTAATGGCTCATGATCGAGGGACTTTATGGCAATAAAGTAAACTTAGGCAATATAGGTTTCAGTGTGCATGAATTATGCGTAATTTTAGTCTTGGCAATTATTTCTAGTGAAATGTAGAAATATCATAATAAAGTAACAGTACATTCATTTGATATATGAATGCATACAATGAGTCTCAGTGTCATATTACATCAAGTAGTGAAAATGTTGTCTTCCAAGTTCCGTGTTTAAGCTATGCAAGCAGTTTGTACATACAACGAACATGTATTCCTCTTAAAGGTGATTCAAACATGTAAGGCATAGTGGATGATTTTGAGTAAATCATAAGAGTTTTATATAAGTAACTTAAAACAGTTAAAGCATGTATCTCCCCCAAAGGAGTTATTAAAACAAGAGTTAAAAGTAGGGGCCACGACTCACCTGGAGCGTATCCGACAAGACGGAATTTTAAAACCAAGTAAACGATCACGAAAACTTCTTCAATACGAGACCTGAATATAAACGAAGTCTAAGAGTCTAACTTATTACTAATAACGAATGTGGAAATGAGAAATCGTATAACGATTTGATCGGTGATGTGAGTGTGTGATATGATTAAAATGCCTCAAGTTAAAAATATAATATATATCTATAATATTATCTTGGTTCTTATATAAATCGACCAAAATATTACTTTCTCAAAACATGCCGAAATGATATGCAAGTGAAGTTACTAAATTTCTAATAACGAAACTTTAATAATGCATAACTTAAAATGTAAAATGCATATGAAGTGAAGGGTGCAAAATGAAAATAAACTAAGAATGTCAAGTAGAATTAAATAGGTCCTTGTCCTTTCCAAATTTTATACTTTTTATCCTAACTGTGTTGCGTTACGTCGTTAGTCCTTCGGTTAAGTCCATAGTCCAATAATAGTCCAAATCTTGTCCATATGTCCATATAAGGCTTGGAGTCCAATGGTATGTCAATTTAGGTTCTCTATAAACTGTTTTCACAGCTTCAGTCCATAAGTTTCATAGTTTGGCAGTTTTGGTCCCTCTAGTTAGATCGCGTTACGTTTTTAGTCCTTTTTGCATAAAAATGACGGGAAAAATATTCTGAAAATTTCTATAACTCTATTAAGTTCATTTTAACTTATTCCAAGTGCTTATTCCAGAAAAGAGCTTATTTTTGTATTATTGGGCCAGTTAACGAATCAATCTAAGGCCCATTATGAATTTTAGAGGCGAGGGCATGTAAATTGTCTTGGGCCTGTTCTTGGATTATTTTTGCGATTCTGAAAATATATTTGCTGGGCCCACTGGACTGGTTACACGCAAAATCTTATTGGGCTCTAGTTTAGCCCATCCGGATTATATTTATTTTATTTTTTTTCTGAAAATGGGGTTAAGGGCTAGCGGTAGGCAATTTGGATTTGAAAATTTTGAACTTTAAAATGAGCGTATGAGAGGAAATCAGAAATATGAAATTTATAGTTTGTTAGGTGGACAATGAGGTTGTGTAATAAAACAATAGTTTGTTAAGTTGTTTTCGAAAATAAATGGACAAGGTTTGGTCTGATCGAAACAGGTCATATCATCAAAACACTTAGTTTTATTTTTCCAAGTTTTTATATACTAGTTGAATCACTTAAGAATCATGGCTTTTTAAGGGTTTTTGAGAGCTTGTGGTTAATATTGACTAGAATGAAAAATAGAGGCAGTTGGGTCATGTTTCGATATATGTAAAAATATTCGTACGTTACATGTGAGAATTTAGAACAAATGAGGTGTGAGTTGGTCTAGTCGAACCAGTTTTAAAACTGAAAAACTCAATATATCTTCTAAGTCTGAAAATCAGTTTGAAGAGCTTATAGTTTAAGTTATTTTACGAGCTTATGAGGGCTTATGAAATCGATGTGAGCACATGAAACTTACTGTGTGCTAGGTCCTTAATCTATATATTCAAAAATAATAGTATGTTACGTGTACCAATTTGAATTAAATGGAGCGTGATTTGAGCTAGTCGACCAGTTTTACTACTTGGAAATACTTAGGAAATTTCAACAACTTTCTGAATTTTGCATGCGTATAATAACGGTTCGAACTAGTTTATTTTATGCAGGTATCTCGAGTTTAAATGCAGAGTGAGTGATGTTAGTGATTGTCTAGACCTTCCACAGGGAGGCAATCACTTCCCTTGTTCTATGTATGCATGCGTGTTACGAAAAATGAGTAATATGCATGTGTATTCAAAATGACTTCTACATGATGCATGAGTACGAAACGACGTAGGAGATGAATTTAAAAGGGTTAGTAATGACTTACAACACCTCTTAGGTGGGTATGGAGTCGTGTGAGAGTAGCTAGATCACAAGGAGAAACCGCACCTTGCAGATTTTAACTCGTACGTATATATATGTGAATCTTATTTCTTTCGAACAAGTCAAGAAGGGAACATAGGGTTGGTCTTGGTTCTTTGTGAGCTTCTTACTGATCAAAAAGGAGGTATGAATGTATTGAGGAGGGTGGGGTGAGATGTAGTAAAAAGGTCAGTGGTGTTCGAATGGTATACAAGGACGAATAAGGCAGTGGGTTTAATATGTTTTTACTTATGGTGTACTCTAGTGTTATACAACGAGACCAGAGGTGGTGGTAGTTTGTAAGGTGAAAGAGAGGGGAGGTGGGTAGTGTAAAGGGTGGTAGGTGTTAGATTTATAGAAGGAATTTGTACACGTTTCATTGACTATCAAAGTCTTCGAATCAATTATTGATAGCTACTGTTTGTGATCAGGAGAGGTGGCATGTTTTGGTGGATAGAAAAATATCTTAGGTAGCATTTGTCTTTTGTTGTTTGTTTGTATAGATTCTTCACACGTTTGTATTTCTTATTGTGTTTTAAGAATGAAGCTAGCATACTAGCTTAATCTCTTGTTTTCCCATTATATATGTGTCGACATTCTTAACATGTTAAAGTGTACTCTAGCTCGTCTAATGAGTCTTTTAGTTCGATATTAGAATGTGTATGTAACATAGAAGAGAGTCGTATGAAGTCTTACAAGTAAGTTCGAGTGAAAGGAGTTTGACACAATGGAATGAACTGTGGACACAACCTACGACCCTTGAACTCTCTTGACAGTAGCTCTTGATATAAATACAGCTTAGTAGACTTGAAGGGAACCGAGTAAGCTTCTTTTACTCCATATTGTGGCTCGATAGTAAGTACAACGAAGTAACTATATTTGTTTTTGAGTTTTTAAGTTGTGGTGATTGTAACTGTGTGAATGTGGACTGAATATATGCAACTTACAGTTGTTAGTGACAGTATTTTGTGTTGGCCAAATGAGAGAAGGAGGCATGTATGGGCTATGTGGGTGTCGAACCAAGAAGGAATAATAGTAGGCATGTGTTTTAGTTTTGAGGTCAGCCAATGGAAAAAGGGGACAAGTCTGGGCTCAGTTCTTAAGAAGCATGGGTTGAGTGGTCGAATGGGATAAGACATGCTTGCATGGCATCTTGGTGTGTCTTTGTTGATTACAAGGAGATTAAAAGGGTTATGGTTTCTGGTCTTTGTGGTGATCGAAGGGAGTAATGTATTAAGGGATGATGCATGCAATTGGTTAAATAAAAAAAATGTCGAATGGGATTGAAATCGAGTATCACTCACATGGGGCAATCATGGTGTCATTTGTATAGATATTATATAGATTCAATGTAAATTTATCAGCCAATATGTAGTATATGTCGAATCAGAACATGTTTTGGGAATAAAATGTTATATCGGGTTCTAAATGTAACGAATTGGTTTTGACTTCGAAAATGGGTCAAACATTCCAGTTTTTTGTAAAAATGGGATCCCGTTCGTATTATATTATCGTAATGAATAAAAATTTCAAATTCACTCGGAAAAATGGCGTAGTGAATAGTAATTAGAGATTAATAATAGATTAACGATCATCAACTATTAGGAAATTTTACGGATTGTTACACTAAGCATCACTGATTTTGAATTCATGTTCAGATTATTGATCGAAGGTTACTTTGGCTGGGTCTTATGGTTTTTGTCATTTTCGGTTTCATTGTTCTTAATATATTGTTAATTTATTATGTTCAAGGTTTTTCTTATTCATTTTCTTATGGCTGGAGATGCATTGTTTGATGAATTTAAGGTTTTTCTCTCCAAATTTCATTTCTTTGTTTAAAGTAGTTTTCAATTTGTGTGATCCTTATCTCCCAATAACTTAATTGGCAGAAGATGTCAAAAGCTGGAAGAAGAATATGTGATGATGAACAAGGAGTAGTGGTGTTCCTTCAATTAGGTAAAATGTTTTACTCATTGACATTCTTCTAATACAGTTGTTTTGTTCTCATTTATTATGTGTCTTTACTATAATGTATATTACTAGACGTCATTACCACAAAGGTTTCATGCTTTCTTTAGGAGCTACGGTCGTTGCAAGAGAAAAGTATAATTTTGTATTCTCCATTTGTTCTATCCCGTTGTTGAGACTTTATAGAGGTAAGGTGAGATGCTAATATGGTTATGCTTGAATTAACATGTTCAAGTCAAATAAGAGATACTTTTCTTGATTCACTAATTTGCAAGACGATTATTTGATGAATTATATAGTAGCAGATGGTGCTCATAATTTGTGATTTTCGGGTATAAATGAGATTTATTAGTGGTAATAACATGCTGATTTTCTTGTGTAGCTAGATGAAATGTGTATAGAAAGATGACGTCTAAAATCCTTATGCATATTTGTATTGTTGTTATTGTTAGTCTATTATAGTTTGTGTGTATAGAAATATGACGTATAAAATCCTTATGCATTTTAGAAGCTTTAGCAACCTGAGACCTTAAAGAAATCGGGGACCTATAGACGAGGTAAGAAAAAAGATGTGACCGACTATAGAAATTCAGTTACCTTACAAAACAAAAGGCATTTAAAATTTGGAGACCTAAAGTACTTATGTGTTTTAGCAACTTTAGCGAACCAAACTTTAGAAACTGAAAACCTACAGACGAGACGAGAAGACTGACTATGTCCACGCAAGCCTTAGAATAGCTGATGCCTTATAAAATAGAAATTTGGGTGCCTCAATAAAATTAAAAGGAACTTTTAAAACTTGAGGAATGAACTTGCAAATATGTTCTATATTTTAAGCTTCAGAATTTAATTTTTATGACTAAATGTACATGGTGAATATTGAAAGGGTTGATGTTGGAAGCTTAAATGCTCATATTGGATGTAAGATGTAAGATTTCGTCATGGTATATCATTCCAATGAACATGATATAAACTAAAAGAAGTATTGCAGTTGCTGCTAATGTTCAAACATGAGTTTTCAAAATGATTTTTTAGGTTACAAGGCATGCCCAATGCACCTTCTAGGAAAAATTTGAGAAGCAGATCAATGACTATGTTAGTGATCCAGAATTCCAGGTAACACAGTTGATGTTGTTGTGGTTATTCAGTATGGGCGGTACAAGATGTGGAGGGGTACCACTGATGTTATAAGTCTAAATCTAATATCCTTTGATTTTGGTGTAGCGACTACATCTACTTTACAAGTATATTGGTTTTCAAGTAGCTTTTGGGTATCTATATATTACGCTCTTTATACTTGAAGTTTGTGTAATAATTATCTTTTACAATGATCCGTTTTCTCACAAACAAGTGTATATGACGTTTCAAGGGTCAAGAGCACGAAAGTTTCAAAGTGCTATGATGCGATAAAGAGAATAATTACACAAACTACACAAACAACATGGTCTACACGTAAGTTCTTTATAGCCTTTTAATTTATGAGTTTAATAAACATGTTGAACACCACTTGAATATGAATACACGCTTCTTTTCTTAATTAGATTTACTGAAAGTATCACAACTGTTATCCACAACAATGGGTTCAAAAAGTGTTATACAAGGTATTACGATGTGGTATTCATATCCCAATTTCAATTTATAGTTAAGAACCTGTTAGAAATACTTTTGAGTCAAATATGAGAGATCCAGAAGCTGATGAACTAACGGGTAATAATGGGTCAACAGTGACAGTTTTGAGAAAAAACATAAGTGTGCGAAAAAAAAAGTCTTTTACTTTGATTTTCTTATGATAAATAAAGACTAAATGGACCATTTGTAATGTGATATAGGTTCTGGACAAGAGTTATACTTTTCTTTTATTCACAATTAATGTTAAGTGGAATGATGTCGCACTTATAGTGCTAAGCAAGCATTGCAGAACCTATTATAGTACCTTCATTTCCTGTTAGATTGATCTTCTAATATGTTAACACCTTGATATTGCAACCATCTTCAGTTGAAAATATGGAGGGGTCATGATGGGACTCAAAGTTGCTCTAAATACACTTAATGACTCGAGATGAACAAAAACATGGACAATGCAGAAAAAGTACATAATGAAAAAGTTTTTTGCACCAAAATAATTTTCGCCTTTGATGATACGATTGTGCATCAATAATGTATGTGTATGTAATTCTACTTTGTTTCGTGAACAACTTCTATAGTTTTGTTTGATGCGTTAATTTAGTATTTCATGTTTATGCAGCAACCTTTGCAAGCAAGGCACACTTGGGATAACAGCCTACTGTAGGTTTATGTGTTTGCAGACATGTATAAGGATTATTGTTAGGAATTAAGCTTAAGCAGTTAGTACGGCTGAAGATGGAAGTTAGTACTGCTGATGAGTTTTGAAGACAAGAGCAGTTCGTACAGTTGAATATAGAAGTTAGTACTGTTTATGTTTTTGTGTAAGATAATTATAGAAAAGATATTGTGTATATCTTATACGATTAGGTTGATAGTTATCTTGTAAAGGAATCCTTAGTCTATAAAAGGATTGCCTAGGTTAAAGTTTACGTATGTGAGAAACGAATTAGTACGTATTGTTTTGTTAAGATTCAAGGTTGTAAACCCTAGTGATAGGAGATCACTCGTATTATTCATTAATAATATTGAATCGTTGAAGTTGAAGTATATTGTGTTCCTTGTTCATTCATTGTTGATTCGTCTATACAAAACACAAACAAACAAATCTTCTAAGTGCTAGCTAGTAAATTCCGCGTGCTAGACTAGACATCATTCAAAGTATACATCTAACACAAGGAGTGTGTGTAGATCCGGTCAAGTGGTATCAGAGACAGGTTACTGATACTTTGGTTTAGAAGATCCAGACGAATTTGTTTAAGAAGAAGATGGACATGGAGACAACAACAAGTCAGACTAATATTGCTGCTAAGCTTCCAATGCTTAAACCCAATGAGTTCAATATGTGGCGATTAATAATTGAGCACTTCTTCCAAGTTCAAGATTATACTCTCTGAGAAATTATTGAGGATGGGAATTCGTTCAAACCTACAACTACAACAACCGTTGTTGAGGGTGTCACTGAAACTAAGGTGCAAACTAAGCCAACCACTACTGAAGAGAAGGCACAGCACAAGAATGATGTTAAGGCGAGAAGTTTGCTTCTGATGACGATTCCCAATGATTAGTTGTTAAATTTTAGCAAGTTTAAGTGTGCTAAAACCCTTTTTGAAGCTATTGTTGCAAGATATGGTGGGAACGAAGCCACCAAGAAAACTCAGAAGACCCTTCTCAAGCAACAGTTTGAGAATTTTTCAGCAACAAGCAACGAGTCACTAGATCATATGTTTAATAGACTTCAAAAACTAGTGAGTCAACTGGCTGTTCTAGGAATTGAGATGCCTCAGGAAGATCTCAACTCCAAATTTCTGAGGAGTCTACCAGCTGAATGGGCTATGCATGTGGTTGTATGGAAAAACAAGCCTGATATAGATTCCATGAGCTTAATGGATCTCTATAGCAACTTCAAGATAGTTGAACATGATATTAAGAAGTCTGCTGGATCAAGCTCAAGCTCAGGGAATTTGGCCTTTGTATCAACTCCCAGTACCTCAAGTCCAGATGAAGAAGTTCAAGTGACTAGAGCAGTTGGTACTGCTAGTTCCAATATTGGTACTGCTAGCACTTCAAGCAGTACTAATGGACTCTTGGATGAGAATACTTATTGTGCTTTCTTGACTACTCAGCACAATGGAAGTATGTTGACTCATGCAGATCTTCAAGAGATTGATGAAGATGATATTGAAGAGATGGATATCAAGTGGCAGCTCTCTCTTCTCAGCTTGAGAGCTAAGAGATTCTTGAAGAAGACTGGCAAAAAGATTGTCATAAACAGCAATGATGTTGCAGGGTATGACAAATCCAAGATTGAGTGTTTCAATTGCCACAAGAAATGTCATTATTCAAGGGAGTGCAGATTGCCAAGACAACAAGATGGAAAGAGTAGAGGATATGGAAGCAAGTCAAGGGTTGTGGAGGTTACTGATTCAAGCTCAAAAGCCATGGTTGCCATTGATGGCTTAGGGTTTGACTGGAGCTACATTGTAGAGGAGGAAGCAGAAGCATCTACAGAGATTGCTCTCATGGCATTTTCAGAATCTGAGGTACAAGTTTCTAAATGTTCTAAATCTTGTGAAGCTTTAAAAGATCTAGAAACTCTTAAGAAAAGATATGAGGATCAGAGAAAAGAGCTAACCCAAACTGCTTTTAACTTAGCAAATCATAAGAGGGCTTTAGCTGTGTTAGAAGAACAAATTGTTCATTATAAAAGTAATGAGTCAAAGTTTTTTGATGATATGATTATTGTTAAGAGAGACTCAATGTTTAGAGAGAATGAAATTAGTGTGTTGAAACATGAGCTAGAACAGGTTAAGAAAGCAAAGGAAAACATTCAAATGACTGTTAACACACTAGAATTTGCAACTCAGGGTGTTAGTAAGATTGTTGAGTGTCAGATCCTTAATAAAGCTAAGTCAGACCTAGGTTATAAGTCAGTTCCACCTCCCTATAGAGGAATTCCAACACTCCCAGGCATAGACTTAGAACACACAGGACTACCTGAATTTCAACTACCTGAACTTAAATATGGTCCTCAACCTAAAGAGAATGTAGTTTATAAACCTGTGTATGAGAGTGCTAGTGATAAATCACTATCTGAGGACAAGGTGTCCTCTGATAGGTCCTCAAGTAAGGAATCAGGTTCTCCAACCATAGAGGAATGGACTTCTGATGATGAAGGTGATCAGGCTGTGGTTAAGCCTGTTAGTGTTAAAGTGGAGGAACCAAAAGTTCCAAAGATGGTTAAACCTGAGACTGTTAGGCCTAGATTAAATGCCAAACCTTTTAGACCAACAGTTAGGTATGCAGATATGTATAGAACCACAAACAAGCCAAGAGGTAACCAAAGGAATTGGAATGACCTCAAATCTCACCAATTAGGGGATGATTTTGTCTGCTATAGGAAAGCTTGTTACTCATGTGGTAGCTTTGACCATCTTGCAGATTTTTGTGATAAATGGTTGAGTGGATATTCAAACCATAGGTTGAGCATAGCAAGACTTCAAACCCTTCCTAGGAATGATAGAATGATACCCAGATCAGTTCTATTAAAGTCTGGCCAAAGACCAATTCAAACTGCTAGACCAGCAGTTCAGCCTGTCAGACCAATTAGACCTATTCACTCAAGGTCAACAGTTCAAGGTGCAAAAATGTTTTCCAAATCAGCACCAACAACTGTTAAGAGACCATCTTAAAACAGAAAAGTAGTGAAAAACCAAGTTTGGAAACCCAAGGTAACAACTACCAAGCCAGCCGTTCCAACTGCTAGCAGAGTAATTGGTACTGGTGTTAATAAAAACACTACTAAGGGAAATATGGGTAATGGAGTGAATGCATCAGCATGTTGGGTTTGGAGACCTATCAAACCCAATGGTGCTAAAATTGTTTTGAAAAGAATGAATTATGTTGATGCAAGAGGAAAGCCTAAGTCTGTTTTGGCTTGGGTTCCACAAGGAAATTAATTTTTCTTTTTGAGTGCAATGTTAGTCATATACTTTTATATTGTGAGATAAGTTCTTTGTGGCTTGTTTTTTTGTTTTTGGACTAACACTTGCAGGTTTTGGATGATAAGCACCAAGGAATTAAATGCTATATGTTTTGGACTGTATGGTGATTTGGAGCTGAGTGTGTGATCTTTGCACACAACAAATGGTAATTGGTTCACCATGTCTAACCCACATAAGAACCAACTAGTCCAGAGCAAACGGTTTCTGGTAAAGACTAATCAAATCCGTTAATGGTTGATAATTTACCAAAAATTGTATGGTTATCAGCTCACCATATCTAACTGTGAAGAGTTGGCTAGTCCAAAGCAAACGGCTATTGGTAAAGACATATCGAATCCGTTGATAGCTGATAGTTTGCTAAAAACTATGTTTGAGCCATGGTATTTTAAAATCCTTTTCAATAAGTTCATACGGCTCAACAAAAATTTTCCAACAGTTGGTACGGTTAGTACAAAGTTAGTACGGCTTAACTAGCCGTTGTAAAAATCTGTCAGTAATTAATTTTATAGCCGTTGGGGTAAAACCGTTATTCTTAAGGTACTTATAGGGATTTCTCTAGAAGATAATTATCTTTTTACCATAAATTTATTTATTCTATTTCTCAAGATAATTTATCTCATACGCATATTTCGCAAAACCCTAAACAGTACTTATAAACTCCAATAGGCTACATAAAACCTCAATTCCACTTTATACGATCATCTTATTGCTATAATCTTTCATTCTTCATCAATAAAATGGCTAATTTGGAATTTGTTAAGCGTCACAATCAGGTTGCGTTTCTAGAGAAAACAGAGGAAGGAGATGGACCAAAATTTTATGAGATTGTGGACTTTCTAAACCACTCTCACATAAGGTATGCTCTAACCGTTTCTCCTACTCTTTATGTCTCTCACATCACACAGTTCTGGCAGAATGCTACTGTCTTGACTAGTGAAGATGGAGACTTAGAAATTCATTCTGAAGTGGATGGTGTATCTTTTGTTGTTACTGAGTCTATACTTAGGAGACATCTTAAGTTAAAAGACTCAGATGGTATCAACACTATGCACAACACTGAAATATGGCAAGAACTTACCAAAATGGGGTATGATACATCCGAACACAAATTAACTTTTCAAAAAGGATGTTTCTCACCTCAATGGAGATTTTTGATACATACCCTTTTACATTGTTTAAGTCCTAAAAAGACTGCTTGGGAGCAGTTCAGTAGCAATATTGCTATTGCTCTCATTTGTTTGTCTACTAACAAGGTTTTTAACTTTTCAAAATTTATTTTTGAGGGTATGGCATCTAATGTAAACAGCAAAACCAAGTTTCTAATGTATCCAAGGTTTGTTCAAACTCTTTTGAATAAAAAGACATACCTGCTTACAAAACCAACAGAAACTTTTGCTACTCCTAGCCTTCAATCAAAAGTTTTTCAAAACATGGCTATGGCTAGTAGGCTTTTTCAAGGTGAAATAGTTCCATTGTTTCCTGAAATGCTTCAAACTGAAGTGGGTGAAGGTTCAGTACAACCAACTGATCCCCATCACACATCTACTTCAGCTACTGAAAGAACCCAAACATCTCAATTTCACATCACTTATAGGAGAAGGGAAACACCCAGAGTGATTCCTAGATCCTTTCCCCATGATTCACCTCTCCTAGCAGGTAACACAGCTAGACGTGATGAGGGTAGTACTTCACATACTGAATTGATGGAATTGTGTACCAAACTAGTTGAGAAGGTAGAAACTTTAGAGGAAGAACTAAAGAAGAATAATGAGGAACTCAAAGCTCACAAAAGGAATTTTGCCAAGGTCTACACCAAATTGACTCTTAGGGTGAAGAAACTTGAAGAGCAGTTAAAGAAGAAAAAGGCAAAGGTAGTTTTGGATTCTTCTGATGATGATGACTCAGATGATTTTGATGGTGATGATGGTGATTCTCCCAAACAGGGGAGGAAATCAGATAAAGGTAAGGGAGATGGATCAGGTTCTCAGGGGAGGCAAAATGATGAAGAAGAAGAACAATTTGATATGGGTTCTGGTAATGTTGACATAGGGGTTGAAGAAACTGCTGAGACACATGAAGCAGTTCAGACTGATACTCAAGAAGCTGAAAAAGTTCCAACTGCTGATACAGAGCATGAGACAGTTCCAACTGGTGATACTACGGCTGAAGAAGAATATGCTAGAAAAAGGAAAGATAAGGGTAAAAAGCCTATGACACTAGAAGAAGCTGCTCAAGAACAAGAAGCTGCTCAAGTATTAGAAAAACTCAAGAAAACAAAACCAAGAACTCAAGCTCAGATAGATCATGATGCAGAAGTTGCAAGGAAGATGATTGAAAAAGATTTAGCTGATGAACAAGCTCAGATAGCTCAAGATGCAGAATTAGCAAGGAAGATAGCTGCAGATGATGTAAGGAATATAGCTGAATTCATGGATAGAACAAGATCTGAAGAAGTTAATCAAGAGGAGTTCAATGAGCAACTACAATACTTGTTGGATTCTGATTTGATTGTGAGAGCTCATGCTGGAATGATTCTTAAAGACAAGGAGTTAAGTGAAGAAGAAAAGTCAGAAAAACTCAAAGAGTTCATCTTGTCAAAGAACAAAGAAGTTACTTGGAATGACTTAGTGCAGAGAATTAGAGAAAGGCAAGAGTCAGTTTCATGAAGCATTATTTGAAGAATCAAGCAAATTACAAGATGAGTGACTTTACTGGAAGGTCAGATGCTGAGATTGAAAAGACTTTCTATGAAACATATGCAAGACTGAATACTTCAAGCAAGGAGGATATCACAAGGAAAAAGAAAAGAGAACCACAAGTTCTGGAATCTGATATTGCAAAGAAGTTG
Organism: Artemisia tridentata subsp. tridentata; assembly: GCA_021014915.2. Lineage (NCBI taxonomy): Eukaryota > Viridiplantae > Streptophyta > Magnoliopsida > Asterales > Asteraceae > Artemisia > Artemisia tridentata. The sequence continues at coordinate 62,578,688 of CP139505.1, read as the reverse complement.
AAGTCTGGTGAAGAAGGTTTGACCAATGAGCAAATCAAGAATATGATGGTGATAGTTCCAGAGTCTACAAATATCAAACCATTAGAAGTCAAATATCCTATCATTGGCTGGGAAGTTTTCACTGATGGAAGGATGATGGGATGGAAGATCATAAGACTTGGAGGTATTACTGAGAGATATAAGCTGTTTGAAGATCTACTAAAAGGTTTTGATAGAGAAGATCTTAATCAGTTATGGAGCTTAGTAAAAGAAAGATTCAGAGTTCAAGATCCTACTGAAGACAAAGATAAAGAGTTATGGGTGCAGCTGAAAAGAATTTATGAACCTGATAGAGGAGAATCAATGTGGAGATTCCAAGCAAAAATCGAAGACGTCTCTTGGAAGTTATTTGATACGTGTGGAGTGCACAGAGTTTCTACTAAAGATGGCATAGAAATCTATATGTTAGTGGAAAAAGATTATCCACTCAGATCAAGTGTTTTAACATCTATGTTATATACAAAACTGAGGGTTGAAGAAGATTCTAAAATGGCAGATTTGTTGGTAACAAAGATTTTCAACCTTGAAGAACAAAGAAAGCTAAGTAGTAAGAGACAGTTATGAAAGATGTTTGGAAGAATCCCCCTCATATAGGAGATGAAGCTTAATTTGAAGAAACTTAGTGATTTGGGAAGAAATCATAAGTTTAGGGGAGGATTGTTAGGAATTAAGCTTAAGCAGTTAGTACGGCTGAAGATGGAAGTTAGTACTGCTGATGAGTTTTGAAGACAAGAGTAGTTCATACGGTTGAATATAGAAGTTAGTACTGTTTATGTTTTTGTGTAAGATAATTATAGAAAAGATATTGTGTATATCTTATATGATTAGGTTATTAGTTATCTTGTAAAGGAATCCTTAGTCTATAAAAGGATTGCCTAGGTTAAAGTTTACGTATGTTAGAAACGAATTAGTACGTATTGTTTTGTTAAGATTCAAGGTTGTAAACCCTAGTGATAGGAGATCACTCGTATTATTCATTAATAATATTGAATTGTTGAAGTTGAAGTATATTGTGTTCCTTGTTCATTCATTGTTGATTCGTCTATACAAAACACAAACAAACAAATCTTCTAAGTGCTAGCTAGTAAATTCCGCGTGCTAGACTAGACATCATTCAAAGTATACATCTAACACAAGGAGTGTGTGTAGATCCGGTCAATTATGTATAAGGATTGACGAATTTGCAGCCTACTTGATCCTTGTACATTTCTTGAGCTTCTTATGGTTTGATTTTTCATTTTTTATTGTGATATACAACCCCGTTTGATTTTACAAGACTTAATAACGATGATGTTGCTGAGAACTTGAGATATGTGTATTTTAAATGTTGATTTCATGTGAAATTAACAACTGAGTTTAATGATATTTTTAATTGATATACAACCTTATTGGGTTCTACAAGACTTAATACCTCTGTTTTCTTGCTACCTTCATATACTAATATGTATGGACATTAGTAAATGAACATTAATTAAAATATGTATGGACATTAACTTTTTTACAAGACTTACAAATAAGTCGGCGATTCAAAAATATTTATAGTGTTACGTGCGAATGCAAAAAAGGTAGGAATTATCTTGAAATATTCTTGATCACGGCTTGGAGACGTTGGCCGAAACTATCTTGAAATACTTATTATAACAAGGACGTCATGTTATTTATTTAATTTTTGAATGACAAATTACCTGTCACGTTTTTTATTTCTATATTCTTTACCAGCAACGTGTTGAATTTTTTTTGTCATGTGATTGTGAGGTAATTTGTTTTTGAGTATTTGATCAAAGGGATAGGTTATAAAGACCCCCCAAATCTACAAGTTGTAACCCCCTGTTTATAAAAATGTGAAACGGAAAGTGCAGAATAAAGAATATAAAGGTTAACAAGTCAAAAGTATTAAACTGGCAAAAAATACGAAATAGAAACTGATAAAAAACTGTGTTGTATTTTAAACAGGGGGACAAAGGGGGTAGAAAGTACAAAACATTTGTACTTTCTATGAATTAGGGGAGTACCAATAATAGAACCCTTGATCATAATGTCAAACTGATACGCATGATTGTATGATTAGACCTACGTGGCGATATCATGTTAGTGATAGTAAAATGATCTATATTTTTACAAATCATTAATTAATGTCACTTCGATTTTGACACAAAATTAGTCACAATTTTAACTCTCTCAATCATATCTCTTTGTTTTCTACATTAATATAGCTTCCGATGGCACCAACTTAATTACAACTTTAAAGATCATATATTTTACATGGGTTTCACGGTTTTTCATTTAACTCTGTGTAGTTGATGTACTTAGGAAGTTGCAGATTCAATTAATCAAGACTTGGATAGTATTGATATTCTGGTGCACTCACTTGCCAATGGGCCAGAGATATGACATTCATCAAGATGTATATATGTACACATAGCATGTCGATGTACATAATTTTTCATGTTACTTAGCAATAGCACTGCGTGCGATTAGGTGACACTACGATTTTAGGAACAACATGTTTGAAGTGTATTTTCATTACCTAATTTGAGATATGCGTACAAAATGTATGATGCATTCCTACATTTAAGCATTTACATGTACAGAGTATTTCTTTTCAATCGAGTCATCATCTTTCACCTTTGGGTTTTTCAGAAGTTACATGTTTATTCTAATACGTAGCCACTCTTACATCATCGACCGAAAAAAAGGTTTGTGTTAAAGAAACTATTTCGGGTGTGGGGACGATTTCGTTGTACATGTGTATCATTTGCATTAGCAACTATTCATAATCATTAATAGACATAAATACACTGGGATTTTCAACCTCTATAAGTGGTTTATGTTACATGAGTAAATAGAAATTGTTTTTACTTGGGCTGTTATGGAGGTTGATATATTTTCACTACATAACAAGGTCAAAAAGGATATTGATCGAGTGATTATGGGCTTATTAATAAAGAAAAAGGTTATAGGGATTTCAATATAGCTTAATCATTGAAAGGTCGTATCAAGCTAAAAAACACTTCAAGAAGAATCATGTGCTAATGAATCCCAGCTACCGCATTGGATGAAATTCTTAGCTTTTGAAAGGATTGTGCCGTTTTTAACCAAGAACAAGAAAGAAAATGGTTGGCTTAGTGTAATGTGTTGTGTTTTTGGGATATGTGAGGCATACGAACCGTGGGTTTATTGATATGGGTTTTTGGTAAATCATATAATGCTATATGGAAAGTGTACATATTATTTTTTATATCTATCAAGTATATAATACTTACATTATTTTACTACTCCGATCTAACATATTATTTACTCAAATATTCTTAACAATTGATCATTTATCTCTTGAATGTTACAAAAATAAGACTTAACTTATTTATATATTTATTTTCATATTTTTTGCAACATATCTTCATATTTTATAAGTGTTAATTTAAAAAGTTATTTTTTTTAATCAAATCTTTATAAAAATCCATGAAATGTTATTTGTGTTTGTTGTTACATATTTTATTTATTTATTTGTTACCTTATTTTTACTCTTTTTCTACGAGAAATGTTCTCAAACTTAATTAGCAAAAAACATTAGGTGCCTTTTATATCGTTTATAGAATTTATTTTATTTTTATGTAGCATTAATATTTTCTATTCATACGTCTAACTAACATATCACTTTTTCACATAATATCAAAAATTGTTCTCTTCTATAAACTAATTTCTTTTCATAACAGATTCAAAACTAATATTCCACGGTTCTCAATTTAATCCCGTGAATTTCACGGGTCAATAACCTAGTCTCTCTATATCCGACAGTTCTACAGGATCTTCAGCGCCACTTTTTAACCTTATGTAAGTGATATTAATAATGTTTGGAGTTAATATCAAAAATCGTCCCTATACTCGACCGGGTTTAACACTTTTAGTCCCTGTATGAAATTTTTAACGGATCTAGTCTCTAATGTTGCGACCCATCACGGGTTTAGTCCCTCGACCAAAATTTCCCTCAGTTTGACCCGTTAAAAGAATGAAATGACCAAATTACCCTCATATTATTATTATTATTATTATTATTATTATTATTATTATTATTATTATTATTATTATTATTAGATGCAAAAGGGTCCTTATATTGAATTTATCCACAATCACTTGATCTGAACAAACACAATTATCTCTTGAGGAATACAACACCATATCCAAATCGATCTATCATAAAAAAAAAAAAAAAAAAAAAAAAAAAAAAAAAAAAAAAAAAAACTCAAATCGATCTATCATCAAAAAAAAAAAAAAAAAAAAAAAAATCGATCTACACTGAATGAAGATGTAGTTCCCTCAATGAATTTCTTTGCTCCCTTAAAACCTTACCACTACCAAATCCAAATCGATCTATCATAAAAAAAAAACTCTCAATCAAAAAAGGAAAACCCAATCGATCTACAAAAGAGAATCACAGATTCTTCATAAAATGAGCTGGATGTTATTGTGGTTTCCATGATTCCTAAAAGAATTTGAAGATGCATACTCGATGATCTGGTGTTTGAGTTTATATTTTGGTGGTAGTGATGTAGGTAGGCGGCGGCGGTGTGGTGGAGGTAGGCGGCGGCGGTGAGCTGTGGTGGGGGTTTAGGTGGAGGGTATTGTGTTGTTAATTTTCCATTCATTTTTTGGTAAGATCTAATTGTGTTTGTTAAATCAGTGATAAACCTTAACTTTTTGTTTTAAAGTTGAGGATTTGAAGGAACAAATTGTTGTTACTTTGTTGAATGGGGATAAGTATTTTAATGATGATTTTATTGGGAGTGTTAAGATTCCGGTTGCGCGTGTTTTTGATTCGGGTGATAAGTCTTTGGTGACTTTGTGGTATCCTTTGCAGCCGAAGAAGAGGTCCAAGATTAAGTATTGGACACTTGTTTTTATGGCGAGTATGCAAACGTGGGTGGGGGTGCAGGTACGGATAGGAGGGTTAAGTGGAAAGGGTTTAAGGTGATTAAAGATAAGAATGAGGCTATGCGGTACACGGCTGGAGCATTTGTTCAAGGAAATAGATGGATGAAAGGAACGGGTGCACCATTTTACCTTGGTCTTAAAGGTTGAAGAATAGTTTCAAGATCATAAATTTTGGTAAAAATTAGGAAAACTAGAAATAGATTATTTACTGTATGAGGATTATGAAGCTAGAATTATATAGACATGTAATAACAATGTTTTGGTATGACATGAATGGTTTTTTTTCCTCTGTTATTTGAATTCAGATTTTTGAATATTTGTAACAAGTTATCTCTTAAATTCGATTTATATTGAGTTATGCAAGAATGCTTCTGATCTTATTTAAAGATAAGGCATCAAAATGTTTCTTGTTATAAACTACTTGCCATTTAAGGCTTACAATGTGGCTATTTATACTAAAACTAAGCTGGGTACTTCCTTGTCTTCTTCTCTGAGCACTTTCCAGCCCTTGGATTGGCTTGATTTAATCTCAGCTGTCAAATGGTGTTTTGGCGGGAAAAATAGTTATTGGTTTTCCAGGGTGTACAGTGCACGTGGGAGTTGGTGGATACATGTGGGTTTGCTGGCAGGGGTATGGGGTGATGATGGTGGGAGTTGGTGGATACAGTCTGTGAGTCAGAGTGAGTGGGGAGGATGAGGTAGGAAATGCACAGTACATGGGTTTTATTAATCCCACTTTTTTTTCAGAGTTTGACCTTGGTTTGACCATGACCGGATTTAATAAAATGGTGTGGGCTAGGGTTACATTGGGCTTGAGTTGTGGGTTTTTATTTGAGTCCAGCCTGGTTTGGTTTAGTAGTTAGGATAGGAATTAGAGTTTAACTTCAAGGACCAACTTTGCCAATTCTGAAAGTTCAAGGACCAATTCTGCCAAAACTAAAAATTATTTCCAAGGACCAATTCTGACATTTTGACATTCTTGAGGGTTGACTTTGACAACTTGAGCATAAATTTGATCCAGAATCGTAAATTCCTTTCCCGGCTTCGGCTTTTGACGACTTTCCAATCTCGTGCTCGGTTTTGTCCGTTTTTCCTTGATTTTTGTCCGTTTCTTCAATATCCGTACCTGTACATTAATAAACATAAAAACACAATATATTTGGCATATTTGGTTAGTTTTTTGTCTATTTGGTTCATTTTCTAAGGTAAAAGATATGTGTATTTGACACACGGTTAAGGTGGTTAAACCTTTTGTTCTTTGTGTGTATGATATATTGAGTTAATATGATTAAGTACGCGGAATTTACTTAATCACACTTAGAAGGTTATTTTTGTTATGGAAATGGAAGAGTTATATTTGCTATATGACAATAAACAATGAAAGCTTTTCACCAAAACGATTCAATATTATTCAAAATAATACGAGTGATCTTTCTATCACTAGGGTTACAAAGACCTTGAATCTTATGTTCTTACAACTTGTGATATTCTTGTGTTTGTTCTATGTCTTAACAGTTATGAGTTCTAATAATAACGTACTTGGACACACATATCACTTGACTAAGATCTTCTTTTATAGTCCAAGAAGATCTTTACAATATTGCTTAAAGTCTAGCCGACCTACTTGTTAACTTATCTTGAGTGTGTCAGTACATAAGATACAACATGTATCTGTGTACACAACTTGTTAACTAAGCACATGGGGTAAGATATTATCTACCGTATATTGTTGACCAAAATACAAATAATATCTTTTCATACTTATCCACTTAGCAGCAGCAATGAGCATTAGCAGCAGTAATGAGTTAACACTAGCAGCAGGAATCAGATAATGCTAGCAGCAGGAATCAGATGCACTAGCAGCAGCATCAACCAGCAGCATTATCATCAGTAGAAACAATACACTACCAGCAGAAACGATACACTACCAACAAGAATGAAATGTACTACCAGCAGGAATACACTTGTAGTATTTCCCGATTCTTGAACTTCAGAATATTTAATTCCCAACAATCCTCCCCTAAACATGTGAATCCATTTCAACATGTTTTTCTGAATTAAATGAGGACTTGTGAAGATCTTTCAAACACTTCATAGTCAGACCCTTGATCTGAACTTTCTTCTATTCTGAACTCATCTGCTTTCTTTTGACTTTAACAATATCAACACACATCCTAAAGATGGTGCAATTTCCTTGGATGGAGGAATTATAAGAGGCAATGATGCTGTGTATCTTGGATGCTTGTTTCAACAAGTGAAATCATCTATCAGCATGCCTTTGTAAGTGATGAACAAACGTGGTAAACTGAAATTGAAACTTTTCTTCGTTTGACCTAGATAGAACTTTCTCCTTTGGAATGTTCTTGTCATTTTCAACCTCCATGTCATCATCTTGTATGCTCTTGTCTTCTCCTTCCTTTCATTGGATTATCTTCCTTTTCTGGGCTATTATTTCCTCCCCTGAGATTGTTACCTCCCCTGAGATACAAATAACTTTTGTTTCCTCCCCTTGTTTGGAAGATCTCACTATGTACCAAAATATATCTTTCCTTATCATCTGATCCATTATTTAGAACTTGTTGTCAGACAATGTTGTACATGAAGCCATCAATTCCTTAAGAGTTTAAGTTACTGCCCTCATCACTTCTAGGTGTGTTAACTCCTATGAGAGGTGATTCATTGGACATTTGATTCATGGTCCATCAATGGATGGTTTTTGTGAATCCTTTGAAAATCCTTGTTTAAGAATTTGTTTGACTTAGCAGTATGTTCATGATTTTAGAATTGAAAAATCATACTGCTTTCAACCATTTTGAAGGGATTAAGTGTATAACAGACACTTAATCAAAATTTTGGTTTAAAGCAACCTCTGGTTGTGTGAGAACCAATGTTTTCAGTTATAAATAACTGCCTGTGTAAAGATAAACCTATTCAAAAGGCTTTCTTGACAGGGTTTCCAGCTCATAGTAATTGTTACCTCTAACACAAGTGTTAGATTCACTTTTACTAGCTGTTCTTTCTATCAGATGTCCTTAGACTTGCACATTATACTTAAAAGTATAAAATGATAGAAAGTGAGTTGCATCAGTTACTATCTGATCAACTAAGTCATCAATTCAATGTGAAATTTCATACTTAGGTTTCAAGAAAGAAGTTTTAAGGAGTTTTTAAATTCCCAAACTCAGTCCATCATAAACCTAATATGTAGCAACTGGATATTCTGATTTCTGCTGCTTCCATTTCACTTGAAACATCCTTTGTGTTCACATGTTCATACCTGAAATTGTTAGTCTAAAACCAAAAGAACAAAGTACAAAGTACTTGTCTTGCATTAGAAAAATCATAAGACCAACTGTATGAATAACACATTTTAAATTTGTACTAGCAGCACAAACTTTTTGTAATAGCAGCAGTATTATATAAAGCCAGCAGCAGAAACAAAAATTTATTTACATAAACACATTAGATTGAAAATTCAAAGATTAAGCATTCCAATACTTGCTACCAAGTACTGAAACCTTGAAACATCAAAAGCTTTTGTTAGCAGATCTTCAAAGTTGTGTTCTGAAGCAACTTTAAGAACTTGAATTAACTTTTTCTCATTGCAGTCTCTTATAAAGTGATGTCTAATTTCAATGTGTTTTTTTTAGAATGTTGCACTGGATTTTTAATAATACAAATTGTACTACTATTATCAATATGAATAACAGTGTTTAAGAAATTGTACCCATAATCAAGAAGTTGGTTTTGAAGCCATAGAACTTGACTAGAGCAACTTGCAACAGCTATATATTCAGCTTCAGTTGTTGAATTTGCCACAATTGTTTGCTTCTTACACTGCCATGAGACAAGTCTACACCCAAGGAATTGACATCCTCCAGTTGTTGACTTTCTGTCCAAGCTAGCACCAGCATAATCACTATCCGAATATGCTACCAAGTCAAAAGGAGATTCCCTAGAATACCATATACCTAACCTTGGTTGACCTTTGAGATATCTAAAAATTCTCTTGACTGCAGTTAAATGAGAAACCTTTGGAGTTACTTGAAATCTTGCACAAACACAAACAGGAAACATGATATCAGGTCCAGATGATGTAAGGTACATCAAAGAGCCTATCATAGATCTGTAAGTGTGTACATCCACACTCTCTCCATCTTCATCTTTCAGAAGGTGCTTCTCAGAGTCCATTGGTGTGCTTGCTATTTTTGAATCAGCAAATTGAAATTTTCTAAGTATCTCTGCAACATATTTGTCTTGACTAATAAATATGCCTTCAGATGATTGCTTAACTTGCAAACCCAAAAAGAATGTAAGTTCCCCCATGGAACTCATCTGAAACTTATCTTTCATAAGCTTCTCAAATTCTAAACACATATCTTTCCTTGTAGATCCAAAGATAATGTCATCCACATACACCTGCACTAACAGAAGATCCTTCTTGTGCTGTTTGATGAAAAGTGTCTGATCAATCTTTCCTCTTTGAAATCCATTCTCTAATAAATAGGAAGCTAGTGTTGCATACCAAGCTCTTGGTGCCTGATGAAGGCCATATAGAGCTTTCACTACTCTGTACACTTTGTTTGGATGTTGTGGGTCAATGAAGCCTGGAGGTTGTGAAACATACACCTCTTCTTCAATTGTTCCATATAAAAATGCACTCTTGACATCCATTTGATAAACTGTGAAGCCTAAAAATGAAGCATAAGCTAAGAAAAGCCTAATTGCCTCAATCCTTGCTACAGGAGCATAAACCTCATCATAGTCTATTCCTTCTTCTTGTGTGTACCCTTGGGCTACTAATCTAGCCTTATTCTTAATCACTATTCCCCTTTCATCCCTTTTGTTCTTAAAAACCCATCTAGTGCCAATTACCTTCACACCTGTAGGTAAATCAACTAGCACCCAAACCTTTTGAATCTTGAACTGAAGAAGCTCTTCTTGCATAGCCTCTAACCAGCTTGAATCATCTAGGGCCTTAAGAATGTTCTTTGGTTCATCCTGTGAGAGAAAACATACAAACAAGCAAGAGTTTGAAAGCTCATGCTGTTTTGAAGCATAAAGGGCATCAAGAAGCCCTTGTTGGTCTGAAGTCATCAATTGATGTCTTGTCTTCACACCAGATTGTACATCTCCAATCACATGTTCCAGGGAGTGGACTTTGTGAATTCTTGTGTGTGGTGTCGTAGGAACTTGATAAGATGGTGGGAGATTACTCAAATCCACTTCATCTTCTTGGAATTCTGCTTCTCTTGTGTGTGATGGGCCTGTATCAGAAGTATTTGGCCCAGCAGCAGTAACATTAAGCCTAGCAGCAGAATTACCAGCAGAAACAGATACACTACCAGCAGCAACAGAAATGCTACCAGCAGAAACATTTTGTTGTTCCTGAGTTCCATCTTCTTTGTTTACATCTTCAACACCTTCTTTAGTTTTACCATAAGAAGATTCATCAGTTGTTGAAGTTGATTCCACACTTGTACTTGACCCTATTGGCATTATCACATCATTTTGATCTTTCTCTAACTCTGCCTCATTTGTTGTTTTAGAACCTGCAAAATCATTAGTTTCTGCAACAAAAGGCACATAATTCATTGAATTGGTTAGATACTCTAGATCAAATAGCCATTTTGGTCCTTGACCTTCTACATTGGATTTGTTTTCTAAAAACTCCACATGTAGGTTTTCCTCTACTATTTCTGTTCTTGTGTTGTAAACTCTAAATGCTTTGCTATTAAGAGAATATCCAACAAAGAATCCTTCATCTGCTTTACCATCAAATTTTCCTAAATGGTCTAAGGTATTGAGAATGGTCACATGACATCCAAAAGGTCTAAGAAATCCTATTGCAGGAGTTCTACCATTAAAAGTTCATATGATGTCTTATTGTGAGGCTGCACAACTAAAACTCTATTTTGAACATAGCAAGCAGTGTTGACTGCCTCTACCCAAAAAGTTATAGGTAGCTTAGAATCAGCTAACATTGTTCTAGCAGCTTCTATTAGTGTTCTATTCTTTCTTTCAACAACACCATTCTGTTGTGGTGTTCTAGCAACACTAAATTCTCTTCTAATACCTTTTTCTTTGCAGAAATCATCCATAACTCTATTCTTAAACTCTGTCCCATTATCACATCTAATGACTTTTACTTTCTTGCTTACTTGGTTTTCTATCTGTGTAATGAAATCCTTAAGAATGCTTGATGTCTCATCCTTAGTAGCTAAAAAGAAAACCCATGTAAATCTGCTATAGTCATCAGTAATAACTAGACAATATCTCTTATGCATTATGCTCATTACTGAAACATGTCCAAATAAGTCCATATGAAGCATAAACAAAGATTGATTGATAGAGTTAAAAATCTTGGGCTTACAAGTGGCTTTGTGTTGTTTGCCTTTAAGACAAGCAATGCATGTTTGATCATTTTCAAATCTTTTCTGAGGTAAACCTCTTACCAAACCATTCTTAACAATTTTATTTATGGTTTTGAAATTAATATGACCAAGCCTTCTATGACATTTCATTGATTCATCCAATGTGGCCTTTGCAACAAGACAAGTTAAATTCTTTTTAGGAACAATGTTCTTCATGTCTACACTGTACATATTGCCCTTTCTAGGAATTCTAAGAAGTACTTGACTTTCATCAGGCATCTTAAAATCAGGAGAAAGTACAAGACATTCAGTCTCACAGAAAAGAACATTGTTCTTTTTGTCACACATTTGTGAGACACTAAAAAGATTATAATTTAGCTCTTTTACATAGAACACATCTTCAAAATCTAAATTTCCAGTTTTAATGGTACCTTTACCGGAAATTTTGCCACGAAAACCCCCTCCAAAGGTAACATATCCTCCATTGAATGATTGAAAATCTGAGAGATAAGACATGTTGCCTGTCATGTGCCTTGAACATCCACTATCTGAGTATCCTTGATCTTCTTGTTTATCAGTTGAATGTTCCTGCACACAAATAAGAGTGTTAGTTTCTTTTGGGGACCCAAGCCATTACTGACTTGGATCTGCCTCTTGCATCAATAAAGTGAAATCTTTTGAGAACAGTTGATGCAACATTGGATTTAAGAATCCAACATGCTGAGGCCTTAACAGCATTTGCCCTGTTTCCCTTAGTAGCAGGAACTACATGCTTAGCAGCAGGAACTGCTAGCTTTGTAGTTGTACCCTTTGGTATCTAAATTTGTTTTTGAACCACTGCTTTTGTTTGAATGGGCCTTAGAACAGTCTTTGATGCATGTTTAAAAAATGTTTTTGCACCCTTAGCTGTTGATTTTGGGTTAATAGTCATAAATGGTCGAGCAGCAGGAACAATTTGTCTAGCAGCAGGAACCATTAGTCTAGCAGCAGGATCTGTGTTTGAGCCAGACTTGTTTTTGACTACTCTGGGGTTTGTTCTCTTAGAACTAGAGTGAGAGTGAGACTTAGGAGTTTGCCTTTTGTAGTTCACTCTATTGTTTTCATATCCAGATACCCATTGGTTGCAGAAAGCTGCAAGATGGTCAAAACTACCACATGTGTAACAAGCTTTGTTATAAAAAGCAAAGTCATCACCTAATTGGTTAGACTTGAGGTTGTTCCAATTCCTTTGGTTACCTCTGGGCTTGTTGGTGGTTCTATAGTGTTCACAATATCTAACTGGTTGCCTAACATGTTTAACATTGTTCTTAGGCCTGTTAGTATTATGATTGACTATCTTAGGAACCTTTGTTCCTACTTTCTTAACCAAGACAGGTTTAGACATAACCTGTTCTTCATCATCATCACTATCAGTTGTACAATCTTCAACAACTATAGCATCTCCTTTCTTAACAAAGGACACCTTGTCCTGATAAAGTAAAGTTTTATCTAAACATTTACTTATCTTTTCTACCTTAAGACTCTTACTAGCCTTAGAACCATATTCCATGATTGGTTCTTGAAACTCAGCTAAACCTGTGTGTGCTAGGTCAATACCTGGAGGTGAATGAATACCTCTATATGGTGGAGGAACAGTGTTATAACCTACACCAGAATTAGCTTTATTGGTTACTTGAGCTTCAAAAAGCTTATTAACTCCCTCTGAGGCATGAGCTAAAGCATCTACAGTTATCTTAACATTTCATTTTTCCTTTTTGTGTCTAGCTAATGAATCATTCAGCTCAACAATACACTCATCTTTGATCCTTATGTCATTTTTAAGTATATTAATGTCATTAACAAAACTAGATTCATTATTTTGAAAATGTAAGACTTGTTTTTCTAGAACACCTAGACCTCTTTTGTGATTAGCTAAATTAAAAAGAGCATTAAGTAGCTCTTCTCGATGAGCATTAAATCTCTTACTAAGGTCTTCATAAGCTTTAAGATTAGAGCATGATTCAGTACAATTTATGATAGAATTTACCTCTGAATCAGAAAAGGCCATTAGAGCAATCTCATTGGCAACAAGAGCAGCATTTGGTGGTGCATCCTCTTCATTAGCCATAGAGCTCCAATCATATCCAACACCATCAATAGCCAACATAGCCTTTGGCTCTTCAACTATTACTTCCTTTCTCTTATCTTGCTTATACCATGTGTTCCTATTATCCTGCTTCCTTGGGCTTCTACATTCTTTAGCAAAGTGTCCTAACCTATGACAGTTGAAACACTCCACTTTCTTCTTATCAAACCCAGCAGTTTCATTACCATTTATGGTAATTTGCTTCCCAGTTTTTTGCCAAAACTTCTTAGCCCTCATGCTAAGTAAAGCAACCTGCCACTTAATATCCATCTCTTCCAAATCATCACCATCTACCTGCTCAAGGTCTTCATGATTTAGAGGAGAACCACTAGATTGACTGGTTATAAAGGCATAAAATGTTGGATCTCCAAGTCCAGCAACATCCTTTTGTGAACTAGTAGAAGGACCACCATAAGTAGCATTAGAGACACTTTCAACTTCATCTACCTCTTCAGACTTACTAATACTAGGAAATGATAAGAGTGCAGCATTCCCAGAACTAGTACCATAGTTTCCAGACTTCTTTAGACTTTGTTCAAAAATTTTGAAGTTGTTGTGCAAATCATTAAGTTTCATGGTTTCAATGTCTGGCTTGTTCATCCAGACAATAACATGAGTATGGAACTCATCAGGTAGACTTCTCAAAAACTTCATGTTGAGATCTTCCTTCTCTATCTCAACACCCAACACAGCTAACTGACTGACAAGCTTGTGCAACCTTGAGAACAGCTTATCAAGAGTTTCATTGCTAAAAGCAGTAAAGTTTTCAAATTGTTGTTTCAGCAATGTCTTCTGTGTCTTTTTGGTAGTTTCATTACCACCAAACCATGCACAAATCTCTTCAAAAAGAGTTTTTGCATCAAGATACTTGTTAAAAGATAGCATCTGCTCACCAGGAATGGTCATAAGCAACAAATTTCTTGCTTTTTGATCATTTCTCTTCTGTATCTTTTCATCATTGGAGACTGGTCCAGTATTTCTTTTCCTAAGTGTTTTGCCTTCAAGGACAACATCTGAATAGCTTGGTGAAAAAGAATCACCATACATAATGATATCCCAAAGAGTATAATCTTGAACCATAAAATATTGCTCAATTCTCATCCTCCATAACTCAAACTCATTCTGTTTGATCATGGGCAACTTTGCAGCAACATTTGAAACCTGAGCATCTTGTACATCCATTTCTATTTTAGCTTCTAAATCAACTATATCAGCCTGTCTCTGATACCACTTGCTAGGATTCGACACACGGTTAAGGTGGTTAAACCTTTTATTCTTTGTGTGTATGATATATTGAGTTAATATGATTAAGTACGCGGAATTTACTTAATCACACTTAGAAGGTTATTTTTGTTATGGAAATGGAAGAGTTATATTTGCTATATGACAATAAACAATGAAAGCTTTTCACCAAAACGATTCAATATTATTCAAAATAATACGAGTGATCTTTCTATCACTAGGGTTACAAAGACCTTGAATCTTATGTTCTTACAACTTGTGATATTCTTGTGTTTGTTCTATGTCTTAACAGTTATGAGTTCTAATAATAACGTACTTGGACACACATATCACTTGACTAAGATCTTCTTTTATAGTCCAAGAAGATCTTTTCAATATTGCTTAAAGTCTAGCCGACCTACTTGTTAACTTATCTTGAGTGTGTTAGTACATAAGATACAACATGTATCTGTGTACACAACTTGTTAACTAAGCACATGGGGTAAGATATTATCTACCGTATATTGTTGACCAAAATACAAATAATATCTTTTCATACTTATCCACTTAGCAGCAGTAATGAGTTAACACTAGCAGCAGGAATCAGATAATGCTAGCAGCAGGAATCAGATGCACTAGCAGCAGCATCAACCAGCAGCATTATCATCAGTAGAAACAATACACTACCAGCAGAAACGATAAACTACCAGCAAGAATGAAATGTACTACGAGCAGGAACACACTTGTAGTATTTCCCGATTCTTGAATTTCAGAATATTTAATTCTCAACGGTAAAAGATATGTGTATTTTGACACATATCAGTATTCTACTTTGTAAATGATGGAATATCCATCAATGCAATTAACTTGGAAATAATTGGGCATGCAATTTCTTCCTTAATAGGTCTACCATCCCTACAATGGTATGTAGCAACTTTAAGTGGTCAAAGCACAAAAACTAGACAAAGTATGCTAGTTTGTCTTTTACCAATTTTGTAGTAACTAGTCTAGCTTCTCATTTTAATAACTCATAAAATGTGCAATTTTCTTAACTATTAAAAAATGCTTATGAGTTATTTCTTAGAATTTAGACAATTATGATTTTCCTATTATACCTTTCTCATTCATGAAAAGGAATATGATTAAGTCTCACTCTTCTAAAAGAAAGTAGACTAGGTTTATTCTTTTAGTAAAGTTGACTCTAGCCAAAACCCCTACGGGTGTAGATCAATTTACCACGAAAGAATGTCCCACGTTTACGGTTTTAACGTTGCATTTATACATTAAAAGAATTTACAAAATTCATTTTTAGTATTTTCGATAATACAATTTTTCAAGAAAATTAAATACCAATGGTAAATTAACATTTAACCATTTAATTTTCATTGTAAACTAGGATTCAAATTGACATAGTTTCATCACATCAGCTTTGGCTGCTAGTAATGAAAGTACTCAATAAGGTACGAGTCGAACTCAATTGCCAATCTCAAATTGCAATTCCTAGGATTATGGGATTTACATATTTTGCTAACCAAAGTTGCAAATGTAAGCATGTTTTATCTCCATCTTTATGCCTTGAGTGACTAGTCCATCTTACTATCAACTCAATTAAGTTAACCAACTTAAGAAATTGCAAGTCATAATTTCATTACATCAGCTGAGGCTGTTAGTAATGAAAGTATGTAATTTACCCTTTGATTTACCATCCATACTCGTCCATCTTACGACAAATGGAATTAGTAATCTCAGGTGTTTCCATTTCATTGGATGGCATATAACTTAAATTAAGGGTATTTATTTTGATGTGTGTAATCAAAAAAACATGTACAAAGATGTCATGCATTCATTTTGTATCATATGTTTCATGTAAAAAACTTTTACTCATTTGTTTCTTTACTAAGCTTAAATCAAAAAAGTTTTAATTGATGGCGTTGAGAAACTTACAAATTTGCCTTAAGATGCTTCGTACATATATAATGGTTGTACTTGGTAAGTCTAATTTGACGCACAAGCGGGCGGAGAGACAGAATGGAGTCTCTTTAAGGCCACAATTTAATGCGAAACCAACCTTATAGTTTGTCAATATTAGGTCCGCCTTTTGACCATTTTTGTACAATTGCATCAATCAATTAAAAGTTTAAGATTTTTAAAGCTTAAAAAAAATTATGTTGTAAATTATAAAATTGCTAGTCTCACCTGGGAGCAAATTACCGTGGGAAGCGAACCATTGTCGGCACATAAGACTTTGCAATATATAATTTACCACATCAAGGTTTCATAGTTATTAGGTCAATTTATTTTCTATTCGAAAAATTACCCTCTTTTTGCTTACAATTCAATAATTTAAACAAAAAAGGCAAGTAACTTAATAAAAATAAATAAACACATAATAACGCATATAATCTTAACCATTAAATCATATAGCCACATGCAAACCTTTTTAATAAATCCTATTAATAATCTATATGTGAATTATAATGTATATAATTACTATGACTCCCATTGGTTTTCGAGCGCATTGTACCCAATGGACCACAGACACCAACAAGTTGATCGCGTAAGCCTCAGTAAAGATATACCACATAGCACATAAAAGATTCATTAATGTATTAATTAGGTCAACCCTAATTTTAGATATATCTAAAACATGTAGCAATTACATCAACTTCTATGACAAAACATGCACGTTTTTGTCATGGATTCCCCAAATAGCACTTATTATAAGCATAATCAAGTCTATTGTACGCATATCAATTAATGATATATCACAAATATTCATTAATTATTCACATAAAAAATTTACATGCAACCTAGGGTTTCTACAAGTTTTACAAAACTAAAACCCTAATTATAAAATAAAACGGTGATCGACCCATATATAAAAAAATTAGGGTTTACTAATTTTTAAAACCCTAGAACACCATAAACATGTAATAATCATAAAGATCCAATTTTTATGTGTTTTGATAATTAATTACACAGTATTAACCAGGCTTTGATACCACTGTTGGAATATTAATATCATAACAATTATATAAAAATATAAACACAAACATCAAAGCATGCAGCGGAAGAATAGATCTAATATTTGTAATTAATTAATCAAATAAAAGAATATACGTACCATTGATTTCTAGCTAAACAAGAAATCAATTATCCAAGAACGAGTAAAACCCTAAATTAGGGTTTTGGAACTCGACTAAAACCTTAGTCGAATGGGCAAGATAACACAAGCAAAAATATGCTTGATCTTCGTTCTTGTACACACGTATTAGTAGCGTTTCAATGAGAAAAGCTAGGTTCTTGATCACAAATAAACCAAACACTTATATTGTGATTGTTAGATTGAATTCCCAAAGGGATTTGGAAGAGTTCGATCGGCCAAACACAAGGGAGTAGAGAAGAGAGAAATTTGGCTTGCAAGGGAATCAAGATTAGGTGAATAATGAATACAAGAGGCCTTGTATTTATAGTAAACTAATCTTGTTCTCCAAGTTAGGGTAGGATTGGGCTTCCTTACCCCAATCGGCCGATCCAAGCAATCCTAGATGGATTCTAGATCTTTCTTGCCTACTAATTTCATCTCTAGTCTCTTAACTTGTTATTTAACGACCGTTAACCAAACCTCGTTAAATATTAACGCCCGTTAAGTGTTTATTCGTGAAATTTAATAATTAAACATAACTTATTATATTAATTATTAAAACATTGAAACTCATACGTAATGTGTGCAATCCCGAAGTCTCGTGTTCGAAACTGGTCATACTTATATTAATTTATATCCATAAACTTAATAGAATGAAGCTTAATTATTGATTACTTTTATTTTTCTTTTTCTTATTGCATACTGTTACTAGAGTTCAAGCGCTCGGTACACGGTGTCAGATTATGTATGCGAAGAGTCGATTATTGAAATTTTCACACGATTACCACCTAAATCACTCATCTGGTTTAGATCAGTGTCTAAATCATTATGCTCTCGTATTGCCAGCCCTAGTTTCATCCGCTTACACACTATTCGATCTCTACAAAAAGTTTTGCTCAAGCATAAATATTTATTTAGAGAGTTCTGTACGTTACATTCAGATGACCAATTGCCTTTGTCTCCCAAACATGGATATGATAGTATAACACCACAGCGGGCCTCTACTGTTTACCTCGATTGTTGGTTCATGTAACAGAATTCTGTGTTTGCATTATCAAGGAAACATTTTTATTTTATAGAACCCATCTATTAGGCGCAACCTAGCTAGAGTTACCAGATCACCCATATCACCCTCATTGTAGATACATGGGATTTGGCTTTGACCGAGTCACCAATGATTACAAGCTTGTTACTATATCCTATAAAAATGGAAACGAAGGTGTACAAACTTCATTTGTTTACACGATTAATGATAGAATTGCCAGAATGGCCCTTTTATAGATTCCTAAATTTTACAGTCATCAACAGTTGTCTAGCTACACTACAACATTCAGTAGGACAAGCGAGGACACTTTTGGCTGGGACGCCTTTGTCCCAGCTGAAAGTCGCTAAACGAAAAAACCCATGCTGAGCTGGCACACCAAATGGCTGACCGAGTTGGAGAAATTCAACGCAATCTTTTGGATGGGACATGTCCCCGCCAAAAGGTTGCCAAAGTTTGACCGGATTTTATTATTCTCCCTCGCTCACTAATTGTTCCCTCGTTTTTTTCCCTCCAAAGATTTTGACCTTTTGGCGGAGACATGTCCCCTCCAAAAGTGGGATATTTAAAATTTTCCTATTTTATTTATAAATGATTTAAATAAGTTTAAAATCATTTAAATTTATTAAAAATTATTTAAATTAATTAAAAATGATTTAAGCTAATTATAAATGATTTTAAAGCCTACGAATTACAAATCGATAAACGTTCAAACATTAAATTGCACGAATTACGTCGTTACAAATTAATCGATAAAAGTTTAGACATTAATTAAAGCATACGGAATTACATTACAAATCGATAAACATCCAACATTAAACGTACAAATTACATTACAGATCGATAAAATTTCAAACATTAAACGTACGAATTACATTACAGATCGATAAAAGTTCAAACATTAAAGCGTACGAATTACTTAATATGTTATGCATATCCATAACAACTCGACTCATCCGTTTAACATGTTATGCATATCTATAACAACTCGACTCATCCGTTTAATATGTTATGCATATCCATAACAACCCGACTCATCCGTTTAACATGTTATGCATATCCATAACAACCCGACTCATCCGTTTAACATGTTATGCATATCTATAACAACCCGACTCATCCGTCTAACATGTTATGCATATCCATAACAACCCGACTCATCCTTTTAACATGTTATGCATATCCATAACAACTCGACTCATCCGTTTAACATGTTATGCATATCCATAACAACTCGACTCATCCGTTTAACATGTTATGCATATCCATAACAACCCGACTCATCCGTTTAACATGTTATGCATATCCATAACAACCCGACTCATCCGTTTAACATGTTATGCATATCCATAACAACCCGACTCATCCGTTTAACATGTTATGCATATCCATAACAACCCGACTCATCCGTTTAACATATCCATAACAACCCGACTCATCCGTTTAACATGTTATGCATATCCATAACAACCCGACTCATCCATTTAACATGTTATGCATATCCATAACAACTTGACTCATCCGTTTAACATGTTATGCATATCCATAACAACTCGACTCATCCGATTAACATCTTATGTATATCCATAGCATCTCGACTCATCCGATTAGCATCTTATGTATATTGATAGCAACTCGACTCATCCGTTTATCATGTTATGCATATCCATAACAACTTGACTCATCCGTTTAACATGTTATGCATATCCATAACAACTCGACTCATCCGTTTAACATGTTATGCATATCCATAACAACTCGACTCATCCGATTAACATCTTATGTATATCCATAGCATCTCGACTCATCCGATTAGCATCTTATGTATATTGATAGCATCTCGACTCATCCGATTAACATCTTATGTATATCCATAGCATCTCGACTCATCCGATTAACATCTTATGTATATCCATAGCATCTCGACTCATCTGATTAACATCTTATGTATATCCATAGCATCTTGACTCATCCAATTAACATCTTATGTATATCCATAGCATCTCGACTCATTCGTTTAACATCTTATGTATATTGATAGCATCTCGACTCATCCGATTAACATCTTATGTATATCCATAGCATCTCGACTCATACGTTTGATCTCATGTATAACCATATCATCTCAACTCATTCGTTTAACATCTCATGTATAACCATATCATCTCAACTCATTCGTTTAACATCTTATGTATATTGATAGCATATCGACTGATCCGATTAACATCTTATGTATATCCATAGCATCTCGACTCATTTGTTTAACATCTCATGTATAACCATATCATCTTAACTCATTCGTTTAACATCTCATGTATAACCATAACATCTCGACTCATTCGTTTAAAATCTTATGTATATTGATAGCATATCGACTCATCCAATTAACATCTTATGTATATCCATAGCATCTCGACTCATCTGGTTAACATCTTATGCATATCCATAGCATCTTGACTCATCCGATTAAAATTTTATGTATATCCATAGCATCTTGACTCATCCGATTAACATCTTATTTATATCCATAGCATCTTGACTTATTCGTTTAACATCTTATGTATATCCATAGCATCTCGACTAATCCGATTAACATCTTATGTATATCTATAGCATCTTGACTCATCCGATTAACATCTTATGTATTTCCATAGCATCTCGACTCATTCGTTTAACGTCTTATGTATATTGATAGCATCTCGACTCATCCAATTAACATCTTATGTATATCCATAACATCTTAAATCATACGATTAACATCTTATGTATATCCGTAGCATCTCGACTCATCCGATTAACATCTTATGTATATCCATAGCATCTCGACTCATTCGTTTAACATCTCATGAATAACCATATTATCTCGAGTCATTCGTATAAATGATTTGTATTATTAAAATGGTTTAGAAATATTTAAATTAAATTTAAATGATTTAATAGTGAGATTTAAAAGCAATTTTAAATGATTTAAATTAAGTATAAATGAATTAACTTAGTTAAAAATGATGTAAATAATTTTAAAAAGTTTTAAATTAATTAAAGATGGTGTAGAAAACATTTAAATTAAATTTAAAAATGATGTAAATAATTTTAAAAAGTTTTAAATTAATTAAAGATGGTGTAGAAAACATTTAAATTAAATTTAAATGATTTAATAGTGATTTAACTTAACTAAATTGATATAAAGAGGTTTTTTTTTTTTAATATACCTTTTGGCGGGGACATGTCCCTGCTAAAAGTTTTCACCAAGGTTTTGGCTAAAACTAAAAAACTTTTAGCGGAGACTTGTCCTCGCCAAATGTCCTCCCCCAATTATCATCTTACTAACTCAGCTCTGAGTTCTCACTTTGTAAAAAAAATAAAAAATAAAAAAAATAAAAAAAAAATAACACATTCACACACTTCATCTTCACCCTCATCTCAAATACCACACTTCACAACCGTCTCCACCACACCACCACCACCGTTCACTCGCACCGATTTGCACTTCTTCCTCTCTTTCTTTCTCTTCTCTTATACAAAAACACACTAAGGTTGGTGTTTTTTATTTTTGTAATTTTTTTAATTTTAGTTAATTTCAGATTATGTTTATGTTTAATTTGGGGTTTGTTTTTTTGTTTGTGTTTGGTTAACAGCACAGCCGGAGCCGGACCACCACCACTCGCATCAACTGGTACAAAAACACACTAAGGTTGTATTTTTTTTTTTGGTTAGCACCACAGCCGGACCATAGGTAACCACCACCATCAGAAATATTACCGTGTTTATTGATATGTGTTATAATATGGCGAGCTTTTGTTGACTTGGTCACTTTGTATAAATTCTAAACAATCTGTGTAATGGCGAGCTTTTGTTGAGTTGGTCACTTTTCACCAAAATTATTTTGTTAGATTTGTGTTATAATATGTGTTATAATTTTTTTCAGTTTCACATTAACCTTTGAAATAGAGATGCAATGACAGGTTTAAGTAGGTGACAAGTTTATCTTTCTTTTTCTATATAGGTTGATGCATCATCATTTTATTGTCATCGGTTGACACGGAACTTAGTTTGCGTTTGATTAGCTTGCGTTTAGTATTTGAATGTGGATAACTAGTTTGCATTTGACTAGTTTGCATTTGAAGTGATCAAAGTAGAGTAGTGTAAGGTTATTGGGTTGACGACTTTCATTTTATATGTCGATTAGCTAATGTATATAAAACAAGTGCAAGACTTTGCCAACTATATTAATGTATTGGTTAATAATTCTTTTGCATACCTTTTTTAGCTTACATATAGAGTACTTGATTAGGATGCCCTTGAGGTCGCTTTAAAACCTTAAACTAAATGTGCCCTTATACAGAGGTCGTGTGGGTATTCTTGGCGTAAAAGCTTGCAGATGATGGAGGACTCCGGACGCTGTGAACATTTGAATTCGCGTTAGAAGATATTTGACCCTTTTGATCAGCTTCATTTTTAGCTAAGATTGGCCCATTTCCTTATAAATTAATGAAATTAGCAAGTCTACTATATGTTTCAACGAAGAAGTGTTGGGAATTATATTTAGAGTAGATATTGACAAAATATGAAAGATGGAGGAAACTTATGAAGACAAAGATTAAGGACTAATTATGCATTATTTAGAGTCTTTGTAACCCTAATCTCTATTATATAAAGAGATTAGAGGCGTAGGTTTTTATGTACAGGAGTTAGAGATGTAACTACATTAAAGGGGTGTGTGTGTAAACCTAAGCGTATGGTTCTTGTTTAGACACCTAGGGTTAGGGTAATTTGTGATAAGCCTCAAGGATCTTATGATTCCTGTTAGAGTGTAACCGTGCTACACTTGATCACGTAGCATTGGGGCTTTTTCTGTTTGTATTGTTAGTTGGTAGAGATGATGACGAAGAAACCTTTGTTCAATAATAATGAATCTTTTGTTTATTCCACTGCGTACATGTTTATTCATTATTATTGTGTAATCCCTAGATGAGGTCTAACCAACCTTGAGCTATAAACGAATCTTAACATGTGGTATCAAAGCCAAGGGGCTCGTGATCTAGGATCTACAAGGTTTTCTTGAAGAAAAAGAAAAAAATTCGAATCTGGAAAAAATTTCGTATCTTTCTGCAGGCCAGTTTTCAAACAGCGATAACGTTTTCGTTAACCGTTGGATCGTGCTGAATTTTTTACTGGAGATACTCCATATATCAAGTAAGATTCTGACCAGAGGGATCTTCAATCTGAGTTCTGGATTGAAAGTTATGGCTTGTCGAAATCTGCTGCAGAACAGTTATTGTCGCTTGGGATGATTCTGGTGCTATTGTTCGTGTTTGAATCTGATTTGTTATTGGTCTATTTACTGAACAATTCTTACTGATGTGCAAGGATGGGATTGTTGAGTGTTAGGGTTTCGAATACGAATAGTTGGGCGTTAAGTCTGATGTTGCAAGGAGTCATAATCACTTTGATGAATTGATTTTTGAACTGATACGCATTTATTGGGAGTAAAGCTACTTGTGATTCAAGAAAGGTTAGTGGAACGATTACAAGCAGCTTGGATTCTTTCTTATTATATGTAATTTGGTTACTGTTTGGAGGGCTTTTCATCATGTCAGTATAGCATGGGATTTGGCTCTTTTGGACGTTGGCATGTACCAGCAGTAAAAGCAAATTGGATTTATTGATGTGCAAAGTTCTTTTATTTACTTGTTGTGTTTCATGCAACGTTGAGGTGGTTTTAATCAAGGTCAATTGGTGATGGCATGAGCTACACAAGTTGAGGGGAAGCAAATATATTATTAATTTGGAACGTGTTGGTTCCAACACACACACGGAAAGAAACACAGACACAGATGATGATTTGATTTTTGGATTTGGTTTTTGGTTTATGTTCGTACAGATTTATGGCACGTATTTATTTTCTTTTTGGCAAAGATGATTAGTTATTTCTTATTTGACGGTGAAGTGGAATTTTTCAAGGTTGTGTTTTATCACACCTTTTAGCAGGAGGTAACTTGTTCGTTTGTTCAAGAGACTACGAATTGACAAAATCTTGAAGGAGTTACGTTATTGTGCTCAGTGATTATTGTCAAGGGATTGCGATCTCCTTATACGTTAAGTATACGTTCGAAGTCGTATTTAGTAAAAGACATAGGACACAAGGTTGGTTTATTCTAATTCAACATCAAATTAGTAATGGTTAGTTTTCTTCTTCAATACATACAGTCTACAGAATTGAAGATTTAAAAAATGGTTAACATATGGGTTTCAGGGGAAGCTTAATGTTCAAGTGTTTAACCATTTATATGCTACATCGAGGTGAAGGTTTTTACTACTGCTAATTGGTATTACTACTGCTAGTTTTGATTTCTATTGTTTCAAGTTCATTTATAGTGCAGAAAACTTAATGGTGGGTAATTTGAGACATTGGAAAGATGGATTGGAAGTGTAATATTGATTTGTGGTTGTGAAGATCAAGGTTGCTTACTTTTTGTTCCCTATTTGATGATGACAAAAAGGGGAAGAAGATATTGAAGATTGCAGCTTGAAGATCCTTGATGATATGCATGGCTTAAGGGGAAGACGACATCTTTCATACATGGTTCTGTCATATCAACTAGGGGAAGATTGTTGGGAATTATATTTAGAGTTGATATTGACAAAATATGAAAGATGGAGGAAACTTATGAAGGCAAAGATGAAGGACTAATTATGCATTATTTAGAGTCTTTGTAACCCTAATCTATATTATATAAAGAGATTAGAGGCGTAGGTTTTTATGTACAGGAGTTAGAGATGTAACTCCATTAAAGGTGTGTATGTGTAAACCTAGGCGTATGGTTCTTGTTTAGACGCCTAGGGTTAGGGTAATTTGTGATAAGCCTCAAGGATCTTATGATTCCTGTTAGAGTGTAACCGTGCTACACTTGATCACGTAGCATTGGGGCTTTTGCTGTTTGTATTGTTAGTTGGTAGAGATCATGACGAAGAAACCTTTGTTCAATAATAATGAATCTTTTGTTTATTCCGATGCGTACATGTTTATTCATTATTATTGTGTAATCCCTAGATGAGGTCTAACCAACCTCGAGCTAAACGATCTTTACAAGAAGAAATTGAATGTGTTTAATGGCTTTGCAGGCTGTACAACTTGGAAGCCGTGAGAAGCTTCTTGCATTTTGTGAGGATGTACAATTGCAGGTTCATCAGCTGGATATGCTTCAGAGGTTATATTTGCTGATGGGACGTTGATTGTTGGTCAAACGGTTCACAAGTCAAACCTCTCACGAAGAAAAGTCAACTCGCGACGATTTAACGCAACAATCGATTATAATATACCGGATAAGCGTATACCCGGGTCGTAGTCCCAACGAGGTGTGAAATTGAGGATATCATTTTCGGTTTGGTATTAAAATGCTTGAAATAACGAGGGTTGCTTGGTTACAAATATCTACTAAAAACGGAAATCAAATAACGTAAAACGGAAACTAATAACGAGCATAAACGTAACAATCTATGAAAATGAACCCTAAGAGTACCAAAATAATTTTCCTACGTACTCAATGACAAAAGAACATTTTGAAAAAAAGAATTATATTTTTTTGACTTTTAAATAATTAAATACGAATTAAAAACTAATTAAAAGAAAATAAATAATTAAAAATACTAAACGTAAAGAGAAAAATCTGAAATTTTTTGTAAAAATACTTTATATAAAACTGAAGCTATGAAAAATATAAAGGAAGTCCCAGCTTATTTCAATAAGCTGGGAAAAAGCAATAAAGTTCGGATAAGCTAAAAGGAACAATGGTGAAAAGGGGGTTTTAAATTAAATGTTGCAAGGTTTTAATGAAGAAATCCCAAGGGTGCAGTGGTGAGGTTGTGAGTGTGGTGACCCAGGTTCGAATCCCTGGTTTTAAACTTTTAAAACTATTTATTTTTTTTGATTTTTATTTTAAAAAACTTGAAAAGCTAATAAAATTAAACAACTTTTAAAAAGGAATTATTTTTGGAAATCACAAATAAGCTAGGAAAAAAAACTGAGGAAACAAACAGTGGACTTTTAAGAGAAAACAAGTAAAAGCTAGGGTAGAAAAAGGTTAACAAGCTAGGAATAAGCTAAAGTGGGAACTGAAAAAAGATTAAGTAAATGGAAATAAGCTACAAAAGTACTGAATAAGCTACAATTACCAACAGATAAGCACAGAACAAGGTTAAGTAAAATGAAGCAGTTGGTGATTATCGTTAAAATATTCACAAGTCAACCTCTCACGAAGAAAAGTCAACGTGCAACACTTAACGCAAAATCGATTTAATAACCGGATAAGTGAATACCCGGGTCGAGGTCCCAACGAGGCGTGAAATTGAGAATATCGTTTAAGGTTCGTAATTAAAATGCTTGAAAAGACGAGGGTTTCTTGTGTTTCTAAAATCTACTAAAAACGAAAATTAAATAACGTAAAACGGAAACTACGAACGAGTAAAAACGTAAAATCTTTGAAAAACTAATCCTACGGGCATCAAAATAATTTTCCTAAGTCCTAAATATAAAAAGAAAATTTTGGAAAAAAGAAAAATATTTTTTTGACTTTTTAATAATTTTTTATAAATTAAAAACTATTTAAAAGAAAATAATTGATTAAAAATACTAAATGGAAAAACAAAATTCTGAATTTTTTTTCTAAAATACTTTAAACTACCAGAATGCTAAGAAAAAAAAAAGGGGGAAAATGCTTTTTTTTTAAATAAGCCGAAAATAAGCAAACAGTTCACAATAAGCTAAAAAGGGAAAAGAAAAAAAACAAAAGGGTTTTAAATTAAATTTTGTAAGAATTAACTAAGAAAAGGCTAAGAGTGCAGTGGTTAGGTTGCTTGCTTGTGTGTGCTAACTGTCCTGGGTTCGAACCCCAGGACTGTCAATTTTTTTCTATTTAATTTTTTTTCTTTGACTTTCTTTTTAAAAACTAAATAAACACCATTAAATAAGCTAGATTTCAACTAAAACTATTTTTAAAACCACAAAATGAGCTCAGAAATAAGCTCTAAATGGCTGATCAGTAGCTTATAATATGAAACAGGCAAACAAAAAAAAAATTAATACTCAAGTAAAAAAAAAAAAAAAAAAAAAAATTTTTTTTGATTGATTTGTTTTTTTTTTAACTAACCAACAAGTAAAAAAAAACAAACTTTAAAACTACTACAAGCTTTTAATACTCAAAAAGAAGCTCAGCAGCTTATGTCAATTCAATCAATAGGCTAAAATGCTAAATAAGCTACTACAAGCTTTTAAACTTAGCAACTCATTCATTTAAACTAAGAACTCCAACAATCAACCTATATGAACTACATCTATAACTAACATCAATCATCATATAAGCAATAAAAGCAGAATAAAATAGCAGTGAATAAACTAAAAAAATAAACGAAACAAAAACTGGACTTAAATTAAAATAAGAGTAAATTACAACTGAAAATAAATTACAAAGTACCTTAGAAAATAAAATGCTAAATTAAACCTCCCAAAACTACTACATCTACTCCTATATTTATACTAAAAAAAATACAAGAACCCTAGGTCGAATGTGTTTTTTTCTCTGTGTGTGTTCCTCTCGTGTACTTTGTGCTTCTTTTCTAACCCTTGGATCATTTCTTGCTCCCCACAACTTTTATTCTTGATCGTTGGATGGTTTGGTTGTCTCGGATCGATGAGGTGGAGTAGGGGACCAAAGGCAAACCCATGTAGGTACCTTGGACTGTTGTGGTGAAGTGGAAAAGATGAAAGGGATGGGGAGGAGATTAGCGGCTAATGGTGGGAAAGAGGGGATTTGTAAAGAAGATAAATAGTGGTCGGATTAGGGATTTTGACTAATATGGAATTGGGGGTTTGACCGAGTGATATATTAATATTAGGTGTGGGTCGGGTTTTAATGGTGAGTGGGCTTATGGGTTGGCTTGTTTAGGTAAATATGGGCCGGTGGGATAAATGGATGGGTTTGTTTATTTCTTTTGGATCCGGTTGGTTTGTAGTATAGGATAATTAGTATTTAGCTAAAGACCAAAGTTGTAAATCATGTAACTTCAAGGACCAAACATGCCAATTTCTCCAAAGTTAATCAAGGGACCATTTTTGCCAAATAAATATAATCCAAGGGTCATTTTGATATTTCTTGAGCTTGAATCAAATCCGCATGAAAAACGACTTTCCCGGCTTCGGTTTTCGACTCTTTTCCATTCCAAGCTCGGTTTTGTCCGTGTTTGCCCCGTTTTCAATCCTTTTGTACCTGAAACACACAAAACACAATCCAAGGATATTTGTAACAATATATGGTCCATTTGGGTGTTTTTGGTCATTTTTGTGGGGTTTTTCGGGTCTAAAATGATGAGTAAAAGGCCACTCATCAATCCCCCACACTAAACAATTGCTAGTCCCTAGCAATCCGATCATATAAAGTAATGAAAGGATCAAAAGATTATCAAGGTTACCAAAAATACCACCCCGTTTTGACTTATTATAAAATGCAAATAATTTAAAACGAGATAAAACGTAAATATCATGCTTGATTTTCAAAAATGGCATCATGGAACGGGAATCACACGAAATGGGTGAATCCGAGGAATTGTAATCGTCATCCTCTTTTTTATACTTCCCAACTAAGTCTAAAACCCTTGTGCAAACGTTTTTGTAAAATGCTAACACTACTTATATTAGCAACCTATGTAAGCCGAGACTTAACTTTTCACTCCCACAATTATTCATAAGTTAGGTGTGTGTGCTTGTTTTCAAAGTCTTGATCGTAAAAATCGACATTTATTAGGGTTAAAAACCGACAATGATTTAGAAATTAGGGATTCAAAGGTGAGATCACTCCATGTAGCGACTTTCTTCTCAGCTTGTCCTTAGTAAACTTAGGAGGCTAGGTTTTTACACCCTCGAGAATAGTATCGGAGCTCACGGGATCTTTGAAGTCAACAATTTCTAAATCACCGTCCAAATTTTTAGACAATTTTGACGAATACTAGTTCAACTTTCGATTTAAATTTAAGAAAAAGCAAGTTTCTCACACTTATTCATAAACAAACATAAACATTTTTTTTTCATTTTTCATCACTTTTTTTTTTTTTTTTTTTTTTTTTTTTTTTTTTACTAACTTTTTACTTGCGTACTCTAAACGACGGAGCTTCACGGTGAAATTCCAAGACCTTACACCTTTCGGAATAAAGGATCCAAGGGCCGTTACAACGGAGTGTTCCAAGACTCTAGACATTCCTGAAATGAGGATCCAAGGTGGTTAGACCAAGACCTTACACATTCCTGAACTAGAGGTCCAAGGGCCGGTGCAAGAGGGTAGTCAAGACCTAAACGCCTTCCGGAAATAAGGATCCAAGGCCCGATCTCGAATCCGTAGCTTAGAGCACTTAACTTATTCATACTCAAAACTTTAATTTTTGCAACTTTCAAGCAACGACTTACTTTCATTTTGCATTCTTATTATGTTTTATGAAAGTATGCTTGTTCCAAAATTTAAATAAAACTTTGAACTAGTATTCTAAATCAAGATTGCATAAAAATTTATTTGCTTAACAAAAACGGTTTTTTGCGTTCAAAAGTTTGAAAATAGCACTAATTTTAGTCAGATTAGGATCTTCTGGGAGGAAAAGCCATAGATTACTTATATAAGCTCTAAAGAGAACCAACTACTCCACGCTTAGCATTTTCATTTGCACAATTCGTAAAAACTTAGCCTAAACGTTAAGGGTAGCAGCTAGATCAACACTCTAGCAGAGTCGGGATTCCCCTTGTTCTAGCCTAATCAAGTCTAAACTTTCACTAATACCGAAGCATTAATGTATAGCAAATTATTTTTAATTGTGCAAAGCACTTCTTTTAGACGAAAAATACGATAAAAATTTTAAAATTTTTGGTCAAAACGGGGGTGCTAGGGGACTAGAAGGTACAAAATGTGATTTTTTTTTTTTTTTTTTTTTTTTTTTTTTTAATTTTGGTCAAATTGGTCAAATGAGAATTCCCCCCCACACTTAGAATTGAATATTGCCCTCAATATTCAAAGTACCAGCCTAAGCCGACACTATAGAACGTAAAAAGGAAACACTACAATCTAAGTATGGAAAAGAAATCTTGGTTTTCACAAAAAGGATTTTTAAGATATCCCTGGATAAGCATAAATATAAAGATAGGATATTGGGCGGCTGGATTGAAAACAGGCGCGTCAATCATCACGATCTACGGGAATCCTGAAAACAAAGGCAAACACACATCCACAAAGCAACAAGTAGAGGAATTCCCCCACACTTAGTGTTAGAAATAAGAAAGAAGATAGAAGGATAAGCATGGGTTGCCACCCACGAAGCGCTTGTTTTTGATCGAGTCGTATAGCTTAGACTCGCCCCGAATTCATTTGTTCTTGGGGGAGCAGGTGGAAGAGAAAATCTCCATCGGACTTTCATTCAAGATGTTTGGAGAAACATTGAAGTGCTTGAAAGTTCCACTCCGATGAGATACACCCGGATTTAAAAGAATGAGAGATGCCGGGGTCAAAAATGGTGTCTTCACTCCCGAGCGAGTGAATGGAAGGACAATCTACCTTATAAGAGAAGAAAGGTAGAAAAACTCGAATGACATATGTGAAGTCAATATAAGGGCGATCCCCAAAAGGCAATGTCACATATGTCGGAGAAAGAATATCTTTTTGATTCTCGGGATTAACAATTGAGGTCATATTATCAAAAACAATAGAGTCTTTGACCTCATCGTTCTCTAACACTTTATCAAAGAGAGGATTTATATTGTTTGAAAAGTACTCGTCATCAAATTCAAACAGAGAGTTCGAATAGACTTTGAGACTTTCATTTGGAATGTCCTCATCAGAAAGTGATTAGTCATCACTAGAGGAAAAATCATCTTTGAAATGGAAAAGTGGGTTAGAAAACGTCCCGAAAAAATCATCAGTAGTGTCAAGAGGATGATCACTACAAATAGACAAATCACATTCATCGTCAGATATATCCTCAGACTCACTTGGGATTGGGATAAGGTTCTCAGCACTAGAATTTATGAATTCGTCCGATTCCTTTTCAGGAATAGCGCTAGAATGCTCGTCCCCCATAATGAGAGAGTCCTCGGAGTCCATAGACGGAAGGATGGATGTGATTGCAATAGACTGAGGGAGTTGAGAAATAATATCACTCAAAGGAATAGTACTCTCCTCGTCGTCGTCATCTTCGTCATCGAGCATGCAAGCCTTATTAAACAAGAAACGGTTATGTGCTGCACGTTCAATGGCGAGTAAATCTTCCATAGATTCACCATGACGATCCTCTTGGGTCTGTTTAGCAGCCCAAGCATTAAATGCATTCCTCACATCATGAAATTTTTGGAATACATCTTCGAAAGCAGAATCCAGAAGATTATTCCTAATATTATGAATTTCTTGGAATGATTCATGAGGAAATGGCTGAGGCTGAGTTTGAATCGTTTCATACTGTGGAGGTTGGTCATGATAAGAATAGTCAAAATTGTTACAAGGACCGTGCTCATAGACAAGCGGGCTCCTCGTTTGACAATCAGAGCTATAGTGAGGACCTCCACAGTACTCACAACAATAATATTGTTGTGATTGATTCAGTGACGTATGTGGATATTGGTCATAACCAAAATTTTGATTGTTACACGCAACTTGCTCATAGACAAGCATGTTACTTGCTTGACAATCAAAACTTTGGTGAGGACCTCCACAATACTCACAAAGATCATTTGGCATATTTTGAAATGATGTATCATTGAAGTTTTGATAGCACGGATCTTGCCAAAATGAATCCTGATGAGGGTTGAAATCGTTTTGAAAATCTGGATCATTAAGTGTATTTTCGATTTCAGAAGTGCAACACACGCAAAGTCCATGGGTAAACCCACATCCTTTGCAGAAACATCGTTCACAAAGTGAATCATCCCCCAACGGATCTCCACATTTAAAGCAATTAGGTTGAGTGAGTGAAGATAGCTGGGGTTGTGGAGGGTGTTCGGAAAAACTTTGAGAATTATTGATGGAATTAAGCTCTCTTTTGAGGGCTACTTCACACCAATAACAAGATCCTCTTGGGTTGTGATTTCCACACCGCTCACACTTACACTTTGAACAACGAAGACTGTCAATCAACGGGCTTTTACAATCAAAACAAGTATAGCCCAGTGACGACATGAGAATTAAACATTAATGAGGGTTAAGAAGATAGAATTAAACTTTTAAGAGGAATGAGAGATAAAGAATTAAACGGATAAGAGGAATAAGAAGAATATTTTTGGGTTTTTAAAATTTTGAAACATTTAAAAGAAAAAGGAAAATAATTTTTGAAAAGAAAATCTTTTTGGGTTTTTCAAGGATTTTTAAATTTTTTTGGATTTTGGATAAAAAATATTCACAAGATTAAAAACGAAACTTCACGAGGAAGGATCTTCAAGTCACTAATCGTCAAACCGTGACGATATTGTTGCAACACACCTCCCCGGCAGCGGCGCCAAAATGATTATCGTTAAAATATTCACAAGTCAACCTCTCACGAAGAAAAGTCAACGTGCAACACTTAACGCAAAATCGATTTAATAACCGGATAAGTGAATACCCGGGTCGAGGTCCCAACGAGGCGTGAAATTGAGAATATCGTTTAAGGTTCGTAATTAAAATGCTTGAAAAGACGAGGGTTTCTTTTGTTTCTAAAATCTACTAAAAACGAAAATTAAATAACGTAAAACGGAAACTACGAACGAGTAAAAACGTAAAATCTTTGAAAAACTAATCCTACGGGAATCAAAATAATTTTCCTAAGTCCTAAATATAAAAAGAAAATTTTGGAAAAAAGAAAAATATTTTTTTGACTTTTTAATAATTTTTTATAAATTAAAAACTATTTAAAAGAAAATAATTGATTAAAAATACTAAATGGAAAAACAAAATTCTGAATTTTTTTTCTAAAATACTTTAAACTACCAGAATGCTAAGAAAAATAAAAAAGGTGAAAATGCCTTTTTTAAATAAGCCGAAAATAAGCAAACAGTTCACAATAAGCTAAAAAGGGAAAAGAAAAAAAACAAAAGGGTTTTAAATTAAATTTTGTAAGAATTAACTAAGAAAAG
This sequence comes from Artemisia tridentata subsp. tridentata, assembly GCA_021014915.2. Classification (NCBI taxonomy): domain Eukaryota; kingdom Viridiplantae; phylum Streptophyta; class Magnoliopsida; order Asterales; family Asteraceae; genus Artemisia; species Artemisia tridentata. The sequence continues at coordinate 62,544,683 of CP139505.1, read as the reverse complement.
GCTAAGAGTGCAGTGGTTAGGTTGCTTGCTTGTGTGTGCTAACTGTCCTGGGTTCGAACCCCAGGACTGTCAATTTTTTTCTATTTAATTTTTTTTCTTTGACTTTCTTTTTAAAAACTGAATAAACACCATTAAATAAGCTAGATTTCAACTAAAACTATTTTTAAAACCACAAAATGAGCTCAGAAATAAGCTCTAAATGGCTGATCAGTAGCTTATAATATGAAACAGGCAAACAAAAAAAAAAAATTTAATACTCAAGTAAAAAAAAAAAAATTTTTGATTGATTTGTTTGTTTTTTTTTTAACTAACCAACAAGTAAAAAAAACAAACTTTAAAACTACTACAAGCTTTTAATACTCAAAAAGAAGCTCAGCAGCTTATGTCAATTCAATCAATAGGCTAAAATGCTAAATAAGCTACTACAAGCTTTTAAACTTAGCAACTCATTCATTTAAACTAAGAACTCCAACAATCAACCTATATGAACTACATCTATAACTAACATCAATCATCATATAAGCAATAAAAGCAGAATAAAATAGCAGTGAATAAACTAAAAAAATAAACGAAACAAAAACTGGACTTAAATTAAAATAAGAGTAAACTACAACTGAAAATAAAATACATAGTACCTTCGAAAATAAAATGCTAAATTAAACCTAGCGAAACTACTACATCTACTCCTATATTTATACTAAAAAAAAATACAAGAACCCTAGGTTGAATGTGTTTTTTTCTCTGTGTGTGTTCCTCTCGTGCACTTTGTGCTTCTTTTCTAACCCTTGGATCATTTCTTGCTCCCCACAACTTTTATTCTTGATCGTTGGATGGTTTGGTTGTCTCGGATCGATGAGGTGGAGTAGGGGACCAAAGGCAAACCCATGTAGGTACCTTGGACTGTTGTGGTGAAGTGGAAAAGATGAAAGGGATGGGGAGGAGATTAGCGGCTAATGGTGGGAAAGAGGGGATTTGTAAAGAAGATAAATAGTGGTCGGATTAGGGATTTTGACTAATATGGAATTGGGGGTTTGACCGAGTGATATATTAGTATTAGGTGTGGGTCGGGTTTTAATGGTGAGTGGGCTTATGGGTTGGCTTGTTTAGGTAAATATGGGCCGGTGGGATAAATGGATGGGTTTGTTTATTTCTTTTGGATCCGGTTGGTTTGTAGTATAGGATAATTAGTATTTAGCTAAAGACCAAAGTTGTAAATCATGTAACTTCAAGGACCAAACATGCCAATTTCTCCAAAGTTAATCAAGGGACCATTTTTGCCAAATAAATATAATCCAAGGGTCATTTTGATATTTCTTGAGCTTGAATCAAATCCGCATGAAAAACGACTTTCCCGGCTTCGATTTTCGACTCTTTTCCATTCCAAGCTCGGTTTTGTCCGTGTTTGCCCCGTTTTCAATCCTTTTGTACCTGAAACACACAAAACACAATCCAAGGATATTTGTAACAATATATGGTCCATTTGGGTGTTTTTGGTCGTTTTTGTGGGGTTTTTCGGGTCTAAAATGATGAGTAAAAGGCCACTCATCAGTTGGCAAAAAGAAGAAAACCTTAAGCTAGATGAAAACTCTAAGGGTTGAAAAACTGATTCATAAGCTACTAGATTAACTCAGATAAGCTGAGGATACCTATGGAATCTGAATAAGCAATTTTAACCTAAATAAGCTAACCTAGATATCCTAATAAGCACAGAATTTAAACAAGCAAATAAGACTGAGAAACTGTTAAGCAGTATCAGTTGGGACAAAAATGGAAATAGGCAAAAAGCTATTGTGAACAATGGCTAAAGCTACAATAAGCTAAGGGACAAACTAAAATAAGCTAAGGCAATCTGAAACAACCTAAATAAGCTAAGTACTGAATAAGCCTCAAAAACCAAAAATAAATAAATAAGCAGCTAATCAATTCAAATCAGCAACTAGGGGGGGGGGCTGCTGAGATCAGTGAGCAGGGGAAAATGGGCTGTTTTAAAGCAATCATATAACCCACAAGCTCTAAACTAACTTTAAACTACCAAGAACTAAAAGAGAAGTAGTCAAAAGCAACTCAAGGACAGAAAATAAGCAAATAAGCAGTAACATAAGCAGCTGACCATGTTTGACCAAGAACAAAAAATTGAAATTTCATTAAATACCAAACTGAAATTACAACTAAAATTAAAACATTGCACTACGAAAACAGTAATTAAGACAATAAAATTGGTCTAAACTTTTCTAAATACATGAAAAGTGGGACAAAAAATTATTTTGAGAAGAATCTGCTATATATAGGCCCTCAACTAGGGTTTTCTTCTCTGCTTCTTGTTGTCTCCATGTTGAGCTTCAATAACAACCCTTGGATAGACTTGGTCTCCACTTCTTTCAACCTTGGCCGTAGATGGGAAGATGTGGTCCTAGGATAGATGAGGTGGAGGGGGTAGAGACACACCGATGTGAAACCTTTGGACTGGTGTGGAGGGTGAAAGGGACTGGAGAAGGTTATCAGAGGATTAGGCGGGAAAGGATAATTAGGGAAGACGATGAAATAGTGATTAGTTTTAGGGATTTTGACTTTTCTGATTTAGGGGTTTGACCCCGGTTGTATTATTAGTAAGAGTGGGTCGGGTTTTAGGATAAGTGGGCTGTGGGGTTTAGTTCTAAGTGGGCTGGTGGGATTGAAAAGGGTTGAATGGGTTAAGGTTTTGTAGGGGGTTGGGTTTTTTTAGTTTTTTAGATCCGGATGTGTAGTTGGGTTAGGATAAAATTGATATTTAAACACAAGGACCAAAGTTGTATATTTAGAAATTGTAGGGACTAATCTGCCATATCTTCAAAGTTAAACCAAGGGCCAATTTGAGATTTCTTGAGCTTGAATCAAATCCACATGAAAAACGTCTTTCCCGGCTTCGGATTTTATTCACTCTTCCAAATCCCGTGCTCGGTTTGTCTTTTTATCTCGATATTTGTCCAATTTTACAATATCCATCCCTGCACAATCATAAACACAAAAACACGAGATAGCATATGGTTAGTTTTTGGTCTATTTGGGTCCGGTCTTGGTAAATAAAAGGTATGTGTTTAAGCACATACCAAAATTCCCCCAACTAAGAGATTGCCTGTGTCCTCACGCAATTTAATAAAAACACGTTTTTAAAACCAAAAATTTCCAATCTCTTTTTACTAACTTTGAGAAGTAGCAAAATTTTCAAAAGAGATTAAGAAATCTTAAATTCTAAAAACTCCCCGATTTTCCTTTTATTCTATTTTTGTATTTTCTCATATCATGTGACGGCTTTGCTGACAATCATTATCTCACGATAACTTTTAGGATCAACGAGTAGGAAACACGACTCATAAAGAAGTGACCGTACGGATAAAATTCGTCGTTCCTGATTTTTCGCGAGTCCCCAAACTAAGCTTAAAAACGAAATCATTGTCTATTTACAAGTTAGATGCCAACACTACCCATGGAAGTTACTTGTGTAATTACCTCTTGCTCCCATTTTCCTATTTTGCCTCTATTTATTTTATTTTTGGTGAGAAATGAATTGCTTCATATTCTCGTTTCGATATGTTTATGCCGATAAAGATACTAAATTAAGACGCTAATTAGTTTTCAATCTTCTCTCGAGAACCGTTGCTTCGAAAATGAGGTCCACATCAAGGTTTTTATTTATATTTTTGATTTTTTCTATTTTTTTCCTTTTTATCACTTTTTTTTTTTTTTCATTCATCATTCACCATTTTTTTTTTAATTAAACTAACTTTTAACTTGCGTACCCTAAACGACGGAACTTCACGGTTTAATTCCAAGACCTTACACTTTCCGGCATAAAGGATCCAAGGGCCGTTACAACAGAGAGTTCCAAGACCTTAACGCCTTTCAGAATTAAGGGTCCAAGGGCCGGTGCAAGAGGGTAGCCAAGACCTAAACGCCTTCCGGAAATAAGGATCCAAGGCCCGATCTCGAATCCGTAGCTTAGAGCACTTAACTTATTATTATATTTAAACTTATTTATTAAGGAACCTTGATGTGTACCCAATTTTAAAAACAATGATTCTTTTAAGAAGACCAAGAACTAATTACCGGCAAAACCTAACATCTTTAATTATTCTTGCAGTTATATATAGTGAAACAATTTTGTGGGAGCAAAAGGCCACAAGTAACTTCGATGAGCTCTAAAGAGAACCAACTACTCCACGCTTAGCATCTAACTTCTAAATAAACTCTATCATTTCTCGTTCTTCGCAAATTTAAAATCTTAAATAATAAGATCCGCGAATGCTTAGCCTTATAATCAAGCCATGCATATATAAAGTCGATACGGGAACTTGCAAACTCTTAAAAAGAATTCGCATTTTATAGCTCCTTGTGTAAAAGACTAGCACAAGCTCATAGATTATAAACGGTTAAGGGAACTAGCTAGGGCTCAACACGCCCGATCAAGTCAGAATTTTATTCTTACTCTCACCAGCGGAAAGTCAACAAAAATGTCAAAATTTATTATATTTTTGCAATTTTTTTTTTAATTTTTCTCATTTTTTGGATTTTTTCAATTTTGGAGGAAAAACGGGGTTGCATGAGTAAACGGCAAAAAATGCAAGGCAAAAATCAAATCGAAGATTACCCCCCCCCCCCCCCAGACTAAAACGAGACATTGTCCTCAATGTCTTAAAGGTAAGGGTTCTCCTACATAAACCTAAGGCCGTTTATTAATTATGCCAAAGATAAACGTAAAACGATAAGATTAAGGATATCAGATGAGCAACGAATGATGAAACTCGAGTGGAGAGAAGGAACCACGAGCACGAGAGTCTTCATCAATCGGGCAAACCTGGACACAGCACAGAAAAACACGAAACACAAGAAATGGAGAAGGAAGCCCTCCTCACGTCACTTTATTAGAAAATAGATAAGAAGATAGATGGATAAGCATGGGGTGCCTCCCACGAAGCGCTTTGTTTTTTATAACCGAGTCACGTAGCTTGACTCGACCCCGAATTTAGTTGTCCTTGGGGGAGCAAGTGGAAGAGATAATCTCAATCGGACTTTCATTCAAGATGTTTGAATAAACATTGAAGCATATGAAAGTTCCACTCCGATGAGATACCCACGGCTAAAAAGAATGAGAGATGCCGGGGTCAAAGATGGTGTCTTCACTCCCGAAGGAGTGAAGGAGAAGAGAAGTCACTGGATAGGTGAAGAAAGGGAGAAGGATCTTAATCACAATGAAGATCCATTCTTCATCCTCAAGATTACCATTTTTCTGATCTTGAATATCAACATTGAAGCTCTTATGGTTACCATCAATAAAAACCACGGGCGGGAGGGTCGGGATGATAGCATCGACAAGCAAACTCTTAGGATAGAGTACATCTCCCCCCGGGTCAGGATCATCTTCAAAAGCAAAGTAATCATACTCTGGAGGAGATATGATAGGAGCGAGTTCATCGGAGAACTCTCATGAAGAAAATCAATCATATGATGAGAATCTGTGAGCTCAAGTTCCGTCACGGACTCTTCACTCTCCTCCACCTGATTATCAAAGAGTGGGTTATCAGAAATCAAAGTAAACTCCGATTCGAACTCAAACAGAGGATTGGTGAGAGTCATTTTGAAGGTTTCGGGAACAAGGTCATCAAATTTCTTTGGTGCATTGATTTCAACTTCCTTCGGAGGGAGAGAAAGTGGTGGATCATCGTCCAATAATTTCTCAAGATAAAGAATATCTCCCTCCGGATCAAGATAAGAATTATCAATTTTCGGCGAAATTGATTCATCCTTGAGACAAGCATCGATCTCTTCCAAGATAGGATCACTTCCCTCAGACGGAGTGAGGGAAGGGGAAGAGTCGGAAATGATAGGTGGAGTGGGATTGCCACTCGGAGGTTCATCTGATATTTGAATATCTGCATGGGCACACTCCTCGTCATAAACGTCGTTGGCCTTATGTCCGCCATATAAAGCTCTGATATATTGCATATGCTCCTCTGCTAGTAATTCACCCATAGTTCTTGTATCTTCCTGCTTTTCAACGGGTGTGACAGCAACTGGTGGACTACTGCAAAGCTTCGTCTGGACGGGAGTGGCTGCAACTGACGAACTCTCACAAACTCCCCATGTAGAATCCTCATCATCGTCGTCATCGTAAACAAAAGTTTGACGATATTGGGAGCTAACTCTAGCTGCTTGTTCTTCAGCTAGAAGTTCTCCATAAGTTTTCTGATGAGGTTCCTCTGGGGTACGTTCATTAAGATCATCTTTTATTGCATTAAGAACATCAAGAATACCAATGAGAATTTCTCGAGGAAGTTCTTGAGATGGTGTTTGAATCGTTTCATACTGTAGAGGTTGGTGATGATAAGAATAGTCATAATTGTTACAAGGATCACGCTCATAGACAAGCGGATTCCTCGTTTGACAATCAGAGTTAAAGTGAGGACCTCCACAGTATTCACAACAATATGATTGTTGTGACTGATTCGGTGAATTATGTGGATAATGGTCATACCCGAAGTTTTGATTACATGGAACTTGTTCATAGACAAACGTATTCCTTGCTTGACAATCAAAACTCGGGTGTGGACCTCCACAATATTCACAAGAATATGTTTCCATCTCATGGTGTGGTGGCTGGTTGAAAAAGTCGGGTGTTTCATGGTAAGAATAAGGATTTTGGTCATAGACAAACCCGTTTCCCGATTCCACCATGCTACAACCGGGACAATTCCTACCATTATGAGGACCGCCACACCATTGACAACCATAATGGTAAGATGAAGACATAGAGAAGAGGAATTAAACGGATAGAGGGATAGAGATAAAGAATCAAACGGATAAGAGGATTAAGAAGAATATTTTTGGATTTTTAAAATTTTGAAACATTTTAAAAGATAAAGGAAAATAATTTTTGAAAAGAAAATCTTTTTGGGTTTTCAAGGTTTTTCAATTATTTTTTTGGATTTTTGATAAAAACTATTACAAGAAAAATACGTAACTTCTCGGAAGAAGGATCTTCAAGACACTAATCGTCAAACCGTAACAATAACGTCGCAACACACCTCCCCGGCAACGGCGCCAAAAACTGATTGTTGGTCAAACGGTTCACAAGTCAAACCTCTCACGAAGAAAAGTCAACTCGCGACAATTTAACACAACAATCGATTATAATATACTGGATAAGCGTATACCCGGGTCGTAGTCCCAACGAGGTGTGAAATTGAGGATATCGTTTTCGGTTTGGTATTAAAATGCTTGAAATAACGAGGGTTGCTTGGTTACTAATATCTACTAAAAACGGAAATCAAATAACGTAAAACGGAAACTAATAACGAGCATAAACGTAACAATCTATGAAAATTAACCCTACGAGTACCAAAATAATTTTCCTACGTACTAAATGACAAAAGAAAATTTTGAAAAAAAGAATTATATTTTTTTGACTTTTAAATAATTAAATACGAATTAAAAACTAATTAAAAGTAATAAATAATTAAAAATACTAAACGTAAAGAGAAAATTCTGAAAATTTTTTGTAAAAATACTTTATATAAAACTGAAGCTATGAAAAATATAAAGGAAGTCCCAGCTTATTTCAATAAGCTGGGAAAAAGCAATAAAGTTCGGATAAGCTAAAAGGAACAATGGTGAAAAAGGGGTTTTAATTGCAAGGTTTTAATGAAGAAATCCCAAGGGTGCAGTGGTGAGGTTGCTGTGTTGTGAGTGTGGTGACCCAGGTTCGAATCCCTGGTTTTAAACTTTTAAAACTATTTATTTTTTTGATTTTTATTTAAAAAACTTGAAAAGCTAATAAAATTAAACAACTTTTGAAAAGGAATTATTTTTGGAAATCACAAATAAGCTAGGGAAAAAAAACTGAGGAAACAAACAGTGGACTTTAAAGAGAAAACAAGTAAAAGCTAGGGTAGAAAAAGGTTAACAAGCTAGGAATAAGCTAAAGTGGGAACTGAAAAAAGATTAAGTAAATGGAAATAAGCTACAAAAGTACTGAATAAGCTACAATTACCAACAGATAAGCACAGAACAAGGTTAAGTAAAATGAAGCAGTTGGAAAAAAGGAAGAAAACCTTAAGCTAGATGAAAACTCTAAGGGTTGAAAAACTGATTCATAAGCTACTAGATTAACTCAGATAAGCTGAGGATACCTATGGAATCTGAATAAGCAATTTTAACCTAAATAAGCTAACCTAGATATCCTAATAAGCACAGAATTTAAACAAGCAAATAAGACTGAGAAACTGTTAAGCAGTATCAGTTGGGACAAAAATGGAAATAGGCAAAAAGCTATTGTGAACAATGGCTAAAGCTACAATAAGCTAAGGGACAAACTAAAATAAGCCAAGGCAATCTGAAACAACCTAAATAAGCTAAGTACTGAATAAGCCTTAAAAACCAAAAATAAATAAATAAGCAGCTAATCAATTCAAATCAACAACTAAGGGGGGGGGCTGCTGAGATCAGTGAGCAGGGGAAAATAGGCTGTTTTAAAGCAATCATATAACCCACAATCTCTAAACTAACTTTAAACTACCAAGAACTAAAAGAGAAGCAGTCAAAAGCAACTCAAGGACAGAGAATAAACAAATAAGCTAACATAAGCACTGACCATGTTTGACCAAGAACAAAAAATTGAAATTTCATTAAATACCAAACTGAAATTACAACTAAAATTAAAACATTGCACTACGAAAACAGTAATTAAGACAATAAAATTGGTCTAAACTTTTCTAAATACATGAAAAGTGGGACAAAAAATTATTTTGAGAAGAATCTGCTATATATAGGCCCTCAACTAGGGTTTTCTTTCTCTGCTTCTTGTTGTCTCCATGTTGAGCTTCAATAACAACCCTTGGATAGACTTGGTCTCCACTTCTTTCAACCTTGGCCGTAGATGGGTAGATGTGGTCCTAGGATAGATGAGGTGGAGGGGGGTAGAGACACACCCATGTGAAACCTTTGGACTGGTGTGGAGGGTGAAAGGGACTGGAGAAGGTTATCAGAGGATTAGGCGGGAAAGGATAATTAGGGAAGACGATGAAATAGTGATTAGTTTTAGGGATTTTGACTTTTCTGATTTAGGGGTTTGACCCTCGGTTGTATTATTAGTAAGAGTGGGTCGGGTTTTAGGATAAGTGGGCTGTGGGGTTTAGTTCTAAGTGGGCTGGTGGGATTGAAAAGGGTTGAATGGGTTAAGGTTTTGTAGTGGGTTGGGTTTTTTAGTTTTTTAGATCCGGATGTGTAGTTGGGTTAGGATAAAATTGATATTTAAACACAAGGACCAAAGTTGTATATTTAGAAATTGTAGGGACTAATCTGCCATATTTTCAAAGTTAAACCAAGGGCCAATTTGAGATTTCTTGAACTTGAATCAAATCCACATGAAAAACGTCTTTCCCGGTTGGCTTTTATTCACTCTTCCAAATCCCGTGCTCGGTTTGTCTTTTTATCTCGATATTGGTCCAATTTTACAATATCCATCCCTGCACAATCATAAACACAAAAACACGAGATATTTGGCATAATTGGTTAGTTTTTGGTCTATTTGGGTCCGGTCTTGGTAAATAAAAAGGTATGTGTTTAAGCACATACCAATGGGACGTTTATATATGGAATCACAAGTGAGCTCTCATGTGATGGACCATTAAGGGAGCCGTTTTGTATCTTCTTCAGGTTTTCACTTCATTTATATCTAAGTTGTCTTCATTATTACTAAGTACAACTAGAATTTTATCGTAAAAGTTATTCATTTTTGTGGATCTTGACTCCAGGTTCAACCAATAGCGATTCTCTGATAAAGGTGTTACTCAACCGTTGCTCATAAGCTCATAGCCACACCAAGATCATGAAGACGACGACATTGAATGTGATGGTTGTTAGAGTTTTGGAAAAATATTAAATCGTGTATGACTAGAATCGAACACGGGACCGAGGGATTGCACACTTTACATATGAATGATCAAAGGAATAATTAATATATAATATATATATAATATATTATAATATATATATATATATATATATATATATATATATATATATATATATATAATATATATATATTTTAATTATTTGGACACGAAATATGGACTAACGGACGTTAAAGTAATTAACAGAATTGACTAATGACTGTTAGTAAATAAATGAGGGGGTTGAGTGTCAAGTTTCGGAACTTGAGGATGTATTAGACTCAAACTTGGAGAACAAGTTTGGAGGCTATATATACACCCTTATTTGCTCTACAAAAATCGACACTTTATAATAACTTAAAATGTCAGACGACATGATGATCATACCCTAAAGTCAAATCGACTTTATTATTCCATGCATGGCTCGTACAGTAGCTTTGCATATGCTTGATATGTAATGTTCTCTATGCATATTAATTACGGAGTAATATCATATTATCTTTGACATATGTATCGTGTACAGTATGTGCAAGATTGATATCATTGTTTACTTCCTTCTTGAATAATAGATTCAAGGTTTATTAAACAAAATAGTTTTGGTTTAATAATTGTGTTCATTCACTAGCATCAACCTTTGATCGGTTATAGTACGTGTGTCATGAACTTAGATATTACTTACTTTAGTAATTAATCTTGGTTGGTTAGTTCAAGAGAAGTGAAGAGAAGATTAGATCCATTGTTCTTGCTAGGATCTTAAAGGTACGTAACTATTTAATATTCGGTAATACTTTATACATGTTAAATATTCGATCCTGCTTCCGCTATTACGTGCTTTGATGTTTATTTATTTATTTGAATGTCAAGATATTTAAATCCAACAGTGGCATCACGAGCCAATTTAACATGTAATTGTTATTATCGAAACACATAATTAAAAATCAAATCTTGATTTGGATTTACATGTTTGTTAGTCGATTTTTTTTAGGGTTTTATTACTAGAACTAAAAAATAATTCGGACCATAATTTAGGGGGGGTTCGACCCTCTTTTATTAAAAAGTTAGTTTTGTAACCCTAAATTAGGACATGTTTATGTGTTTATTTGAATAAGGGTTACGTTCCTGGCTAATCCATAATTCTTCATGCAAGGAATTATGAATTAGGGTTTGTTTTATATGCTACATGTTTAGATAAATCTAAATTAGGGAAGACCTAATCTATTAAATTAATGAATCAGTTATGTGCAACGTGGTATATAATTATTAAAACTTACGCGGTCAATTGTTGGCGTCTGTGGTCCATTGGGTACAATGCGCTCGAAAACCAATGGGAGTTTTATTAATTATATACATAATAATTACACATATAGATTATTAATAGGATTTATCAAAAGGTTTGCATGTGGCTATATGATTTAATTGTTAAGATTATATACGTTATTTGTGTTTATTTAATTTTTGTTAAAATTACTTGTCTTATTTGTTTAAATTGTTCATGAATTGTAAGCAAACAAGTGGGTGATTTTTGGTATAAAAATTAAATGGACCTAATAACTATGAAACTTATGATGTGGTAAATTATTTATTGCCAAGTCTTATGTGCCGATAGTGGTTCGCTTCGCACGGTAATTTGCTCCCAGGCGAGACTAGCAATTTAATAATTTACTACATAATTTTATAAGACTTAGAATCATAAACTTTTAATTGATTGATGTAACTGTACAAATGGTCGAAGCGGCGGACCTAATTAGACAAACTATAGAGTGGGTATAAGGTTGGTACACATTAAATTGTGACCTTAAAAAGACTTCATTCTGTCTCTCCGCTCGCCTGTGCGTCTAATTAGACTTACCAAGTACACCATTATATGTACGAAGCATCTTAAGGCAAAGTTGTAAGTTACTCAACGCCTCAATTAAAACTTTGTTGATTTAACTCTTAGCTAATTGGTAATTAAAATTGTTTTGAAAACCTATGATACAAAGATGAGTGCATGCATCTTTGCACATATTTTGATCATAACATCAAAATAAATAACCTATAAAAATTTAAGTCCATGCTATCTAATTATAAGAGACACTTGAAGTTAATATCTGGCGTAAGTGAGACCTTGACACAGATATTAATGACAAGGTAAATTACATGTTTTTATTGCCAGCAGATCAACTGAGTGTAATAAAATTATGTGAATTTACATGTTTCTAAATTAGACGACTTAATTAAGTTATAAGTGAGACCTTGAGACTTAAAGCATGAGATGGGAAGAAACATGCTTACATTGCAAATTTTTTGGTAAATGTAATTCCCATAAATTTAGGAGTCGGAAATTGTTTCGCGATTATTGTTCGACAATTACCATCTTTTGTACTTCCACTGCTAGCAAATCAACTGATGTGGTGGAACTATGAAAAGTTGGATCCTAGTTTTCAAGAAAATTAAATGGTTATATTTATATTTCCTAGGTAATTTTCTTTTCTTGAAAAATTATTATCGAAAATACTAAAATTGAATTTTGTAAATTCTTTTAATGTATTAATGCAACGTTAAAAACCGTAAACGTGGGGCATTCTTTTAGTGGAAAATTGATCTACACCCGTAGGGGTTTAGGCTAGAGTCAACTTTACTAAAAGAATAAACCAAGTCTACTTTCTTTGAGAAGAGTGAGACTTAAACCATATACCTTTTCATGAATGAGAAGGGTATAATGGAAAATTAGAATTGTCTAAATTCTAAGAAATAACTCATAGCAAAATTTTAATAGTTAAGAAAATTGCACATTTCATGAGTTATTAAATTAGAAGCTAGACTAGTTACCGCAAAATTGGTAAAAGGCAAACTAGCACACTTTGTCTAGTTGTTGTGCTTTGACCACTTAAAATTGCTACATACCACTGTGGGGATGGTAGTCAAATTAAGGAAGAAATTGCATGCCCAATTATTTCCAAGTTAATTGAATTGATGGATAGTCCATCATTTAAAAGTAGAATACATTCTTTAGTACCTAAGTAATTGTTACGTATGGAATTACTCAAAGGTGTAGGAAAGTAAAAAGCACACTATTTGCTTTTACTGGTTATGAAACACTTATAATGTTGTCAAATCCAGTGGGAGCATATTGGTGTAATTACTGAATAACATATATTAATGTAATGATCTGTAATTCAGTGGGAGCTACGAGCTTGTTATCTTGGTAGTAACCCAAATTATCTCTAGAATGTCTTGAGATAATTACTTTCCAATTATAGACACTTGTGGTTTAAGGATAGTCATGTGCGTTTCCTTACTAGACAAGGTGGTTCTATATCTACGAATATCTATGACACAATCATATTGATCACATAAACAAACATTGACGTGTTGTTTATCTGATACATGATGTTGTTCCATGCACAAGTGGGAGAAATCTTAATTGTGTGCAAGCAACAACACAAAGGAATATGATTTAAAGGATTCTCTTGACTGCAAGGTAAGAGAATTAATGTTCTAATGTGATTTATTCACATCTAATTAATAGAACACTTGGAATTAATATCTAGCGTAAGTGAGACCTTGACATAGATATTAATGACAAGGTAAATTACATACTTTCATTACTAGCAGATCAACTGATGTAATGAAACTATGTTAATTTGCAAGTTCTAAATTAGATTCTTATTAGAACAAGTGTCAATCTAATACTACTTCAAATTTGAATGTTTATGTATTCTTGGAATGTCATAAATATATGAAGTAAATAAATTAACTTGAAATACTATTGAAACCAAATTGTGGTGTTCATGATTACTTTAGTTATGCATATTTATATTTTATTGTAAAGATATAAATATGAAGTCTTTTAATTGTTACAAGACTTATAATAAAGTAAGACGTTAACTTGTTATGTTATTTAACATATACAAGAAGTCATTGAGTTGATCAATGATTTATAACGTTAATTGGGATTATAACAGTTTATGTCTTCTTGTTAAGACATGGACATGAAGTGACTTGGTTAAAAAAGTACTTATGTTATATAGCATGAAATTGGTTTGGAAAATCTATTTCACCATTAACTTGATTTAGTTGGTAAATAGATAAACCAAAACAAAATATATTTATCTTACATATTGTAAGATTGTCTTACAATATTAATCCTAAATGAAACACATAATGGTTATGGTACGTTCAGTTAGGAAAATCAAACTCTTGTTATATTGTTTGATTAAAGATAACTATATCTTCTTTTCTTCCAAATTGTTATCAAGGTTAGAAAATTGAGTATGCATAGTATATACTCAATTAGACTCCAACCTAGAAGATTAATAAGACACCATTTATTATGGAATGTGATGAATCACATTAAGTCTTAAAATTGAAGTTCTGAATTTGTTAAAACTATTTTGAGTAGGTTATTAACAAACTTCATGTAAGGAACTGTCAATGTGTATTTGTAATGTCCCAAAAGAGAACAATTTTGTGTTGCTCTACTTGCTAAGTATTTATGGATAGTCTATAAATTGCTAAAGGCAAGTGGGAGTTTTATCTTGAAAAGATAAAATTACAAGATACATGATCTTCTAAAATACACTAGAAAATGTCACGTGAAGATTAACATGTAAATGTTAAATATCAAGATGAAGGAATTCTCATTCATAGATCCGCAAGGATATCTCAAATATTTGGATAATATGTTGAGGATTATGAGTTACAGGATTATAGTAAACCTGTGATAAATTGAAAATATTGAATTTGGCAAGTTACTCATACTATGAATGATTAGATGCAGTCCATAAAGATAATTAGTTTTGGAAACTTAATTAATCTTGAACTCTATAGTTACACTGTAGAATGAAGACGAGGTTCTATAAAAGGAATAAAATTCTTAGAGATTTAAATTCCTGTGTAGAAATCATAATGGGCAATTCTGTATACATATTTAATATGTGAAAAGATTATCAAACACACTTAAGCAATTAACTGTGGTTGAAATTCTTTCTAGGCACATTAAATGTATAAAGATTATTATTGTCATTCTTACTTTCATTTATATGAAATTAACAATGGAATATCAAAACTCTTTTTTGAGTAATTACTTGTGCGAGGACGATAAGTAATTGAAAGGAGTATTTGAATTCAAATAATCTTTGAAAGTATACAAAGTGCAAATCATTTATGAATGGATTAGTGCATGCGTCTGGGATATACTTATGTTTAATTATTAAATCCTAGTTTTGATTTATAATTAAAATAAGATAATCTCTTAATATTCCTAAAAGCTAGTGGGAGTGTTAAAATATTTTCTTATTTCATGTATGTTGTATAACATATAGGAAGTAACGTTCCATTAACATTAAATGTTAAGTCTTAGTTTGGAATGAAACTTCATTATGGAAATTTAGAAAATAAACATACGACCTTGAAATATATGTTTATTGTGATAAACATAAGCGGTAAAATTATTGATTCTAATAGACATGATTATACTATTAGAAAGTCTAGATAGATACATATCTTTGAAAAGATATGGCATGAATAAATCTAAGTTTGACGCAAGGATTTTTTATGTACATCATGTTGTTTGTTGTATCATGCTTGATGAAAGATGATTTGACAACATTAATATCTAAGTGAAAGTTATTAGATAACTAAGTGTAATGGATATGGTTAGATTTAGAATTAACATCCTCATCCTGGAATAGCTCCTGAATTCTAAATATGAACCATATGGCAATTGTTGCGTAATTGATGTAGCCGACAAATCTTGAAAGATTTGAAGGTATCAAACATTACACAATGGATATTAAAAGTTTACGGGATTTTAAAAGGCATATTGTTGTTTGCATACAATGATGTTGATAAGATTGAGATGACACTCAATACTAGTCATGGTAGGATTTCATCTAGTTAATGGCCATGTGTACTAGTTATGCTTAACTGTAAGTATAGTTGCATTTTACATTAAAGAATTAGAATACTTTAAACTATAAAAGGTTTGATAATTTGCTTGTCATAAATTCGTGGTTGAGGATGTCACGTATTTTATGAAATATTATGTGGCATTATCAAGATAATTGAAAGCACACATACAAGAACTTCATTAATTGAATTCTTGAAATAAGTATTCTCAAAATTCCATAGATCAAAATTAGTTGATTTATGTCTTGTCAACAAGTATGTTTGACATGACTTGAGGCATAATTCATTAATAAGAATTATCATGCATTGATCTATTTTAGTGTTTGGATAATGGGATGTTTTGAATAGTTATTATTTTAATGAAATAAAGTAATGGTTATGTTTGTTTATCATTTTCTTAATAATATATCCTATATTTGCATGTTTATATCCTTGAATATATTTATATATTCTAAACTGTCCATTGCTAGTTAATGATATGGGAATATCATTAAATTAAGGAAAAATCTGAGTATTGGTAGAATATACTTGAAAGTATATTGATGCGTTGTCATACCAATTTCACATGATATTCAAATTGTTTGAATATAGGACTTAATCCCGCGACATGAGTTTACTTTATGGATCTTGTCATCAAGTAAATCATGAGTATATAGTTATCCTCAGACTTGAGATACCAGATAACTGTCATGCATGTAGTGCATTTCTTTGATTCAATTTAACGCTATACGTAACGGGTAGCTATACGGATTGTTTTGGGAAGCGTTGCAAAGTGCATGTGTTATGCTCGTAGTCAAGATAGAATTTGTTCCTTCAAATTGTTTGGAGTTTAATACTGTTGGGCCCCTCGTAGGGTTGACAAGATGTTTGTGCGGCCGCACCCAAGATCTCCCCTGAATAGCTCAGATGATTTGGTAATCTTGCTCAATCATAAACAACGAGAAACATAATTATTAATAAAGAATGACTTAGATCCATATCTTTATTAATGTAGTATTAGAACAAGGATAAGTATGATGATTAATCATCAAGTGGTTTTTCCAGGAGGCCACCACCCGAGTTGTACTAGGGGCATTGGCGTGTTGCTAGACGCTAACCAATGTCATTACCCTTTTAATAGATTTCCAAGTGGGAGCTGTTAGAGTTTTGGAAAAATATTAAATCGTGTATGACTAGAATCGAACACGGGACTGAGGGATTGCACACTTTACGTATGAATGATAAAAGGAATAATTAATATATATTATTATTATATATTTTAATTATTTGGACACGAAATATGGACTAACGGACGTTAAAGTAATTAACAGAATTGACTAATGACTGTTAGTAAATAAAGGAGGGGTTGAGTGTCAAGTTTCGGAACTTGAGGATGTATTAGACTCAAACTTGAAGAACAAGTTTGAAGGCTATATATACACCCTTATTTGCTCTACAAAATTCGACACTTTATAATAACTTAAAATGTCAGACGACATGATGATCATACCCTAAAGTCAAATCGACTTTATTATTCCATGCATGGCTCGTACAGTAGCTTTGCATATGCTTGATATGTAATGTACTCTATGCATATTAATTACGGAGTAATATCATATTATCTTTGACATATGTATCGTGTACAGTATGTGCAAGATTGATATCATTGTTTACCTCCTTCTTGAATAATGGATTCAAGGTTTATTAAACAAAATAGTTTTGGTTTAATAATCGTGTTCATTCACTAGCATCAACCTTTGATCGGTTATAGTACGTGTGTCATGAACTTAGATATTACTTACTTTAGTAATTAATCTTGGTTGGTTAGTTCAAGAGAAGTGAAGAGAAGATTAGATCCTTGTTCTTGCTAGGATCTTAAAGGTACGTAACTGTTTAATATTCGGTAATACTTTATACATGTTAAATATTCGATCCTGCTTCCGCTATTACGTGCTTTGATGTTTATTTATTTATTTGAATGTCAAGATATTTAAATCCAACAATGGTAGCGAAGAAACATCAGAAGACACACGTGCACTTGTAACATTACCTTTATTGCAGTTTTTGTTTTGTATTCGATTTAACATCACTATTGAATTGTCGTAATTTAATAATGTTGACAGGCGTTACCATAGTGTTAGGCAATGAACGTTCACAAAGGATATTCCTAGATTGATATATTGAATTTTTGTTATGTTATTTGTGATTTTAAAGTTTTAGCGAGTTAATTTGTGGTGTTGTAGAAAATTTGGCATGTTTGTGTTGGGTGAGAACAGATAGATTTTTTTGAGAAAAAATCTGGAAATTACCCATTTTGCAGCAATATGCTGCAAAATGGGTCAGACACTTTTGGCGAGGACATGTCCCCGCCAAAAGACTGATGCTATAAGTTATTGGTTAGCTTTTGGCGGGAACATGTCCCCGCCAAAAGAGGTAACCTTAACAGTATATAGGTCTTTTGGCTGGGACATGTCCCAGCCAAAAGAGCTGATTAATTAAGATAATCACTTAATTAAGTGATTTTCTGCTTAATTAAGTTACTTTTTGGCGAGGACATGTCCCCGCCAAAAGTTGTGCCACGCTGGACCAAGTTTGACCAGCTCAAAGGCTGTGTGTCCCACGTGTCCCCGCCAAATGGTGACATCTGTCCCCGCTGAAAGCTTCAGCGAGGCAGATTTAGCCGGGACGTTTCGGCGGGGACTTCTGTCCCCGCTGAAAGTTATTGGCGGGGACATGTCCCCTCCGAAAGCCTCATAAAGTGTGTTTATGTTCAAATAGTGCGCTGATTGATGGTAAGGTCATGCAATTTGTTCGAGGTCTTGACTTCATTCTAGGTGTTTCGGGTTGAGGTGGCCCAGCTCCTGTTTCTTCCTGCATTATAGACATGTCTGCCCTCCTGAAGACTGTAGATAGACTGTCTTTCCATATTCTTCCATCCTTTTAATGTAACAAAAAGAATAAATTAACACAACCAGAAACCAGAAATATGATGAACTTTGAAACACTCATAAATGTTGACTTTTGCCTGCATAAATGATCTCAGATGACTTTTAAACTCAACGTATTGTCATAAATAGATGTTCATTGTGTAGAGAAATCCTTAATATATGAATATACTCAAACTTTAGGCTTATATGACTTTCAAAAGTCAAAGACGGTAAATTCATATCTAGAAACCAAAAGGTTACTTATTATATGGTGCATTTGAACATTTGCTTAAAAGTGTTTATCACATTTTCTTATACACAAATAAGCATTTTTGAAACATAATAGACCATTAAAAAAAAAGAAGGCAAAACCATATAATGGGCCGGGCTGCAAAAGCAAACCTATATATATACCATCAAAAGTAAAACCTAAAAATCCATTCATTCACAGGATCTTTGGCCACAAGTTTTTAATCATCGTAAGTAATTTTATTTTTTTTTATTTTTTTTTTTTTTTTTTTTTTTTACTTTTAATCTTGTTTAGTTCAATTATCTTTTGCTGTCTGCTATACCTGATACCATGATAACGTAGCTTTAGGTTTCTTTTTTTTTTTTTTTTTTAATAAATTTTAAACCTCAAAGAACTAATCATTCATAATATTGCAAGACTTGTGTTGAATTCACTAGATACCGCCAATCCTTCGATTAGATCGGTCTCAATCATATCTCGTATGTCCCAGATTAAAATATATGCGAAGACTTGGTCGTTGAAATTTTCACTAGATTATCGCCCAAATCCCTCATTCAATTAAGATCGGTCTCTAAATCATTATGTGCTCGTATTGCTACCCCAGATTCAGATAATATATGCGAAGACTTGGTCGTTGAAATTTTCACTAGATTACCGCCCAAATCCCTCATTCGATTTAGATCGGTCTCTAAATCATTATGTGCTCGTATTGCTACCCCAGATTTCATCCGCTTGAAACGTATTCGTTCCTGCAGGATCCCAAAAAAAGTTTTGCTAAGACATAAAATTCCTCACAAGGAGGACTTTTCTACTTTTTATGAAAATTTCTATACATTACATTCAGAATACCAATTGCCATTGTCTCCTAATCATGGATATGATGGTATAACACCATTCAAGTTTCCTTTTCCTTTAAGAAGTAATGCTAGGGCTGTCGGTTCATGTAATGGAATTATGTTGGGTCTTGATAACAGAGATTTAATTTTCTGGCTTTGGAACCCCTCAATAAGGCGCAAACTAAAGTTACTGAGATATCCTTTAAATGAAGGTTACATCTTCCTCACTGGGTTTGCTTTTGACCGAGTCACCGAGGATTACAAGATTGTTACGCTTTCTTATCAAAATAATGGTATAGGATCATATGCATTCGTTTACAGCATGAAGACACGAACATGGTGTCAGATTTCTAACCCTGTTACTCCGTCTACTGATGAAACTAGAGAAGATTTAATCAACCTTTTTGAAACTAGAGAAGGACATTTAGTCAACGGAGTGTTACACTGGGTAGTAAGAATAACAGATGAGGATACTAGAAGTGCTAACATCCTTGTGTACATATTGACATTCGATGTGAGTACTCATGTTTTTGGCACGATTGAATTGCCAAGACACAAGTACTCTGTAAAACTTACAACTATAGACGGTTCTCTAGCTGTGATAACCTATAAAGGTGTAACCAATAAAGATGATTTCGCAAATGCAACATTTTGGGTTAGAAAAGAAAACAACACTACTCCTAATTGGGTTCCTTATCTTTCATTTAAGGTGAATTATTATGCATCAGTTATACCGCTTTCCAGGAATGGTTATTTCCTGTTGAAATATTTGCAGCCTGACGGCATTGAAGTTTATTGTAATTGGACAAAGGCGCGATCACGACTTGTGGAATTCAGTGACTCTTCTATCATTAACGATATGTCATGGTTTGTCGAAAGCCTTGAATTGTTAGACACAGGGTCTCCTTACGAGGAAAGCAAGCCATGATCTGTTCTTGAAAGAAAAATAAAAAGCACAGTAAGACAAAACTTATATCATGAACGGTGCAAGAGTTAGCAGATTTTTGGATGGAGAGTGGGATAAATGGGTTGGGACGAGCCCGTCATCATGACAAACAGTCTTAGACTGTTTGCCTTGACAGATTTCGCCAATTTCGACGTTTTGACCCTCAATTTCGAATTTCCCTTAATTTGAAGAACTTTTGTTTTTAGTTTGATTTCGTTATAAATGTAAATTGGGTGATTTAAGGGATTTGCCCTAATCACACAATGTCTTAGCTGGTGTCTCGTGATTTTATGCTGTCAATTTTAATTTTCCGGATAGAGTCGCCCTTTCTAATGGGCTATTGTGTATGGAGAAATTCATTCAGTAATATACGATTTCTCTCAATTCATCTTTATTTATCAGTTCTGCATCAAATCATTTGTGCACACTTTGTTGTTCAAAGCTTAGCAAGATGTGTGATTTTCCTTGCAGGTTGCTGAGAATTTTTTTCGAACTTGAATATATCAAACTCTTGTGCTTTGGTTGCTCGTAGCAACTTTTTTTCTATCGAAAAATTTCATTGCAAATTTGGAGTCGTCATTTATCTTCTTCCTGTGATAAGTATTAGTATGAGGTTCTGTGAACAACTGCATCGAAGTGCCACAATTCTGGATCAATGTTATTAGTCACATAAATGGTATACAATTATCATTTATTTTATTTTAAAATCAAACCATCAAACATAGACACTAATCAAACTATTGAGCTGTTAATAGCTTTATGGTCTGTACATACATTACCACGTGTTTGTGTTCATATTTGCAGATTGATTTATGTAAATATAACACTGAAAAAAAAATGTTTAAAAATGTAGGAAAAGGTTGGAAACCTTTATAGAGCAACGGGTTTACAAATTTGAAGAAATCTTGGCAATAACGTACTAACATCCCAGACTCTTCAAGGAGTTTAAGAATGTCATGCTCAGGTGCGCTTATTGATGGTAAGATCATGCAATTTGTTCGAGGTCTTGACTTCATTCTAGGTGTTTCAGGTTGTAGTGGGGCTCATGTTTCATCCTGCATTATTGACCCGTCTGCCATACACGCTCTTTCCATATTCTTCCTTCCTTTTAATGTAACAAAACATTTAAGATAATATGTGCATTCAGAACCACAAATGAACTTTAAACATACACAGGTTACCAAATAATATTGACTTTTGCATACAAAAATCTGTACTTAGTTGACTTTTTAAAGTCAAAGTATTGCTATTTATATGGATATTTATTGTGCTGTCATGAAGAGTCAACGTATTTATTTACAGCAAAGTCTGGAAATCTAGAAGGGGAGGGGGGTTTAATTTTTGATTCTACTGAAACTTTTAAGCTTCTTTGACTCTCAAATGTCATAGATGGTATTTACCGGGGGTAACCCTTTTACCCAAAAAATAAAAAATAAAAAAAATGTCATGGCTAATTCAGATAGTGAACTTTGGATCTTGCTTTTAACTAGTTAACACATTTTTTTTTTAAACAAATAGGTAGTAAGCTTTTTTCTGTAACCCAATAGTCCAAAAAAGGCAAAACAAATAGGTGCTAAGTTGAATTGGGATTCAATGATTCTTATATCATTTACGACATGGATTGGTATGTGGAACGTCTTGATCGAATTGTTATATACGGGGTCTCCTTGACGAAAACAAGTCATCTCTAATTAAAAGAATAAAGACGAGCACAATAATAAAAAAATGTGTAAATTTCTTTTCGGGTTGCTGATAAGCCTTTAACTTATGTTCACATCTTTTTTCAAGTTGAATAAAACTCATGTGTCTTATTGGTTGTTAGCCTTTTTTTTTGTTGTTAAAAAACTTTCATCTGAAAGTTGGAGTACATACTTAGTGAATTATTTAAGATATCATGTGGAACAACTACATTCAAGTGCCACAAATTTTTAGCAATGTGATTAGTCGCATTAATGGTATACAATTATCAGTTGATTTACATTTTATACTCAAATTAAGGATCAAACATATTATCCTAATGAGAAACTAATCAAATTAATTATTGAGCTATAAATGCCTTATAGTATGTACATACAATACCGTGTGTTTATGTTCAAATACATATAGAATGTCATTCTCAGGTGCGCTGATTGATGGTAAGGTCATGCAATTTGTTCGAGGTCTTGACTTCATTCTAGGTGTTTCGGGTTGAGGTGTCCCGGCTCCGGTTTCTTCCTGCATTATAGACATGTCTGCCCTCTTGAAGACTGTAGATAGACAGTCTTTCCATAGTCTTCCATCCTTTTAATGTAACAAAAAGAATAAATTAACACAACCAGAAACCAGAAATATGATAAACTTTGAAACACTCATAAATGTTGACTTTTGCCTGCATAAATTATCTAAGATGACTTTTAAACTCAACGTATTGTCATAAATAGATGTTCATTGTGTAGAGAAATCCTTAATATATGAATATACTCAAACTTTAGGCTTATATGACTTTCAAAAGTCAAAGACTGTAAATTCATATCTAGAAACCAAAAGGTTACTTATTATATGGTGCATTTGAACATTTGCTTAAAAGTGTTTATCACATTTTCTTATACACAAATAAGCATTTTTGAAACCTAATAGACCATTAAAAAAAAGGGGATATCATGCCTACATTCAAATGTAGGCAATTGCCTACATTCCCTTTGAAAAAAGGGTGGGGACAGGGGGAAAACGTGTAACAGAGACTTACTGGAGGGACTAAACTGTAATGGGCCGGGCTGCAAAAGCAAACCTATATATATACCATCAAAAGTAAAACCTAAAAATCCATTCATTCGCAGGATCTTTGGCCACCAGTTTTTAATCATCGTAAGTGTTTTCTTTTCTTTCTTTCTTTTTCTTTTTTTTTTTTTTTTTTTTTTTTTTTTTTTTTTTTTGGAACAGCCAGTTTTTAATCATCGTAAGTGATTTTAATACTTTTACTCTTGTTTTAGTTTAAGTATCTTTTGATGCCTGCTATACTTGATATCATGATAACGTAGCTTCTTAGGTTCATTTTTTTTTTTTTGTATGTATTTTTTTATTGTATATGTGCTATTACTAAATTTTAAACCCTTCAAATACAGAACTACATCATGTCAGATAATAATCGCGAAGACTTGGTCGTTGAAATTTTCACTAGATTACCGCCCAAATCCCTCATTCGATTTAGATCGGTCTCTAAATCATTATGTGCTCGTATTGCTACCCCAGAATTCATCCGCTTGCATACTATTTGTTGCAACAGGATCTCAAAAAAAGTTTTGCTAAGACATAAAATTCCTCACAAGGAGGACTTTTCTACTTTTTATGAAAATTTCTATACATTACATTCGGAAAACCAATTGCCATTGTCTCCTAATCACGGATATGATGGTATAACACCATTCAAGTTTCCTTTTCCTTTAAGAAGTAATGCTAGGGCTGTCGGTTCATGTAATGGAATTATGTTGGGTCTTGATAACAGAGATTTAATTTTCTGGCTTTGGAACCCCTCAATAAGGCGCAAACTAAAGTTACCGAGATATCCTTTAAATGAAGGTTACATCTTCCTCACTGGGTTTGCTTTTGACCGAGTCACCGAGGATTACAAGATTGTTACGCTTTCTCACCAAAAAAATGGTATAGGATCATATGCTTTCGTTTACAGCATGAAGACACGAACATGGTGTCAGATTTCTAACCCTGTTACTCCGTCTACTGATGAAACTAGAGAAGATTTAATCAACCTTTTTGAAACTAGAGAAGGACATTTAGTCAACGGAGTGTTACACTGGGTAGTAAGAATAACAGATGAGGATACTAGAAGTGCTAACATCCTTGTGTACATATTGACATTCGATGTGAGTACTCATGTTTTTGGCACGATTGAATTGCCAAGACACAAGTGCTCTGTAAAACTTACAACTATAGACGGTTCTCTAGCTGTGATAACCTATAAAGGTGTAACCAATAAAGATGATTTCGCAAATGCAACATTTTGGGTTAGAAAAGAAAACAACACTACTCCTAATTGGGTTCCTTATCCTACATTTAAGGTGAATTATTATGCATCAGTTATACCGCTTTCCAGGAATGGTTATTTCCTGTTGAAATATTTGGGTGACGACGGCATTGAAGTTTATTGTAATTGGACAAAGGAGCGATCACGACTTGTGGAATTCAGTGACTCTTCTATCATTAACGATATGTCATGGTTTGTCGAAAGCCTTGAATTGTTAGACACAGGGTCTCCTTACGAGGAAAGCAAGCCATGATCTGTTCTTGAAAGAAAAATAAAAAGCACAGTAAGACAAAACTTATATCATGAACGGTGCAAGAGTTAGCAGATTTTTGGATGGAGAGTGGGATAAATGGGTTGGGACGAGCCCGTCATCATGACAAACAGTCTTAGACTGTTTGCCTTGACAGATTTCACCAATTTCGATGTTTTGACCCTCAATTTCGAATTTCCCTTAATTTGAAGAACTTTTTGTTTTTAGTTTGATTTCGTTATAAATGTAAATTGCGTGATTTAAGGATTTGCCCTAATCACACAATGTCTTAGCTGGTGTCTCGTGATTTTATGCTGTCAATTTTAATTTTCCGGATAGAGTCGCCCTTTCTAATGGGCTATTGTGTATGGAGAAATTCATTCAGTAATATACGATTTCTCTCAATTCATCTTTATTTATCAGTTCTGCGTCAAATCATTTGTGCACACTTTGTTGTACAAAGCTTAGCAAGATGTGTGATTTTCCTTACAGGTTGCTGAGAATTTTTTTCGAACTTGAATATATCAAACTCTTGTGCTTTGGTTGCTCGTAGCAACTTTTTTTCTATCGAAAATTTTCATTGCAAATTTGGAGTCGTCATTTATCTTCTTCCTGTGATAAGTATTAGTATGAGGTTCTGTGAACAACTACATCGAAGTGCCACAATTCTGGATCATTGTTATTAGTCACATAAATGGTATACAATTATCATTTATTTTATTTTAAAATCAAACCATCAAACATAGACACTAATCAAACTATTGAGCTGTTAATAGCTTTATGGTCTGTACATACATTACCACGTGTTTGTGTTCATATTTGCAGATTGATTTATGTAAATATAACACTGAAAAAAAAATGTTTAAAAATGTAGGAAAACGTTGGAAATCTTTATAGAGCAACGGGTTTACAAATTTGAAGAAATCTTGGCAATAACGTACTAACATCCCAGACTCTTCAAGGAGTTTAAGAATGTCATGCTCAGGTGCGCTTATTGATGGTAAGATCATGCAATTTGTTCGAGGTCTTGACTTCATTCTAGGTGTTTCAGGTTGTAGTGGGGCTCATGTTTCATCCTGCATTATTGACCCGTCTGCCATACACGCTCTTTCCATATTCTTCCTTCCTTTTATTGTAACAAAACATTTTTAAGATATTATATGCATTCAGAACCACAAATGAACTTTAAACATACACAGGTTACGAAATAATATTGACTTTTGCATACAAAAATATGTACTTAGTTGACTTTTTAAAGTCAAAGTATTGCTATTTATATGGATATTTATTGTGCTGTCATGAAGAGTCAACATATTTATTTACAGCAAAGTCTGGAAATCTAGAATGGGAGGGGGGCTTAATTTATGATTCTACTGAAACTTTTAAGCTTCTTTGACTCTCATGGTATTTTACCGGGTGTAACCCTTTTACCAAAAAAAAAATAAAAAAATGTCATGGCTAATTCAGATAGTGAACTTTGGATCTTGCTTTTAACTAGTTAACACATTTTGTTATAAAACAAATAGGTAGTAAAGCTTTTTCTGTAACCCAATAGTCCAAAAAAGGCAAAACTACATAGTCCATCACATACTATGGGTTATTGGGTTTAAGTTTCAACTAAAAAAATGGGCTGGGTGTCTTTTTGGGTTAGTTATACTGGCATATACAAGTTAACTTAAAAGCCCAAGCCCATGTTAAAGAACGTACTCATGTTCTAGTCTCACGCTCTCGCGTACGTACTAATAGATCGACCAAAAACAAACCAGTTAGGGTTTCGCCATGGTTTCAACTAGGAGAAGCGTCCTCAATAATACATCATTATCATCATCTGTAAGAACATTAGTAGTAATTCTTTGTACTTATGGCTGTTTGGATTTGCTTATTTGTGCATGCATGTGTGTTTGGATTAAACATCATTACTCGTACTATTCAGTTTAGAAATATTCTAATGGTGCTCATTGCTTTAGGTCGAGGTTGCACCTCCTAAAAAGCTAAAAGTATCAACTAGGAGGAGAAGCAGGACGAAAAGTGTCACCAATACATCATCCCGACCAGTAATTCTTATTTTTTGATTTTGAGGAGGCCGGGGGGATATGAAATTGCCCCGTTGTTGTTGTTGATCATTATTGTTATTTTTTGATTTCCAGGTCAAGGTTGCACCTCCTCAAAAAGAACTAGAAGTATCAACAATAAGCACAAGTATGCATGAATTTCTTTTCTCTTAATTAGCCGCCATTGATCCTAACAACAACTTCATTAACTATTATTGCCGTCTTTCTTAATTATTGTTAACGTTATTGTTGTGCATGACAGCTCCATCTGAAATTCCAAAGGACCTGTATGATCTGATTCAGAATGCAGCTAAAGCTAGGAAGTTTCTAAAGCGGAACCCCGACAACAGGTCTACAAAAAAAGAATTGGAAGATTATGAGCTCAAGATTCACATTCATGGTGCGCTCTACAGTTGTGATACTCAGGGGCGGAACTAGACTTAAAGTTCAGGGGTAGCGGAAAAAAAAGTTAACCATAATTTTTTTTTAACCGTACATTTAAATAATTAAAAAAACACAATAATAAAAGAAGTTAAACAAATACCTAATAGATCTCAGAACTCTCCTTTTCGGTTTTTCATAGCTTGAAAACCAACCATTACATCCTCATTCGTTACTTCGTCAAATGTCTCTCCTTCAACAGCACATACCATAACATTGTTCAAATATTTGTCCCCCATTCGATTCCGCAAATCCGTTTTAATAATCTTCATTTTAGAAAAGCATCTTTCAACAGTTGCGGTTGAAACCGGTAAAACCAATGCAAGCTTCAAAATCCGATAAAATAAAGGAAATGAGAGATTTTTTCCGGTTTCCACCATTACCCGAGCTAGGTGACAAATCCCATCCAAATTCAAAAATCTATCATCTTCCTTTACCGAGTGATAAAAGACTTTAAGCTCACCTGGACATATTTTCTACCAATGGTTGAGATTTGAGATTGGCGAAGCAATGGTCAATTGTTTTTTTTTTTGAAAGAAACAAGCTGGGCAATTGGTCAGTCAATTGGTCATCAACATATGACTTTAAGACTTTTAATTTGGTAGGATTGAAAAGCAATGGACAGCCGGTCCTTGGAGTTTTATAATTTTATAATAATGCACTAAGCTTTTATTATAAGTTTGTCAGTTTGTGTTTGTTTTTTTTTTGTTTTTTTTTTAAATATTTAGTGGGCTTGGTCCTTGGAGTTTTTTTAAAGAATGATATAGGCTTTGGAAATTTTGTTTAGGGGTAGCGAAAATTTATTTCAGGGGTAGCGAAATACGAAACTTAGTACGAAAAACATAAAAAAATGGCCAAAAATTCCACTACCGAGTAAAAGTTCAGGGGTAGCGACCGCTACCCCTGACTTATACATACATCCGCCCCTGGTGATACTGATGAGTTGCCAGATGACTGGATATAGTATGCTCTCTAGCTACGGCCTTTATATTTTTGTTTAGCTTAATTGTAAACAGTTG
Source organism: Artemisia tridentata subsp. tridentata (assembly GCA_021014915.2). Lineage (NCBI taxonomy): Eukaryota > Viridiplantae > Streptophyta > Magnoliopsida > Asterales > Asteraceae > Artemisia > Artemisia tridentata. The sequence goes on along the minus strand of CP139505.1, from coordinate 62,516,151 downwards.
AAGATAATTAATAATATACTCTCTTAAGTTTCTTATTCAGGGAGCTCCCCTAATTACCACGGCAGTTATCCGTTGAACGACGATTATGCGAAGGACGTCTGGAATGAGTTTATAATGAAAGATACAGCTGTATGTATTAGTTATTCGTCCCTCTTTTTCTCTTCTCATCTATATAAACCTACATCCACGATTCTGGTGCATAAATATTTCATCACATATTTCATGCGTGTGACAGGAAGCAAGAGACCACTTGTCTTATCCAATTGACAAACTTTTAAATATGGTTGATAAGGATCATAAGGTTGTTGACTTACTTGGAAGATTTGCAGTTGACACCTTTAACAGATATTGTCAAATGGTATGGTTACATTCCTTCCACCTGCTTTCAAGTTTTGAGACTCTCCATTTCTAACTGTTTTTCTTACATAAATTAATTCTATGTTGTTAGTATGTTAACAAAGACGAAGCCAACCAGGTCAGCGGGGCTGAATTCATGGAGTGCAAATTCTATAAATTGACCAAGACGTATATCTTCTACATGACCATGGAGGCCATTGAACAAGGGATACCTGGAGTGTATGAGACCAAAGTCCGATGTGTTACTGAAAACGGTGCAATGACTCTGATGAATTTTAAACTGACGGATCGTGAACCAAAGTGTATGTGAATATATGGAGTATCACATGTCCTGATTTGGTTATCACTTTCATATTAGGACCCATTGACATACTCTCTATGAATTGTGCTTGTTACAAACTTGCAATTTACACTTTATAATTAACGAACTAGTTTTTCCTCTTATAATGTCGAAACAGTTAGAGGTGATAAATTTTGACCCATTTGTATGAAAACGGGTTGATTTGGGTTACATATCTCATCTCCAATGGGCCAAGGGGGTCATTTTTGCCAGATGCTTACAGCCATTTTAATTTTACTAATCAATAAAATAAGTCATATTTCTATTCTAATATAAAGTGCTTGTCACCTCTAGCTAGCCCAATAAACTAGATAGCACGTTATTAGATTAAGTAAGCTGCATAAATTGCAAATTTCCTTTGGAGTCCTGTTCCTTGATGCCTTATCTTTCATGCAGGGAACAGGCCATGGGTCAAACCCCGCGAACTCGAAGTCGAGTATGAAACTGTGCAAGGTTAGTCTTCCATTTATTTCTTGCTGTTTGAACGTTAGGATTTGGCTCTCTTTGTTTCCCCTTTGATGTAACTTGAAATTGAAATTCCACTTGCTAAACATGTAATAGATCTTGTTGTCATAATTGAACCCTTAAGGCGTCGTATGTCACACTAGGTGTCCATATCAAATGACTTATATAGTAAGGTTTTAATTATATATTGAGGTTTCAATTTTTGATTAATGATTTTAAATAACTCTGTAGATGGTTCCTCTCATCCTCAAGACTTTTATGAGCTTACTGGACTGGTACATATGGACAGGGACGAGACCAAGGGTGGTGGTTTTAACTATCATAACCCAATATGTTCTACTCACAGAATTATTTGCAATCTTAGTGAAGATAAAAAATCTATGGATTTTGTGCCTAATGTAAGCCAGCCTCTATGGACCGTTGATGCCTAAATGTGTCACAAAACTAGAAAGCTTCCGACTTCTTCAGACCATAGAGGAAACATCTCCTCTGCTTTTCTTTTTGATGTATTTACTTAATGATAATTATGTGTTGTGGTGTGATGCACTTTTTGTGTTGCACTATATTCCCATCTGGGGATTATTAGAATGATAATATCAAGTTCATGAGGCTGTTTAATCCGTGTGGACTTTTAGTTCAATTTTATATGTTCTTTTTTATGAAGTTGGTGTATGTTGAGCACACACATGACGATTTGCCACTACCGTTAAGTTGGTAACAAGGTGTGGACAGCCCATTGGGTTATACACTTTTTAGCTGGGCCTAGAAAAAGCAAACCTATATAAACAATCAAATAATCCCTATAATCTCTTCATCAACAGGATCTTTGGCCACCAGTTTTCAACTTTTGTGAGTGATTTTTTAATAATGTTTGATTCGTGTATTTTTAGAGTCTTATTACATTTTACATCACTTTATAAATGAAGAATTACACAATGTCAGATTATATATGCGAAGTGTTGCTTGTCGAAATTTTCACTAGATTACCACCCCATTTAGATCGGTTTCCAAATCTTTATGCTCTTGTATTTCTAGCCCAGAATTTATCCGCTTGTACACTATTAGATCACCAAAAAAAGTTTTGCTAAAACATGGAATTCCTCAAAAAATATCTTACTGCAGTTTCTATGAATACTTCTATACATTACATGTGGAAGACGAATTGCCATTGTTTCCTAAACACGGATATGATGGCATAACACCATTCAAGCTACCTTTAAAAGTGCTGTTTTTGTCGGTTCATGTAATGGAATTATGTGTCTGCTTTATCTGAATGATTTTATCTGATACCAAAAGTTTTGGCTATGGGTTTGCTTTTGACCACTCACCGAGGATTACAAGATTGTTACAATGGCTTACAAACAAGGACAAGGTAACAAAGGTCGTCTGTTTACACCATGAAGACGCGTACATGGTGTGGATTTCTTTCCCTACTAATCCGTTTTCTTATGAAACCAATGTAGGACATAGGGGCGGAGCCCAGAAATTTTTGGTCGAGGGGGCATACTTTGATAAATTTTAGAACTACACTATAAATTGGTACTTTTTTGGGGGGGGGGGGGGGGGGGGGGGGGGGGCAAATTATGAAAAAAGCCAAATATTTTCGAAAATTTACACTACAATTTTTTTCACTAGGGGGGCACCTGCCCCTTGTGCCCTCCCCTTTATCTAATCCGCCCATGGGTTCGTTTTTTTCCTTCTTTGGGCTCGGGTCGATAGTCGCCGTGGTAGTAATGTCCTGCACGGAACCAAACAAAAGAAGGAGATAGGATCCACCTGCACGCCCGAAAGGACTAGCACGGTTAGTCAATGGAGTGCTACACTGGGTAGTAAGAAATACTAATAGATATGCTAAACTCCATCGGTACATAATGACATTCGATGTGAGTACTTATGTTTTTGGGGCGACTGAAATGCCAAGGCATGAGAAATTTCGACAACTTACGATCATCAACGGTTCTCTAGCTGTGATAACCTATGAAGGCGATTATGCAAGGATTTGGGTTAGAGAAGAAAACAATGTTATACCTGATTGGGTTGCTCATCTTCGATTTAAGGTGGATAAATATCCCTAACGGCAACAAGGTTTATAATGATTGGACAAGGGTGCGATCACAACTTATTGAATACAATGACTCTCATGTCATTAACATGTCATGGTTTGTTGAAAGTCTTGAATTGTTAGACAGAGGGTCTCCTTGCGTGGAAAACAAACCATCTGTCCTTGAAAGAAAAAGAGAAGCACAATAACACATAAAAGAAGCTTTGTTGACAGCTCACCAAAATGTGTATGTTTCTTTACAGGTTGCTAATACTCTTGTGCTCGTAGCAACTTTTTTTCTTTCTCAAATAATTCATAGCAAATTAGGAGTAAATACTTACGAGTTTTATTACTTCCTCTGATAAATTTTGATATGAAATCACGTGGAATTTACATCGAAGTGCCACAGTTTTGTAGCAATGTAAATTAGTCACGTAGATGGTATACAATTATCAAGGCACAAACTCACATCCCAGACTCTTCAAGGAGTTTAAGAATGTTATGTTCAGGTGCACTGATTGATGGTAATATCATACGATTTGTCCGAGGTCTTGACTTAATTTTAGATGTTTCGGGTTGAGGTGGGGCTCCTGTTTCTTCCGGCATTATGTCTGCTCTCGTGTTCACGCCTGCAGATACACGCTCTTTCCATATTCTTCCATCCTTTTATTTAACAAAACATGTCAGCAAATAAAATCAGAACTAAACTACTGGAAAATGTATAGGTTGCCCAATAGTATTCCACGTATGTTAATCATGGATTCTTATAAATGACAAAACTACGAGAAAGTAAATGATGCTAAAGAATAACGAAATCTATCTCGATTGTCCCTGCGAAGTACTTGTTGACTTTTAAAGACAAGTAGCAGTTTAGAAGTTAAGGTCACAATCTGATTAAACTGGTCAAAATGTATACAATCTAGAAAAATAGGTGCAAACATTTTCTCAGACTTTTATATTGGAGAAACTTCAAAATGTCTGAGTAATACCCATCGCAGTTTCCACGAAATTGTTCAAATATGCCTACTTGGATTTGCTGCAATTGTGTCTTACCTCAACGCTGCGAAATACGATATCCTATCTCTTCCCCTTTAATTTTCGATTGAATTTGTATTTTTTAATCCAAATGAAGAACACCAAGACACAAACGAACTTTAAAAAAAATAAAAAAAATTGATTTCAAGAACAAAACACAAAACCAATAATCTACTCAAAACCGATCAACTCGTCAATCAAGACATGTCAATCCTCATCTAAACAACTAATTCTCTATCTCATACTAAATCTAGAAATATAAGCGATGCAAAATTTCTATAAATTATTATATTTGTAGTAAATAACTCTCTAACAATCCGTTTGTACTTATTCCTATTTGTACTTAAAGTTCATTCGGCTGTCATGAAAATGTCTCTCTAACAATCATGTTTTCACAACTTCTGTAAAAAACTGAAAGAAACTAGATTAGAAGGCACTTACATTAAGGATTGAAGGTTCAGGCAATGGGCATTGAATGGGTTGATCAATATCAAGAGGCTCAGTAGGATGCTCAACAAGTTTAAATTCAACTGCTACTTCAATTCCATGATGAGAAGTAGACATAACTCCTGCAACACTTGTTGTTTCTATAGCCAATGTATCTGGTACCGCATCTTCCTTTTGGTCCTTCAAGTAATTAAGCAACCAAAAGCACAATTAACTAATACGATTCAAAAAACACAAAGGACCCCCAAAATAAGTTATAATTGCAAAAATCTGCTAATCCGAAAGTGAAATGAAAGCGTATTTCCAACATTATAATTTCCAAAATCAAATTTGACACGCAACTTTTTGGTTTTTTTACATCCAACGTATTAGATTAACAAACAAGGTGATTATATGGAAACCAATAGTTGACTTGAAATTTTCTAATAGAACAAGAAATACCATCTGATATCAACAGATAGTGAATTTAGAGGAAAACTGTATCATATTTGCTTATTTTAAGATGAGATATGTTAAATTTGCATATATCAAACTGCTTATTCGAAAACAAGAGTGGTATCAGAATTTCCTTAACACTATTTATCTAAGTATTTACTCTTGTGTTAATATACAACAAACGCAAATGCCTGCTTTTTACAATTATAAGTAAATTCAAAAACTATTTCGTCAACTCAATGTACAACATAAACACCAAATTAAGAATAGTCTTCAACATATTGAGCTAAAAGTCAAACCCCAAAATTTTAAACTCTCAAAAGTCAACCCCAAATTTTACAAACAAACTAAAACAAACCACATTAAGAAATACTTAAAACAATTACTAAAATAACACACATCAATTATCAATGTAAACAAATACTTAAAACATACAAGTCTGCTTTGAACTAGCTTACTTTAGAGTGTTTTCATGAACAGCTTAAAATTGCTTCTTCGAACTGCTTATTTTATTAAAAAAAAAAAAAAAAAAAAAATTACTATAAATCTGTATCACCAAATTAAGAATGGGTAATCTCCAACATATTGAATCAAAAGTCAAATCACCCATAAAATTTTGAAACTCTAAAAAGTCAACCCCTTAAGTGCAAAACAAGGTTCATAACTAAACTTAACTGAAAAACAAAAAGATCTAACAAAATCCCAGTTGATAAATCACAACAATCAACCACTAACAAACTTAACACAGACACAAATACTATAGAACACACACACACACACACAAAAAGAATCCTAAGAAATACTTAAAAGGGTCTTGAAAAAAAAAACATAATCTAACAAAATCTAGTTCATATAGCACAACAAACCATCATTGACAAACTTAACACAAACATAAATACTAAAGAACAAAAAATTCTTAACAAGTACTTAAAAGGGTCTTACAAAAACATAATCTAACAAACATATGTCAACAGGCAGTAGTTTAGAAAGACTTACAAGTGCACTTTGTGATCTACGATAACCATTTCTACTAACAGAAAACCTTGAAAATAAACCAGCCATGTTTAGGTTAACAGAATCTTTGTTGGTTTATAAAAAGTGAAGTGAGCTATTGTCAGATACTCAGATATACTTTTATTTTTCTCTCTCTAGAAATCTGTACAAAGATCAGATCTAAAAACACTTTTGATATGAATACAATACAACCAACTTCCATCTTTCAAGCATTTGCATATTTGGTCCCTGCATATTTATAAAACACAAAAAAAGACACAATATATCCAAAATATGCAAAATGTAAACCTTACCTTTTTACCTTTTGTGTTAAAAAGATTTTTTTTTATCAAATGTAGCTTATCCTTTTAACATTCCCCCTTAAGCTAATTTTTGGTATAAATCTATTAAACCCAACAACCTACAAAACTTGGAATGATATGCAACACTTAAACCCTTGGTAAAAATGTCAGCCACATTGTCCTCAGATTTAACTTTAATAGTTTTGACACTACCAACTGAAACTTTTTATCTTAAGAAAAACAACTTTATTCAAAAATGCTTTGTTCTCTCATAGAACACAGGATTTGCTGCAATTTGTATTGCAGAGTTGTTATCATAATTAAGAGTGACATGAAGAGATATTTTCACATTCAGTTCAGCAAAAACTTTCATTATCCATATAACTTCACAAGTTACACTGTTCACAGCCCTATATTCTAGCAAACATCAATGTATTGCAGAGTTGCTGCAACTGTTTCTCCTGTCGCACAGAAATCGAGGTCTAGGCCTCGTTCTAGTGATGGTGAACCTTCACACAGGATTTGTTGCAATTTGTATTGCAGATTTGCTGCAACTGTTTCTCCTGTCGCACAGAAATCGAGGTCTAGGCCTCGTTCTAGTGATGGTGAACCTTCAACGAAGAAGTTTAAAGGGAAAGGGTCTGTTCCTGAAACTTCTAAGTCGTTTGTTCCGTCAAAGTTTTTTCTTGAGAAGGTGAGTTTGTCCTTTTTTTTTCTTGTCACCTGTTTCTTTTTTCTTATTTTTTATTGTTATTCCAGGTGGGGGCTCTATTGATGGAGAGGCTAGTTTTTTTGGGACTGAAATTATGAAGATGAGGTTTCTGACCTCATTTCTAGTTCGAGGTAAACCAACCTAATGTCGCTTACATTTTATCTGTTCAAAGCTAAATACCGAGTTCTTCTTCGGGTACAACCAAACAATTATGTTTTATAGCCCAACATAACAAACCTTGTGTTTTAAGGCCAGAACACATGAACCGCCTAATCTAGTTTGTGTTACAATATGTTGATGATACATAAGTGTGTACAAAGATGCTCCAAGACAAATATGTCTAATCGATATAAAAGCCTAACCGAAACATTAAGATCACTAAGCATGATGAGGTTAGTCTTTTGTAGATGAAGATGACAAGTTCACCAAGCTTGTTGTGGTAGATCTTCATGTGTTGGTGTGGTGGATGTGGATGGCAAAACTCTAGGCTTGCTTTGGTGGATCATCTTGGAAGTATGCTTGCAATAAATGAAAGTTAGAAGCATTATGATCATGGGTTAGTGAGACATGAGAATGTGTTAAAATGTTACTTTAACTACTGTAAATATAAGCTAAGAACAAATGAAAATCATATTGTTAAGTGTGTGTGAAGTGGTGTGCAAAGGGCTTATATTTGTATCCAAAAATTCTAGACAGTCCACCAGGCCCAAGGATCCCTTTGAAGGGATCCGTGGGGATTCGTGCTTCAATAGAAAGGGATCCGTGGGTTTTTCTGACAACTAGATATGGAAAGATTTTCACACAAGAAATCCAACACAATCTTTCTATATCTTTCCATATCTTCAAAAGTTAACTCTCTAGATTTGGAAAGATTTTGTGCGATGTCATGCATGACGTAATTATAAAATTATGTTTTCTTTTATGTGAAAATACATTTTATCATTTGTATATACTTACTTAAAAAGGTAAGTAACTTGTTAAAAACTGTGCAAAGTGCAAGTTCACTTGGTTAACTTGCAAAGATGATATGCGTAAGTAATCTTCAGTTGGTTACTTACTAAAATGTGTAAGTAACTTTTTTTAGATTACTTACAAAAATAAAACGTGCATGTTAACCTAGTTTACTTGCTAAAATAAAATGTACAAGTTACTTGTTTAAAACAAGATGTGTGGTCATTTGTAAAAATAAAATGTGTAGTTAGTCGTGTAAATAAGTTGCTAAAAATAATTAGACTCAAGTGTGTAAGTAAGCTTTAAAGCTAAAGTGTACTAGCTAGTTTACACAAACTAATGCAAGATGTACGACTTGACTGCAAAATTTATTTTAAACATTCCCAAGGGTTTACAAAATGGTTTGATCATAATGCAACATAACAAACATATTTGAACCTGTGTTGAAGCATACGAGGACTCGAGGCGTCGAGAGGTGTTGATGAATATGAGTTGAGACAAAGTATGATTATAAGTAACTTACACATTTTATGTTATGTATTGTGGAAAACTAGAAGGGGGGGGGTTGAATAGTTTTACGTCTTTTTAATTTATTATAAAAACTTTGTTTACTTTTAAAAACTTAGATTCGAATTTATGTGAACTCAACTCTTGAACAATATGAACAAATATAAGTAAATCTAAATTAACAATGCAAGTAAAGTAATGAAATGAAATGAAAGATAGAGATGGAAAGATCGAACCGCGAGACAAAGGATTTATAGTGGTTCGACTACAAGGACACCTTCCTTGCCCTACTCCACTCCTCGAGCACCTAACTCGAGAGTTTTCTTCACTATGTCAACAAGCTCCCTTATGGCGGAGAAAACCTTACACAACTTTCGCTTACACCAATTTTACGACACAAAGCTAAATGTCGAGTTCTAATCGTAGCTAGAACCAATCTCACAACTTCAATCACAACTTCTTCACGACTTCTTCACGACTTCTTCACAACTTCTTCACAACGGCTTCACAACTTTTTCACAACGGCTTCACAACTACTTCACGACCTAGCACTACTTATATACTCTTCTACTTCTTCACACCTTCACTACTTACACACTAATCTAGCCTAAACAATTATGCTCACACCTATCTAACAAATATACACAACTTATACAAATGAATGAATGATTTACAATTTTGATACACCAACAACTTGGATGGAAGAGATACACCAAGTTGTAATACTTCTTGTCTTGAAGGATAGAAGTATTCTTCTCTTGCACTTGAGAGGTTGAAGCTTTGGATCACTTGAAACAAAAGCTTATAATTATATGATCAAAGGGTTTTTGAAGATATGAAATGAGATCTAAATCAGAAAGTTTTTAGTGCAAAAGGTGAGGAAAAATGCCAGGAATGAACCAGTATTTATAGGCAAAATTTACAGCTGGAGGAGCGTGGGCGGTCCCCTTAATTAGTGGCCGGCCCCCTTAAATATTAAGGGGACCGCCCTTATAATTAAGGGGGCCGCCCCTCCCTGAACGACTATAAATTTTGTCTTTTACTGGGGAAGGTTTTTCTCGAACATTTTTGTCATTTTTGGTTAAAAATTTGAATTCATATATTTATAATGGATTTAATATATTTACTTAATACCAAAAATGATTTTCTAAAAGATATAAAATGTTTGTGACATTTTATAAAAAATCTAGTGATTAAGAAAATGTTCCTTTGATCATATAATGCATTAGGCATTTGTTTATTCATACCTTAAGTGATTAAGTTGTTAAAATAGATATTTACAACTAAATACTTGTTTACGTCATAATCTTTCGTTTAATGATTTTACATTTTGTGATTATCAAAACGTAGAGGTATCGAAAAATATTAATAACGTTTTTAGGCATTATTTATATCAACAATCTCCCCCTTTTTAATGATTACAAAATCTAAACTCATTAAATTAAAGAATTAATTTTTAGACAAGTATTTAATGAGTTTATCTCTACTTCTCCCCCTTTTTGTAGAATAAAAAAGGTTATGCCGACAAGTTTTAAGAATGAAGTTTGACGGGAATAGAGCTCCCCCTTGATGTGTGCTCCCCCTTGTTTGAGGGCACCAAGGAGTCGAGCTTTTAGTCTTCAGTAGATTTTCTTCAAATACTTCAAGGTGTTATATTGACTTATAGAAGCCAATCATAGATGAGTTTCCGAATTATTCAATGAGTGACGATTTAGCCACTTGGTCCCCATTGTCTCATTTGTCCAAAATTGTTTGAACCAAACATGGTTAACATTTGCATGTATGGTGGAAGTATTACCCAAGGATTAAAACTTGGTTGATGTGAATAATTCCACATTGGGTGACTATTATTAGGAAAGTTTTTTCTACCTTGATTTCTTCTAGGTTAAGGGGTTTTAAGCCGAGGATGAGGATTATTTGGTCTATTTGGAGGTGGAGTTTTGGATCTTAATTTTGGTTTAGAAAATCCGGTTTTGGTTTTTAACGATGGTTTATAAAAGATTTTTACTTCCTCATCACTAGCAATGGGTATTTTTCTATCTTTTATAAGTATATACTTAGGTTTTGACTCTAACAGTTTTTGTTTACTAGACTCACATTCAAACTTTACATTTTTATTTTCCCTATTTGAAATATCGATTGAATTGATTCCTAGACCGGTTTTATCTTCGGATGATCTTTGAACACTTATTATTTTCTTAAGTGAGTTACTACTATTTTTAAACTTGTCAAGTTTGAAAATTTCATCTTTAAGTTTTTCATTTTCATTTTTGACTTCTAAGCATGTTTTGCATTCTATAAAAACTTATTTTCCTTTTTCCAAATGTTTTAGTTTAATTTTTAATTCGAGTACTTCATTTTTTAATCGATTATTAATATGTTTTAGTGACATATTTTTAGCTATAACCTTTTGACCTAATATGCATAACCTATTATATTCATTATCTAGGTCTTTTTCATCTAATGATTGATTTTCATCACTAAAGTATTCGGTTTCGGAAAGTACCTCATTGGATGCCTTTGTTATAAGACATTTTTCGTCCTTTGTTATTTCTTTCTCATCTTCATCGCTATCATTCCATGCTCCTCCAACGAACGCCTTTTGATTTTGATCCCTTGACATCATTGGACATTTTCCGATGAGGTGATTTGGGTCGCCACATTTATAACACTTCCTTTCGCTTTTGTCCTCTTTGTATCTTTGGAATGCCTTTCTTTCATCATGTGGTTGTCTAACGAATCTTCCTCGTCTTTTAAAGAATTTCTTGAAGTCTCTTACGGCCATAGCATATTCTTCGTCATTGCTTTCGGAGGTTGAGCTATCCTCGTCACTAGATTCCTTCCTAGCTTTCAATGCAATTGACTTGCTTTGCTCTCTTTTACCTTTGACCATCTCGGAGTCTTTCTTTATTATTGCTTCGTAGACCTTCAAGTTGCCGATCAATTCGTCAAGTTGTAGAGTTGACAAATTCTTTGATTCTTCAATCGCCGTAACTTTAGCTCGCCATTTTGGATGAAGAGCCATAAGAAATTTCCTAACAAAATTCTTACTAGAAAAATTCTCATCAAGTGCTTTTAAACTTGTGATGATAATGTTAAACCTAGCAAAAGCATTATCTATTGATTCCTCTTCCGGAATCGTAAATTGTTCATATTGTTGAACAAGAAGATCTATTTTAATATCTTTGACTTGACTATTACCTTGGTGAGTGATTAACAAAGAGTTCCAAATTTCTTTTGCGGTTTTACACATAAAGATTCTTTCATATTCTTTGCGTGGTAACGCATTATAAATTACCATTTTAGCCTCATTATTTTTTGCTAGTTTCTTTTTCAAATTATCATTTTATTTTTCAAAAGGTACAATTTCATCTATTTTAGTTAAATGATTATTTTGAATAGGGGGAAAATCACCATAGGTAATAACATGCCAAAGATCAAGATCTTTTGATTTCACATAAGTTTCGAATCTATTTTTCCAATAAAGAAAACCATCACTTTCAAATAGTGGTGGTCTTTGCATAGATTGCCCTTCTAAATATTTTTCGGATTCCATATATCGTTTCAAGTTTTAAAATACAATTTATTTTAAAAATCTTGTTTGACCTGGCTCTTGATACCAATTGTGGAAAACTAGAAGGGGGGGGGTTGAATAGTTTTACGTCTTTTTAATTTATTATAAAAACTTTGTTTACTTTTAAAAACTTATATTCGAATTTATGTGAACTCAACTCTTGAACAATATGAACAAATATAAGTAAATCTAAATTAACAATGCAAGTAAAGTAATGAAATGAAATGAAAGATAGAGATGGAAAGATCGAACCGCGAGACAAAGGATTTATAGTGGTTCGGCTACAAGGACACCTTCCTTACCCTACTCTACTCCTCGAGCACCTAACTCGAGAGTTTTCTTCACTATGTCAACAAGCTCCCTTATGGCGGAGAAAACCTTACATAACTTTCGCTTACACCAATTTTACGACACAAAGCTAAATGTCGAGTTCTAATCGTAGCTAGAACCAATCTCACAACTTCAATCACAACTTCTTCACGACTTCTTCACAACTTCTTCACTACGGCTTCACAACTTTTTCACAACGGCTTCACAACTACTTCACAACGGCTTCACAACTACTTCACGACCTAGCACTACTTATATACTCTTCTACTTCTTCACACCTTCACTACTTACACACTAATCTAGCCTAAACAATTATGCTCACACCTATCTAACAAATATACACAACTTATACAAATGAATGAATGATTTACAATTTTGATACACCAACAACTTGGATGGAAGAGATACACCAAGTTGTAATACTTCTTGTCTTGAAGGATAGAAGTATTCTTCTCTTGCACTTGAGAGGTTGAAGCTTTGGATCACTTGAAACAAAAGCTTATAATTATATGATCAAAGGGTTTTTGAAGATATGAAATGAGATCTAAATCAGAAAGTTTTTAGTGCAAAAGGTGAGGAAAAATGCCAGGAATGAACCAGTATTTATAGGCAAAATTTACAGCTGGAGGAGCGTGGGCGGTCCCCTTAATTAGTGGCCGGCCCCCTTAAATATTAAGGGGACCGCCCTTATAATTAAGGGGGCCGCCCCTCCCTGAACGACTATAAATTTTGTCTTTTACTGGGGAAGGTTTTTCTGGAACATTTTTGTCATTTTTGGTTAAAAATTTGAATTCATATATTTATAATGGATTTAATATATTTACTTAATACCAAAAATGATTTTCTAAAAGATATAAAATGTTTGTGACATTTTATAAAAAATCTAGTGATTAAGAAAATGTTCCTTTGATCATATAATGCATTAGGCATTTGTTTATTCATACCTTAAGTGATTAAGTTGTTTAAATAGATATTTATAACTAAATACTTGTTCACGTCATAATCTTTCGTTTAATGATTTTACATTTTGTGATTATCAAAACGTAGAGGTATCAAAAAATATTAATAATGTTTTTAGGCATTATTTATATCAACATGTACTACAAGTTACATGTTTGTCATCAACAAAACATACAAGACTGTATAGATTAAATATCGTAATATTTGCACTAACAGACTGGGCTTACCTGTCTCTTCTTTCATAAAAAGTTGATCTTCCTTTGGAGGATTTCAAGATGAACGAGCCTGATGCTCCGTCATCATCAGCCCAACCTTAGTTTTACTTTGATCTTATTAAAGACTTTGTATTTCTATTTCATTACCCTTGATGTGTATCAGATCGTTTGGATGAATGTTTTATTGTCGTGACAGCTAGTGAATGTGATGTTTTTGGACTAGTTTGTCGAGATGATTATTTTGATCTGTCTTTCAAGGGTTTATGAACTTTTTTTTGCTTGAATACATCATTTATGTTTTTCCTTAGTAGTTCGTTTCTACCCTTCTGAGGTGATACAAGGATGTCGGTCCTTTAGTCTCATTTATTATTAGACTTTTGCTAAGTCTGTTGATTGATTTTTATTGCCCTGAGTAGATGTTTTACCTATGATGGGTGTGAATGAGTGTAATTAATTGGATTCCTTTTTGATGAAATAGTGTATTTCATGCTTGTTTGTTTGCTTTCCCCTTTTGGTGAGATTTGTGGCCCATAGAATCATATATCCAGGTAGAGCTCGTTAGTAAAATATTTGAGTCGGTATATCTATTGATCAGATAGGTATACCTGGCTTTCATTTGATGCAGCGAGTTGTTTTCTTTTAGGATAAGTGAAATTGCAGATGTTAATGAATATGATGGGGGTCTGATGTGCTTATGGAGGTTGTTGATGGTGTTAAATGAAGAGGTGTATGTTAAGTCAGCTACTCGACCTCAAGGTTATATTGGTTGAAGACTGTACAGGTACACTTAAAAGTGTTGTATCTTTTAGTTAGATGTTAATGAATATTTTGTGTTTCATCAAATACTTTTTAAGGCTGTACACTTAAAAGTGTTGTATCTTTTAGTTAGATGTTAATGAATATTTTGTGTTTCATCAAATACTTTTTAAGGCTACACTTTTATTTTTATTCTACTTTTTTTCCTCCTTTCTTGATCACTGATAAGGATTTATTTGGTACCTTTTTAAGGGATCATTTAAGCCTAAAATCGTATTAATATGATCAAATATTGCCTCAAATTGTTTCTTTTTGCATTTTAGGTACTTGGGACAAGAAATCTGGAAATCGGTACTTTTTGGACGCCTTTGGACAAAAAAGTGAAGAAAACAACGAAGTCGCGAAAAACCTGTCAGACCTGGAGCTTTGATGGCATCACAGGCTACAACGTGATGCCGTCACTTGTTGATTATGCTAGATTTTTGGTTCAAGTTTAACAAGAGACGCCTCAGTCAAATTCTGTTGATCCACAACCTGACGGCGTCAGGTGTTAATTGAAGATGAGAGTCACGTGTTAATTTAACAAGAGACATCCTAGACACTTTACAAGAGGACGACGTCAGACTGAAGGTGACGGCCTCAGGACTTACTAAGCGACGCCGTCATAACGGCGACTTGCACAAGGCGAAACCCTAATCACGGCGAGCTGATGGCGTCAGGACCCATAAGCTGACGCCGTCAGAGTTGTATTCCTATATATATTTTCCTTTGTTTTTCATTATTAGTGTGACATCTTTAGGTACATCTTGGACTAGGTTTAAGGGCGAATTTTAGCAGCTTTGTAAGGGTTTTTCAACCCTCAAAACCTATGTTTCAATCTTTCAATATGTCTATGTGTTGTTTGATTACTTGTTTATCTTTTCTTCTATCTAACATGCTAACTTAAGTTTATTTGTGTTTGCTTAGATCTAGTGAAACCTACTTGTTGGATATTGATTTGTCATCTATTGTTTAGTTGATTGCTTCGCGTTAGGCTAAGAAAAATGGCCGACCTCTTGCATGTAACTGGCTTGAACATCTTAGAAACGCAACCGTAGAGTGCACTATTGGTTTTTCTCATTGTATTTATTGCATGAATTGCGGCTTGTAGATCCTAGAAAACTTAATAGAGTTTAAGGTTTTTAGGGGAGACTAAGATTCATAGAGTTGGGGACTTCGGCATCTCTCCACGACCGATATTAAGGAATACAGTGCTTCAACTAAAACAAGGACGTGACAATTCGACAGATCAATAGGAGATAACTAGGGAGTAATTAAATCTAAGTAAACACGTTGTTCCCTATCATAAAAAGTCACCAATTGTAGTTTCTTTCTTTTTAATTAGTTTAATTCAGTTATTATTAGTTTTGGGTTAGTTGATTAGCAACTAATTCCGCCTACTCTTCTAAAACCTGAGATTTTTACTATTTTCATAAAAATATAAAAATAAAAAAATAATCATCCCTCACCTCTAAGCCTATCTCGTCATACATCTTGAACTACTATTCCCCTAGAGAACGATCAATCTTCCGGATTTACCTATACTACACTACAGCGATCAGGTACACTGCCCGGAGGATTATAAAACTTCGTTTCGAGGTCTTACAAATCTCGCATCAAGTTTTTGGCGCCGCTGCCGTGGAGTAGTTATTGTTTAGGTTCAATTTCTATCTCGTTTAGGTCTACTCACTGGATTCCTATCAAGTGAGATTTTATTTTCTTGTTGTTAGCTTTCTTTTAGTCTATCTTTTCTTCGTTCCCTTTATTCGTAATCCATATCATTTGCTATCATGGTGGATGATAATATCTTTGACCCTCTCAACCAACCACACCAACCACACCAACAACACCAAGAGCAACCTCACCAAGACCCACTAATTAACCAAGACCCACCTCGAGCCCGTATTGTTGGTGAGTACTCCAAACCAAGCCACCAAGGCTATCGAAACACCATTAAGCTCCCCAAAGAGCCAATGTGTCTCCCTTGCGATCCGACACCATCCGGTTGGTGCAAAGTGGATGTGCATTCCATGGACTTCGTTTCGAAGATCCAAATTAACATCTCAAGGATTTCCTTAAAATTGTAGATTCCATAGACCTTGATGTTGAAACTCAAGAGACAACGCGTTTGCTTCTCTTCCAATTCTCTCTACATGACCAAGCTAGTCATTGGCTTGAGCGTTTACCCGCGGGATCTATCACATCTTGGGATGATCTCACTTCTCGTTTCCTCACTCAATTTTTCCCACTGGGGAGAACTACCAAGCTAAGGAATGACATCTTGATGTTCCAACAACGTCAAGGTGAAACTCTTTTCGAAACGTGGACTCGTTTCAAGGACTTATTCCAAAAATTCCCTCATCATGGCATTGATCTTTGGCTTCAAATCCAAATTTTCTACGATCATGTCAATCAATCCACAAGGCAAACCATTGACCAAGCAGCCGGTGGTAAGCTATATGACAAGAATGCGGAAGAATCGTGGGGCATCATAGAAGATCTTGCTATCTATGAAAACGAATGTTGGAATGACCCCCGCGAGTTGAGCAAAACAGTCAAGGCTGATAGGGATTCGATACACTGGTAGGTGGTTAAACCTTTGTTGCTTTGTGTATGTGATAAGTTGAGTTAATATGATCAAGTACGCGGAATTTACTTAATCACACTTAGAAGGTTATTTGTGTTGTGGAAATGGAACAATTATGCTTGTGTATATAGAACAAAGAACATGCAATGTTATCACCAAACGATTCAATATTATTCAAGATAATACGAGTGATCTTCACTATCACTAGGGTTACAAAGACCTTGAATCTTATGCTTTCTATGACTTGTGATATTTGTTCTATGTTCTTGTGAGTTATTTTCTAAGCACTTAATAATTCACACACTCTTATGTCACTCTTATGCGTACACTATCACTTAGCCTAAGATCTTTCTTTTATAACACAAGAAAGATCTTTATAATATTGTCAAGTCTAATCGAACGCTTGCTTTGAGAGAGTCAGTCATTAAGATACAACATGTATCTATGTTTACAACTTGTTCTGTGAATATAACATAATGACTGATCACATGGGGTAAGATATTATCTACCGTGTATTGTTGACTTTAATATACATAATATCTTTTCATACTTATCCACTCAGCAGCAGAAAGTTCTTCACTAGCAGCAGAATCATAACACTAGCAGCAGAAACACTCAGCAGTAGAATGTTAACGCTAGCAGCAGAATCAAATGCTCTAGCAGCAGAATCATACTTAGAGTATTTCTTTGAGTAGAACCCGATATTAAACTTCTTGAATATTTAATTCCCAACAATCCTCCCCTAAACATGTGAATCCATTTCAACATGTTTCTGAATTAAATTATGGATTGTGAATGTTAGGAATATGAATATTCAGCTGAAGACTCGGTCACCCCGAGTACTTATTAGCACATCATAGCTCGTAGGATTATCAGTAATATTATTAGTAGCTTAGTTATTATTATTAGTATTGTGGAGTGGGTCGGGTCTTTACCCTCTGTCAGCTCACTCTACAGCCCGCTAGGGGCATAATATATTGTACTATAAATACTCCCTTCCCACCCATGGGAAGGGTTGGACCTTTCAAGCTAATAGATTACAAGTTACTTTCTCTCTCTAAAAGGCTCCCACTTTCTCACTCTAAGTTCTTGTCCAATCGATCCAAACAAGCCTCAAACTAGTGATTCTTGTATTGTGAATACCCTACAATTGGTATCAAGAGCCATGGTTAGGTCCATGAGAGTTGGTATTCACGGATTTGTGTAGTTTTTGAGGTTTTTCTTCTTGGTTCGATTTGTAGTTTTAAGTTTTTTTTGGTTAGGTTTGATTAGTAGCATAAATTTCATTTTGTACTTTGTTTAGTGATTAGAAGTTGTTTTACTTTGTACTTTCTAGCTTAAGAATAGTATTAGAGTGGTATTTGGTGTTTGGATTCACAGATCTAAGAACGGTGTGGTGATTTTGGAGCAATTCGTGGGTTTTTGTGGTAGTGTTCTTGGCAGCGGTTTGTGTCATTGGGACGTATTCGTGGACTCGGTTTGTGTCAATTCACTGATTCGGTTTGTCTTATTACTTGTTTAGGCAAAAAGACAAAAGGCAGTGAAAGCGACGTGCTTGGGAGTTTGTGTCTACTCGGTTTGTCCCTGCTGCGCGTACTTGGTTTGTCTCTGAAAAGTCTACTCGGTTTGTGTAGACTCGGTTTGTCTCTGAAAAGTCTACTCGGTTTGTGTAGACTCGGTTTGTCTCTGAGAAATTTACTCGGTTTGTGTAGACTCGGTTTGTCTCTGAGAAATTTACTCGGTTTGTGTAGACTCGGTTTGTCTCTGAGAATTTTACTCGGTTTGTGTAGACTCGGTTTGTCTCTGAAAAGTCTACTCGGTTTGTGTAGACTCGGTTTGTCTCTGAGAAGTTTACTCGGTTTGTGCATACTCGGTTTGTCCCTTCAGCGTGCACTCGGCTTGTGTAGACTCGGTTTGTCTCTGAGGAATTTACTCGGTTTGTGTCTACTCGGTTTGTCCTTGCAGTGTGTACTCGGTTTGTATCCTCAAGAGTGCTATTTGTCTAGGCGGTTTGTGTCTTGGTGATTTTAGAAATTCCCGCGAAAGATTCGACTTCTCGGTTAAATCACAAGATCAGTAAAATCCCGTAGTTACTATGGCTACCACATCTAACACATCATCAGAAGATATTCAAGCAGCAGGATCTGACACTCGTCCACCTATGTTAGATAGGACGGATTATGAGTCTTGGGCACAACGGATAAGACTTTACTGCTTGGGAAAAGATAATGGAGTTAACATTCTCAAGTCAATTGACGATGGACCATATCAGATGGGTACCACCAGGGATGTTGTTACAACTGGTGAAGATGGGACTGTGACTTGGGGCATAGACAGACCTAGAAACTACAATGATCTAAATGAAGAAGAAAAGAAGAGGTATGATGCCGATATTAGAGCCTCAAACATAGTTATTCAAGGTCTTCCAAAGGATGTATACAAGCTCATCAATTTTAACACTGAAGCCAAAGCTGTGTGGGACAACGTTAAAATGTTGTTGGCAGGGTCAGAACTCACAAAGGAAGATCGTGAGTCACAGCTGTATGATGAGTTCGAGCATTTCAAAATGAACCCAGGAGAGAATGTCACAGACTACTATGTGAGATTTCATAAGTTGGTGAATGATATGAGGATGATCAGAATGACTATGCCCAATATCCAACTTAACTCAAAGTTTGTGAACAATATGACTCCTGAATGGGACAGATTTGTGACTGCAGTCAAACTCAACAAAGGTTTAAGGGATACCTACTATGAACAGCTGTATGCATACCTGCAACAACATGAGAAGCATGCTGTTTATGATCGGGTGCTGAGAGAAAAGTTAAGTCCTTCAACTACAAATGATCCACTGGCGTTCATGACAAATATTCAACCGACAATCCAATCATCATCCAACCCAAGCTATCATCAACTTCACTCACAAGTACCTGCTATGAGCTCTCAACTTGACTCAGGGTACTCTCAGACCAACAAAATGATTGACAATCTCACCAATCAAGTTTCATTACTGGTTCAACAGTTTCAAGCATCACTCCCTCAGACCAACAATCAGTTAAGGAATTCATCTAACCCACGCAATCTAGCAATGGTGGAGGATGGGAAAATTGTGGTTCAGAATGTGCAAGGGAGAGCTGGTAGGAACATGGGTCGAGGTTATGTGCAGAATAGAGCAGGTAATGCCAATCAGGGGCAAGGGAAACAGATCAAGTGCTATAATTGTGGGGGGCTTGGACACATTGCTAGAAACTGCAATCAACCTAAACGTCCTCAGAATTCAGATTACTTCAAAGACAAGATGCTGTTAATGCAAGCTCAAGAGAATGGAGCACTATTGGATGAGGAAGAGTTATTGTTCTTGGCAGGAGATGGAGGAAATACTTTTGATGAAGATGTGGATGAGAAACCTGTTCAGGATCTAGCACTTAATGATCCTAACATCTTCAAGGCAGATGACTGTGATGCATATGACTCTGATGTAGATGATGAACCTACGGCTCAAACAATCTTCATGGCTAACTATCTTCCATGGTCTCATCTCCCCGTCAAGCTGGTCATTCTAATGCATCCGTTATATCTGAGGTACTAAAAATTTATGACACATATAATATTGTCGAGGGACAAAAGAATCCCGAAGAAGTACATCAGGCAAATGTTTCTGACTCAAGTAATGTTGACATGGAAAATAGCAATATTATTTCATATGAACAGTATTTGAATCACGACAACTCGCCTGATGTACCAAATGGTGAATCTTTTGTCAATAATGATGTCTGTGTTAGGAGGAATGTATGTGCCTTAGATAATGCGGATAATATAGATAATGCATACGAGTGCCATGAGAACATATTGCCTGTCCCTGATGATAACTTGATCACGAAACTAAACATCTATAAAGAACAAGTAGCTATGTATGAACAGCGTGCTAAGTTTGAGCTTAATGAACGAGAGCAGAAATTAGAAGGTCAAATGAGTACACTTATTAAAGAGTCTAGAGTAAGAGAAGAAACATTAAAATTAGAGTTGAGTTCTTTGAAAAGTCAGCTAGAACAGTCTGTCAAACAGAAACAGGAAGCACAAAAGTGTGTTGATACACTTAAGCAAGAATTCAAACAAAAAGAAACAACTCTTTTAAATGATTTCTCTAGACTCAAGACATTAAAAAATAAGCTTGAAGATAAGTTGTACACTCAAAATCAAACCATACAAACTGCTCAAATGATTCATAAGCACAGAAAGTTGAGTGATAAGCATAGTAAAATCATGATAGGTGAACCTAAGTCAACCATCCTTAGGGACATGAAAGTACTTCAACCAGCCCTATATGATGGTAATGTGATGCTTATGCCTATTCATGACCAACCTGAGCATATCTACACTGATGAAGAGGATGAGATAAGTGATAAAACGAGGGAAAAAATGATTGAGAAAATGAGGGATCCCGAGTGCATAGCCAGACGAATAATAATCAAACCCCATGATTATTATGAGGAAAATCGTTTGACTATGTTTGCTCCTCAAAAGAAGTTAACACCTGAACAGATATTTTGGAAACAAGATAATGAGAAACTTAAGGTAGATAAACTTAAGGCCAACACCCCCCTCATTAGAAAAGTTGCGTCCATAACGGTGTATCCTCCCAATACACCTAGGAATCTGGTGCCTTTGTCTCTTCCCACTGAAAGCAAAACCTCTATTAGCTTATATGTGCTTTGGCAATTATTTGCTGATTTTGATAAAACATGTAAGAAGAGAATCACACCAACCGGCATTACTGAGGGGGAAAGGTGTTTTGAACATGCAAAAAGGTGTTACTTAACTGAGGTCATGCCATTCTTTAAGCTACTTAAAGAACACTTTGAAGGGTTGCACACTGCCCTTAAAGCCGAAATAAAAGAAATGGAAGTAGTGTTTAAAGATATGGAAAATGAGGTGAATGAACATGCAATAGAACTTAAGAGTCGAGAGATTGAAAGAAAAAACATACTCATTACTAATGACAACTTGATTGCTAAATGTATTGCACAAGATGTATTTTACACTGTCACTAATTCTGCATTGTCTGCTTGTCAATTTAATGAGTATGCTATTGCGTTGAATGTCACCCAGAATCGTGTTGTTGAGCTTGAGGGGGAGAATTTAAAATTGCTTAAAAAAATTCAAAAAGATGACCATGATAATATGGTTAAACGTTTTTCAAAATTGGAAGTTGAACTTCTTAATTTGCAATTGAAATATCAACATTTAAATGAAAAACATAAAATATCAAATGACAAGACATCCTTGGATGCTCCTGAATTTGATACTTATTTTGAATTAAGCAAACGAGATGAGACAATTCAAGCTCACACGAACACGATTCGACTGCTGAGGGCCCAAATTGCCCAATTGAAATCCAACAAGTGTGAAGTGTATGGCACCAATAAACCTTCGTCTTCAGATTCTCAGAATTTTCAATATCAAAACACCATAAATAAGTTACATTATGAAAATGAGTGTTATCGAGAAGAAAATTCAAAGGTTAAACAACATTTCAAAGAGTTATATGATTCTATTAAAGTTACAAGAAGGAATCACCATGATCAAATAACCTCTTTGACAAATGAAATTGAGAATCTGAAGGTTCGGGTGAAAGGTAAAATGCCATGCACCACTTGTAATTGTGATGCACCAAAGGCTACTGATAGTAAAAAGTATGATGTTGATGTTGGGCATATTCCGTTTAAGATTAGAAATAACAGCCTTGCCCATCAAACATATCTCGATCATCTTAGAGAGGGCCTTGACACACTTCGTGAGGTAGTTGAAGAGGATAGGACTGATAAGCCACTTGATAAGGCAGTTGTCTATGCCTGCAAACTCACGAAAAGGATTCAGGAAAACTTAGAATATGCCATAGGCTCAACTCCTAAGTTTAGCAGACATAGAGAAAGATTTGTTGCATCATCATCTACTGTTGAGAACAAGCAAATAGCCTTTGATCTACCACCAAAAACATCAGAACCCAACACATCATTATCTGGAAGGCATGTGACAGAAAAACGAACTAATGTTTCATTCGATGCTTCTACAGGAGTAAAAAGTGACACCCAAGCTAGCGAGTCAAGGTCTAGAGAAAATGCAAGAAAAGATAGGACTGCGCCAGCTAATAATGATCACTTGAAGAATGTAGAAGCCCAACCTAGGAACAATAAGTTTGCAATAAGTAGGATGAATCGTGTTGATTCTAGTATCAAAAGTACTGTAATTAATTCGAATTCTAATGCTGTCTGTAAAACATGCGACAATTGTTTAATTTCTGCTAATCATGATGATTGTGTTGTGTCATTCTTGATGTCTTCTGCATCACTCCATGTTAAGAATGGTAGAATAACTGAAACATGCAAGAAAGCTTGGAAAGCTACAGGAAAAACATTTGCTAGCGTAGGCTATCAATGGAGGCCCACTGGAAGGAAATTCAATTTAGGAAGACAGAACACGTTACCTAAAATAAATAAGCATAAAATTGTGAAAGTTAAGGAATGAAGACCCACTGGAAGGAAATTCAATTTAGGGAAACAGAGACCATTACCTAAAATGAATATGCATAAAATTGTGAAGAATAAGGAATGGAGGCCAACTGGTAGAATCCTGCCTTTAGAATCACAATGCCTTCCATCTAGGTCTTGTCCTGTCTCAAGTTCTGTCTCCTCAGTAAAGATAGTAGCATCTGTGAAATCTGTGGTTCCTCAATATGTGTGTGCTGACCAAATGGACCCCAATTGCACTTGGGGATCCACATTTTTCAGTTATCCATTGTTGTCTGGTTTCAAATGCAGGTCGTACAAATCGTCCTGTGGTATTTGGACTCAGGCTGCTCAAAACATATGACTGGAGATCGCTCACGGCTCAAGAACTTCGTGAAAAAGTTTATCGGGACAGTTAGATTTGGGAACGACCACTTTGGTGCTATTATGGGTTATGGAGATTATGTGTTTGGGAATAGTGTAATCTCAAGGGTATATTATGTGGAAGGACTAGGACACAATCTGTTTTCTGTGGGTCAATTTTGTGATTCAGATCTGGAAGTGGCTTTCAGAAAGCATACATGTTTCGTCAGGGAATTGGACGGTTTAGATCTCCTCAAGGGCAGTCGGGGCACCAATCTATACACCATCTCGATTGAAGAAATGTTGAAGTCCTCTCCTATATGCTTGCTTTCTAAAGCCTCTAAAACAAAATCATGGCTGTGGCATCGTCGTTTGAACCACTTGAACTTTGGTACCATAAATAATCTTTCCCGTAAAGATCTTGTTAGAGGGATGCCCAGACTGAAATATGAGAAAGATCATCTCTGCTCTGCATGTCAACTGGGTAAAAGCAAGAAACAAACCCACAAGCCTAAAACCATCAACACCAACTTGGAAGTTCTTCACACCCTCCACATGGACTTGTGCGGTCCAATGAGAATACAAACCATAAATGGAAAGAAGTACGTTCTGGTGATAGTAGATGATTATTCTCGGTTCACATGGGTAAAGTTTTTGAGAACCAAGGACGAAACTCCAGAGGTTATCATTAAACTGATAAAACAGCTGCAAGTAAGGCTAGATAAAACTGTCAGAATCATCCGCACAGATAATGGTACTGAGTTTGTTAACCAACAACTCCGTAATTTCTATGAAAGTATTGGCATCACGCATCAGAAAAGTATCCCTCGCACGCCTCAACAGATCGGGGTGGTTGAACGAAGGAACCGTACTCTGGTGGAGGCTGCAAGAACTATGCTTATATTTTCAAAGACACCGATGTTTCTCTGGGCAGAAGCTATTGCAACAGCATGTTACACTCAAAACCGATCCCTAATTCATCCGGTTCATGAGAAGACTCCCTTCAAGCTAATTCACAACAAGAAACCAGATCTTTCCTTTCTGCGTGTGTTTGGTGCACTTTGCTATCCAACTAACGATAGTCAAGACTTGGGAAAGTTAAGAGCTAAAGCAGATATAGGTATTTTCGTTGGATACGCGCCAGACAGTAAAGGGTATCGAATCTACAATAAAAGGACCCATAAAATCATGGAAACCATTCATGTTACGTTCGATGAGCTGAGTGAGCTACCTGTTTCAGGACAAATCAGTTCTGGACCCAATCTTCACCTTTTGTCTCCTGGACCCATTAGTTCAGGACTTGTACAGAATTCCATGCCTGCAGATTCTTATGTGCCACCTACATGTGAGGAGTTGAAGAAATTATTCGATCCTATGTTTGATGAATACTTTGAGCCAACGAATGGAACCATCCCGAGTGAACCAGCTATAATTCCTATGGATGAGGTTCAAGCCCCACAAGGTTCAGAAGGCCCTGCAGCTTCAGTGTCAGTCAGTCACAATGCTCCTGCTGCCAGTCAATCGTCTACGTCATCAAACACTCAAACTTCTCCAGTAATGCAAGAATCTTCAGATAATAATTCTTTGGAAGTTAATCCTTTTGCTCCTGTTGAAGAGGTTCCTGTTGAAAACATATTTGCCCCTGAACATTCATCAGACACATCCTTACTTGAAGATCACAGCACTGCTACTTCTGTTCACAACCATCAACCTCATGACCATCTCAGGAAATGGACCAGTGATCATCCAATCGACAACATCATAGGCAATCCCTCACGTCCAGTATCCACACGTAATCAACTAGCCACTAATGCACTATGGTGCTTCTTCAATTCCGTACTGTCTAAAGTCGAACCAAAAGATGCCAAAGAAGCAATGACTAAAGATTGCTGGTTCCAGGCTATGCAGGATGAAATCCATGAATTTGATCGACTTGAAGTATGGGAACTAGTGCCTCCTCTGGAGCGTGCAATGATCATTGCTTTAAAGTGGATCTTCAAAGTGAAGCTTGATGAGCATGGTGATGTGTTAAAGAACAAGGCACGGCTAGTTGCTAAAGGGTTCAGACAAGAAGAGGGCATTGATTTTGAAGAATCGTTTGCTCCGGTTGCTAGAATTGAAGCTATAAGAATCTTCCTTGCAAATGCTGCTAGTCGAAATATGATAGTCTACCAGATGGATGTCAAAACGGCATTCTTGAATGGTGATTTAAAGGAAGAAGTCTATGTGAGTCAACCAGAAGGATTCGTGGATGCTGAACATCCTACTCATGTTTACCGCTTGAAGAAGGCTCTATATAGGTTAAAACAGGCGCCAAGGGCATGGTACGATACATTGTCCAAGTTCCTCCTAGTGAACAGATTCTCCAAGGGTGTTGTGGATCCCACACTCTTCACCAGGAAGTCAAGAAACCATCTACTGCTGGTTCAGATATATGTAGATGATATCATCTTTGCTTCAACAGATCCTAGTGAATGTGATAGTTTCTCAAAGGAGATGAATTCCAAGTTCCAAATGTCTATGATGGGACAAATGTCATTCTTCTTAGGATTACAAGTCTCTCAAAGTCCCGGAGGCATATTCATTAATCAATCCAAATACGCCAACGAGATCTTGAAAAAGTTTGGATTCTATTCAAGTGAACTTGTTGACACTCCCATGGTTGATAGAACAAAGCTGGATGAAGATCCTTCAGGGATTCCAGTAGATATCACAAAGTATCGAAGCATGATTGG
Organism: Artemisia tridentata subsp. tridentata; assembly: GCA_021014915.2. NCBI lineage: Eukaryota > Viridiplantae > Streptophyta > Magnoliopsida > Asterales > Asteraceae > Artemisia > Artemisia tridentata. Next base: position 62,489,501 of record CP139505.1, on the reverse strand, counting down.
ATCTTTGATGTACATCACGGCTAGCAGACCAGATCTTCTGTTTGCTGTGTGTATGTGTGCTCGGTATCAATCCAGACCAACCAAGAAGCATGTTGAAGCAGTGAAAAGGATCTTCCGATATCTTCAAGGCACGGTTCATATGGGTCTCTGGTATCCTAAGGACACGGCAATGGAGTTAACGGCTTACGCAGATGCTGATCATGCGGGATGTCAAGACACTCGTCGAAGTACTTCAGGAGGAGCTCAGTTTTTAGGGGAAAAGTTGGTTAGTTGGTCTTCTAAGAAGCAGATGAGTACTTCCATATCATCTACTGAAGCTGAGTACATTGCTATGTCTGCTTGCTGTGCACAAATCCTTTGGATGCGATCACAACTTTCGGACTATGGATTCTCATACAACAAAATTCCCCTATATTGTGACAACAAAAGCGCCATTGCTCTTTGTTGTAACAATGTTCAGCACTCCAGATCTAAACACATCGACATCAAGCATCACTTCATCAGGGAACAAGTGGAAAAAGGAATTGTGGAACTGTACTTCGTGAGGACAGAGTTTCAGTTAGCAGACATCTTCACCAAGGCCCTCCCAAGAGAAAGGTTTCAGTTTATTCTCCCACGCCTCGGCATGAAAAGCATGACTCCTGAAACCCTCAAGTGTCTTCAGGAAGAAAAGGAGGAGTAAAGGATTGTCTTCTTATATCCTTGTACATAGTTGTATATATCTTAAATCAAAAAGAAAAATACAAAAATATAAAACCTATAAAAACCATAAAAAATCGAAAAATCAGAAAATACCAAAAATAGTTCTACCTAGGCATGTCTTCTGTTTATCGATAACATTTACGTATCTAGAAATGTCATTCAACAATGGCACGGATTCTTAAATGAAGCTCGAGCAGAAGTTATACTAATCAGTTAAAACATGTCTTAATGGCTTGCAGTTACTTCATACTGCAACCCGCACTATACAATGGGGAAAGCATGTCGCCAAAAAGATAGCTGTTCCTCCAACCGGGTGATGTTCACATGGGCATGGATTACTTTATATCCATGTTCTCCCGTCTTGATGTACGTTTCAGTGCGTCATTTCGTGTATAAGAAGAGAAGTCTTCTTTACATCAGACTCTTTATCTTGTTTGATTCTTCAAGAGAGTCTTGATGTTACACAAGGTGGTTAATTGATTTAAATCTTTCAAATTTCCGACACCTTGCCAAATTTGTGCAACATCAGCAGTGACACTCTCTTGGTGTTTCAAGGGAAGCATAGTATGCTTCAAAATCAGAATACATTTTAACCTGACCACAATTTTTCTCCCAAATTTTTCTAAATGTATTTAAATCAATTGGGATCACAAATCTCAAATGGTTTGAAATTTTTGATCGGGGGAGAGAATGTGATTTAAATAGGAAATTCTGATAAAATGTGATGATTTGGAAGTTAATGTAGGCTCTCCCGTATGTGCTAAACCATTTTGCATATCAAGGCACATATTGAGGGGGAGCAAAATGTTTTGGTCATTAACGCAAGCTCTTCCATATGTGCGAAAATCTTTCGTACATCGATGCACATATTGAGGGGGAGCAAATGTTTTTAACAAAACAAAGGATTTGGCATCTCACGTGAGCAAGACTCAGTCTTCACCAATGAATTGACGAAACTTGAATTGCCATCAATCGAAAGGATACGTCTTGGCCGGGTAATAATTTCAAGCTGGTATAACCAGTGATGTAAGCGTGTCTCGAAAAGGATGTATCTGAGTAGAGTGTACCGTTTCGAGAAACTTTCTATGGACTTGACCAAGACGGGTAATAATTTCAAGCTGGTCTAACCAGTGATGTAAGCGTGTCTCGAATCGATCATGTTCACTGAAAGTGGATCAATTCAAAAAGTGCAAGCTCTACCTAACATGTGCAAATTTATAAAACTATCACTCGAGCACATGTTGAGGGGGAGCATTTGAAAAATATAAAACTCTCAAGTGTTTGCAAAAATGTGTTTCATAATCATGAACACTTTGAGAGATTTTTCAAGGATTTGGTTTGGCAATCATGGATGAATATCAAAGACCGACCATTTTTTAATTAACGCATGGAGTTATAAGGATGGTTAGGTTAGGTTCAAGTTCCCATGATCCCGCCAGAGCCGGAGGGATCTACCCAGGGATAATCCACTAGTTAGTGTAGAAGTCCTTAGGTATGATTAAAAAGGAGAAAAGTGGATAAGGGAAAAGTGCCGACTGAGATGGAGCTAGTACTGGAACAAACCCAACAAGGTGCTAGTTATGAAGTCTCGGTAAGCACTGAAGGGGTTGAAGAATGAAAAAGAATTGTAAAGATAAAGGGTGAAAAGAAATAGCCCTCCTTACAACTTAGGCAGAAAACCGGGTCAATACATATGCTTTCAGAATCACTTAGTTGATTGCTGGCATTGAAGACAAAGTATCATGGACCCAGTGATACGCTGCACAACCCTCCCTAGCCACTCAAGGTCCCTCAAAGGATTCTTGTTTCAATTGTCACGGAGTTCAATACATTCCTATCGTCTCTCTCACTCCGAGTTAGATGATATTGAAAAGGTGGCAGTCCTCTCCAGCCTCCGCTCACTAAATCAAAACGCACTATAGAGTCTAGAGCCACGAGATGCATAATAAGATCTCATAGGGACACGAACTATTTCTACACTGGTTGTTCATCTTTAAGGACACCAGTTGTAAACTCATGAGTCCTACGCAGATCTTAGCAATCTGCCGGAACATTTATGAGAGAATTTACTTATGTAATTCTCAATGATTGAATGGAAATTCCTGCCAGGGTCAACATCAAACAGCCCTGAAAGCAGGTCACTTCGGTAATTCCTCGTGGATTACGCTTAGTGGTCGCGGCGGTTTCAACTGGTCTACAGTCGTGGAGTGATCTCCAGCGACTCACCTAATCGTTGATTTACTACGGTAAAATCTTAAAAAGCCCTCTGTGGGTTTTCGATTAGGAACGGTCTTGGTAAGGATTAGAGAGAGTCTTCACACTATGCTGTTGACTATCTCAAAGTCCAAACTTGTTAGTACCGGTCGAATTATTGCTAACTGTCGTATGCAGGAATATCTGGCGGTTGTTGCTGTGGAACGCTGTAGCTGGTTGCTGTTGTAGCTGGTTGCAGAAAAGATGCCAATCCATCACCATATGTTCACATCACATCATCATCAAAGAAGTCATGATCACCCTAAAAGACCTTCAACACAGCTTCTGCTAACTCTGATGCTGAAGATCATGACTCCATATCGTGTGAGCATGTCGACTCTAAGCATATCTCATCACATGGAGATTTACTACTGAAAGATGACTTGGAGACTCAAGTGGGATGATAACTCCAAAGAATCAACAAAGATCATCCAAGACAAAAGAAAAAGTCATCTTAAGATTTGCTGCTGCACAATGATCAAGGATAATGAAGAATCAATGAGTACGAGCTATGAAATCAAGATCCAAGGATGAAGTGCCAGAATTCAGAACATGACTTCCGGGGTGACCTCCCTTAGGGGGAGATTGTTAGGAATATGAATATTCAGCTGAAGACTCGGTCACCCCGAGTACTTATTAGCACATCATAGCTCATAGGATTATCAGTAATATTATTAGTAGCTTAGTTATTATTATTAGTATTGTGGAGTGGGTCGGGTCTTTACCCTCTGTCAGCTCACTCTACAGCCCGCTAGGGGCATAATATATTGTACTATAAATACTCCCTTCCCACCCATGGGAAGGGTTGGACCTTTCAAGCTAATAGATTACAAGTTACTTTCTCTCTCTAAAAGGCTCCCACTTTCTCACTCTAAGTTCTTGTCCAATCGATCCAAACAAGCCTCAAACTAGTGATTCTTGTATTGTGAATACCCTACAGTGAAGATCTTTCAAACACTTCTGTTCTTCAAGATTAAATATCTTTCTCAGTAACACATCTGCTTTCTGTTCTTTGACTTTAACAATATCAATACACATCTTCAGGCTCCAAACATTGACCTAAAAGATGGTGCAATTTCCTTGGATGGAGGAATTATAAGAGGCAATGATGTTGTGTATCTTGAATGCTTGTTTCAACAAGTGAAATCATCTATCAGCATGCCTTTGCAAGTGATGAACAAACGTGGTGAACTGAAATTGAAACTTTTCTTCGTTTGACCTAGATAGAACTTTCTCCTTTGGAATGCTTCATCCCTTCTGAATATATATAATAAGCTCTGTTCTTGTCATTTTCAACCTCCATGTCATCATCTTGTATGCTCTTGTCTTTTCCTCCCTTTCATTGGTTAATCTTCCTTCTTTGGGCTTTGTTTCCTCTCCTGAGATATTACCTCCCCTGAGATGCAAATAACATTTTATCTCATCCCCTGTTTGGAAGATCTCACACTATGTACCAAAATATTTCCCTCCATCATCTGAGCTATCCATCAGAACATGTTATCAGACAATGTTGTACATGTAGCCATCAATTCCTTAAGAGTTTAATTTGCTGCCCTCATCACTTCTAGGTGTGTTAACTCCTATGAGAGGTAATTCATGGGGCAATTGACTCATGGTCCATCATGTGATGGTTTTTGTGAGTCTCTTTGAAAATCCTTTTAAGAAACTTTTGCCTTAGCAGTATGTACTTGATTTTATTATGAAAAACCATACTGCTTTCAACCATTTTGAAGGGATTAAGTGTATAACAGACACTTAATCAAAATTTTGGTTTAAAGCAACCTCTGGTTGTGTGAGAACCAATGTTTTTCAGTTATAAATAACTGCCTGTGTAAAGATAAACCTATTCAAAAGGCTTTCTTGACAGGGTTTCCAGCTCATAGTAATTGTTGCCTCTAACACAAGTGTTAGATTCACTTTTACTAGCTGTTCTTTCTATCAGATGTCCTTAGACTTGCTCATTATACTTAAAAGTATAAAATGATAGAAAGTGAGTTGTATCAGTTACTTTCTGATCAACTAAGTCATCAATTCAATGTGAAACAACATAATCAAGCTTCAAGAAAGAAGTTTTAAGGAGGTTTGAAATTCCCAAACTCTTTCTATCATAAACCTATTATGTTAGCAACTGATATTATCATTCTGCTGCTTCCATTTCACTTGAAACATCCTTTGTGTTCACATGTTCATACCTGAAATTGTTAGTCTAAAACCAAAAGAACAATGTACAAAGTACTTGTCTTGTATTAGAATAATAATAGGACTAACTGTATGAATAACACAATTTAAATTTGTACTAGCAGCACAAACTTTTGTAATAGCAGTAGTATCTTTTAAAGTCAGCAGCACAAACAAAAATTTATATACAAAAACACATTAGATTGAAAAATTCAAAGATTAAGCATTCCAATACTTGCTACCAAGTACTGAAACCTTCCAACATCAAAAGCTTTTGTTAGCAGATCTGCAAAGTTGAATTCGGAAGCAATTTTAAGAACTTGAATTAATCTTTTCTCATTGCAGTCTCTTATAAAGTGATGTCTAATTTCAATGTGTTTTGTTTTAGAATGTTGCACTGGATTTTTAATTATACAAATAGTACTACTATTATCAATATGAATAACAGTGTTCATGAAATTGTACCCATAGTCAAGAAGTTGGTTTTGAAGCCATAAGACTTGAGCACAGCAACTTGCAGCAGCTACATATTCAGCTTCAGTTGTTGAAGTAGCCACAGTTGTTTGCTTCTTACACTGCCATGAGATAAGTCTACACCCAAGGAATTGACATCCTCAAGTTGTTGACTTTCTGTCCAAGCTAGCACCAACATAATCACTATCCGAAAATGCTACCAAGTCAAAAGGTGACTCTCTAGAATACCATAGTCCCAACCTAGGTTGACCCTTGAGGTATCTAAAAATTCTCTTGACTGCTGTTAAATGAGAAACCTTTGGATTTACTTAAAATCTTGCACAAACACAAACAGAGAACATGATGTCAGGTCTTGATGATGTGAGATACATCAAAGAACCTATCATAGATCTGTATGTGTGTACATCCACATTTTCTCCATCTAAGTCTTTTGGAAGAGGCTTCTCAGAGTCCATTGGTGTGCTTGCCATTTTTGAATCAGCAAAGTTGAACTTCCTTAGTATCTCAGCAACATATTTATCTTGACTAATAAATATGCCTTCATATGACTGTTTAACTTGCAAACCCAAAAAGAATGTAAGTTCCCCCATGGAACTCATCTGAAACTTATCATGCATAAGCTTCTCGAACTCCAAACACATCTCCTTCCTTGTAGATCCAAAGATAATGTCATCCACATACACCTGCACTAACAGAAGATCCTTCTTGTGCTGTTTGATGAAAAGGGTCTGATCAATCTTTCCTCTTTGAAATCCATTTTCTTTTAAATAGGAAGCCAGTGTTTCATACCAAGCTCTAGTTGCCTGATGAAGGCCATAAAGAGCCTTAACTACTCTGTACACTTTGTCTGGATGGTCAGGATCAATGAACCCTGGAGGTTGTGAGACATACACCTCTTCTTCAATAGTACCAAATAAAAATGCACTCTTGACATCCATTTGATAAACTGTGAAGCCTAAAAATGAAGCATAAGCTAAGAAAAGCCTAATTGCCTCAAGTCTTGCTACTGGAGCAAAAACCTCATCATAGTCTATACCTTCTTGTTGTGTGTACCCTTGGGCTACTAATCTAGCCTTATTCCTAATCACTATTCCTCTTTCATCCCTTTTATTCTTGAAAACCCATCTAGTGCCAATTACCTTTGCATCCTTAGGTAAATCAACTAGCACCCATACCTTCTGAATCTTGAACTGAAGAAGCTCCTCTTGCATAGCTTCTACCCAGCTTGAATTATCTAAGGCTTTTAGAATGTTCTTTGGTTCATCTTGTGAGAGAAAACATACAAACAAGCAAGAGTTTGAAAACTCATGCTGCTTTGAAGCATAAAGGGCATCAAGAAGCCCTTGTTGGTCTGAAGACATCAGTTGTTGTCTTATCTTCACACCTGATTGTACATCTCCAATCACATTTTCTAGGGAGTGGACTTTGTGAATCCTTGTGTGTGGGGTTGAAGGAACTTGATAGTTAGGTGTGATGTTGCTTAAATCCACCTCATTATCTGAGAAATCTGCTTTATTTGAGTCTGAAGGGCCAGCAGTAGTATCATTTGGCCTAGCAGCAGAAAAATTTAGCCTAGCAGTAGAATGCTCTGTTTCAGCAGCACTATCATCAGCAGAAAAATTTTGTTGTTCCTTTGTTCCATCTTCCTTGTGTTCACTTTCAACATCTTCTTTAGCTTTACCAGAAGAAGATTCATCATTTGTTGAAGTTGAAACCACACTGGTACTTATTGGCATCCAAACATGATCTTCATTTGTTTCCTTGTCTAACCCTACCTCATTTGTTGTTTGTGGACCTGAAAAATCATTAGATTCTGCAACAACAGACACATAATTCATAGAATGGGTTAATGACTCTAGATCAAATAGTCAATTAGGACCTTCACCTACTACATTGGATTTATTCTCTAAAAATTCCTGATGAACTCAAATAAGTACATTTTATTACCGTCATTTATCCTATTTATCTGACTTGTTTTATTATATTATCTGTGAGAATTGATACTTAATCGTTTACTTTTGTAATTCTCAGGTAAAAACAAGTATTTGGTGAAACTTGGCGATTTTGGACTAATTATGGAGCAAAACAAGCAAGAAGTTAAGAGTCTACTGAAATGTACAAGATCAAGACTATTCTGCTCCAGATACGCCGCATCTTACTTATTACATACGGCGCATCACTATCAAGATTTCACAAGATACGATCCAAGATACAAGAGGACATGCGCCGCATCTGAGAATGGAGTTACGCCGCATCTTCTGGCGGTGTACGAATATTCCTGAATATATTAATCTTGGACCCCACGCGAAGTTAAGTCAATGCGCCGCATCTACTTATTAGATGCGCCGCATCTTACCTCAGACAGAAACTATAAATACCCCAAAGACCAGACGAATTAAGAGACTTTTGGTACGTACGATATTCGAAGGACAGAAGCCCTAGGCTGAATTCAGTCGAAGTAGCAGCACAAGACACACCTTGAACAAAGATACGAGAGCTGTAAGAAGGTCCTGCATGTATTCAATTCATTAAGTAGTTTTGTTTTATTGTATTAGTACACTTTAATTGATCAGGATTGATGGGCTTGTGTTATGTTATCATTCACTTCAACTCCCCTTAAAATTGCTTTCCCATTAATTAAAGTTTATATGTTGATGTCTTTGGTGACTTTTATTAGTGCATTGATAACCTCTGTGTCTAGCTGAGCATTGCTTGGGTCGCCATGCCCATTCCTCGCCTATTTATTAGATCGCCTATGCATTCTATCGTCTGTAGAAAAGTAGGAAGAAAGATAAATGGGATAGTCATAAGTAATCATTAAGGGTTTACTCGCCGATAAGATTAGAACCAACGAGAAAGGACTTAATCTCGGTGCGTTGCATCGAACTATACACTTCATATAAAACTAGCAATAAAACAAGTGACAAGCTACTTAACTATCAGGACAGGCCTTCTTATTGTCTCGAGTATTTATCTGTGTACGTGTGTGCTATTCGCTGATTCGTGCCTATTAGTTAGTTTATTATTTAATTGCAACCAAACCGTGCCAGTCTCTCAGGCTGAACCCCCCTTGCGTTAGAATAGGTTGTATAGCTAACTTAAGATATTAAAATACTGATTAGAATAACTAGATAATACGTTCCACTCTTAGTGATCGACACTCTACTTACCATTATATACATACTGACCGGGTACACTGCTCGTTAAAGTGTGTGTGTTATTGATAAGTCGGCTAAATATAAATTTAAAACTTGAATACTGCTAAAACCACAACGACATACCGTGGGTATAAATTAGAGCACTCGCACGCACGCATCAATTCCACATGTAGGTTTTCTTCTACTTTCTTAGTTCTTAAGTTGTATACTCTAAATGCTTTACTATTGAGAGAATATCCAACTAAGAAACCTTCATCTGCTTTGCCATCAAATTTTCCAAGATTGTCTAAGGTATTGAGAATTGTCACATGACATCCAAAAGGTCTAAGAAATCCTATTGCAGGAGTTCTACCTCTAAAAAGTTCATATGATGTCTTATTGTGAGGCTTAACAACTAAAACTCTATTCTGGATATAGCAAGCAGTGTTGACTGCTTCAGCCCAAAAAGTTATAGGTAGCTTAGAGTCAGCTAACATAGTTCTAGTAGCTTCTATTAGTGTTCTATTTTTCCTTTCAGCAACTCCATTCTGTTGTGGAGTTCTAGCAACACTAAATTCTCTCCTAATACCCTTTTCTTTGCAGAAGTCATCCATAACTCTATTTTTGAACTCTGTCCCATTATCACATCTAATGACTTTTACTCTTTTGTCTACTAGGTTTTCTATCTCAGTAATGAAAGTCTTAAGGATGCTAGGTGTCTCATCCTTAGTAGCTAAAAAGAAAACCCATGTAAATCTACTATAGTCATCAGTAATAACTAGACAATATCTCTTATGTTGCATACTTCTAACATTTGTAGGACCAAATAAGTCCATATGAAGCATAAACAATGATTGATTGATAGAGTTAAAAAGCTTGGGCTTACAAGTGGCTTTGTGTTGTTTGCCTTTAAGACAAGCAATGCATGTTTGATCATTTTCAAATCGTTTTTGAGGTAAACCTCTTACCAAACCATTCTTAACAATCTGATTTATGGTTTTGAAGTTAATATGACCAAGCCTCCTATGCCATAACATTGATTCATCCAATGTGGCCTTTGCAACAAGACAAGTTAAATCCTTTTTAGGAACAATGTTCTTCATGTCTACATTGTACATATTGCCCTTTCTAGGAATTTTAAGAAGCACTTGACTTTCATCAGGCATCTTGAAATTAGGAGAAAGTACAAGACATTCAGTGTCACAGAAAAGAACTTTGTTCTTTTTGTCACACATTTGTGAGACACTAAAAAGATTATAATTTAGCTCTTGTACATAGTACACATCTTCAAAATCTAAATTTCCAATTTTGATTGTACCTTTATCGGAAATTTTGCCACCAACACCTCCTCCAAAGGTAACATAGCCACCATCTAATGTTTGAAAATCAGAAAGATAGGACTTGTTGCCTGTCATGTGCCTTGAACATCCACTATCTGAGTATCCTTGATCCTCTTGTTTATCAATTGAATGTTCCTGTATAGAAGTGAGAAGTATTAGTTTCTTTTGGGGACCCAAGCCATTACTGACTTGGATCTGCCTCTTGCATCAATGAAATTTAATCTCTTAAGAACAGTTGATGCAACATTGGATTTAAGAATCCAACATGCTGAGGCCTTAACAGCATTTTCCCTGTTTTCCCTAGCAGCAGAATGAATTACATGCTTAGCAGCAGAAACTGCTAGCTTTGTAATTGTTCCCTTAATTTTCCAAACTTGTTTTTGGACCACTGCTTTTGTTTTAATGGGCCTTTGAATAGTCTTTGATGCATTCGTATAAAGAGATTTTGCATTTTTAACTATTGGTCTTGGGTTAACAGTCATGAATGGTCTAGCAGCAGAAACTACTTTGGTAACTGCTCTGGGTTTTGTTCTCTTAGACTTAGAGTGAAAGTGAGTTTGAGGAGTTTGCCTTTTGAAATTCACCCTATTATTTTCATACCCAGATACCCATTTGTTACAGAAAGCTGCAAGATGATCAAAACTACCACATGTGTAACAAGCTTTATTATAAAAGATAAAGTCATCACCTAATTGGTTAGACTTGAGGCCATTCCAATTTCTTTGGTTACCTCTGGGCTTGCTAGTGGATCTATATTGTTCACAATATTTAACTGGTTGCCTAACATGTTTAATGTTTTTTCTAGGCTTAACAGTATCCTTTTTGATCACTTTAGGAACCCTTGTTCCTGCTTTCTTAACTACTTCAGGTTTAGGCATAACTTGTTCATCTTCTTCATAATCAGATACCCAGTCTTCAATGACTATTGTATCTGATCTTCTATCAGAGGACACCTTGTCCTCAGGAAGTGAAGTTTTACTTAAACTTTCACTAACTTTCTTAGGCTCATCAACAACTAGCTTGGTCTTTGGTTGTACACCATATTGTAGCTCAGGTTGTTGAAATTCAGGGACACCTGAATTTTCTAGGTCAATCCCTGGGGGTTTAGGGATACCTCTGTATGGAGGTGGGACACTCTTATATCCTACTCCTGACTTAGCTCTATTAATCACTTGACATTCTATCATGTTGGTCACACCTCTAGAAGCATGTTCTAGTGTCTGTGTAGTCAAGTGAATGTTTCCATTTTCCTTTTTGACCCTATCAAAAGCCTCTCTTAAAAGCTTAATTTCAGCATCTTTAAAGAATATGTCTTGTTTAAGAGCACCTTTGTCATCAGAAAAAGCAAGTTAAGATCTGCTTTTTTGTTGATTCTAAACCACACTTATAATTAATGTAGTTTTGATGAGTTTTGCTTAGCTCTTTCTTTTGTTCATCATAATGTTTGATTAAAGTTTGTAATTCTTTAAGAGCAGTACAAGCATTTGAACAAGCTTTATGAGATTGTACCTCAGTAGTAGAAAAAGCCATGAGTCCCATCTGTGAAGAATCTTCTTCTTCATCAGCCATGAAACTCCAATCAAAACCTAGCCCATCAATAGCTACCATAGCCTTTGAGTTTGGCTCAGAAACCTCCCTTGTTTTGGATGTGCTTCCAAAACCTTTGTTCTTGCTATGATGAAGCGAAAAGTGTACCACTTTTAGGGGGTCATTTAAGCCCTAAATCGTATTTATTTGATCAAATATTGCCCTAAATCGTTCCTTTTGTCATTTTAGGTACTTTGGAGAAGAAATCTGGAAAAGGAAGCATTTTGGACGTTTTTGGAGCATAAAAGTGAAGAAAACGACAAAGTCTCAAAATCGGCTGGAAAAGTACCTGTGACGGCGTCAAGCGCCATTGTGACGCCGTCAACCCTTGACGCGCCAGAGAGGATTTTGAATGATTAAAAGGGGACGGCGTCAAGAAGGCCATCAAGAAACCCTAACCTCGGCGAGGGTGACGGCGTCAGCTCTATAACGTGACGCCGTCAGATCTGATTTTCTATATATATTCTCATAATTTTTAGTCATTAGTGTGCAACTTTGTGAGGAGAAACCCTAAGACGATTTTTCTGCTACTTTTAAGGGTTTTATACCCTTGGATCTCCCATGTTCAATTGAAGATAAGTAATCAATTAATCATTCAATATGTCTATGTGTTGTTTGATTATATCTTGTTCTTGTCTTTTATTTAACATGCTAGGCTAGATTTATCTTGTGTTTGCTTAGATCTAATGAAACCTAACTATTGATTATTGGTTGTTGGTGTGTTATTAATTGTATTGGATGATTGTTTATCGATGTTAGGCTTAAGAAAACTGGCTAACCTCCTATACGGTAACTTGCTTGAACGTCTTAAGAAACATGAACCAATGCGTACTAAGGTTATTATGGTTGTATTTAATGCATGAGCGAATTCTAGTGATCCCATGTTAGGAGCTTCTTAGCCGGCTCGACATAGGAGTGAAGTAGGAGCTTATAGAGTTGGGGAAGTACGTACGCCACCCCACGATTGGTATTAAGGAATACACCCGTCATCCACGCAATTAATACACACTAATCAACCGGTAAAAGATAGTTAGGGAGTAAGGAAATCTAAGTAAACACATTTCTCTCCATATAAGTTCCACAACCTTTTTATTTTCAGTTGTTTTATTTTATTTGCAATTGTAGTTATTTGGGTTAGTTGACTAGCAACTAATTCCGCCCACTCCTTCAAACCCGAGATTTTACTTGCTTTTATAAAAATATAAAAAAATACAAAAAAGAATCTTACCTCACCCTTAGACCTATTAGAGTAGTTTTTCAATCCTAACGACACTATTCCCCTAGAGAACGATCAATCCCCTGGTACTTGCCACTACACTATACTACATCGGTCAGGTACACTGCCTGGTGGGGATTGCAAGCCTCTTGAGATCCCTCGAGAGGTAAAACCTGTTGTAAGGTCGCAAAACCATGCATCATGTTTTTGGCGCCGCTGCCGGGGAATAGTTATTGTTTAGGTTGAATTTTTATTTTATTAGGTCTACTCACTAGATTCCTTTCTAGTGAGATTTTTATTTTTATTTTCTAGGATTTCTTTAGTCTATCTATTTTTCTTTGTGTGTTTGTTCGTAATTTCCATTGACTCTTCCGTTCACCATTATGGAGAACGCGAATCCACCATACCACCAACCACGTAATTCACACACTCCATATGACATCTTGATGTTTAAACAACATAAAGATGAACCTCTCTATGATGCATGGACTCGTTTTAAATATTTACTCCAAAAAGTCCCTCATCATAACTTCGATTTTTGGTCCCTAACTCAAATCTTTTACAATCATGTCGACCGACATGCCCAAAGGGACATTTACCATTTTGCCGGCAGGGATCTTAGGGAATTAAGTGCTGAGGAAGCATGGGAAGCTATTGAGAATTGTGCCCAATATTATTATATAGTAGACAACCCCACAAACATTAATACAAGTCAATTGACCACAAATTTCAAGGATCATGAAACAAGTTTGTTTGGGGATGAGGGTAGAGTTGAGCCACCTAGCTGCATGTCATGGTTAGGCACTACCATAATACAGGATGAACACATAGGTGACCTTGATGTGATGGAGGATTTAGCCGAACATGATCACATTGATAAAAAAGACCTAGGTTTTATGACCAATGACTTTGAATCCCGAAGAACACATGATGAATCCTTTAGGCAAATTGAACATGGTCGGATTATTGAGGAAGATCCTTATGATTCGGACATAGAAGTTGAGATGCCTAGAGAAGCACTTGAGATACTTGGGAAAATGTTAGGGTTAGATTGTACTAAAACACATGATGAGGATATAGGTGATCTTGACATAGGGAATGATGAGGTAAGTAACATAAGCCCACCAAGTACCCCACAAGTCCTACCATCATTTGAGGCACACACACCGCCCGTGACTTACCCGGAAGAAGTTGAGGAGACTATAGGAACCCCAATAGAGGTAGAGCCCTTGGACCAAACACAACTAGAAGAAATAGGTTTGAATGCTTTTAGTGATCACAACCTTTCTTTTAGTCCTATGGAAGTTCCTAGTTTTGATGAGCCGGAGCCTCAACCAAAACCGTTACCTAATCTTCCATCCTTGGATGAAAATTTAGGAATTGAATTAGGTCCCGATCCACCCATCAAAACATATAGTCCGGGTAGTCTTAAGTTTAAGGTAGTAGACATTAAGCCTTGTAGTGAGGAAGACAATATAGGAGTGAAAAATGACCTTACATGTCTACATCACCCATTCATGATTGATCACAAGAAACATTATGGGTTTAAACCGGGTCTATTAGGTCAAGATGGATTCCCAACTAGGAATTTCTCGAAGTTGATAAAAGATGATCCCTTTTTAGGAGAACACTTTAATTCACCCATTGACCAAAGTGAACTAGGTAAGGTTATGATGAAAGGAGCACACCCCTTTGAGTATATAATTCATCCACCACTCTTTCCTCACGCGGCATACTTCCACCGAGATGGTGTGTATCGCTATTATCACTCGCACTTAATCCTAAGTGTAGGAAAAACCTCTCCTTTATCCGTTAAATAAGGGTAGAGTCAGGCTCGTGACTCGAACAAAAATAAGCGCTTCTTGGGAGGCAACCCAAGCTTTATTTGCTTTGTGTGTTTATTTGTTTGTTTGTTTGATTTTTTTTGCTTCCGTATGTATGTTTAATTTTTATTATTATTGATTCATGTTCGAAACTAAATTGTGAAAATGCTTTATCTTGTTTTTAACTTCGTCTTAACTACATATAAAGGTATTTTGCAAAAGATAAGTGTAAGGGAAATCCAAATCGGTTTATTAGAACAAATGAACATGAATCATAACAATATTAAATTAACATACATATTAGTAATTGTTTGAGTCAAATGTTTGTATCGAGTCATAATGATATTTTGCAGGATTTCCAGGAAATAAGGATTGAGTTTTTCCGGAAATTTTCTGGAAACTTAACATGAAATATCTGTCAGATCACTTCTGACGGCGTCAGGAACAGTTTTCTGGAATATTTTTTTTGAAAGTTTTGTTTTTCTTCCGGAATCATAAAATGCTTTATTAAATCTCTAACTTATAAACTCCAGGAATCTGCAAAATAATCATTCCACAAGAATTATATCCTTATACAGATTTATCCCGCCGATGTTATGCAGGTTTTCGTGTTTGTTTTCTCAGGTTTAACAGGTTATTTTGGACAAGGAGATGTATGTGGAATCTAGCTTTTGGCGCTGCTTTAATCTTGAAGCTTCAACATTACCTTGGAAGAAGATCTAACCATGTTACCTCTTTATCCACCGAGCGAATCAGGGGAGTATTTGATTTCATTCTTTTACCTTATTTACTTTTACATCTTGTTGTTTGAACATTGGGGACAATGTTCATCTTAAGTTTAAGGGGGGGTAAAGTACGATACCTTAGAGAATGCTATTACGCTTGATTTTTCATTTGTTTAATGGTAGATGTGTAATAAAACTGAGAGAAATACCTGTTAAGGCAATTTTAGTGCCAAATTTAAAATTTTTTACAACATATAGGAGTGAAACTTTGGTCTTAATGAGCGTCTCACTGATAGGAGTTATATGACTAGCACAAAACCGTACCACTAAAAAATTTTCCACCCCCAAATATGTGAGGTTCGCCCTAGAATTGGTAGGAAAAGCATTTATGCTATGATGTGTGTACCGGTAGCACTTAGATTCTAGAACTTGCGTTAGGACCATTCCGAGGCCACAAGTGAGACTACATTCGTGTAGTTAGATTTACTCCATGATAAGAGGCATTAGGATTAACCCATTGTTTTACACCTGTGTTTTTGTTATAATTACATTGGCTACATTGGTCAAGTAATTCTCCCACATCCTTTGCGTTGTACTCATTTTTAGTACACGATACCCCTAGTACACCCCTCAGAGCCTATCTTTTCGTTTCTAACTTTAAGCATTTTACTTAAAGTAAGAATTTGTTTACACCCCACTTAAATGTACACCCAAATCGCCTTAGCCTACCTTGTACGCACTCAATTTTAGTGCATTATTGTGACAACATTTGTTTAAACCCCAAGTTAATTATCTAATTGATTACATGGTTGCTAAGTCGAGTCATATCCTTGTACATATTGTTTTGGGACGATTGGGACTCATGGGTAAAGTACTAGTGTAATGGAGTAATGGGGAAGAACAACATTATTACCCCCATATGTGCTAAATATTTTAAAAGTACTCCAAGTGTTTCGATTATCTTAATTCGAGTCATTAAAATAGTTAATTGTAAAGTTATGTAAAAGTTCAAGTGTAAGGGGGATACAACCCCCCTACGATGTATTATTTTGGATGGTAGGGCAAGAGTGTATGCAAAAAAAAAAAAAAAAAAAAAAAAAAAAAAAAAAAAACGTACGGACTACCATCCCGTTTCATTTTATGTTTATTTTATCTTTTTGTTATTTTTTTCATTAGCTTAAGTCGAGTCTAGTCATGGCTTAGCAACGCCATATTGTAGATGTAATTAATCAAGATCTTTAACTCGCCACCAGTAAAATATCCTTTATCCAACAAAACCGTGTTTATCATATCCCTACACCTAACGTTATAACCCGTTTAAATGCCCTCTTTGATAGTTTATCTTAGGTGCTTACGCCTAGTGGAGGAGGTTTTTGATCCTTTCCCAAGCCTATGGTAATCTATTTGCTATGACAGGTAGTGAGAGATATTATTCATTTTCATTTATGAGATATACTTTTATGACACCTGAGAGATGTGAGTATCTAAACACTACTTGTGAGGTGCTAGTCTGTAATCTCCGTGCTTATTATGATTTAAGTGGAACGACTATTTGTTGTAATTACTTTTATATTAGCGTTAAATGACCCCTAACTTGTATTTTGATTAGAATAAAAGCGCATTTGCTTGAGGACAAGCAAATCTCAAGTGTAAGGGTATTTGATGAAGCGAAAAGTGTACCACTTTTAGGGGGTCATTTAAGCCCTAAATCGTATTTATTTGATCAAATATTGCCCTAAATCGTTCCTTTTGTCATTTTAGGTACTTTGGAGAAGAAATCTGGAAAAGGAAGCATTTTGGACGTTTTTGGAGCATAAAAGTGAAGAAAACGACAAAGTCTCAAAATCGGCTGGAAAAGTACCTGTGATGGCGTCAAGCACCATTGTGACGCCGTCAACCCTTGACGCGCCAGAGAGGATTTTGGATGATTAAAAGGGGACGGTGTCAAGAAGGCCATCAAGAAACCCTAACCGCGGCGAGGGTGACGGCGTCAGCTCTATAACGTGACGCCGTCAGATCTGATTTTCTATATATATTCTCATAATTTTTAGTCATTAGTGTGCAACTTTGTTAGGAGAAACCCTAAGACGATTTTTCTGCTACTCTTAAGGGTTTTATACCCTTGGATCTCCCATGTTCAATTGAAGATAAGTAATCAATTAATCATTCAATATGTCTATGTGTTGTTTGATTATATCTTGTTCTTGTCTTTTATTTAACATGCTAGGCTAGATTTATCTTGTGTTTGCTTAGATCTAATGAAACCTAACTATTGATTATTGGTTGTTGGAGTGTTATTAATTGTATTGGATGATTGTTTATCGATGTTACGCTTAAGAAAACTGGCTAACCTCCTATACGGTAACTTTCTTGAACGTCTTAAGAAACATGAACCAATGCGTACTAAGGTTATTATGGTTGTATTTAATGCATGAGCGAATTCTAGTGATCCCATGTTAGGAGCTTCTTAGCCAGCTCGACATAGGAGTGAAGTAGGAGCTTATAGAGTTGGGGAAGTACGTACGCCACCCCACGATTGGTATTAAGGAATACACCCGTCATCCACGCAATTAATACACACTAATCAACCGGTAAAAGATAGTTAGGGAGTAAGGAAATCTAAGTAAACACATTTCTCTCCATATAAGTTCCACAACCTTTTTATTTTCAGTTATTTTATTTTATTTGCAATTGTAGTTATTTGGGTTAGTTGACTAGTAACTAATTCCGCCCATTCCTTCAAACCCGAGATTTTACTTGCTTTTATAAAAATACAAAAAAAAAACAAAAAAGAATCTTACCTCACCCTTAGACCTATTAGAGTAGTTTTTCAATCCTAACGACACTATTCCCCTAGAGAACGATCAATCCCCCGGTACCTTCCACTACACTATACTACATCGGTCAGGTACACTGCCTGGTGGGGATTGCAAGCCTCTTGAGATCCCTCGAGAGGTAAAACCTGTTGTAAGGTCGCAAAACCACGCATCAGCTTCCAAAACCTTTTTTCTTGCTATCCTGCTGTCTTGGCCTTCTACACTTTCTTGAGAAGTGACCCATCATGTGGCAGTTATAGCACTCTATCTTTGACTTGTCAAAACCAGCAGTATCAGTGTTGCTGATTAAGAGCTTCTTCCCCGTCCTTTGATAGAACTTCTTGGCTCTCATGCTAAGAAGAGAAATTTGCCATTTTAGGTCCATTTTCTCCAGATCATCATCATTGATCTCTTGGAGGTCTTCATAGGTGAGCATGGACCCATTATTTTGACTTGTAAGAAATGCACAACAAGTCTTTTCATCTAAAATACCCATGGTACTGCTTGATGAACTAGCAGCACCAACACCATCAACAACTTTCACCTCTTCACTTGATTTTGAGGTACTAGGAGTTGACATAAATGCCATGTTCCCAGTATTAGAACTAGTACCTCCATTCTTCTTCAAATCTTGCTCCACAATCTTAAAGTTGCTATACAAATCTATCAGCTCCATTGTATCAAGGTCTGGCTTGTTCTTCCAGACAACAACATGCATAGCCCACTCTTCTGGTAAGCTTCTCAGAAATTTTGAGTTCAAATCTTCTTGAGGTATTTCAACCCCAAGAATAGCAAGTTGGCTCACAATATTCTGAAGCCTATTAAACATATGGTCAAGAGATTCATTGTATGTAGAGGAGAAGTTTTCAAACTGCTGCTTGAGCAGTGTCTTGTGGGTTTTCTTGGTGGCTTCATTTCCACCATATCTGGCAATAATAGCTTCAAATAATGACTTGGCATCTTTGAACTTGCTGAAGTTTAGAAGTTGATCATTGGGAATGGTCATCATCAGCATGCTTCTTGCCTTTAAGTCATTTTTCTTCTTTATTCTATCTTCTGCAGATGTTGGCTTTGTCTGTAGAGATGTCACCACTTTTCCGTCCACTGTTGATGAAATGGTTGTAGGCTGGTAAGAGTTTCCATCTTCAATGATTTCCCAAAGTGCATAATCTTGCACTTGGAAATATTGCTCTATCCTCAGCCTCCACATCTCAAACTCATTTTGTTTGAGCATGGGTATTTTTGCAGCAACATTGGTCTGAATTGATTCAACGTCCATTTCTTCTTCTTCTTCTTCTAAATCAACTATATCAGCCTAGCTCTGATACCAATTGATAGGAATTCGATACACTGGTAGGTGGTTAAACCTTTGTTGCTTTGTGTATGTGATAAGTTGAGTTAATATGATCAAGTACGCGGAATTTACTTAATCACACTTAGAAGGTTATTTGTGTTGTGGAAATGGAACAGTTATGCTTGTGTATATAGAACAAAGAACATGCAATGTTATCACCAAACGATTCAATATTATTCAAGATAATACGAGTGATCTTCACTATCACTAGGGTTACAAAGACCTTGAATCTTATGCTTTCTATGACTTGTGATATTTGTTCTATGTTCTTGTGAGTTATTTTCTAAGCACTTAATAATTCACACACTCTTATGTCACTCTTATGTGTACACTATCACTTAGCCTAAGACATTTCTTTTATAACACAAGAAAGATCTTTATAATATTGTCAAGTCTAATCGAACGCTTGCTTTGAGAGAGTCAATCATTAAGATACAACATGTATCTATGTTTACAACTTGTTCTATGAATATAACATCATGACTGATCACATGGGGTAAGATATTATCTACCGTGTATTGTTGACTTTAATACACATAATATCTTTTCATACTTATCCACTCAGCAGTAGAATGTTAACGCTAGCAGCAGAATCAAATGCTCTAGCAGCAGAATCATACTTAGAGTATTTCTTTGAGTAGAACCCGATATTAAACTTCTTGAATATTTAATTCCCAACAAAGGCAATATCCTTGCCTTCGAATAACTCAAGCATTCCTGACCGTAGGATCATGGAACTTGAAGACCAAGTCAAGTTTCTCATGAAATCATACGAAGCTCCCAAACCTTCAAGTCAAGTGAACAAAATCACTTCTTCGTATGAATTAAGTAGTAGTCCCCATGACACTCGTGATTGCATGGAACTCCCCGAACAAGCTTTTGCGGATTATGCATCCTCGCGTACCGACGAAGCGGAAGACAAGTGGTTCACTAAAAATCCCAGACCTAGAAGTTTTGATGAGGCCTATGAAGCATGGAAGGACAAACCAAACTTCAAATTGAGTCGTACTCAAACCATCTCAACTAATGATTCCTCGCCACTCACCTGGTCTCAACATTATGATTCATCCAACAAAAACTCCTACCGTCCACCTCCCAATCAATATGGCTTAGAAGGAATGATGAAGCGAAAAGTGTACCGCTTTTAGGGGGTCATTTAAGCCCTAAATCGTATTTATTTGATCAAATATTGCCCTAAATCGTTCCTTTTGTCATTTTAGGTACTTTGGAGAAGAAATCTGGAAAAGGAAGCATTTTGGACGTTTTTGGAGCATAAAAGTGAAGAAAACGACAAAGTCTCCAAAGCTGCTGGAAAAGTACACATGACGGCGTCAAGGATTGCTCCTGACGGCGTCACGGCTTGGCAAAAGAGGTGGATATGACAAAATACACGTGACGCGCCAGAGAGTTTTGCAATGGAAAGTCTGACGGCGTCACCCTTTAAGGTGATCAAGGCCATCACGGTTTAAGTTAAAGAGAGACGGCGTCAACCCTTGATAGGCCAGAGCGGATTTTGGAGGATTAAAGAGGGACGGCGTCAGGAAGACCATCCGGGAACCCTAGCCGCGGCGAGGTGACGGCGTCACCTCCTACAACGTGACGCCGTCAGCCACTAAACTCTATATATAGTTTTGCAATTTTTATTCATTGTGTGCAACTTTGTGAGGAGAAACCCTAGACGAATTTTCTGCCATTTTTAAGGGTTTTATACCCTTGGATCTCCCATGTTTAATTGAAGATAAGTAATCACTTAATCAATCAATATGTCTATGTGTTGTTTGATTATATCTTGTTCTTGTCTTTTGATTAACATGCTAGGCTAGATTTATCTTGTGTTTGCTTAGATCTAATGAAACCTAACTATTGATTATTGGTTATTAGTGTGTTATTAATTATATTGGATGATTGTTTATCGATGTTAGGCTTAAGAAAACTGGCTAACCTCCTATACGGTAATTTGCTTGAACGTCTTAAGAAACATGAACCAATGCGTACTAGGTTTATTTGGTTGTATTTAATGCATGAGCGAATTCTAGTGATCCCATGTTAGGAGCTTCTTAGCCGGCTCGACATAGGAGTGAAGTAGGAGCTTGTAGAGTTGGGGAAGTACGTACGCCACCCCACGATTGGTATTAAGGAATACACCCGTCATCCACGCAATTAATACACACTAATCAACCGGTAAAAGATAGTTAGGGAGTAAGGAAATCTAACTAAACACATTTCTCCCCATATAAGTTCCACAACCTTTTCATTTTCAGTTATTTTATTTTATTTGCATTTGTAGTTATTTGGGTTAGTTGACTAGCAACTAATTCCGCCCACTCTTCAAAACCCGAGATTTTACTTGCTTTCATAAAATTAAAAAAATACAAAAAGAATCTTCCCTCACCCTTAGACCTATTAGAGTAGTTTTTCAATCCTAACGACACTATTCCCCTAGAGAACGATCAATCCCCCGGTACTTGCCACTTCACTATACTACATCGGTCAGGTACACTGCCTGGTGGGGATTGCAAACTTCTCAAGATCCCTTAAGAGGTAAAACCTGTTGTAAGGTCGCAAAACCACGCATCAAGTTTTTGGCGCCGCTGCCGGGGAATAGTTATTGTTTAGGTTGAATTTTTATTTTATTAGGTCTACTCACTAGATTCCTTTCTAGTGAGATTTTTATTTTATTTTTCTAGGATTTCTTGTAGTCTATCTTTTTCTTTGTGCCCTTTGTTTGTGAAACCATTTTCATTTGTCACTATGATAGATGAAATTCCATTTAGATCATTGACAATAGAGGAACAATTATATTTCACCAATAGATTTGTTTCCTATCATTCCTATGAATTTTTGTGTGATCTTTGTGATTTCCTGTAAAACCCTAAAATCTAAAACAGGTAAAAAGACTAAAATGCCCTCATAATTTAAAATTTTAATTAAAACATATATAACTTACAAATAAATCGCATAACGTATGAAAACGAAACAAATATGGCATGAAACATTTATGAGGCAACCTAAAATAATTATACGAGCTACCAATTATATTTATAACACGTTACTTAGTTACTTGAAACGAAAACTCGATAAGTATATATTTAATTTTCGTTCTAAAAATCGTTACGTGTAAGAAATATTTAAGAAATAAGAGAATTGATGGAATTTGGACCTAGATGTTTTGTGTTGGGCTTATAGGCCGACCCAAGCCCTCCCCCTCATCAAACCCACGACCCAAACACACCTTAAGTCAGCCCATAACCCCTTTTGGTCTCCAATAACAACCGAATATCATCATAACACTCAAAAGAAACCCTAAAACAAAATTTCTGCTGTCCTTTCCTTGGCTGCTGCTGTCGAGGTTCCAATCTCACCAAAGGAGGCTTGTTTTTGCTCCATTATTGTGTCATTCATCATAAGGTAACATGTCTTTAATGCCTCAAGTCCTTGTAAATTGTTTCATAACTAAAAACCCTAATTTATATATGATTATGTGAGAATCTGGTTCTGATCTGGAATTTTTACCCGACTTTAACCGGCTATAACTCAATGATGTGGATGGGTATTGTAATGGTTTTTGAGTCTAAAACTAATTTCAATGAAGTGGCTACCTGGAGAAATTTATTTTGTAATTTTTAGAGGCCTGTAAGGCTACTTTTTGATTTTTTAGAAAATCATGTGTCTGGTCGTATTGGTAAAGTCTGGAAAAACAGTCCGGGTTTTTCATTTATCATTTTCAAACCATAACGAATTAGGATGTGTCCTTTTAGATGAGTAATATATCACATGTTGGCTAATTACTGGAATTTTTGTAGAATTTTATAAATTTTCTAGACTGGGAAAGAAGATGAAAAATTGTCGGGTGTTTTTAATTAATCCGGTTCTGGGACAGGTTGGGAAAAAGGATTTTTAGTTCGTACCTATACAACTTAATAAAATCTGGAAAAATTTAATAAAATACTCAAGACCCTGGGGAACGTCTGTGAATTTTTATAGATTTTATTTCGAAGATTTAATATGGTTTGAAAATTATTTAAAACGAGTCCAGTAATACCTGAAAACTGTCAAGACATGTAAAAAGGATGTAAATTGTTATTTTTCCTAAGCTAAGGGTTATATTGGTGAATCGTGAAACTTGAGGGTATAATTCGTATAATAAGTTAATTTGAAGGTACACTCTGTAATCTTGGAAAATAAAATGCGTGTTGTGTTAATAAATTAATGAGAGGAGTTAAAATGTAAGCTATGTAAATCTAGGGTTTCATTTTGTAACTTTGATAAGTAAAGGGATAGAAAGTGTAAATTATGAAACCTAAAGGACTAAAAGAGTAACTTGATGAATCTAAAAGCTAAAATGGAAAGTTACTTAAAATGGAAGGGTTGTAATTCTTGTCTACCCCCTCTAGGTGTGAAGGAAGAGAAGTCCTGCTTCACTTTGTGTCATCCATTTCTGATTTGTGTTTGCTTCCGGAATAAGGTACAGATATTCTGACCTTCTCTGTAAGGTTTCCTATGATTCTTTTCTGATCTGTTAAATCCCTGATTTGATACTCTGTTACGATCCTTTGCTATGACACCTTTGCTTTGACCTTTGATCTCTGATTTTGGACCTATGATATGAAGACCTTTTGATATGAAATGGAAATGTTTTAAGTAAAGTATTTTGAAAGGGTTTTTCAAGCATGATATATTGACTTTAAGAAAACTATTTTTGAAGTTCGTTTTATGAAAACTATTTGAAAGACCATTTATAAAAACTATTTTGAAAGATTGTTTTAAATGAACCTTAAGAGAAAACCTTTTGAAAAGTACTTTTGATATTGAACCTTTTGAAGATTTGACCATCTGATACTTTGACCCTTTTGGATATTGACCTGGGATATTTGATCTTCTGATATGAACCTTCTGATATTGAACCTTCTGATATGACACTCTGATTATGATATGAACCTTTGACCTTTGACCTTTGACTCCCAGTTTGATACCCGAGCCAAAATGTGTTCCCTAGCCATGAAGGTAACATGGCCGTGTCTGTGATGCACCACTGGCATGACTCTTGTGTGGTCAGAGTGATTAACCACACCGTCCCTGTTCTGTTCTGATATGTGCACACTATATGATTATGGCCGATATTTCTGTTTTGGGGGCGTATGGATGCATCCTAGATTTGTTCTGTTATGATATGATATGTTATGATATGATCTGATTTCTGGTGACTGACGGTGGGTGCAATCCACGTCTTTCATGTTCTGGGAGCTAGCTACTCCATATATTTCTGTTGGATACATGAGGCCACCCCTCATATTATCTGGTTACTTGAGAGGCATCCCCTCTGGATTCTGATATGGTTACAAGGATATGATATTTCTGTTTCTGGGCTCGTGGTGGATTACTGTCCTAAACCTTTACTCTCTCTCTGTACCTTTACTTATCTACTTCGTTATACTATATCTGTTCTTTTCCTTTTACTTTCATTGCTTTTGCTTTCGTTTCCGTTTATTATATATCTGTTCACTGGGCTTTGTAAGCTCAGCCGTACGTTTTCTTTCATGTACGGCAGGTTTTAGTTGAAAGCTGGGTTGTTATTAGAGAGGACCTTGGACTTAGAAGACCTTGCTAGCTAAATTGGATTAGAGATGATTTGAAAAGTTATTTTCAGACTTAGTGATTATTGTATATCTCAGTTGTAACCTTGTAATATCAGATTTTCAGTTGTAACCCTTGGAATCCTATTGTATTATGTATGTCATATGCTTGTGTTTGTTCTGATAAGAATCTGTATTTGTGACACCTTTGCCCTTGTCGGGTTGGGGTGTTACAATTATGGTATCAGAGCACCGGGCTGCGACTTGTAATACATTTACCCTTGACCTGTGAAGTTTGGACCACTAGGTTTCCACTGTAGGCGCTCATAAGATAACCTGTAAGAATTGCTCTAGGATTTCCCCTATAGGAACTTAAGTTCTGACCAGTGAGGAATGGGTAGACTATAAGGCATTTGTTTAGGTATCATTACTTCGCATCACTCTGATTCGTACCTTGCTCTTGGCTAAAGCTTGTTGAGATCACTTTTGTAAATTGAAAGCTTATGCCTTACACCTAAGATTTGAAACCTAATTAAGCTTTGAAACATTGAAATTTGCATAGAAAGTACCTGACACTATTGAACCTTATCTTTAAATTCCAACTCTGATATCTGATCCTTTTGTTAATCATTTTGATGCCTCTTCGGACAATTCTGAGAATCTCCATGGCGATGACGTACTAGATACATTCTGTTGTTTGTCTCTTGCTTTTGATAAGCACCTATGAATCTTCTGACGCTATTTGATTCCATCTTACCCCTCTCTATCCCTATGAAAAGTCTTGTGATGTTTAACCATGCATATAAGAATGTTTCCCTCTCACTTTTGAATGATAAGATTTTCCTGGTTAATCCGTCTTTCTTGGATAGTCAACTTCGATTCCATTCTGATAGGGGATTGGTTGTTTGAGCACTCGAAATGTTAACAACAATGGCGGCTACCCTGAAGAGTGAAGGCATCCCTTACAAGGCAGAAGTGTTGGCGATGCAGAAGAAGAAATCTACTCAAGACGGCGAACCTGGAGCTGATGAGGACATGCAGTCTAACTTCCCTATTCACCTTGGTTGTACTAAGATGAATTGAGAGCGGGGGCAGGCTGGAGGATGAAGGATTTGAAGATCGTGCCAGAAATTCACATTACTCCAAAAAGAACAGCAGGAGGCTTGACGAACCAGACATAAGTTCACAATTTTGTTTCACCTCCGAGTATTCTCAAATTTAAGATCATCTGATGATTTAAGTTCCTTAGAAGCATTTCAGTTCCGTGTCTATTCGTACGTTCAATGATGGCTTTGATGAATTGGAGAAGATCTGACGCTTGTGGACGGCATACCTTAATCTAATAGGCAATCTGGGATTCCGATACTCTTGCAAGTAGTTGTTTTCCCTCTTGACTATGACATCGATTTTGTTGACCTCTGAGACTATAGAGTACTAGGTGGATTAAGATAGGTGGCTTTGTTTACGACTTGAGATAAAGTATGATCATCATGAAGGCATAATTATGTGGTGCTGGTATTATTAACGTGATAATACTTACACCATATAACGTGCCCTCATTGTGGCCATAGGATATCTTGGGAAGTACCTAAGAAGTTTAGAACTTGATTCCCGATGGATTATCTGTGATTAGTGAGACCTTAGGTTCATTCTACCTATGCGTATACTCTACCTTCGTTCGTTAAATATCTGGATTAGCTTGGACTCTCGTGTTGCATTCTGTCGACCTCAGTTAGGAATCTTAAACTCCTTGAAGAGCTCTCTGCTATGGATACATTTAATTCGATTTGAAATCTTGTTCGCATCCCGTATGAGTATTCCGTTCTCTATTCTTTCTGCTTTCTGCAAATTTCGAGGACGAAATTTTTTTGTTAGAGGGGAAGAGTTGTAAAACCCTAAAATCTAAAACAGGTAAAAAGACTAAAATGCCCTCATAATTTAAAATTTTAATTAAAACATATATAACTTACAAATAAATCGCATAACGTATGAAAACGAAACAAATATGGCATGAAACATTTATGAGGCAACCTAAAATAATTATACGAGCTACCAATTATATTTATAACACGTTACTTAGTTACTTGAAATGAAAACTCGATAAGTATATATTTAATTTTCGTTCTAAAAATCGTTACGTGTAAGAAATATTTAAGAAATAAGAGAATTGATGGAATTTGGACCTAGATGTTTTGTGTTGGGCTTATAGGCCGACCCAAGCCCTCCCCCTCATCAAACCCACGACCCAAACACACCTTAAGTCAGCCCATAACCCCTTTTGGTCTCCAATAACAACCGAATATCATCATAACACTCAAAAGAAACCCTAAAACAAAATTTCTGCTGTCCTTTCCTTGGCTGCTGCTGTCGAGGTTCCAATCTCACCAAAGGAGGCTTGTTTTTGCTCCATTATTGTGTCATTCATCATAAGGTAACATGTCTTTAATGCCTCAAGTCCTTGTAAATTGTTTCATAACTAAAAACCCTAATTTATATATGATTATGTGAGAATCTGGTTCTGATCTGGAATTTTTACCCGACTTTAACCGGCTATAACTCAATGATGTGGATGGGTATTGTAATGGTTTTTGAGTCTAAAACTAATTTCAATGAAGTGGCTACCTGGAGAAATTTATTTTGTAATTTTTAGAGGCCTGTAAGGCTACTTTTTGATTTTTTAGAAAATCATGTGTCTGGTCGTATTGGTAAAGTCTGGAAAAACAGTCCGGGTTTTTCATTTATCATTTTCAAACTATAACGAATTAGGATGTGTCCTTTTAGCTGAGTAATATATCACATGTTGGCTAATTACTGGAATTTTTTTAGAATTTTATAAATTTTCTAGACTGGGAAAGAAGATGAAAAATGGTCGGGTGTTTTTAATTAATCCGGTTCTGGGACAGGTTGGGAAAAAGGATTTTTAGTTCGTACCTATACAACTTAATAAAATCTGGAAAAATTTAATAAAATACTCAAGACCCTGGGGAACGTCTGTGAATTTTTATAGATTTTATTTCGAAGATTTAATATGGTTTGAAAATTATTTAAAACGAGTCCAGTAATACCTGAAAACTGTCAAGACATGTAAAAAGGATGTAAATTGTTATTTTTCCTAAGCTAAGGGTTATATTGGTGAATCGTGAAACTTGAGGGTATAATTCGTATAATAAGTTAATTTGAAGGTACACTCTGTAATCTTGGAAAATAAAATGCGTGTTGTGTTAATAAATTAATGAGAGGAGTTAAAATGTAAGCTATGTAAATCTAGGGTTTCATTTTGTAACTTTGATAAGTAAAGGGATAGAAAGTGTAAATTATGAAACCTAAAGGACTAAAAGAGTAACTTGATGAATCTAAAAGCTAAAATGGAAAGTTACTTAAAATGGAAGGGTTGTAATTCTTGTCTACCCCCTCTAGGTGTGAAGGAAGAGAAGTCCTGCTTCACTTTGTGTCATCCATTTCTGATTTGTGTTTGCTTCCGGAATAAGGTACAGATATTCTGACCTTCTCTGTAAGGTTTCCTATGATTCTTTTCTGATATGTTAAATCCCTGATTTGATACTCTGTTACGATCCTTTGCTATGACACCTTTGCTTTGACCTTTGATCTCTGATTTTGGACCTATGATATGAAGACCTTTTGATATGAAATGGAAATGTTTTAAGTAAAGTATTTTGAAAGGGTTTTTCAAGCATGATATATTGACTTTAAGAAAACTATTTTTGAAGTTCGTTTTATGAAAACTATTTGAAAGACCATTTATAAAAACTATTTTGAAAGATTGTTTTAAATGAACCTTAAGAGAAAACCTTTTGAAAAGTACTTTTGATATTGAACCTTTTGAAGATTTGACCATCTGATACTTTGACCCTTTTGGATATTGACCTGGGATATTTGATCTTCTGATATGAACCTTCTGATATTGAACCTTCTGATATGACACTCTGATTATGATATGAACCTTTGACCTTTGACCTTTGACTCCCAGTTTGATACCCGAGCCAAAATGTGTTCCCTAGCCATGAAGGTAACATGGCCGTGTCTGTGATGCACCACTGGCATGACTCTTGTGTGGTCAGAGTGATTAACCACACCGTCCCTGTTCTGTTCTGATATGTGCACACTATATGATTATGGCCGATATTTCTGTTTTGGGGGCGTATGGATGCATCCTAGATTTGTTCTGTTATGATATGATATGTTATGATATGATCTGATTTCTGGTGACTGACGGTGGGTGCAATCCACGTCTTTCATGTTCTGGGAGCTAGCTACTCCATATATTTCTGTTGGATACATGAGGCCACCCCTCATATTATCTGGTTACTTGAGAGGCATCCCCTCTGGATTCTGATATGGTTACAAGGATATGATATTTCTGTTTCTGGGCTCGTGGTGGATTACTGTCCTAAACCTTTACTCTCTCTCTGTACCTTTACTTATCTACTTCGTTATACTATATCTGTTCTTTTCCTTTTACTTTCATTGCTTTTGCTTTCGTTTCCGTTTATTATATATCTGTTCACTGGGCTTTGTAAGCTCAGCCGTACGTTTTCTTTCATGTACGGCAGGTTTTAGTTGAAAGCTGAGTTGTTATTAGAGAGGACCTTGGACTTAGAAGACCTTGCTAGCTAAATTGGATTAGAGATGATTTGAAAAGTTATTTTCAGACTTAGTGATTATTGTATATCTCAGTTGTAACCTTGTAATATCAGATTTTCAGTTGTAACCCTTGGAATCCTATTGTATTATGTATGTCATATGCTTGTGTTTGTTCTGATAAGAATCTGTATTTGTGACACCTTTGCCCTTGTCGGGTTGGGGTGTTACATTTCCAAAAGGAGTTAGGGGTAAGGTTAGATGGGTTTAATGAATTCTATGCATGTGAGATTTCTATTAGACGAGCATTATCTGGATCAATTCCTTTTAGTCAGGCCCTTTGGATGAATTTTGAGGAAAGCTTCCTAACCATGACCCATAAGTGGAACGAATTGGTGGATTCGTATGAGCAAAGAGACCTAGTTTCTAAGAACATGAACTTAGAATCAAACCAAGATTCTGAGACGGTTAGAGTTGAGCCACCTAGCTGCATGTCATGGTTAGGCACTACCATAATACAGGGTGAACACTTAGGTGATCTTGATGTGATGGAGGATCTAGCCGAGCATGATCACATTGATCAAAAAGACCTAGGTTTTATGATCGATGACGATGAATCTCAAGAAACACATGATGAGGATATAGGTGATCTTGACACAAGGAATGATGAGGTAAGTAACATAAGCCCACCAAGTACCCCACAAGTCCTACCATCATTTGAGGCACACACACCGCCCGTGACTTACCCGGAAGAAGTAGAAGAGACTATAGGAACCCCAATAGAGGTAGAGCCCTTGGACCAAACACAACTAGAAGAAATAGGTTTGAATGCTTTTAGTGATCACAACCTTTCTTTTAGTCCTATGGAAGTTCCTAGTTTTGATGAGCCGGAGCCTCAACCAAAACCGTTACCTAATCTTCCATCCTTGGATGAAAATTTAGGAATTGAATTAGGTCCCGATCCACCCATCAAAACATATAGTCCGGGTAGTCTTAAGTTTAAGGTAGTAGACATTAAGCCTTGTAGTGAGGAAGACAATATAGGAGTGAAAAATGACCTTACATGTCTACATCACCCATTCATGATTGATCACAAGAAACATTATGGGTTTAAACCGGGTTTATTAGGTCAAGATGGATTCCCAACTAGGAATCTCTCGAAGTTGATAGAAGATGATCCCTTTTTAGGAGAAAACTTTAATTCACCCATTGACCAAAGTGAACTAGGTAAGGTTATGATGAAAGGAGCACACCCCTTTGAGTATATAATTCATCCACCACTCTTTCCTCACGCGGCATACTTCCACCAAGATGGTGTGTATCGCTACTATCACCCGCACTTAATCCTAAGTGTAGGAAAAACCTCTCCTTTATCCGTTAAATAAGGGTAGAGTCAGGCTCGTGACTCGAACAAAAACAAGCGCTTCTTGGGAGGCAACCCAAGCTTTATTTGTTTGATTTTATTTGCTTCCGTATGTATGTTTAATTTTTATTATTATTGATTCATGTTCGAAACTAAATTGTGAAAATGCTTTATCTTGTTTTTAACTTCGTCTTAACTACATATAAAGGTATTTTGCAAAAGATAAGTGTAAGGGAAATCCAAATCGGTTTATTAGAACAAATGAACATGAATCATAACAATATTAAATTAACATACATATTAGTAATTGTTTGAGTCAAATGCTTGTATCGAGTCATAATGATGTTTTGCAGGATTTCCAGGAAGTAAGGTATAGGTTTTTCCAGAAATTTTCCGGAAACTTAACATGAGAATTCTGTCAGATCATTTCTGACGGCGTCAGGCTTTACAACCTGACGGCGTCAGGTTTTAATTTTCTGAAATTTTTGAAAGTTTTGTTTTCATAAAAAGTTTTTATTAAATCTCTAACTTATAGACTCCAGGAATCTGCAAAATTATCATTCCACAAGCATTATATCCTTATATAGATTTATCCCGCTGATGTTATGCAGGTTTTCGTGTTTGTTTTCTCAGGTTTAACAGGTTATTTTGAACAAGGAGATGTATGTGGAATCAAGCTTTTGGCGATGCTTTAGTCTTGGAGCTTCTACATTTTATTGGAAGAAGATCTAACCATGTTACCTCTTTATCCACCAAACGAATCAGGGGAGTATTTGATTTCATTCTTTTACCTTATTTACTTTTACATCTTGTTATTTGAACATTGGGGACAATGTTCATCTTAAGTGTAAGGGGGGGGGGGGGTAAAGTACGATACTTTAGAGAATGCAATTGCACTTGATTTTTGTTTGTTTAATGGTAGATGTGTAATAAAACTGAGAGAAATACCTGTTAGGGCAATTTTAGTGCCAAATTTAAATTTTTTTACAACATATAGGAGTGAAACTTTGATCTTAATGAGCGTCTCATGGATAGGAGTTATATGACTAGCACAAAACCGTACCACTAAAAAAAATTTCCACCCCCAAATATGTGAGGTTCGCCCCTAGAATTGGTAGGAAAAGCATTTATGCTATAATGTGTGTACCGGTAGCACTTAGATTCTAGAACTTGCGTTAGGACCATTCCGAGGCCACAAGTGAGACTACATTCGTGTAGTTAGATTTACTACATGATAAGAGGCATTAGGATTAACCCATTGTTTTACACCTGTGTTTTTGTTATAATTACGTTGGCTACATTGGTCAAGTAATTCTCCCACACCCTTTGCGTTGTACTTATTTTTAGTACACGATACCCCTAGTACACCCCTTAGAGCCTATCTTTTTGTTTCTAACTTTAAGCATTTTACTTAAAGGAAGAATTTGTTTACACCCCACTTAAATGTTCACCCAAATCGCCTTAGCCTACCTTGTATGCACTCATTTTTAGTGCATTATTGTGACAACATTTATTTAAACCTCAAGTTAATTATCTAATTGATTACATGTTTGCTAAGTCGAGTCATATCCTTGTACATATTGTTTTGGGACGATTGGGACTCATGGGTAAAGTACTAGTGTAATGGAGTAATGGGGAAGAACAACATTATTACCCCCATATGTGCTAAATATTTTAAAAGTACTCCAAGTGTTTCGATTATCTTAATTCGAGTCATTAGAATAGTTATTTGTAAAGTTATGTAAAAGTTCAAGTGTAAGGGGAATGCAACACCCCTATGATGTATTATTTTGGATGGTAGGGCAAGAGTGTATGCAAAAAAAAAAAAAAAAAAAAAAAAAAAAAAAAAAAAAAAAAAAATCAAGAAAAATACAAAAAAATGAGAAAAAGAAAAGTAGAAAAAACATACGGACTACTATCCCGTTTCATTTTAGGTTTATTTTATGTTTTTGTTATTTTGTTTTTAGCTTAAGTCGAGTCTAGTCTTGGCTTAGCAACGCCATATTGTACATGTAATTAATCAAGATCTTTAACTCGCCACCAGTAAAATATCCCTTATCCAACAAATCCGTGTTTATCATATCCCTACACCTAACGTTATAACCCGTTTAAAAGCCCTCTTTGATAGTTTATCTTAGGTGCTTATGCCTAGTGGAGAAGGTTTTTGATCCTTTCCCAAGCCTATGGTAATCTATTTGCTATGACAGGTAGTGAGAGATATTATCCGTTTTCATTTATGAGATATAATTTTATGACACCTGAGAGATGTGAGTATCTAAACACTACTTGTGAGGTGCTAGTTTGTAATCTCCGTGCTTATTATGATTAAAGTGGAACGACTATTTATTGTAATTACTTTTATATTAGCATTTAATGACCCCTAACTTGTATTTTGATTAGAATAAAAGCGCATTTGCTTGAGGACAAGCAAATCTCAAGTGTAAGGGTATTTGATGAAGCGAAAAGTGTACCGCTTTTAGGGGGTCATTTAAGCCCTAAATCGTATTTATTTGATCAAATATTGCCCTAAATCGTTCCTTTTGTCATTTTAGGTACTTTGGAGAAGAAATCTGGAAAAGGAAGCATTTTGGACGTTTTTGGAGCATAAAAGTGAAGAAAACGACAAAGTCTCCAAAGCTGCTGGAAAAGTACACATGACGGCGTCAAGAATTGCTCCTGACGGCGTCATGGCTTGGCAAAAGAGGTGGATATGACAAAATACACGTGACGCGCCAGAGAGTTTTACAATGGGAAGTCTGACGGCGTCACCCTTTAAGGTGATCAAGGCCATCACGGTTTAAGCTAAAGAGAGACGGCGTCAAGCCCTATTCTGATGGCGTCAACCCTTGATAGGCCAGAGCGGATTTTGGAGGATTAAAGAGGGACGGCTTCAGGAAGACCATCCGGGAACCCTAGCCACGGCGAGGTGACGGCGTCACCTCCTACAACGTGACGCCGTCAGCCACTAAACTCTATATATAGTTTTGCAATTTTTATTCATTGGGTGCAACTTTGTGAGGAGAAACCCTAGATGAATTTTCTGCCATTTTTAAGGGTTTTATACCCTTGGATCTCCCATGTTTAATTGAAGATAAGTAATCACTTAATCAATCAATATGTCTATGTTTTGTTTGATTATATCTTGTTCTTGTCTTTTGATTAACATGCTAGGCTAGATTTATCTTGTGTTTGCTTAGATCTAATGAAACCTAACTATTGATTATTGGTTATTAGTGTGTTATTAATTATATTGGATTATTGTTTATCGATGTTAGGCTTAAGAAAACTGGCTAACCTCCTATACGGTAATTTGCTTGAACGTCTTAAGAAACATGAACCAATGCGTACTAGGTTTATTTGGTTGTATTTAATGCATGAGCGAATTCTAGTGATCCCATGTTAGGAGCTTCTTAGCCGGCTCGACATAGGAGTGAAGTAGGAGCTTGTAGAGTTGGGGAAGTACGTACGCCACCCCACGATTGGTATTAAGGAATACACCCGTCATCCACGCAATTAATACACACTAATCAACCGATAAAAGATAGTTAGGGAGTAAGGAAATCTAACTAAACACATTTCTCCCCATATAAGTTCCACAACCTTTTCATTTTCAGTTATTTTATTTTATTTGCATTTGTAGCTATTTGGGTTAGTTGACTAGCAACTAATTCCGCCCACTCTTCAAAACCCGAGATTTTACTTGCTTTCATAAAATTAAAAAAATACAAAAAGAATCTTCCCTCACCCTTAGACCTATTAGAGTAGTTTTTCAATCCTAACGACACTATTCCCCTAGAGAACGATCAATCCCCCGGTACTTGCCACTTCACTATACTACATCGGTCAGGTACACTGCCTGGTGGGGATTGCAAACTTCTCAAGATCCCTTGAGAGGTAAAACCTGTTGTAAGGTCGCAAAACCACGCATCACTTAGAAGGAATGATACACAATTTTATGTCATCTCAATAAGCTCAATTGTCTAAACTTGAAACTCAATTTAGACAACAACAAGTATAGATGAATAATAAAATTGGCAACCTCTTGAAAGCTATCAACACTCAAGTTGTCAGTTCTTCAACTAATTGTATCACCGAGAATAAAGAGGCTAGTATTACTCCACCTACTTTGGCCATTAGCGAAACACCCCACTTCATGAAGATTAAGGATCCTAGCAAACTTTTCTCATCATCATCAAAACATGTTCACTTTTCTACCGTCATCACTTTACTACCACCGAACAAGATTAGAGAAAAAAAGATCAAGAAGTTGTGACAGAAGGGAGTAGTGATCTCAATAAGGAAACAAAGGATGATGAAAGTAAGGAGGAGGGAGAAGTAGGTGATGATTATTTTAATAGGTTTCCCACTAAGGATGAGCTTGCGTACCACAAGAATCTATTGGATGATCCTAATCCACCGTATTACAAAAATTTACCAATCATTCAAGCGGGTGACCCGACCAACATTAATATAGCATGCAATAATGGACATATGCATGTGTGGAAAGCCTACACTGATCATAAGTCCCTGTAACACCCACAAAATCAGGATTTGCGAAAGCATATATATTTGGATGCTACTAAATCGATAATCACAACACAAAGATATAGAGAACGGATTAAAATCCGTTTAAAATAGTTTACATTTCCAAAGTTAATTGCCATACATAAAGTTCAATTCAATTAAAACAAAGCCCATTTAACATGACTGTCCCAATCAGAGTTTAACGCATAAGCAAAAAAATTTCTAGAAATTTATAAGCAATGCCATGCTCTGCCTTAAATGAATACATTCTCAAAAATCTGAGAAAAACATGCTAAAAGTCAGCTAACGCTGGTGAGTTCATAGGTTTAAAATAAATAAGCACATATGGACCATAGCAAATAATTCAGCAATCACACTCATTCTGTATGTTAACACTAAGCTTATCCAACCGAAACTAGACATACAACATGCCAAGATGGCATAGCAAACAAAGGGTGCCCGCGAGTGTTAATCCCTAGACACTCGGCAAAATCTGACATGGTATACGTTCGCGTTGACCTGTCGGGCCAACCGAACAGGGGAGTCACCCCCAATAGATCTATT
This sequence comes from Artemisia tridentata subsp. tridentata, assembly GCA_021014915.2. Classification (NCBI taxonomy): domain Eukaryota; kingdom Viridiplantae; phylum Streptophyta; class Magnoliopsida; order Asterales; family Asteraceae; genus Artemisia; species Artemisia tridentata. The sequence goes on along the minus strand of CP139505.1, from coordinate 62,453,273 downwards.
TATATCATACGCGCTTTCTAGCAGGAATTGATGGTTGATGATTGTAAGCGCAATAGGATTCAAACATACTTAGGTTATCCGCATACCAGTGTGTATAAAAACAAAGTTCAATTTGGTCCATGAAAACAATTTTGCATGTTTCTCACCCCAAGGTTTATAAAAACAATACGTATAAAAATGGGGCTATATACTCACCTTAATAACAATAGCAATCTGCTAGTCAACAATAACACAGTGCAACCGCTCCGACACACGACCTAGATCAGTATGGTAAGTCTTAGCGAATTATTCGTGTTTTAAATGTTTCAACTCGGTTGAAAGGTTTACGTGTGTCAAGTGCTCGTGTATTTCTTGCTTGCTGTGTGGTAAGGTACATTTCAAAATAGTTCATCGTATAAGACTCTTTGGTGATGGCTCATGGTGAAAGTGTATGGTGAAAATACGTGCGACGGAACTTCCGTGCTCAGTGCTTGTCGTCGCAAAATGCATAAGTAATATATATATTATCGTATATATATATTTAATAATTAAGTATTTAATTAATTAGGGCTTATAATTAATTAAATAAGTATTGAAAATTAATATGATAATGGTGATGTGGGTATTATTTATTTAAATATTATAATTATTTATAATGTAATGATAATTATAAAAGAATTTATAATAAGTATTTAATTTTGAGAAATTAGAAAAGTGTAAGTGTATAAATATATAAAATATTTATAAGTCTTATAAAGTCTAAAAATATTAATTTAGAAGAATTAATATTTTTAATAATAAAAATAATCCGTTTCGTCTTTTAGTCGGTTTTCGTCCGAAAATATTCTAAGTGTCGAAATTTTAGAAAAATCGGGCATGACCCATTCGTTTATTCAAACTTTTCCATTTTTTCTAAGTGTTGCAATTTCCTCAAATAATCCCTTACGTTATGTATATTTGCAAAACTAGTCCAAAATGTATATTTATCGTTACGTTTACTTCTTAATTATGGATTTCGATACAAAAGTCAATGTTTAGTCAAAATAATTTCAAAAGTCAACAATTACAACTTTGGGCCGAAAAGCCCATTTATTTGTCTTATTGGACTTAAGGTGTCAAAACGAGTTCAAAATGGTTTTAATCGATATATAACGTTTTAATAAGTCAAAATATTTATAGAAGGTCGAAAAATGTTCGAAAACTCATTTTTGTTATCCGAAATATATATTGGGCCGAAAAGTCCATAATGGGTCCAATAGTCCAAGTTTAGCCCAAAAACCACTTAACCCTTTTAAGTTACGATATATATATCGTTAAGTTTCTAAAAATAAATTTAACATGTTCATCACGTCATTTGGTCAAAAAGTCAAACCAAGCCGAATTTGGGTTGGGCTCGGCCCAACTGTGTGCAGCGCACAGGTCCGAATGCCTCGTTATAGTAAAAGACTCATTCCTAAACAATAATTATCCTGAAAAACGATCTAGATAAACAATAGAATATTCTGGAATCGACACTGTTATGACGTAGCTGCACTCTTCCTCTTACGTCGTAAACAAATGAAACCAAAAACATAAATCTTAACGAGAGCATTACAACGTAGGTAAGGCTTTAGCCTTACGCCGTAGGTAAAACGATATTCGTGTATTGATCACGAATCTTGTCCCTATCATTCCCCTTCACTTAAAAAGAACTTGCCCTCGAGTTCTCGCTATCAAGAGCTTCATCTACCTCGAACAACCTCTCACAACGAACCTTATCTTGGGTAGATTTGCGCTTTACATTAACTCAGGAACTTTCGTCTTTTTTTCCATGTCTACCACACTACCAACGATCAACCCATGACCCTAAACATCAGGTTGTGTGCTTCTTATCAACGATCACCAAGTCTTCAATTGCAATAAAAATAGTTTCTTTGTTTGCCATCAAAAACATTATTGGATTTGTGATAATCATATTTAAAATTAATTCACAGTTATACTCACAAACCTTTAAATCCTTGATGCTTTCGGAATCCATGCTTATCTGATAATCAAAACCATTCGCCTCTTCATCATCACTAAAAACCCATAACTTCTTCACAAGTAGTCAAAGTACCAACTTTATTTGTTGTTTTTCAACACTAAAGTTGAAATCTTGTCTTCATGTTGTGAATAGACATTAGATTCTTGGATTTTCTCAACATGCTTTTCAACAACTTCATCCTGCAAAATCTTTTCTTCAATCATAACCTCGGGCTTTGGGATTTGTGGTTTTACTTTGGATAAAACCATAGCAATTCTCTTTCCTACCCATAAGAAAAAGAAAAGATTACTACCATTGGAGCATAGTTGCCGTAGCTAGTCCAATGGATGGAGCTCTTGTGGGGTAGACAATGATTGGTGCCAAAAAGGCACCCGGGATCAAGGTGTTCCCGCCAATCTACACCTTTATGTGGAATAAAAACTTTGAACTTCTTGTCGCCATGATTTTCCCAACCGAATATGACAATCCTCCATATCATCCAATTCACAAAACACTTCACGTTTATAAGATTTACCAATAAATATTGGAACTCAACAAACTTGTGTTTTGCTAATAGGACAAATCACAATTGGTAAATTAAAATAATTAACCAATTTTCTCGACACCAAATTCTTAGCTCCATAATTGCCAACAATCAAAGAAACTACCTTATTATTGATCAAAACCTTTGAATGAAACAATTTGATTTTTGGTAGGCGAATCTCCATCTTCATCTTTTCCTCCCATTCATCAACCCTCCTATTGTTGAACGGGGATTGGTTGCACCTACGGCTTTCAATAGATCCGCCTAAGATTGGACGAATTCTTGAACCTCCATAATTGATACCCTCGCGATTCTTGTGGATTAATGCCCCACCTACGATCACGGAACGTAGTTCTTCTAGCATAACGTAACAGCTGTCAAGTTCATTCATGGATTTGGTAAAACCATGATCCATGTACTCTCCAGACTATACCGCACCAACAATATGGTTTTAAATCTCTACACCATTCACCTTCTACACCAATTACCACTAGGATACTAAGAAGCTCTAATGTCAACTGACGCAGGACGCGCGGAAGCGTATTTTGATAAACCCTAATCCAAGGGTGATAAACAAGGCGCACCTTGCGGGAATAAAACCCTAACAAGAGAATAACTCTTAAAACACAAAGTTTATTAATAATCAATGATCAAAAGATGAATTATAATGAAAACTAAACCCTATATTTATAGGGTATTAAAACTTGTAGAGAAAGAAACATAATTAAAGTAAAAGACTCATTCCTAAACAATAATCATCCTAAAAAATGACCTAGATAAATAATAGAATATTTTGGAATCGGCACTATTACGGCGTAGCTGCACTCTTCCTCTTACGGCGAAAACAAATAAAACCAAAAACATAAATTTTAACGAGAGCATTACGGCGTATGTAAGGCTTTAGCCTTACGCCGTAGATAAAACGATATTCGTGTATTGAAAATAAAAACATAAATTTTAACGAGAACATTACGGCGTAGGTAAGGCTTTAGCCTTATGCTGCAGATAAAATGATATCCGTGTATTAATCACGAATCTCGTCCCTATCTTTTTTCAAACTTGAATAATACTGTTGTGCTATGGTTGCTCGTAGCAACTTATTTTCTTTCATAAATAATTCATAGCAAATTAGGAGAACATACTGTTAGTTTTGTGGACATAATTTAGTAGTTGTGTGTTAGGATCGAAATTGAGACTACGGGATTGCACACTTTACGTATGAGAATCGATGTTAAATAATTAATATATAAATAGTTATATTTAATTATTAAATCACAAATAATTATATGGTCGAACAAGGAAAAAGGAGGGGGCTGAGTGTCGAGTTTTGGAACTTAAGGAGGTGTTAGCAATGACTTGTTGGACAAGGTTAAATGCTATATAAACATACCCTTTGGTCTTATTCTCGGTGGATTGAACTAGCTCAAACGATCGACACAACACAACCGTAAATTCAGTTGACACAACACAACCATAATAAGACACCATTTATTTTGAAATGTGATGAATCACATTAAGTCTTAAAATGAAGTTCTTAATTTGTTAAACTACTTATGAAAAAGTTATTAACAAACTAAATGTCAAGAACTGTCAATATGTATTTGTAATGTCCCAAAAAAAGAACATTGTATTGTTGCTTTATTTGCTAAGTATTTATTGATAGTCTATAAATTACAAAAAACAAGTGGGAGTTTTTATCTTGAAAAGATAAAATTACAAGATACATAATCTTCTAAAACACACTAGTAAAAATCATGATGAGGCTAAATATGTAAATGATAGACCTCAAGATGATTGAATTCCCATTCATAGATCCGCAAGGATATCTCAGATATTTGATTAATATGCTAAGGATTATATTATGGTGTATTTCCAAATATTGAATTGGGTAAATTACTCATACTATGAATGTTAAAGATGTTGTCTATAAAGATAATCAATTTTTGAAAAATTAGTTTATTTTAATTCTTAATAGTTTGACTAGAGAATGAAGATGAGTTTCTTCAAAGATAAGGTAACCCTAGTGGTTTAAATCTTTGTGTAGAAATCATATGGACAATATTGTACACATATTTTAATGCATGTCTTATGACAAGATTATTAATCATACTTAAGCAATTAACTATGATTGAATATTCTTTTTTAAGCACATTAAAATATACAAAGACGATAATTGCCATACTTATTTTCATGAATATGAAATTTAACAATGGATTATAATTCTTGTATAATTACTTAAGTGAGGATGGTAAGTAATTAAGAGTTTTATTAATTCATATAATCTTTGAAAGTGTACAAAATGCAAGAATTCAAGTATGGATAAATGCATGCATCTAGGAGATGAGTCTTATGTTTAAATATTAAATCCAAGTTTTGATTTATAATTTAAAATAAGATAACTACTAAGTATTCCTGAAAGCTAGTGGGAGTATTATGTCTATTTTCTTGAATCATATGTCTATTTTCTTGAATCATATATGTTGTATAACATATATGAAGTAACATTTCATATAAGTTAAATGTTAAGTTTTAACTTGGAATGAAACTTCACTTAAGAGATTTAGGAAATAAAACATATAACCTTGAAATGTGTGTTTATTATTATAAACATATGTGGTTAATAAATCTAATAGAACATGATATATCATTTAGAATGTCTAAATGGATACATATCTTTTAAATAAGATAGAACATGAATGAAATCTAAGTATGACTCAAAGATTTTTCATGAACATCATGTTACATAAACGAATTGTTATAAGATGTTATGACAATGTTGATATCTAATTGAAAGTTATTAGATAACTAGTGTAATGATTATTCTAATGGAATATGTTTGGATATAGAATTACTTCCTCAGCCTGGAATAGCTTCCAGATTCTATAGATGAACAATTTGTCAATTATTGTGCAAATTGTCATAGCCAACAAACTTGAAAGTTTGGAAGGCATCAAACATTACACAGTAGATATTAAAGTTTACGGAATTTTAAAGAGCATATTGTTGTTTGTTTATAGTGATGCTGGCTTAATTGAGATGACACTCAATACTAGTCATGGTAGGATTTCATCCTTGGCCATGTGAACTAGTTGTGCTCACTAAGAGCATAGTTGCATTATACATTAAAAGAATAAGAATACTTTAAACTTTAAAAATGTTTGAAAGTTTGATAATCATAAATTGGTGATTGAGGTTGTCACACACTTTATGAAATATTATGTGGCAATATCAAATTATTTGAATGTACACATACAAGAACTTCATCAGTTGAATTCTTGAAATAAGTATTCTCAAAACTCTGATAGATCAAAGTTGGTTGATTTATGTCTTGTCAACAAATATGATTGTCATAGCTTGAGACATAATTCATCAACTAGAATTTTCACGCATTGATCTATTTAGTATTTGGATAAAGGATGTTAAGCATTTATTATTTGTAATGAATTTAAGTACTTGGTACGCTTATTTTCATTAATAATAAATTGTGTCCTATATTTGCATGTTTAATCCGTGAATAATTTAGTTATTCTAAATCGTCTGTTGTCAATTAATGATATGGGAATATCATTAAATTATGACAAATCTGAGTTTTGGTATTATATACTTGATAGTATATTGATGCGCTGACATGCCAAATTCACATGATATTCAATGAATTGAATATAGGACTTATCCCAAACTACATGATGTTACTTTATGGATGTTGTTATTAAGTAAATCATGAATAGTTATTCTCAGACTTGATATACCAGATAACTGTTATGAATGTAGTGCATTCTGTGGAACAATTTAACGCTATACGTAACTGGTAGTCATAAGGATTGTTTTCGGAATTGTTACAAAATTCATAGGTTATGCTTGTAGTCAAGATAGAATTTGTTCATTCAAATTTATTTTAAAGTTTAATACTGCTTTGCCCCTCGTAGGGTTGACAAGATGTTTGCATGGCCATACCCAAGATCTTCCTTGAAATGTTCAAAAGATTTAGTAATCTTGTTCAATCACAAACAACGAGAAACAGAATTGTTGAATAAAGAATGACTTAAATCCATATCTTTATTTAACGTGCTATTAGTGACAAAAGGATAATAATAATGATGAATCATTAAATGGTTTTCCAGAAGACCTTACTCGAGTTGTACTAGAGGCATCGAAGTGTTGCTAGACGCTAATCGATGTGACCACACTATTAAAATGTGTCCAAGTGGGAGCTGTTAGTTTTGTGGACATAATTTAGTAGTTGTGTGTTAGGATCGAACTCGAGACTACGGGATTGCACACTTTGCGTATGAGAATCGACGTTAAATAATTAATATATAAATAGTTATATTTAATTATTAAATCACAAATAATTATATGGTCGAACAAGGAAAAAGGAGGGGGTTGAGTGTTGAGTTTTGGAACTTAAGGAGGTGTTAGAAATGATTTGTTGGACAATGTTAAATGCTATATAAATATACCCTTTGGTCTTATTCTCGGTGGATTGAACTAGCTCAAACGATCGACACAACACAACCATAAATTCAGTTGACACATATACACTGAATTATATATATATACTAAAAGGGGGGAAACAGTACCCTCAAAAATAATGGAGCACTTAATTGTGCCTCTCTCATTGGTTGGTACCTATTAGTGGCACTGTTCAGGCCACTATTTTTCACTATAACACATTAAAAAAATATTTTGCACTCTGCTTTTAGACCCTTCCACAGCCTTCCAACCTTACAAACATTATGCTCTTATACCTTTCCACCGCCTTCTAACCATAAACACGCACACACACAAAAAAGGCGGTTACCTCTGGCTTCCACCAAAATCTATCAACATATGTAGTACTAAAGATCAGCAAGGTGAGCAAATAGTAGAGGATATCCATGTTTAGATTTACCTTTATATAATTTTTTTAGTTTTTAGGTTTTTCGTAAATTGATTAATACCTAATTGAATTGGATTGTGCAGTTTTCAATAGCAGCAATCAACGATGCTCATAATAATAATGACGATGATAAAAGAAGAAGAAAAACACAATTGGAAATTGCCCCTCAAATAAGCCCAGGTATTTTCTTCAATTCTTTAGTTTTTTTTTTCTTTTTTATTATTATTATTTCAAACATTTTATATATACAATAATGCATACGAATTTCGGCTTTCCCAAATGTATCAAGATGGACTTATCAAATTACAAGCTAAATACTATCATAACACCCGCCTTCTTTTCCAATCCGTCTTACATGACAACCTTCTTCCTATCAAGCCAAAGGTACCTTTTCTTTTTTTCTTTTATATACGGCTAATTGCACACAGATGTATCTAATTTGGTGTATCGAGTTAGTTAATATTTTGTTTTGTCGATTTAGGGGTTACTTATGATTATGAGAAGCGGTTCGGGAAAACAAGAATTGCAGAAGATTGGCAAACCGCGCTGTTGTGAATCATCTGATGAACTCATCCAAACACAAGGTCATGATTTCTTAAGGTAAAGTTGTTTTAAATTAGTTTTCAATTATTGTTCCTCAAGTGGTGGGTTACGGTTTGGTTAAAGTGGTGGTGATGAAACGGAAAAAATGGTGGTTGACCTGTGATTGCTGAGATGAAAGTGCCTCATGAGGGTCAAGTTTAACAACCTAATCTAATATGTATTTACTGATTAGAACTGTTTATACGTTTATTGTTTTAACACTTTGCGAGTAAAATAAGTAGTTGCAACTGTTGCCTCAACGAAGTGGTGAGGTTGGTTTATATAAGTAGAAGTATCGATGATTAACAATGTAATGTGAGTGTTAGATTCATTAAAATTTTAATATTGAACATGTTATGATTTTACGCTATTAATTAGTTTTAGAAATTAATGGTTTTTGAAGCAACAAGAAATGATACTTTTGGGTCTATTTTTTTATTGTATTAAGAAATCTGATGGAACAAAAAAATGATTTGAAATAAAAATGATTAGTTATCACGGAACAAAAGTATTCTAAGTAAAAATGATTAGAAGATTATAGAAGTTGAATTATGATAGATCCTAAAGTTGGTCACCCGTTGTGTCTTGGCCAACTTTCCAATGCGATTAGATGAATAATACTAGTTGTGTCAAGTTGTTAGGAGATGAGTTAGTTACATGATAATATGTTATTGATCTGCCTGTATATGCAGATGATACCTGTAGCAGCAAATGATGTTGCTATCTTCATTATTCACGCGGTTTTGCTAACTGCTTTTACCTTATTCCAGATAGCCATCTATGATGTAAGTATCCCCTTAGTTTAATTAAATATCCTGTACCTGATATTTAATAGAGTGTTTGATTTGATGGTTGATGTGTACTCAAGTTGTTTCCTTTATATCATCTTTTTTTAAGCGTGGAAGTCAGAAGGTCTCCAAGATTAGTATTTCAATAGTGTCAGCAGCATGGTTATCTGCTATTGTCTGTGTATTCATAGCTATACCTAATTATTCTTGGCTTTGGTTGATATCCTGCTTTAGGTAAGAAGCATTTTCGGATTGTTTTCCTTACATTATTCATTTCTATACCCAATGTGTCGTTCTATGTCAAGTAGCTGAGTGTCAGGAAGTATATTAATAGTGGAAATTTGTTAAGCACCCGTAAAAATGTCATTGCATAGGTTAGATGTGTACGCTTAATTGCTTGTACCCTAAACGAAAATCGCACATGAGTGAAACACCAACTTTTAAGGCATACAAATAGTCCCTTGTATAGGATGCTGCTATAGTTAAAACAAAAAGTCTTTTAATCTTAAAAGAAGCTGGGATTCGAAACCCAAAATATAGTGATTGCATATTTCTTTCAGATGAAAACCTAGGAGTGTACCATTTTAATCCTACAAGGTACCCAACATTTCAATCCCATTTATGAGTACGGATTCATATTTTCTATTGATTGTAAATTTATTGTTATTGAATTCTATTTATACTTGCAGTTGTTTAGATATTCTTATAGTAGAAGGATTAGAGATATCTCAGCAAGCTTTAGATCCAAATTCAAATGGTATACACATAGGATCATAACCTGGAACAAAAATAAGTTTCATGGGTGAGTAAATTGGAAATTGTTTGTTTATACATCAAAGATTAATTTCATTGTCTTTCTTATTGCTAATGGTCATAAATTTTTTAACAAACATGTAGTTATATGATCGTAGAGGCAGTGTCAAGTGTTCAAATGCCATTAATGACCAACCATGTGCAGGGTAAGGTGCCTTCGATACAATAATGGCATAGAGGTATTAATTAATAAATGTTTTACCTTCTAGCCTAAATGTTTTCTTTCTTTTAAACGACAATAAGAATTGAATGGTACGAGCATGCTTTAATTGTTCTGACATATTGCTATAAGAGCAGGGGATATGACTTTAGGAATAGAATAGCCTTGCATTGGAAGTTGTTGCCGGTACAGGTTCCTCTTGCTAGGAGTCATTATCTTGGTCCACATATGTTAATGTTAGTGTGGGAGTGTTTACAGTTGCGGTAACAAGATTATAGCATAGGGCCTAAGATCGTTCATGTATACTACATAACTTGCACAACTGTATATATTTACATCTAGGATCCACCAAAGAAAGTTTTAAAAAACTAAGGATATGCTTATTTTCAAAGTAAAACAATTGGATTTCAATTGACTATAACTATATATTTATATAACTAAATTGTGGTCTTAATTATCTATAAATATAATAGTTGAATGGACTTAAAAAGTTTTTGTATATCCTCATAGTAAAAGAATTACGCATCTTGAGAATCTTCATGAGTATGAAATTTACGCAATCTTTACAGTTTAAACGGTTTGGCTACACAGGTACTTAGAATGGCTGATGAAACTAGATTGCATTTCAGTGATCAAATCAATATATTGGAAAAGAAATATCGACAGGTATATGTTATATGATCCAAACACTCAGTGGTTCAATCACAGATTTCGTAGTAGATATGCAACATAACATATCTGCTTTAAAACCTATGTGTGCAAAGCCTTATTTATTTATTTTTATTTTTTTGGGTTCAACCTGTGAGTGCAATTGTATATAATTTATATTCATAGTGACGGTTGCATAAGGTACCCATTGTGTTATATTGCAGCAATTGCGTGTTCAGCATATTGAAACCAGGCTAGCCAAACACAATGCCACCTTTCAGCCTCATGGTGATGATTGGTATGTAGTCTTGAGCTTTTCCGATTTAATTTTATTTTTTGTTCTTCTGTTATATAGATTTAAGCTTCTTGACCGGATCCACACACACTCCTTGTGTTAGATGAATACTTTGAATGATGTCTAGTCTAGCACGCCGAATTTACTATCTAGCACTTAGAAGATCTGTTTGTTTGTGTTTTGTGTTAACGAATCAACAAAGAATGAACAATGAACAATATACTTCAACTTCAACGATTCAATATTATTAATAAATAATACGAGTGATCTCCTATCACTAGGGTTTACAACCTTGAATCTTAACAATACTAAAACAATCATAAAACTTCTATGTCGTCTATATCAAACTTTAACCTAGATAATCCTTTTATAGACTAAGGATTCCTTCACAATATAACTATCAACTAAACCGTATAAGATATTCACAATATCTTTTCTATAATTATCTATTACATAAACAGTACAAACTTCTTCATTCAACAGTACTAACTGCTTATGTCTTCAACCTTCTTCAGCAGTACTAACTTTCATCTTCAACAGTACTAACTGCTATAGCTTAATTTCCTAACAATCCTCCCCTAAACTTATGATTTCTATCCAAATCACTAAGTTTCTTCAAATTAAGCTTCTTCTTCTTAATGTGGAAAATTCTTTCAAACATCTATCCCATCAGTCACTTTAGCCTTTGACTTTTCTTTGCTCTACAAGGTTGAAAATCTTTGTAACTAATAAGTCTGCCATCTCAGAGTCTTCTTCAACCTTGAGTCTTCCTTGTATCATAGCCACTAACACAAATGTTCTGAGTGGATAGTCTTTTTCCACCAACATATAGATTTCTATCCCATCTGGAGTAGAAACTCTATGTACTCCACACGATTCAAATAAATACCAATATACATCTTTAACTTGTGCTTCAAATCTCCACATTGACTCTCCACTATCAGGTTCATAGATTCTCTTCAACTGAACCCATAATTCTTTATCTTTGTCTTCAATGGGATCTTTATCTCTGAATCTCTCTTTTACTAAGCTCCATAGTTGATTAAGATCTTCTCTGTCAAAACCTCTGAGTAAATCTTCAAACAACTTGTACCTTTCAGAAATATCACCAAGTCTGATTATCTTCCATCCTTTCATTCTTCCATCAGTGAACACTTCCCAGTCAATGATTGGATGTTTTACTTGTAAAGGTTTGATATAAGAAGATTTTGGAACAATCATCATCATACTCTTGATCTTCTCATTGGTTAACCCTTCTTCTTCAGACTTTTGTTTCTTTGCAGCATCAGATTCAAGAACTTCTTGTTGTCTTTTCTTTTTCATTGTCATGTCCTCTCTGATTGGAGTATTCAGCCTTGCATATACTTTAAAGAATTTCCTTTCAATTTCAGCATCTGTCCATCCAGTAAAGTCACTCAACTTGTAATCAGCTTGATTCTTCAAATAGTGCTTCATGAAATTGACTTTCTCCTTCTTGGTAGGTAACTTGGTCTTGTAACCAGACTTTTGCCTTTCTCTGATTCTGTGCATTAAGTTACTCCAAGTAGCTTCTTTATTTGTCTTCAAGATAAATTCCTTGAGCATCTCTGACTTTTCTTCTACATTTAACTCCTGATCATTAAGAACCATCACAGCATGAGCTTTTATAATACAATCAGAATCTAACAAGTATTGAAGTTGCTCATTAAACTCTTCTTGATTAAAATCTTCAGTTCTTGTTCTATCCATGAAACCAGCTATGTTCTTTTCATCATCAGCAGCCATTTTCCTTGCTAATTCCTCATCTTGAGCAATCTGAGCTTTCTTAGCTTCTTCATCAGCCAATTCTTCTTGCAACTTCTGCATCATGATCTATCTGAACTTGAGTTTTTGGTTTTAATGTCTTGAGCCTTTCAAGTTCTTGAGCTGCTTCCTCTTCTTCTTGTGTCATAGCTCTTTTACCTTTATCAGCTCTTCTTCTTTCATAAACTAGCTCGGCTGAAGTTTCACCAGTTGGAACTGCTTGATGCTCTGTCTCAGCAGTTGGAACTGCTTCAACAGTCTGAACTTTTTCTGCTTCATTGGTATCAGTCTGAACTGCTTCAAGTTCTTCTTCTTCCATATCTGCATTACCAGAACCTATATCAAATTGTTCATCTTCCTCTTCATTATGCCTCCCCTGAGAACTTGATCCATCTTTGTCTTTACCAAATTTCCTCCCCTGTTTGGAAGAATTTCCACCATCAGCATCATCCTTGGTGCTTGCAATCATAATTCAAGAAACTTGTTGATTTGCATAGAAATCATAAGTTTAGGGGAGGATTGTTGGGAATTAAATTAAGCAGTTAGTACGGTTCTTTATATGTTAGTACGGTTGAACAGTTGCTGAAGAATACAAGAACAGTTAGTACTGCTGATGAAGAAAAGTTCGTACTGCTTACAAGATTAAGGTGAAACCGTGTGAAGATAAATATGGAATGGATATGATGTATATCTTATTTGTATAGAATGATACGAATATAGTTTACTTGTAAAGGACTCTTTGTGCTTTAAAAAGAGATCCTCAGTTAGGGTTTTATAATCGATATCCATATCTCCTATACGTACAAGCATTGTTAAGAGCTTCACGTTTAATCGTTCAATATATTGAAAGCAAAGTGTTTGGTTAAACAATTGACTTGTTTATTATTATTGTTACATTCATACGATCATACAATCACCAAACACATATTCTTCTAAGTACTTGGTAGTAAATTCCGCGTGCTATCAAGTATATACTCAAAGTATCCCCAACACAACTTGTGTGTTTAGATCCGGTCAAGTGTGGGCTTTGAGTTCATCCTTGGTGCTTGCAAGATCTGTCTCCAAACTTTCAATTTTGGCAACTAACTTGGTACATAATTCCGTCAATGCATTTTGATTAGAACTACCCTCATCACGTCTAGCTGTGTGACTTGCTATGAGAGGTAAATCATGGGGAAAGGATCTAGGAATCACTCTAGGTGTTTCCCTTCTCCTATAAGTGATGCGCAATTGTGATGGTTGGGTTCTTTCAAGTACTTGAGTGGATGTGTGATGGGGATCAGTTGGAACTGCTGAACCTTCACCCAACTCATCTTGAAGCATTTGAGGAAACAATGGAACTGGTTCCCTTTGAAAAAGCCTACTAGCCATAGCCATATTTTGAAAAACCTTTGATTGAAGGCTAGGAGTAGCAAAATTTTCAGTTGGTTTTGTAAGCAGATATGTCTTTTTATTCAAAAGTGTTTGAACAAACCTGGGATACATTAAAAACTTTGTTTTGTTTTTAACATTAGATTCCATACCCTCAAAAATAAATTTTGAAAAGTTAAAAACTCTGTTCGTAGACAAACAAATGAGAGCAATAGCAATATTGCTACTGAACTGCTCCCAAGCAGTCTTTTTAGGACTTAAACAACTTAAAAGAGTATGTATCAAAAATCTCCATTGAGGTGAGAAACATCCTTTTTGAAAAGTTAATTTATGTTCAGATGTATCATACCCCATTTTGGTAAGTTCTTCCCATATTTCAGTGTTAGGCATAGTGTTAATATCATCTGAGTCATTTAATTTAAGATGTCTCATAATTATAGACTCGGTAACAACAAAAGATACACCATCCACTTCAGAATGAATTTCTGAGTCTCCATCTTCACTAGTCAAGACAGTAGCATTCTGCCAGAACTGTGTGATGTGCGAGACATAAAGAGTAGGAGAAACAGTTAGAGCATACCTTATGTGAGAGTGGTTGAGAAAGTCCACAATCTCATAAAACTTTGGCCCATCTCCCGCCTTTGTTTTCTCAAGAAACGCAACCTGATTATGACGCTTAACAAATTCCAATCCAGCCATTCTTATTGATGAAAAATGAAAGATTATAGCAATACGATGATCGTTTAAATTGGAATTGAGGTTTCATGTAGTCGTTTGGGGTTTATAGGTACTGTTTAGGGTTTTGCGAAATATGCGTATGAGATAAATTATCTTTAGAAAGAGAATAAATGAATTTATAGTAAAAAGATAATTATCGTCTATAAAAATCCCTATAAGTACCGTAAGAATAACGGTTTTACCCCAACGGCTAGAAAATTAATTACTGACAGATTTTTACAACGGCTAGTTGAACCGTACTAACTTTGTACTAACCGTACCAACTGTTGGAAAATTTTTGTTGAGCCGTATGAACTTATTGTAAAGAATTTTAAAATACCATGGCTCAAACATAGTTTTTAGCAAACTATCAGTTATCAATGGATTTGATATGTCTTTACCAATAGCCGTTTGCTTTGGACTAGCCAACTCTTCACACTTAGATATGGTGAGCTGATAACCATACAATTTTTGGTAAATTGTCAACCATCAACGGATTTGATTAGTCTTTACCAGAAACCGTTTGCTCTGGACTAGTTGATTCTTATGTGGGTTAGACATGGTGAACCAATTACCATTTGTTGTGTGCAAAGATCACACACTCAGCTCCAAATCACCATAACAGTCCAAAACATATATCATTTAAATTCCTTGATGCTTGTCATCCAAAATGATATATGTCTAAATACACATATATTTTATACTGTTTTACCCCACAAAAACAGCCAAAAACACTTTGAAAAACCATAAAATGCTATAAATATTATTGGAATGTGTTTTTATATGAATCAGGTACAAAAAGATTGAAAACTGATGAAAAACGAGCAAGTGTGCAAAATTATCATTTTCAGTCCCTGAAGTTTCATAGTTGGCAGAAAAAAGTCCCTGGTATTCAAAAGTGAAAAATCCCAAAAAATCAAAATCCTTAAATCCAAAAACCCAATAAACAAATAAACCCAATAAATAAATCCACCCAACCCGGTATTCTTATACCGGGGTCAAACCCAGTCAAACCCACCTTACTTTATCCCTTCCCTCTCCCACATCACTGTAACCAAAAACCACCCTTCCACCTCACCTGGTTTCACCACCACCTATCCATCACCTTTCCACCTTTTCCCCAGCTGTTTATCTACTCCACCCACTCTCCCTTACACCCCTACACCCCAGCCCACTACCACAATAAATGCTTCTCCACCACTTTACCTCAATACCACCTCACTTCCCCTGTTTTTGTACCAAACCACCCAACTTGGCTTCTAAACTACTCAAACTTGTCCCCTCCACCTTCACAATCAACCAAAGTGCATTAATTGTAATAAAACTGCTCTTAGCCGCGTGGATGACTTTTGGCGCCAAAAAACTCATTTAACGGCTGGGATCATTTCCAGACTTTCAAAGGTCAAGATTAGAAGTGGGAAATATTCAGAGTCAAGTGGGGAAGCTTTTGAGATGTATATATATCAATGAAGAGGCAAAGGAGAAGAGTACTTTGGAATAGCCATCGTCATGTAGTTAAATGGCCATTGGATTAGCCAAGGTCCAGTAGTTGTAGATTTACTGCTTTTCTTTAAATTAAATGTCATTTACTGCTTTCAAGTGTTTGTTAAACACTGACAATGTGTAACAAAACCTTATTTACAGTTTTAATTAGAATCATCTTTAAGTTTCATGTTATGCTAAATTCGTACCACTTTAGTTTTCATGTCTTTTACATTATTGTTGATGATAGTTGTTTAATGGACTCTTTAAGCTCACATAAGCTCCTGACAAAAGCTTTCAAGCTTTTAGATATATCAAAACAGTTATGATCTTTTAAAATTCATAAGTAGATAAGAAATCAAGAAAACAAATGAAAAAACCAAAAATAATAAAGTGTTCTTGATGAAACTGCATGGAGCAAGGTTAATTGTGGATTGCCTTTGGTTTATTAACTCATTGGTAAGCTGAAGGATGTGTTATGTGGCCTTGGTTCTTAGTTTCAAGCAAGACTCACTTGTAAGCCCCTTTTTACCATTTTTTGCATTTTACTATTCTAGTCTTTAATCTACTTTAATCTTTATGTTTTCATGTTTATTTGTTGTTTGTTAGTGTTTATCTAGCTTAATCTTAGTTAATTATGTTTTGGATTTGATTGTTGTTTTGAAACTCATTTTTGACTGTCAATATGCATGTTTTGATGATCATAGGTTTAGACATTTGTAACTACTTGTTTATGCTTAAAAGGGTCTGACTTGACACCTTGGACCCCTGGATTTGATGAAATTAGTTTATACTGTCTTATGATGTGAGTAGCTTCAATTTTATTCCATTTAAGAGTTGTCTGGACTTGATGGTTTATCTGTGTTATTGGTTGTTAGGTGTTGTTCTTGTTTGATGTATGCCTATATGACTTATATACTCAGTGATAACTTCAATTAAGTGGTGTAGCATGTGGGAAGTCAAATTGACACTTGATCCTTTTCATATGAGCACTGTGAGATTGTCATATCCTAGAACTTTGCATAAATGTTTAATAGTTGTTAATCTTTGTTATTTTCGTGTTTTTATTACTAATCTTGTTAGCTATATTTTTTGTTGATATTAGTTTTCCATGTTTTAGTGTTTATTTATGTGCTTTTCATTTACTTGTGCCTGTTTTTGTTATTGTTTTATTTTGCCCTGTTAGTTGTTTATATGTTTGTGCTTGTTTTTCATTCAGTAGTTTGTTGAATACTTCTTATGCCTCCTTCTTTTGACCCATCTTACTCACTACATAGAAGCAAACTGTGTAGTTGGAGTTGTTTTCCTAAGCTCATAAACAGACTCCCCACTGAGCTTGAGTTTGTGAATTTTGGCCTTATGTGAGGCTAATATATCACACTCAATGTTCCAGTGTAGGTTGAGCATTTATGAGCATATTTGACAAGTCAATTTAGAGTTTGTTGTTTGCCCACTCACAACAGTTCATTCAGAAATCTTTGAACTTACACCATTACCAACAGCTCTAAAAAGCTCATTTGTGGTCATAAGCTTGTGTGGTTTAGTTATTTATGAAGCTTATCCACCCATCCATAAGATCTTGTGCTTAATTTTCCCCTTGTAGCTCATTAACTAGGGCTGCAAGTAGCTTTTAGCTTGTCCCACTTTCTCAGTATACACTGAGAATCAGTATATACTAGCCTACTTCATAAGCCCCTCAAAAGCTAACCTGTGGATCCCACAGGTTAAGCTTGGACTTTTTGGAAAGCCAACCAACCCAATTTGCTCTATCAGCAGGATTGATTTTGCACTAACAGCAGAATTGATTTGCACTAGCAGCAGAGTTGAGTTTTGGTCGAGCAGTACTTTGAGCTTTTCACTATCAGCAGGAACAATTTGCTCTATCAGCAGAATTGATTCTTGAACCATCAGCAGGATTGCTTTTACACTATCAGCAAAATCAGTTGCCTTAGTAGCAGATTCAATTTTGCTTTAGCAGTACCTTGCTTTTGTATAGCAGTACCTTGCTTTTTACTTTAGCAGTACCTTGCTTTTGTATAGCAGTACCTTGCTTTTTACTCTAGCAGTACCTTGCCATTCTAGCAGTACCTTGCTTTTGCTCTAGCAGTACTTTGCTCATTTCCAGTCCATTGTACATAATCTTGTCCATTGGACTTGTGCACATATTATTTCACCTTTTTGTTTCATGTAAAAAGCTTTTTCAAGCTTATTCAAAGCGTATGATTCCACTGTGAGCCCAAAAGCTCAACTGAATGAGTCATTAGCTCACGAATTGCTTATTTCTTAGTTTGTAAAGTTTTGTTTTCATTAAACTTGCACATATCAGTATACTAAATAGATTCAGAAAAAGAAAAAAAACCAAAAAGCTCCACTATAAATTAAGTGATAGCTTCTATTTAAGAAGTTTATTGCTTATTAGCTTATTTTTGTTAAGCACTTGCTATTTTTAGATTTTTCTCAGCTTCTTATATTTATTTAATAATTATGTAAAAAGTTTCAGATTTTTCTTTATTCATTTGATAGTTTTAATAAATCATTAATAGTTTTTAGTAATTAATAATAGTAAATAATTAATAATAAATAGAATAATTGTGTAAAAAATACATTTTCAGTTTCAAAAATTCTTTTATAATATTTTAGATTTTTCTTAGTTTTAATTTTATTTTTCTAAGCTTATTTTAGATTTTCTTATTATTTAATTAATTTTTAAATTCATTTAATTCATTTTTAATTTATAATAATTAAGTAAATAGTGTAAAAATTCATTTTAATTTTCTAATAACTTTCTTATCATTTTAGGATTCCAAAAATATAATTTTCACATTTGTGGGAGTTGTATTGGACTGAATCCACGTTTTATTTCGTACGTTTACGTTTAATTTAATTTAAACGTACGTTTGTAAATCCTTTTACGTTTCTAGGTTTCTGATTGCAAGTTTTTCTTGAGATAGCTGTGACAGAGCTATTGCTATTCACATTCTTTGTGTTAGTCAATCAGATTCCTGTTTTTATATATTCAATATCATTTCAAACACACACATTCGTTATATTACAGTTTACACACCTCGTTGGGACCTAACGACCCGGGGATGTACTTCTATACTCCCATGGATTTAAATTGCTTTTTCTCCCGGGCTGTCTAGGGCTCTTTTATTACGGTTGACCATTCACAAGTGGTTGGCTTGTGTGATAAAACCTGACCGTTCGGGAGGAATCAAATTTTGGCGCCGTTGCCGGGGATCGAACCCGGGTCACCCGCGTGACAGGCGGGAATACTTGGCGCCGCTGCCGGGGAGGTGTGCTGCGTATGACTTGTGTTTTGTTAATATATCCATCCTTTGTATATATTATATATAATATCATATTTCATTTCCAAAAACAATATAAAACACAAAAATATTTTTCTTTTCTTTCTATATAATATAAAAGCTAAAAATACAAAAATATTTTCCTTTTCATAGCACACAACTTGCCCAGTTTGATTAGTCCCTCAGTTACAACAATTGGTTGTTGGCTGTTTGAAAACAATTTGGTAGACGTTACAAACCCAGATTCCCTTTTAAGGGGCGGAAACGCGCAGTTTGTTAACTCCTCTATTTAGAACGTTTGATCGTTCGGTTGTCGGATTCCAGTTGCTGAGCTCTGTCAAGCCCAGATTCCCTTTCGAGGGGCGGTTGTTAGGAATTTCCCTACTTTCATTTCCTTTGTGTATATATAAATCTTAAAAATACAAAAACCTTTTCTCTTTTCTGTTATATTATAAAATCAAAAACCAAAAATATTCTCCTTACCTTATTATTCATAATTCTGTGAGTGGTCCCCACTCCGATTTCTCATCCAATCTTTTCCCCATGAACCAGTTAATTCGGGGTCGAGTCAAGCTAGCGACTCGGTTATCAAAAACAGTAGCTTCCTCATGAACAATTTTAATTCGAGGTCGAGTCAAGCTAGCGACTCGGTAATCAAAAACAGTAGCACCATATGGGTTTTCACCCATGTTCCACCTAAGTGTGGGGGAGATGCCCCACATTTCGTATATAGATCAAAAAAATAAATGAAAATTGTAAATATCTAAAAAAGAGAATAAGTGTTGTGTTTCCACACTTGGCTAAGAATGTTATCTTGTCACGTTCAAGGATTCAGCATCATAGCCGGGACTTTGAATATTGAGGACAATATTCAGTTCTAAGTGTGGGGGGGAAATTATGGCGAATTTGATCATATATGTACCCCTTTTAGTCCCTTTTTCCCCAAAAATGGCCAAAATTTTAAAATTTTTTCATTTAGTGGAAGTGCTTTGCACTAAACACAACAAATGGTAATCAATCCACCATGTCTAACCCACATAAGGATTGGCTAATCCAGGAGCAAACGGCTCTTGGTAAAGATAACTCAAATCCGTTTATGGCTTGCAATTTGCCAAAAATTGCATGGTACTCAACTCACCATATCCTAAAAAGTGAAGAGTTGGCTAGCCCGCAAGGTTATGGCTTGTGGTAAAGGCAGTAGAAAAACAATAATTGGTAATCAGCTCACCAAAGATAATAGTAATAATTTATCTAAGAGTTGGCTAGTCCAGAAGCAAACGGCTTTTGGTAAAGACAAATCAAATCCGTTAACAGCTTATGGTTTGCTCAAAATCATTTGGTTATCATTGTACTAAGGTTCTTACTTGAACTGAAACAATTGGCTACTCCAGAAGTAATGGCTTTTGGTAAAGAGATAAAATCCATTAAGTTTTCATAAAAGATTGCTAGGGACTAGCAATAGTTTAGTGTGGGGGATTTGATATGTGTCTAAATACACATATATTTTATACTGTTTTACCCCACAAAAACAGCCAAAAACACTTTGAAAAACCATAAAATGCTATAAATATTATTGGAATGTGTTTTTATATGAATCAGGTACAAAAAGATTGAAAACTGATGAAAAACGAGCAAGTGTGCAAAATTATCATTTTCAGTCCCTGAAGTTTCATAGTTGGCAGAAAAAAGTCCCTGGTATTCAAAAGTGAAAAATCCCAAAAAAATCCAAATCCTTAAATCCAAAAACCCAATAAACAAATAAACCCAATAAATAAATCCACCCAACCCGGTATTCTTATACCGGGGTCAAACCCAGTCAAACCCACCTTACTTTATCCCTTCCCTCTCCCACATCACTGTAACCAAAAACCACCCTTCCACCTCACCTGGTTTCACCACCACCTATCCATCACCTTTCCACCTTTTCCCCAGTTGTTTATCTACTCCACCCACTCTCCCTTACACCCCTACACCCCAGCCCACTACCACAATAAATGCTTCTCCACCACTTTACCTCAATACCACCTCACTTCCCCTGTTTTTGTACCAAACCACCCAACTTGGCTTCTAAACTACTCAAACTTGTCCCCTCCACCTTCACAATCAACCAAAGTGCATTAATTGTAATAAAACTGCTCTTAGCCGCGTGGATGACTTTTGGCGCCAAAAAACTCATTTAACGGCTGGGATCATTTCCAGACTTTCAAAGGTCAAGATTAGAAGTGGGAAATATTCAGAGTCAAGTGGGGAAGCTTTTGAGATGTATATATATCAATGAAGAGGCAAAGGAGAAGAGTACTTTGGAATAGCCATCGTCATGTAGTTAAATGGCCATTGGATTAGCCAAGGTCCAGTAGTTGTAGATTTACTGCTTTTCTTTAAATTAAATGTCATTTACTGCTTTCAAGTGTTTGTTAAACACTGACAATGTGTAACAAAACCTTATTTACAGTTTTAATTAGAATCATCTTTAAGTTTCATGTTATGCTAAATTCGTACCACTTTAGTTTTCATGTCTTTTACATTATTGTTGATGATAGTTGTTTAATGGACTCTTTAAGCTCACATAAGCTCCTGACAAAAGCTTTCAAGCTTTTAGATATATCAAAACAGTTATGATCTTTTAAAATTCATAAGTAGATAAGAAATCAAGAAAACAAATGAAAAAACCAAAAATAATAAAGTGTTCTTGATGAAACTGCATGGAGCAAGGTTAATTGTGGATTGCCTTTGGTTTATTAACTCATTGGTAAGCTGAAGGATGTGTTATGTGGCCTTGGTTCATAGTTTCAAGCAAGACTCACTTGTAAGCCCCTTTTTACCATTTTTTGCATTTTACTATTCTAGTCTTTAATCTACTTTAATCTTTATGTTTTCATGTTTATTTGTTGTTTGTTAGTGTTTATCTAGCTTAATCTTAGTTAATTATGTTTTGGATTTGATTGTTGTTTTGAAACTCATTTTTGACTGTCAATATGCATGTTTTGATGATCATAGGTTTAGACATTTGTGACTACTTGTTTATGCTTAAAAGGGTCTGACTTGACACCTTGGACCCCTGGATTTGATGAAATTAGTTTATACTGTCTTATGATGTGAGTAGCTTCAATTTTATTCCATTTAAGAGTTGTCTGGACTTGATGGTTTATCTGTGTTATTGGTTGTTAGGTGTTGTTCTTGTTTGATGTATGCCTATATGACTTATATACTCAGTGATAACTTCAATTAAGTGGTGTAGCATGTGGGAAGTCAAATTGACACTTGATCCTTTTCATATGAGCACTGTGAGATTGTCATATCCTAGAACTTTGCATAAATGTTTAATAGTTGTTAATCTTTGTTATTTTCGTGTTTTTATTACTAATCTTGTTAGCTATATTTTTTGTTGATATTAGTTTTCCATGTTTTAGTGTTTATTTATGTGCTTTTCATTTACTTGTGCCTGTTTTTGTTATTGTTTTATTTTGCCCTGTTAGTTGTTTATATGTTTGTGCTTGTTTTTCATTCAGTAGTTTGTTGAATACTTCTTATGCCTCCTTCTTTTGACCCATCTTACTCACTACATAGAAGCAAACTGTGTAGTTGGAGTTGTTTTCCTAAGCTCATAAACAGACTCCCCACTGAGCTTGAGTTTGTGAATTTTGGCCTTATGTGAGGCTAATATATCACACTCAATGTTCCAGTGTAGGTTGAGCATTTATGAGCATATTTGACAAGTCAATTTAGAGTTTGTTGTTTGCCCACTCACAACAGTTCATTCAGAAATCTTTGAACTTACACCATTACCAACAGCTCTAAAAAGCTCATTTGTGGTCATAAGCTTGTGTGGTTTAGTTTTTTATGAAGCTTATCCACCCATCCATAAGATCTTGTGCTTAATTTTCCCCTTGTAGCTCATTAACTAGGGCTGCAAGTAGCTTTTAGCTTGTCCCACTTTCTCAGTATACACTGAGAATCAGTATATACTAGCCTACTTCATAAGCCCCTCAAAAGCTAACCTGTGGATCCCACAGGTTAAGCTTGGACTTTTTGGAAAGCCAACCAACCCAATTTGCTCTATCAACAGGATTGATTTTGCACTAACAGCAGAATTGATTTGCACTAGCAGCAGAGTTGAGTTTTGGTCGAGCAGTACTTTGAGCTTTTCACTATCAGCAGGAACAATTTGCTCTATCAGCAGAATTGATTCTTGAACCATCAGCAGGATTGCTTTTACACTATCAGCAAAATCAGTTGCCTTAGTAGCAGATTCAATTTTGCTTTAGCAGTACCTTGCTTTTGTATAGCAGTACCTTGCTTTTTACTTTAGCAGTACCTTGCTTTTGTATAGCAGTACCTTGCTTTTTACTCTAGCAGTACCTTGCCATTCTAGCAGTACCTTGCTTTTGCTCTAGCAGTACTTTGCTCATTTCCAGTCCATTGTACATAATCTTGTCCATTGGACTTGTGCACATATTATTTCACCTTTTTGTTTCATGTAAAAAGCTTTTTCAAGCTTATTCAAAGCGTATGATTCCACTGTGAGCCCAAAAGCTCAACTGAATGAGTCATTAGCTCACGAATTGCTTATTTCTTAGTTTGTAAAGTTTTGTTTTCATTAAACTTGCACATATCAGTATACTAAATAGATTCAGAAAAAGAAAAAAACCAAAAAGCTCCACTATAAATTAAGTGATAGCTTCTATTTAAGAAGTTTATTGCTTATTAGCTTATTTTTGTTAAGCACTTGCTATTTTTAGATTTTTCTCAGCTTCTTATATTTATTTAATAATTATGTAAAAAGTTTCAGATTTTTCTTTATTCATTTGATAGTTTTAATAAATCATTAATAGTTTTTAGTAATTAATAATAGTAAATAATTAATAATAAATAGAATAATTGTGTAAAAAATACATTTTCAGTTTCAAAAATTCTTTTATAATATTTTAGATTTTTCTTCGTTTTAATTTTAATTTTCTAAGCTTATTTTAGATTTTCTTATTATTTAATTAATTTTTAAATTCATTTAATTCATTTTTAATTTATAATAATTAAGTAAATAGTGTAAAAATTCATTTTAATTTTCTAATAACTTTCTTATCATTTTAGGATTCCAAAAATATAATTTTCACATTTGTGGGAGTTGTATTGGACTGAATCCACGTTTTATTTCGTACGTTTACGTTTAATTTAATTTAAACGTACGTTTGTAAATCCTTTTACGTTTCTAGGTTTCTGATTGCAAGTTTTTCTTGAGATAGCTGTGACAGAGCTATTGCTATTCACATTCTTTGTGTTAGTCAATCAGATTCCTGTTTTTATATATTCAATATCATTTCAAACACACACATTCGTTATATTACAGTTTACACACCTCGTTGGGACCTAACGACCCGGGGATGTACTTCTATACTCCCATGGATTTAAATTGCTTTTTCTCCCGGGCTGTCTAGGGCTCTTTTATTACGGTTGACCATTCACAAGTGGTTGGCTTGTGTGATAAAACCTGACCGTTCGGGAGGAATCACAAAACCTGCAAGTGTTAGTCCAAAAACATAGAAACAAGCCACAAAGAACTTGTCTCACAATATAAAAGTATATGACTAACAATGCACATTACAAGAAAAATTAATTTCCTTGTGGTACCCAAGCCAAAACAGACTTAGGCTTTCCTCTTGCATCAACATAATTCATCCTTTTCAAAACAATTTTAGCACCATTGGGTTTGATGGGTCTCCAAACCCAACATGCTGATGCATTCACACCATTTCCCATATTTCCCTTAGCAGTGTTTTTATTAACACCAGTACCAATTACTTTGCTAGCAGTTGGAACTGCTGGCTTGGTAGTTGTTACCTTAGGTTTCCAAACTTGGTTTGTTACAACTGCTTTGTGATGAAATGGTCTTTTAACAGTTGTTGGTGCTGATTTGGAAAACATTTTTGCACCTTGAACTGTTGGCCTTGGGTGAACAGGTCTAATAGGTCTGACAGTCTGAACTGCTGGTCTAGCAGTTTGAATTGGTCTTTGGCCAGACTTTAATAGAACTGATCTGGGTATCATTCTATCATTCCTAATAAAAGATTGAGGTCTTGCTATGCTCAACCTATGATTTGTATATCCAGATACCCATTTATCACAAAAATCTGCAAGATGGTCAAAGCTACCACAAGAGTAACAAGCTTTCCTATAATAGACAAAATCATCCCCTAATTGGTGAGATTTGAGGTCATTCCAATTCCTTTGGTTACCTCTTGGCTTGTTTGTGGTTCTATACATTTCTGCATACCTAACTGTTGGCCTAAAAGGTTTGGCATTTGATCTAAGCCTAACAGTCTCAGGTTTAACCATCTTTGGAACTTTTGGTTCCTCCACTTTAGCACTAACAGGCTTAACCACAGCCTGATCATCCTCATCATCAGAAGTCCATTCCTCAATGGTTGGAGCATCTGAGTCCTTAGCTGAGGACACCTTATCCTCAGAAAGTGAGGCATCACTTGCACTTTCATACACAGGTTTGTCAACTACATCCTTCTTGGGTTGACGACCATAGTTAAGCACATGTAATTGAAATTCAGGGAGTCCTGTGTGTTCTAAGTCTATGCCTGGGGGTGTTGTAATTCCTCTATAGGGAGGTGGAACTGACTTATAACCTAGGCCTGACTTAGCTTTATTAAGGATCTGACACTCAACAATCTTACTAACACCCTGAGTTGCAAATTCTAGTGTGTCAACAGTCATTTGAATGTTCTCATTTGCTTTCTTAACCTGTTCTAGCTCATGTTTCAACACAGTAATTTCATTCTTGATGAAGCGAAAAGTGTACCGCTTTTAGGGGGTCATTTAAGCCCTAAATCGTATTTATTTGATCAAATATTGCCCTAAATCGTTCCTTTTGTCATTTTAGGTACTTTGGAGAAGAAATCTAGAAAAGGAAGCATTTTGGACATTTTTGGAGCATAAAAGTGAAGAATTCGACAAAGTCTCCAAAGCTGCTGGAAAAGTACACGTGACGGCGTCAAGGATTGCTCCTGACGGCGTCACGGCTTGGCAAAAGAGGTGGATATGACAAAATACACGTGACGCGCCAGAGAGTTTTACAATGGAAATCTGACGGCGTCACCCTTTAAGGTGATCAAGGCCATCATGGTTTAAGTTAAAGAGAGACGGCGTCAAGCACAATTCTGACGGCGTCAACCCTTGATACGCCAGAGCGGATTTTGGAGGATTAAAGAGGGACGGCGTCAGGAAGACCATCCGGGAACCCTAGCCGCGGCAAGGTGACGGCGTCACCTCCTACAACGTGACGCCGTCAGACCCTAAACTCTATATATAGTTTTGCAATTTTTAGTCATTAGTGTGCAACTTTGTGAGGAGAAACCCTAAGACGAATTTTCTGCCATTTTTAAGGGTTTTATACCCTTGGATCTCCCATGTTTAATTGAAGATAAGTAATCACTTAATCAATCAATATGTCTATGTGTTTTTTGATTACATCTTGTTCTTGTCTTTTAATTAACATGCTAGGCTAGATTTATCTTGTGTTTGCTTAGATCTAATGAAACCTAACTATTGATTATTGGTTGTTGGTGTGTTATTAATTGTATTGGATGATTGTTTATCGATGTTAGGCTTAAGAAAACTGGCTAACCTCCTATACGGTAACTTGCTTGAACGTCTTAAGAAACATGAACCAATGCGTACTAAGGTTTTTATGGTTGTATTTAATGCATGAGCGAATTCTAGTGATCCCATGTTAGGAGCTTCTTAGCCGGCTCGACATAGGAGTGAAGTAGGAGCTTGTAGAGTTGGGGAAGTACGTACGCCACCCCACGATGGGTATTAAGGAATACACCCGTCATCCATGCAATTAATACACACTAATCAACCGGTAAAAGATAGTTAGGGAGTAAGGAAATCTAAGTAAACACATTTCTCTCCATATAAGTTTCACAACCTTTTTCATTTTCAGTTATTTTATTTTATTTGCATTTGTAGTATTGGGTTAGTTGACTAGCAACTAATTCCGCCCACTCCTTCAAACCCGAGATTTTACTTGCTTTCCATAAAATATAAAAATACAAAAAGAATCTTCCCTCACCCTTAGACCTATTAGATTAGTTTTTCAATCCTAACGACACTATTCCCCTAGAGAACGATCAATCCCCCGGTACTTGCCACTTCACTATACTACATCGGTCAGGTACACTGCCTGGTGGGGATTGCAAGCCTCTAGAGCTGGCATATCGTGTCTGACACGAAACGATAAGACACGAACACGATAAGACACGAACACGAATGACCTGAACACGAACAAGACACGATAAGAAATCGTGTCACTTTTTTCAAACACGAACACGACACGAAAATTAACGTGTGACACGATAAGGAACCTGTTAAGGGACTTGTTAACAAAAATACATAACGAAACAAAACGAGTAAACAATTTAACGAGAGTTCCTAATAATATTTTTAACTAATACATAACGAAACAAAAAGTCCTTAATAAATCCTTATAACTAATACATAACGAAACAAAAGTAAACAATTCTAATGTCTTCACTCTTCACCCGTACGCCGTAGCCGAAACCCATGTCCTCGAGCATATTACCGGTGCACCATGGTTGCTAATTGTCCTGTAATCCAACAATATACCAGAAGTGAGATTCAATTGTTTCTTCTTCAGGTTTGAATCGCGATCAATGATAATTTTTGCTACCTACTGGAACTTTAGATGATCAAAATTTGCATAGAATTCATACACTAACTGATATTTAAATCACAAACTACATAACAAATTAACAATTACTGGACAATCTTATAATTCAATACTTAATATTAAACTAAGACAAATAACTTATATAAATATGTGTATTGTCTTGTAAGACAAATTAGAAACCACACTGTATTTTTCAGGCTTCAGGACCAAAATCTGCACTGAACTTTAGACTGAGTTGTTTCAGTGAGGATTCTGTAACTTTTTGCTCTTCAACTACAACACATGTGCAGATTCTAAAATGTGCAGATTCAAAATAACAATATGTTCCTAGTGAGGTGGAAAGTTACTCGTGGGACGGCACATGTTGCATGCTACACTAACCATCGTTATGTGACTCTAAAACCGCAGACACAAACAGGATACATCCACCACTAGACAGTTGAACTAAGATCAGAACATACTATAAAAAGCAGTCCCTAGTAAGATCAGAATGTTTGTCACAAGCTATGCAGAAACGGAAACACAAGTGTCATATCACAGTGATTATGCAACAACATATATATATTTTACATATAAAATAGAACGTACCCTGTGCATATAAGACTGAGTTTGAAGCATTGACTGAGTTTGAAGCATGATTACCTTAAGTGGGTCGGAAACGTTGACTGAGTTTGAAGCATCCAATTCAGCATTAACATCAAGAGACACTATATCTTCAGTGAGCTTATCAAGATCAATATCATTTGAATCTTCATATAACCAATCTTTTGTGCATATAAGAGTCTCGACAGTATCTTTACTAAGTGAACTTCGATGTTGATCAAGTACTCTTCCGCTAGCACTAAATGTAGACTCTGATGCGACAGTAGATATTGGAATGGTTAAAAAATCTCGAGCCATCCTCGCAAGTATGGGATATCTAAACTGATTGGCTCTCCAAAAAGCCAACACATCTAGTTCCATTGTCCTTTCCATTCTTGGCTCCTCCAAATACAATTCCAACTCCGACTTCTTGTTAGTTACAAACTCTGTGCTTTCAAAATCATCAAAATACTATAAAACAATAGTTAAAAAGTTGTAATTCAATCATTATTCAAAGACAATATATAAAAATATATAACAAACAAATAAATTACCATAAGTTTTGATTTAACTCCATAGAAACGTCTTGCATCATCGCTTGTATTTTCAACAACTTTGCTAGCATTTGAACTACTTGCGTGGTTTGAGGTTGTAGAGGAACCATTATCCACATTTGACATGACATATTCTTGAAAAGTGGAATCCAATATGTCATCAACTATACGAAAGTGGTAGTTGCTCTCTCCATAAACCTTTTTATAACTTCATTCAATAAAATGCAATTGGTATCTTGGATCGAATACCACGGCTATGGCTAGAGTGAGATTAAAATGAGACCAGTACTTTTGAAATTTCTCCATCATAGATGTTGCCATATCCTTCATATACTCATCTCCCGAACTCATATTATCATGCAAAGTTAAATAAGCCATAAACACGTGGGGATAGTACAAGTTTGCAGTAGGATATTTGGAACCCGAGAAAACATTGGTCACATCATAAAAAACTCCAAGGAAAACACAAATCCTTTCAATGGTGTCCCACTCTAAATCACTTGGACAACTCTTATAATTAGAATCATCTAATGCTAAAATTTCAAACGCCTTTCGGTAATAAATGGCACTATCAAGCATTATAAAAGTAGAATTCCACCTAGTAGGAACGTCTTGCCTTAACCCCCTTTTCGAACTTAAACCTTTCAACTTAACACAATCCAAGAACTTTTGTTTCCTTACTTGTGAATGTGATCCTTTAACATACTTGACACTCTCTCTAACCTTGCAAACAGCTTGATCAATTTCCTTAAGCCCTTCTTGCACAATCAAGTTTAAAATATGTGCACAACATCTCATATGAAAAAACTTACCACTAGAAATAAGTGGCGACTTTGTACCTAATTGCTCCCTAAGTAGATCAACAAAACGGTCATTAGAAGATGCATTATCTAAAGTCACACAAAATATCTTCTTTTCTATGCCCCACTCTTCTAAAATTGAAAACACTTTTGCACTTAAAGCAATGCCCGAATGAGGTGGTGGCATGAAAGAAAATGATAAGACTCTCTTTTGCAAAACCCAATCTTTGTCAATAAAATGCACGGTAATTGCTAAATAACCATCGGTAGTAATAGAAGACCATAAGTCTGAAGTTAAACATAACATCCCCGGTGATTCCATAAGCATGGTTCTAATTTTTTCCTTCTCTTTTTTAAACAATTTCAACAAATCAGATTTTACAGTATTCCTAGTAATGACGTTTGCATCAGGTTGCAAGTATGTAAGTAAATCTCTAACACCCTTATAATCAACAAACGACAAAGGTAATTCATGCCTAACAGTAGCAGCCACAAGCAAATCACGAAAAGTATTTTGATTAAATCTAGATGACTGTAGTGCCATGTCACTATTAAATAGCATTTGAACAACATCATTACAACCATTATGAAAACATCTTTGTATGTGTCGCAACAGATTACCCGTACCTTGAGTACTATCATATGTGAAAAGAGCATTACACTTGTTGCACTTACATTGCACTTTTTTGGCACCTTTTTTTGCGTTCTTGTCTTTTTCAAAGTAATTCCATACGGTAGATCGTTCCTTCCGTTTTCTCTTCACTCCTCCTTCCATATCCACAGATTGGACCTCATCAGATTGCATATCAACATTCTTTGTGCTATTTTTTTCCGGGTCAATTTCAATACACTCAGGATCCATAATTGTAGTTTTACCTAACAAAGAAAGTGAGCTGTGATAATTGTTTAACATATACAGCCTATAACAAAATAACTAATACAGAATAGGCTCGGTCTTATGGAATAGACGAGCAACTTTATGATAAGAAGTGAAAGAAATAGCATAACCAATTGTCAACTTACAAATCGATTAGATTTGGTAATTGAATAATAGATTAAATTAAAAAAAGTTCAAGTAGGTGGGTTTACAATATAAATAATACTTGATTACATACCTGAGAATAATGATTTGGAGTTAATAGATAAAGTGTTTGACTGTTTGTGGTGGATCGATTTGTGGAGTATTGGAGATTTGGAGTTAATAGATAAAGTGTTTGACTGTTTGTGGTGGATCGGTTTGTGGAGTATTGGAGATTTGGAGTTAATAGATAAAGTGTTTGACTGTTTGTGGTGGATCGATTTGTGGAGTATTTGAGATTTGGAGTTAATAGATAAAGTGTTTGACTGTTTGTGGTGGATCGATTTGGAGTTAATAGATTTGGAGTTAATGGAGGATTGGAGATTTGGACTTTGGAGGCGCCATAGATTCAGAGAATATGAGAAAAGAGTAAAGTGTTTTAGGGTTTATTTTTAAACATATATATATCCCCTCTTAACAGGTCCTTAACGTGTCTTAACAGGTTCGGACCTGTTAAGACACAAAACCTGTTAATTTTATTCATGTCTTAACAGGTCCGGACCTGTTAAGACACGAAACACGATAAAACCCGACACGAAACACGATAAGAACAGGTCGTGTCGTGTCGTGTTATCGTGTTCGTGTCGAAAATTGCCAGCTCTACCTGGTGGGGATTGCAAGCCTCTTGAGATCCCTCGAGAGGTAATGTAACACCCCCTAATTTGTTTAGTGGCAGCGGAAAAGTAATTAGGGTGTTACGGTGAGGATCGAGTTAAAATTTCAGAAAAACGGTCCAGAATAGGCGCTTTGAAAGCTATATGTCATTCAAAATAATAGTTTTGATATAAAGGTAAAATATCTGATTTGAAAGTCCCACAAAAGTGTAGTAATTTGGAAAGAATGACATATTTGATTTTACACCAGTTTATTTATCAGAGTATAAGATGCCCGCTCCGTGCCTTGTCCTGCTCCGTTAATTACCTGAGATAAACATGCTTAAAACGTCAACACAATGGTTGGTGAGTTCGTGGAGTTTAATAGAAAAGAACTTTCTTTCGATAGATTTTAAGAGGTGTACAGTGATTGTCGCAATAAATAATAGTTCTTCATTAAATAACCATTTGTGTTGAATAAAATCCACAAGTAATTCATGTATGATCTCCAAAATCATAAGTTTCAAGTTTTTAAATGAAAATGAGCTACGTTGTTATATGCTCGAAATGATGTGTTGGGTCAACTTTTAGGAGTAACAATATACCCAGCATTTTGGGTTGTCTTTTGTAGAATTCACAATTAAGTCACATATGATAACAACTAAGGTTCAAGTACATGATTCATAATCATAACACATAGTAAAAATATTAATCTACTGTCTGAAATCTATCAGTGTGGAGCGGTGTTTACTAAATACAGCTGTATCCTAATATATATATATATGAAACATTCATATATTCATAAAGTTATATTGCCCTAAGCCTCATGATACGCAAACGTTAACAATGTATCGCACAAACGACATGTATTATACCGCACAAACGATATGAATATATCGCACAAACGACATGTATTATACCGCACAAACGACATGTATTATACTGCACAAACAGCATGAACTATACCGCACAAAGCAGTATGAAATGTATCGCACAAACGACATGTATTCAATGAAAATCAGTGTCATGTTATGACAAGTAGTTTAGAGTGCTTTTATCCAAGTTCAGCATGTAAGGTACGCAAGTAAATTGCAAGTAAAATGAGCATATAACTCTACTAGGGAGTTTATCGTAACAGGTAACCAGGAGTAGTAATTCATAGAAATCTTCCAAGTATAAAGTAATTGAAAATCATTTGAGCATGTATCTCCCCCAAAAACACATAACTTGTAAATAAATAAAAGTGGGGCTACGACTCACGGTAAAACGTGAAAGTTTCTTAAAGTGTTTGTTCAAGTAATTAAATATAGTTTGAAGCATGTATCACACTGACACGACTGGCATCTAGAACATATCGCAACGGTCTCAAAACATACGGCACGAGGGTACACGGAGGTACAAGCACAGCGGTACACAACAGTCTAGGATCGGCACAACCTAATACGTATACGATTATCTCAAAACACGTCTCGCAAAATAATAAAGTCTATAAAAGACAATGTGTCGTAGTTTTCGTGGATTACTCAGTTTTCAAAACTTATCAAAAGCTTAGTTTCAATGTTTCGTGTGGTGTGGTAAGATAACCTAGACTCGACAGACAGCTCACGCCAAAAGAAATAGACAACAACATAGTCGAGGGAATACTGACGAGGACTCAACCCAAAGAAGACAAACTCTAGAAGTTAATGACAAATAAACACCTTAAGTAATAAGTCAGTTTGTACGTTTCGACATTTACCCCGTTATCCCAAATAACTTGTATAAAACATAAACGTTTTATAATAAAAATATGCTTAACTAATAAAACTAGTTTTTCTCAAGTCGTCGAGACTTGGGTTAATCAAAACTGGGATTACAGTATTTAATAAGTTTATGTCTCGTTATTATTCTCGTAATATTAGTTTAGTTTTTATTGAAGATTTTGTGTCCAGTCCGAGTTTAATATATTATACCGTCTCGAGTCAAAATGTTCAATAAGCTCGCTACCTAATATCGTAAGTCCGATAATGATTCACAATTGTCCAAACGTCCAAGTATAATAATCAAAGTCCGTATTCAAATTTAAGTCACGATTCCAAGTTCAACCCGAAACGTACTAATGTGTCACTAACCAATTTTTAAACGAACATATTTGTTATATTTTAGGCTTATTGGGCTTGTGACTTACATAAAACCAACACACCATGTTGGGCTTTGGCCCAAGTTAAAGTAATTCAAGTGTACTCATATGTGGGCTTTTGAGCCCATCCCAATATTAATCACAATTCTATTCTATGACTGTAACCCAGACAGAAAAGCCAAAACGCACCCCCAATTGACTCGAACCACGTCTTAACATTCCGGTATCAACTAAATCAAATAATATGTTACCCGGTTATGCCGAGACCTCTCGGTCTCGGCTCGAATCTGCTAAACACAACCAACCGAACCATATTTAACTTTAAACTAACAAGACATAAGTATTAAAACAAGAAAAAGCATAACACCCGTCTCGATTCCAAACCCGTAGACACAATCGACTCCACTCGGACCAAAAGTAGAGTTTTCAAGACTTACCGAGACCACTTGGTCTCGGTTCGGATTTACCTCGTTCGAACCATACGACCACAAAACTCGACACAAGCTCACACCCTTGTCGAGCACTAACATCAAAACAACAACCACATAATAACGACAATAACATTGCCGAGACCCTAGTGGTCTCGGTCTCAACCCAATTGCAACCAACAGACCTTCGACAGCAGCCAAAACCAAACACAGTTCCATCATAGTTCTTACCACACAAATCAAAATAAAACATGTTTAATCCGGTTTTTAAATCACAAGTTCATAACCTCGTTTTACCCATTTTATTATCCACGAAAATATGACAACAATAATCAATCGGTAAATATATAATAAAAACATAATAATAATATCGAACGGGTTTTTCTCGGTTTTACCATGACGAGGAAGAGGAGAGAGAGAAAACGGCGGAGATGGTGGCTGTGAGGACAGCCATGGCGGCTGTGGTGATAACTCGAACCCAATGAATCAAACAAGCACCATAAGAATGTATACCATCGGTCTATACTTCGAACGGTTAGAAGTTGTTGTTGCCGGAAAACTTCACCGGAAAATTCGTGAGTTACCGAAAAAGAGGGAGGGGAACTTTCTTGGCGCGTGAAATACCTAGGAGTGAAGAGGTGATCACAAGGATCATGATGTTGGTGGCGGTGTAGTTGTGTGGCCGGCGGTGGTGGCCGGGTGGCCGGAAATGGTGGCCGGTAAATATAAGAGGGGAGAGATGGGATAGCTAGTGAGGGAGATGGGATTGTCGGCTGTGAAGTTTATAAGTGTGTATATATAGAGTGTAGAGATAGGGAAATCTAGATAAGATAAGGAAATCTAGCAAGGACCAATCATATTCTAGATTCTGTTAGATTTTTATAGATTTACATATCCTTATTTATATATAGAGAAATGAAACGTGTGAGAATGGGTAGGAAGATATTGTAGATATTTAGTAGATTTTTGATGTCCTTACGATGTATACGTGGAATGAGAAGATATAAAACATGTGGAAATTGGGGTATGATATGTGAGGAAATATGTATGGGCTAAGATAACATGTTGCTCAAGTGGTTATAGTAGGTATAGATTGATTATATATTTTTATAAAAAGGGTCGGTTTGGTTTGTGTGATCCGAAAGATCTATGTAATATTTCTATATCAAGAAGAAAAATAAAAGGGTAGATTGTATATAAAAGATATAGAACCAAGTGGACACATTTTGTTTGTGAAAAAGAAATAGATCGATTTATTATGGAGTAGGATTTGCATGATCTACGTATTACATATAAGAAGAGTTTGCATACATAACTTCGTATGGTAAAATGAAGGTAAGTTGGAATTGAGTTAAATATTCAAATTGTAGAAAAGCTTGTCATTATTTGGGACGTTTGAATTTAGTGAAAATAGGGTGTCGTGGTTTATTCGTGTCTCGTAGTATGTGTCGCGAAAATGTAACGTGGTAATGTTAACAATAAGAGAAAAATTTTAATTTCCCCGTAAAAATGGGATTTGTTAAATGGTAACACCAGATTATTATTAATCAATGAGATTTATCACAGTGGATTTTTACGGTATCTTACAGGTAAAACCTGTTGTAAGGTCGCAAAACCACGCATCAAGTTTTTGGCACCGCTGCCGGGGAATAGTTATTGTTTAGGTTGAATTTTTATTTTATTAGGTCTACTCACTAGATTCCTTTCTAGTGAATTTTTATTATTTTTCTAGGTTTTCTTTAGTCTATCTTTTTTTCTTCGTTTCTTTGTTCGTAACCATTACCATCCGACATCATGGAAGGTGGTAATATCCTCGACCCCA
The DNA here is from genome assembly GCA_021014915.2 of Artemisia tridentata subsp. tridentata. NCBI lineage: Eukaryota > Viridiplantae > Streptophyta > Magnoliopsida > Asterales > Asteraceae > Artemisia > Artemisia tridentata. The sequence goes on along the minus strand of CP139505.1, from coordinate 62,417,249 downwards.
ACAACCCACCACCACAACAACACCCACCTCCTAGAGCCCGTACCTTAGGAGACTACTCCCGTCCTAGCCACCATGGCTATCGAAACACCATTGAGCTCACTCAAGGAGCCAATGTCACTCCCTTGCGATCCGACACCATCCGGTTGGTGCAAAGCGGATGCGCATTCCATGGACTTCGTTCCGAAGATCCTAATCAAAATCTCAAGGACTTTCTCAAAATCGTTGATTCCATAGACCTTGATGTTGCCACTCGAGAGACGACCCGACTACGTCTCTTTCAATTCTCTTTGCGGGACCAAGCTAGTCAATGGCTAGAGCGTCTACCCGCAGGATCCATCACCTCTTGGGATGATCTCACCACTCGTTTCCTCGCTCAGTTTTTCCCACCAGGAAGAACTGTCAAGCTAAGGAATGATATCTTGATGTTCCAACAACGTCAAGGCGAAACCCTCTACGAGGCATGGGCTCGATTCAAGGACTTACTCCAAAAAGTCCCTCACCATGGCATAGAACTTTGGCTCCAAGTCCAAATCTTCTATGACCATATCAATCTCTCCACAAGGCAAACCATTGACCAATCGGCCGGTGGTAAGCTACGTGATCTAAGTGCGGAACAATCATGGGCTCTCCTGGAAGATCTTGCTCTTTATGACAACAAAAGTTGGAGTGATCCCCGTGATTTGAATAAAACGGTCAAGGCAATATCTTTGCCTTCGAACAATTCAAGCACTTCCGACCGTAGGATCATAGAACTTGAAGACTAAGTCAAGTTTCTTATGAAATCCTACGAGGCTCCTAAACCTTCAAGCCAAGTGAACAAAATCACTTCTTCATGTGAATTATGTAGTGGTCCCCACGACACTTGTGATTGCGTGGAACTCCCCGAACAAGCTTTTGCGGACTACGCATCCTCGCGTACCGACGGAGCGGGAGACAAGTGGTACACTTTCAAACCCGAGCCAAACCCCTACGGTGATTCATACAACCCCTCATGGAAAAATCACCCAAACCTTAGGTGGAAACAACACCAAAACGCACAACAAACCAATTCTTCCAACCCACCTAATCGTTTCCAATCAAGCGGTTCACCCTCGAACCGTACTTTCAATAACAATCCTTCCAACAATTATGGTAGTACCAATAACTTTGAAGGATTGATGTCCCAATTTATGGCATCTCAAGAAGCTCGTTTGGCCAAGTTTGAATCCGAATTCAATCAACAACAAACGGAGATGACCAATAAAATTGACAACTTATTGAAAGCCCTCGATAACCAAGTGCTATCACCTCCACATAAGGACGCTAGGAACACAAATAGCGGACCCCAAGTAAAAGACCCCTCTTCATCCAAACATGTCTACTTCATCAACATTGTCACTATTAAACCAATTGTTAGGAATGAGGATAATAGTGAACCTGAGGATGAGGTTAAGAAAGTCGAGGTTGATAATGAAGTTAGGAAAAGTGAGATTGAAAAAGTAGATGATGATGAGGACTACATCAATAGGCTACCCACTAAGGAAGAGCGCGCATATCATACAGACTTATTCGATGACCTCGAGACACCATACTTCCTAGGTAGACCAACTATAAAAATAGGCGACCCTTCTAATCTCAACATACCATGCAACATCGGACATTTGCATGTGTGGAAAGCTTAGATCGACCTTAGATCGCCCATAAATATCATGACTAGAGCCCACTACAACTTGATAATGAAAAATCAACTTGGGTATAGGATGTTCCCTGATAAGGGTTGGATGAGTAACTTCACGGGAAGAGTTAAGGGATTACCGGTTTATGTAGGAAACTTCACCTATGTCACCGACTTTGTAATTGTAGAAGATATCCGCCCAATAGTCGATGCAGGCTTAACTCAAGTAGTTTTTGGAAAACCATTTGTTGAGGTCTCTAGAATGACTTATGAACCTTCCTTAGGGATAGTTAGATTTAAGGATGAGACCGATGAGGTGAACTACCAAATGCCATATAAGATAGAGCAATTCCAACACTTGTCAAATGTTGAGAAGGAGCTTAAGCAAGCGGTCTACTATAGGAATGATGAAGATAGAAGTAATGGAGTAGACTATGTTATGGAAAGGATATCCGGTTTCTACAAGGATTGTCTGAAATTAGGACCAGAATATAAAACCGGACATGAGAATGGCCTAGAAACCGTGACCAATGATGGAATCACGTAATGTACGTGACTTTGAGTCTAGCTACAAGACTCGTTAATAAAGAAAAGCGCTTCTTGGGAGGCAACCCAAGCTTTATTTGCTTTGTGTGTTTATTTATTTGTTTGTTTGATTTTATTTGCTTCCGTATGTATGTTTAATTTTTATTATTATTGATTCATGTTCGAAACTAAATTGTGAAAATGCTTTATCTTGTTTTTAACTTCGTCTTAACTACATATAAAGGTATTTTGCAAAAGTTAAGTGTAAGGGAAATCCAAATCGGTTTATTAGAACAAATGAACATGAATCGTAACAATAATAAATTAACATACATATTAGTAATTGTTTGAGTCAAATGCTTGTATCGAGTCATAATGATGTTTTGCAGGAATTCCAGGAAGTAAGGTATAGGTTTTTCCAGAAATTTTCCGGAAACTTAACATGAGAATTCTGTCAGATCATTTCTGACGGCGTCAGGCCTTACAACCTGACGGCGTCAGGTTTTAATTTTCTGAAATTTTTGAAAGTTTTGTTTTTCTACCGGAATCATAAAAAGTTTTTATTAAATCTCTAACTTATAAACTCCAGGAATCTGCAAAATAATCATTCCACAAGCATTATATCCTTATATAGATTTATCCCGCCGATGTTATGCAGGTTTTCGTGTTTATTTTCTCAGTTTTAACAGGTTATTTTGGACAAGAAGATGTATGTGGAATCAAGCTTTTGGCAATGCTTTAGTCTTGAAGCTTCTACATTCTCTTGGAAGAAGATCTAACCATGTTACCTTTTTATCCACCAAACGAATCAGGGGAGTATTTGATTTCATTCTTTTACCATATTTACTTTTACATCTTGTTATTTGAACATTGGGGACAATGTTCATCTTAAGTGTAAGGGGGTAAAAGTACGATACTTTAGAGAATACAATTGCACTTGATTTTTGTTTGTTTGATGGTAGATGTGTAATAAAACTGAGAGAAATACCTGTTAAGGCAATTTTAGTGCCAAATTTAAAAATTTTTACAACATATAGGAGTGAAACTTTGATCTTAATGAGCGTCTCATGGATAGGAGTTATATGACTAGCACAAAAAACCGTACCACTAAAAAAATTTTCCACCCCCAAATATGTGAGGTTCGCCCCTAGAATTGGTAGGAAAAGCATTTATGCTATGATGTGTGTACCGGTAGCACTTAGATTCTAGAACTTGCGTTAGGACCATTCCGAGGCCACAAGTGAGACTACATTCGTGTAGTTAGATTTACTACATGATAAGAGGCATTAGGATTAACCCATTGTTTTACACCTGTGTTTTTGTCATAATTACATTGGCTACATTGGTCAAGTAATTCTCCCACACCCTTTGCGTTGTACTCATTTTTAGTACACGATACCCCTAGTACACCCCTCAGAGCCTATCTTTTCGTTTCTAACTTTAAGCATTTTACTTAAAGGAAGAATTTGTTACACCCCACTTAAATGTACACCCAAATCGCCTTAGCCTACCTTGTATGCACTCATTTTTAGTGCATTATTGTGACAACATTTGTTTAAACCCCAAGTTAATTATCTAATTGATTACATGGTTGCTAAGTCGAGTCATATCCTTGTACATATTGTTTTGGGACGATTGGGACTCATGGGTAAAGTACTAGTGTAATGGAGTAATGGGGATGAACAACATTATTACCCCCATATGTGCTAAATATTTTAAAAGTACTCCAAGTGTTTCGATTATCTTAATTCGAGTCATTAGAATAGTTATTTGTAAAGTTATGTAAAAGTTCAAGTGTAAGGGGAATGCGACGCCCCTTCGATGTATTATTTTGGATGGTAGGGCAAAAGTGTATGAAAAAAAAAAAAAAAAAAAAAAAAAAAAAAAAAAAAAAAAATCGAAAAAAAATCAAGAAAAATACAAAAAAAAAATGAGAAAAAGAAAAGTAGAAAAAAAAACATACGGACTACCATCCCGTTTCATTTTATGTTTTTGTTATTTTGTTTTTAGCTTTAGTCGAGTCTAGTCTTGGCTTAGCAACGCCATATTGTACATGTAATTAATCAAGATCTTTAACTCGCCACCAGTAAAATATCCCTTATCCAACAAAACCGTGTTTATCATATCCCTACACCTAACGTTATAACCCGTTTAAAAGCCCTCTTTGATAGTTTATCTTAGGTGCTTACGCCTAGTGGAGGAGGTTTTTGATCCTTTCCCAAGCCTATGGTAATCTATTTGCTATGACAGGTAGTGAGAGATATTATCCGTTTTCATTTATGAGATATACTTTTATGACACCTGAGAGATGTGAGTATCTAAACACTACTTGTAAGGTGCTAGTTTGTAATCTCCGTGCTTATTATGATTAAAGTGGAATGACTATTTGTTGTAATTACTTTTATAATAGCATTAAATAACCCCTAACTTGTATTTTGATTAGAATAAAAGCGCATTTGCTTGAGGACAAGCAAATCTCAAGTGTAAAGGTATTTGATTAAGCGAAAAGTGTACCACTTTTAGGGGGTCATTTAAGCCCTAAATCGTATTTATTTGATCAAATATTACCCTAAATCGTTCCTTTTGTCATTTTAGGTACTTTGGAGAAGAAATCTGGAAAAGGAAGCATTTTGGACGTTTTTGGAGCATAAAAGTGAAGAATTCGACAAAGTCTCCAAAGCTGCTGGAAAAGTACACGTGACGGCGTCAAGGATTGCTCCTGACGGCGTCACGGCTTGGCAAAAGAGGTGGATATGACAAAATACACATGACGCGCCAGAGAGTTTTACAATGGAAATTTGACGGCGTCACCCTTTAAGGTGATCAAGGCCATCATGGTTTAAGTTAAAGAGAGACGGCGTCAAGCACAATTCTGACGGCGTCAACCCTTGACGCGCCAAAGCGGATTTTGGAGGATTAAAGAGGGACGGCGTCAGGAAGACCATCCGGGAACCCTAGTCGCGGCGAGGTGACGGCGTCACCTCCTACAACGTGACGCCGTCAGACCCTAAACTCTATATATAGTTTTGCAATTTTTAGTCATTAGTGTGCAATTTTGTGAGGAGAAACCCTAAGACGAATTTTCTGCCATTTTTAAGGGTTTTATACCCTTTGATCTCCCATGTTTAATTGAAGATAAGTAATCACTTAATCAATCAATATGTCTATGTGTTGTTTGATTACATCTTGTTCTTGTCTTTTAATTAACATGCTAGGCTAGATTTATCTTGTGTTTGCTTAGATCTAATGAAACCTAACTATTGATTATTGGTTGTTGGTGTGTTATTAATTGTATTGGATGATTGTTTATCGATGTTAGGCTTAAGAAAACTGGCTAACCTCCTATACGGTAACTTGCTTGAACGTCTTAAGAAACATGAACCAATGCGTACTAAGGTTTTTATGGTTGTATTTAATGCATGAGCGAATTCTAGTGATCCCATGTTAGGAGCTTCTTAGCCGGCTCGACATAGGAGTGAAGTAGGAGCTTGTAGAGTTGGGGAAGTACGTACGCCACCCCACGATGGGTATTAAGGAATACACCCGTCATCCACGCAATTAATACACACTAATCAACCGGTAAAAGATAGTTAGGGAGTAAGGAAATCTAAGTAAACACATTTCTCTCCATATAAGTTTCACAACCTTTTTCATTTTCAGTTATTTTATTTTATTTGCATTTGTAGTATTTGGGTTAGTTGACTAGCAACTAATTCCGCCCACTCCTTCAAACCCGAGATTTTACTTGCTTTCCATAAAATATAAAAATACAAAAAGAATCTTCCCTCACCCTTAGACCTATTAGAGTAGTTTTTCAATCCTAACGACACTATTCCCCTAGAGAACGATCAATCCCCCGGTACTTGCCACTTCACTATACTACATCGGTCAGGTACACTGCCTGGTGGGGATTGCAAGCCTCTTGAGATCCATCGAGAGGTAAAACCTGTTGTAAGGTCGCAAAACCACGCATCACAACACAGTAATTTCATTCTCTCTAAACATTAAGTCTCTCTTAACAATAATCATATCATCAGAAACCTTTGACTCATTATTTTTATAATGAACAATTTGTTCTTCTAACACAGCTAAAGCCCTCTTATGATTTGCTAGGTTAAAAGCAGTTTCGACTAGCTCTTTTCTCTGATTCTCATATCTTGTCTTAAGTGTTTCTAGATCTTTTAAAGCTTCACAAGATTTAGAACATTTTGAAACTTGTACCTCAGAATCTGAGAATGCCATGAGAGCAACCTCTGTAGATGCTTCTGCTTCCTCCTCTGCAATGTAGCTCCAGTCAAACCCTAAGCCATCAATGGCAACCATGGCTTTCGAGCTTGAATCAGAAACCTCCACAACCCTTGATTTGTTTCCATATCCTCTGCTCTTTCCATCTTGTTGGCTTGGCAATCTACACTCCCTTGAATAATGACCTTTCTTGTGGCAGTTGAAACACTCAATCTTGGACTTGTCATACCCTGCAACATCATTGCTATTTATGACAATCTTCTAGCCAGTCTTCTTCAAGAATCTCCTAGCTCTCAAGCTGAGAAGAGAGAGCTGCCACTTGATATCCATCTCTTCAATATCATCTTCATCAATCTCTTGAAGATCTGAATGAGTCAACATACTTCCATTGTACTGAGTAGTCAAGAAAGCACAATAAGTATCTTCATTCAAAAGTCCACTAGTACTGCTTGAGGTGCTAGCAGTACCAAGATTTGCACTAGCAGTACCAACTGCTCCAGCAACTTGCACTTCTTCATCTGAACTTGAGGTACTGGGAGTTGATACAAAGGCCAAATTCCCTGAGCTTGAGCTTGAGCTTGATCCAGCAGACTTCTTAATATCATGTTCAACTATCTTGAAGTTGCTATAGAGATCCATTAAGCTCATGGAATCTATATCAGGCTTGTTTTTCCATACAACCACATGCATAGCCCATTCAGCTGGTAGACTCCTCAGAAATTTGGAGTTGAGATCTTCCTGAGGCATCTCAATTCCTAGAACAGCCAATTGACTCACTAGTTTTTGAAGTCTATTAAACATATGATCTAGTGACTCGTTGCTTGTTGCTGAAAAATTCTCAAACTGTTGCTTGAGAAGGGTCTTCTGAGATTTCTTGGTGGCTTCATTCCCACCATATCTTGCAACAATAGCTTCAAAAAGGGTTTTAGCACACTTAAACTTGCTAAAATTCAACAACTGATCATTGGGAATAGTCATCAGAAGCAAACTTCTAGCCTTAACATCATTCTTGTGCCTTGCCTTCTCTTCAGTAGTGGTTGGCTTTGTCTGCACTGTAGTCACAAATTTACCTTCAACAACAGTTGTTGTTGATACGGGTGAAAAGGAGTTTCCTTCTTCAATGATCTCCCAAAGAGTATAATCTTGAACTTGGAAGAACTGCTCAATTCTTAATCGCCACATATCGAACTCATTGGGCTTAAGCATTGGAAGCTTAGCAGCAATATTAGTCTGACTTGTTGTTGTTTCCATGTCCATCTTTTCTTGAACAAATTCGTCTGGATCTTCTAAACCAAAGTATCAGTAACCTGTCTCTGATACCACTTGACCGGATCTACACACACTCCTTGTGTTAGATGAATACTTTGAATGATGTCTAGTCTAGCACGCGGAATTTACTAGCTAGCACTTAGAAGATTTATTTGTTTGTGTTTTGTGTTAACGAATCAACAAAGAATGAACAATGAACAATATACTTCAACTTCAACGATTCAATATTATTAATAAATAATACGAGTGATCTCCTATCACTAGGGTTTACAACCTTGAATCTTAACAATACTAAAACAATCATAAAACTTCTATGTCGTCTATATCAAACTTTAACCTAGATAATCCTTTTATAGACTAAGGATTCCTTCACAAGATAACTATCAACTAAACCGTATAAGATATTCACAATATCTTTTCTATAATTATCTATTACATAAACAGTACAAAATTCTTCATTCAACAGTACTAACTGCTTATGTCTTCAACCTTCTTCAGCAATACTAACTTTCATCTTCAACAGTACTAACTGCTATAGCTTAATTTCCTAACACTTCTTATAAGATGTACTTATTTATTATATTATGCGAGAGAGATTTAGGCAGAAGAGAGCCCAAAAATCTGTAAGCGCCATGGATATCAGGCCAGGCGGGAGGACGGGTATGTAAGCTGTGACACAAATTTTCTTTCTTATTTTAAATAAAGAACATAAGCAAAAGAATGGCACAAACACTTAAAAATGTTGATCTGCTGATACATAAGCAGTTTAGCATAAATGCATACGAAACTTAAAAGTAGGTGGTCGTTGAAACGGTGTTTACATCAAGTTTACTTATAAACATATGGCTAAAATTTCCAGCTTTGCAACAAAATCCTTTTTAAATTAATGAGTGATTGTGTACAAAATCTATCCAAAACACCTGTTACTTCTTTTTTTTTTTTTTTTTTTTAAGTTTGTTAGGACAAAGAAAAAACCACCTAGATCGTCCTGGATTAGTGCTTCAGTTAACTAAGCTGGACTTTTATAACGCAGTTTGTGGAGCTATGGTTAATAGGCAACACAGGTGATGTGGTAACAAGCTTAAGAGCAGACAATCTCTTTCCTCAAATGTGGGCAGCATATCGACCAAATTGACATTGAAAAGAGTAGTTCGCTTCTTATGGCCTCCATTTGGTATCCTTTGACGCTGCAGTTCAGGTCTATGAAAGTGTTTTCCATACACCTTCTCCCTGTTGCCATAAAGTCCCTGATCTACAGGTTCGTTTTTCTGATATTATTACTAGAATGAAGTACCCCTTTTCTAGAGCTTGCTTCCTAATTGTGATAGTAGAGTGACAATTCTTGAAATGTATACCAAAATGTTAATATCCACGAATCTTGAATGAATAAAAAGGGTTTTGTCTTCACTGCTTTTAGCTGTGGTGAAACCCCAGCTTGTTAGGCATCTTTACAATATGCGAGAAAGAAAATCGCCCGGGCCTCTTTGGAACTTTAATAACCTAATTTGCACTTAAATTTGAATGTTTTCATAAGCTTATTCTATTAATAAAGGCCATAAGGCCTTAATATAGTCTTTGCCAAACACCCATAGAATTTATGAAGTTAAAATATCTAATTTTAAATGGTAGCTATCTCTTTATAGTGCCATATATTTTGCAACTAACCCATAGGATTGGAGTCTCTTGGTAGCTATTCTAGGATAGTACTTCCAACTTTGCTACGGCTTCTAGGTGAATAGAAGGTGATACGTTCTTTTCGCATTTATGTTCTGTTGATGGCCGTTATATTTTTATGTCATGTTTATTATGAAATGTATTGTGATGTCATACAGTGGAATAAAATTGGTCGTTATTAAGAATAATATTATGCCATTGATGTGCTTTAGGTGGTGTTTGTTTATGCGTATTTGGTCAGCTTAAGGCCTCATCTAACAATGTCAGATTTTTAGGCCAATGGCCTTTTCTAGATTTGTAAGTATAGTAATTATGTAATACAACGGTAACCGTTCAAGACAGATTTGTGAGCAACTTAAGTAACTGTACTTGAGCCGCAGTGGGTCGGGACAGACTAAGTGATGTGCTAACACTTTTTTGGCCATTTTAGAATCTCTTTTCACTAATTCGTTATGCTCAATTCATGCAGAAAGTAATTACAAACGAAACATATGGCGTAATATATCATTCTTACCTAAGACCCATATAATTAGAGTTACTAATGTTAGTAACAATCTTTACTTGCAGCAGGTGCTAAGCAAACTGTCAGCAAGGAGAACCTACTTAGGCAATTCGGTGCTGGTAAAGGAACGGATATTGTACTCAAATTCTATTGGCTCGCCGTGTTTTGACAATACATGAGATGGAACAAGAGTATCTAGAAAATGTTGGTATGCAAATCGTTTATCACTTTCTTGAATCTCAAAATTATGTGTATCATGTTAATTGAGAGATTATATTTGTAGAAAATCGGTCTAGACTACTCTATTGAGCCTGCAAATAGCACAAGGCCTTTCCGTCCTCTTCAAGATGTTTATCTTCTCAGAACCACCAATTGCAATTATGTTTTCGATGATCTTAAGGTACATGATTGTTTATATATAATGCCATAAACCATTGCCTATTTCCATGGCCCTTCAAGCAAAACTACTGGAGCAGTCGCGCTCTAATTTGACGTCACGCTTGCAACTGAGGTCATATCCAAAACCCAAAAGTTTTTCCTTGAAGAGGTATATTACTTCAGTACCTGCAAATAAATAAAACCATATGTTTATATCATAAACGAGAGTCTCAATTCTAGAATTATCATGAATCTACTTGCAGCAAGGGGTTTTAGGCGCAGACTTAATATTTATATCAGGTTGCTATAGACTTAAGATATGTTAGGATCATGCCACTAAAAAAATCAGGATAAGGTATGTTTGGATTAGGCTACAATAGAAATTAAGAATAAGGTATGTTTGGATAAGATTATCACAGAAGTGTGTTTGAATTACACGATGTTACGAAAGTAACATGATGTGTTTGGAGCTAACTGAAATGTATGTATATTAGGTACCGCAGAATTAAGATGTGTTTGGATCAAATCATTACACAAGTGACGAGTGTTTCGATCAGGCAACTGCAGAAATAAAGTACGTCCGAATTAGGCTACACCAGCAGTAAGTAGTGTTTACTTTTCGCTGCTGCAGATACCATGTTGTTGCTGTCATGTAAAATTAGGCTCAAAGTTTCCTGAACATATTTTATGGTAACATGTTTGGATGTAGGATAGCTCTGTTTCTATTATGCGCCTAAAACCCCTTGGTGTGGAAGGGATACATCTTGATTTATGATAAACTATTTTCTATTATGCATTTTGATTTATGAATCCTTGGATTCAAATAACCTTAACCTGATATTCGCACAATACCGATCTCATATAAGTTGTGTCTGTGGTACATTAGTTCATGGGCAACTATATGTTGCACTTTCAAGTACTACATCATCAAACGGCCATCCAACTAGACCAAGATTATTGTCTACTCAGATTTCTTAAACAAAATTGAAGCTTCTCAGGTTTGTCAATCTCACTAACCCAGCAATTGTGTTTTTTTGAAAAAATACTGCTTCGTATTTTTCGTTTATGTTGTTTACTGTAGACACAATAACAAAAGACTACAGCAATTAATATTCTGTTTTTTGGGATCATATCTCAGACACACCAATTTGGCGCTCAAAAAGATAGTGAATGTTGACCCTCCAAATGCAAGTTAGTTAGTTGACGGTTTATGACTTCCAGATTATGATTCTTTCGCGAATTAGTTTAAGGGGTGTTTGGATTATGTGAAAGTGTACCAGTTGAAAATGTAAAGCTTATGTCTTAGGGCGTGTTGGGATTACCTACTTGGCTACTTTTGCTGCTTATGGCTTATCTTTAAAATGTCAACTGCGTTAAGAATGAGATTATGATACATGTTGTTTGTTACATGGATTATATATGTCGTTGTGCTCATTTTTGGCCTAACCATAACTTTAGCAAACACGGCATTCCGCAGCAACGCGGGCAACCCCGCTCGTTAATAACTAGCTCACGCATGAATTTTCATGCAAGGTATTATTATTCACATGCAATCTCTGACACATGATTATACATGCATAGTAATATGCATGTATTATTTGCATGAATGGTTGCTTTATCCCTCCTTAATTTGACGATTAGTAATAAATTCTTTTGTGGGATTTGATCGTATAACGCCGAGATCAAAACAAGAAAATCATGTTTGATTGTTTATTAAAGCTAAACCTTGTTTGTTGTATACTTTATTTGTGATTCAAGAACTAGCATTCACATCGAATCGATAATAGTACATGTATACAAGAACGTGATATTAACTCACTATAGTTAATATCTTGGATTGAATTACAAAACGGTAAAGGGTAATTCGTTAATCCACTTATAAACCCTAATTAGGGTTCTTGATCTTGATTGAAGAATACTTGAAGTTGATTCTTGTTTAGCTAGAATCAAAGGTACGTTTACTTTATTATTCGGTTAACTAATGATGTGTTATTGATCCTTAGCTTACGCGTGTTCTTTTTGATGTTATGTGTTTAATTTATGAACTAGTCATGTTATTATAATCCAACACATACTTAATTATTTTCTTCCTCTGATAAATATTGATATGAAATCACGTGGAATTTACATCGAAGTGCCACAATTTTGTAGCAATGTAATTAGTCACGTAGATGGTATACAATTATCTGTAATTTACATTTTATACTCAAAGGATCGAACATATTACCCTGATGAGAAACTAATCAAACTATTGAGCTGTAAATAGCTTTATAGTATGTACATACATTACCATGTCTGTGTGTTCATATTTTCGGATTGACACCGTGCATATATAACATTGAAAAAAATGCTGGATAAGGTTGGAAATCTGATTATAGCAACAGATTTACAAATTTAAAGAACTCAAGGCATAAACTCACATCCCAGACTCTTCAAGGAGTTTAAGAATGTTATGTTCAGGTGCACTGATTGATGGTAATATCATACGATTTGTTCGAGGTCTTGACTTCATTTTAGGTGTTTCAGGTTGAGGTGGGGCTCCTGTTTCTTCCGGCATTATGTCTGCTCTCGTGTTCACGCCTGCAGATACACGCTCTTTCCATATTCTTCCATCCTTTTATTTAACAAAACAAGTATGCCAGCAAATATAATCAAAACTAAACTACTGGAAAATGTATAGGTTGCCAAATAGTATTCCACGTATGTTAATCTGGATTCTTACAAATGAAAAAACTACGAGAAATTAAATGATGTTAAAGAATAACAAAATCTATCTCGATTGTCCCTGCAGAAAGTAGCTGGTTGCCTTTTAAAGGTCAAAGTGTAGCAGTTTATAACGTCACCAAATTCTTAGAATTTAAAATATTCTATAGGCCACCAAAATATGTAGCATCAAATGTATACCAAATCTAGAAAAATATAGGCCGGATGCGAACATTATCTTTAAAACTTTTGTAAAGTAAATAACTCTCTAACAATCCGTTTGTTACTTATACTTAAAGGTCATTTGGCTGTCATGAAAATGTCATCATGCATGTTATCACAGCTTCTGTAAAAAACTGAAAGAAACTAGTTTAGAGGGCACTTACATTAAGGATTGAAGGTTCGGACAATGGGCATTGAATGGGTTGATCAATATCAAGAGGCTCAGTAGGATGCTCAACAGGTTTAAACTCAACTGCTACTTCAATTCCATGATGAGAAGTAGACATAACTCCTGCAGCACTTGTTGTTTCTATAGCCAATGTATCCGGTACCGCATGCGCAACTTCCCTTTGGTCCTTCAAGTAATTAAGCAACCAAACGCACAATTAATCAATACGAGTAAAAAAAACACAATGGACCCCCGAAATTAGGTTATAATTGCAATATCTGCTAATCCGAAAGTGAAATGAAAGCCTATTTCCATCATTATGGTTTCGTTTAGTCAAAGGCCATAATTTCCAATATCAAATTTGACACGCAATTTTTTTTTTTTTTTTTACATCCAAAATGTTATATTATTCTAGTTTCAGTTATACATGTAGCAACAAATCTTTCTCTGTTACAAGAAAACAATTCACATCTATTTTTTACTTTTAGCTATTTACTAACTTGACTCATAAGAGTCAAACAAGGTGGTTATATGGAAACCAATAGTTAACTAAAAATTTTATAATAGAACAAGAAATACCAACTATATGATATCATCAAATAGTGAATTTGGAAGAAAACTGTTTATCATATTTTCTTATTTTAAGATGAAATATGTTAAATTTGCATATATCAAACTGCTTATTACAAAACAAGAGTTGTATCAGAATTTCCTGAACACTATTTATCCAAGTATTTACTCTTGTGTTTTTAATCAATGTTGCAAAAATCGTGAATTGGTAGCCGGGCGGTCGACCACTCTGCAGCGATTAATCGGCCAAGATGGGATTAATCGGTGATTAATCGGATTGGCATTTTTTGCATGTTTTGGGTATTTCTGGAGACCAAACTAAAGATCGTAACTGATTTCAAGCCTACTATGTTTTCAAACCTCAATAAAAGGCTCCAATTCTAATTATGAGGCTCATTGTACGTTATAAGTGAAATAAACGATCCCCAAATTAAGTAGAATGCCTAAATTTTTATTTTTTTAAAGCGGACCGATTTGGCCGATTCGGCCGATTTTTGGCCGATTTTTTTGCCTGACCGATTTTTTGGCCGATTTTTGAAATTCTACAAGGTATACGGCCGATTACCTTGTAATCGGCGATTAATCGGCCGAGTTGACCGATTTTTGCAACATTGGTTTTTATACAACAAACGCAAATGCTTGCTTTTTACAAATACAATTAAATTCTGAATAGTCTTCAACACATTTAACTAAAAGTCAAACCCCAAAATTTTAAACTCTCAAAAGTCAACCCCAAATTTTACAAACAAACTAAAACAGCTTTGATAACTAAACTTCAGTAAAAGTAAAAAGTGAAAACCATATTATCTAACAAATGCCCAGTTCCTATATCAAAAGTTAGATCACAACAAACAATCAGTAAAATAACACAAATCAATTATCAATGTAAACAAATACTGACTTGACTTTGAAATTGCTTACTTTGAAGTGTTTACATGAACAGCTTAAAATTGCTTCTTCAGACTGCTTATTTTATAAATAAATAAATAAATACTATAATTTTTTAGCACCAAATTAAGAATGGGTAATCTCCAACATGTTGAATCAAAATGTTTTGGTTGTTTCTAGCTATTTTGTATTTGTTGTTTAGTTTTTAGCTAGTGTTGTTATCGTTTTGTGTCATGTCACAAACGATTTAGTGGTCGTTTGCTTGAAATTAATGTGGTATTTCAGTTACATCCCATTGTACTTAACTTTTCTGTGATTAATATACTTTATCGGGTAACCCTTTAAAAAAAAAACATAAGTAACAAAACAAGTTTCATAACTAAACGTAACTGAAAAACAACAAAATATAACATAATCCCAGTTCATGAACTACAGTAAACAATCATTAGAAAACATAACACAGACATACTTACTAAAGAACAAAATAATAATAATAATCTTAACAAATACGTACTTAAAAGGGTCTTGAAAAAAATACACTAACAAAATCTAGTTCATATATCACAACAAACAATCATTAAGTCAAACCTACCAGAAACATAAATACTAATTAACGAACACAAAAAAATCTTATAAAGTACTTAAAAGGGTCTTAACAAAAACATAATCTAACAGACAATCATCAACAAAACACAAACATATGATATCAAATAGTTTAGTAAAACTTACAAGTGCACTTTGTGATCGACGATGGCCATTTCTACTAACAGAAAACCTTGAAAATAAACCAACCATGTTCAGGTTAATTAACAGAATCTTTGTTGGTTTATGTTTGAAGCAAACTACAAGCTTAAAAAATGAAGTGAGTTATTGTCAGATACTTTTGCTTTTCTCTCTCTAAGAATAGAATAGAAGAGAAGAGAAGGTGGAAGATGAAGAGACACGGATGGAAGGAAGGTAGCTTGGGCAGGTGGGTTTGGCTGGATTCTGTCTGTCGTATCAACTTCTTTTTTTGTGCCTTTAAATAATTATTCTTTTCTTCTTCTAACATTATTTGGTTTTAAAATTGCAACTTTTACAAATTTTCATTTTGGTGCGTATACTATACAAGCTCTCATGATGTCAAATCATAGGGGACAAAAAAAATATTCCCTTTATTTTATAGTATAACACAGTTTTTTATCTCTGTTCCGTATTTCTGACAGTTTTTAGCGTTTGACATATTAAACTTTATATTTTATGTTCCGTACTTTCAGGTTTATAGTTTTTTGATATAAATAAAATTATAAAAATAAAAAAAAATAAAATAAAAAGGGGGGGCTTGGATAACAAAAAAAGGGAGGGCTTGTATAACTTGTCCAAACTGTCATTTTAGTGCGTCGACTGCAAAGTGCAAAATATATTTTATTAAATGTTTCAGACTTGCAAAAAGTGCTAACATTAATTATTTGGGTTTTAAATCGTGAAGGTAAATTTGCAAAATGACATTTATTTTTAATTTGATTTAACTTTGTCTCATATCATTAAAATAATTATTTTTTAAGAAATGACGAGAGTTTTTACTTTAAATGCAAATAATTACTTGCGTAACTGCGAAATTTGACACTCTTTTTGAGACAAGAAACTACCGTCTTTTAACCTCATGTATATGTAAAATTCTAAATTTTTACATCGAAAAGGTTACGCTAATAAACGTATTTTCCAAAGAAAATTTTTAAATATTACAAAGTATATCGTAAAATGTGCAATATATTCGTAACACATTCATAATAAAAAATTATCTATAAATAAACTTCTTTCTTCCTCCCCTTTTCATAATTCCATCCTCCCATGATCCGTCCATCCTCCCTTCAACCCACTCCTTCCTCCCATCCCTTCTATTACTACCCCTTCTATTAAGAAGTAGTGCAATTATGAAGTATCCTTCTATACATTTGCAAAATTTTGTTATTCTAGAATGGAAAGTCTTTAAGTATGGAAGAGAATATAGTCAAAGAAAATGAAGATGTTGATATTTTCATTCTATGGCAGAAGCAGGAGGAAAAGGTTGATATGTTTGTGAATGATAAGAGGAGTCCCACTGATGAAGAATTAGAAACTTGGGCTCGATATATGTGTGAGTGGTACAAGGAGAAGTGGGAAGCAAAATGGAAAAGTAAATGCCCCATTGTAGGAAGATCTAAATGGCTAAAGGATTGATTAAGTAGTGAATACGGAGGTTTAGACACTGTTAGTTCTGTCTATATGATTTTTCATGTTTGTATGTGTTAGCTTTAAATTTATAAGTTAAAGTGATGGTCATTCAAATACATTAGAACTTTGTGTATTATATGGGCTTGTGTTAGAGATTAGTATTAAATGTAAATGCTCAATCCATGAGCCAAAGCCCACAAGCCCATCAAAGCCCATTAGGCAAAGTGGCTGTGATATAAGTTCATCACAAAGCCTCATTTGCAAAATGGTTCACGGTGTGTATTGTGTGTTTTAATAGAAAAGCTCTAACTTCCAAAAAAAAAAAAAATGTGTATGAAATGTGTACATCGGGGCTGTTTATTGAAGAACTGGAAGCATTCTAAGTGAGCTGAAGATGTCGATATGATGCTCCCCAAAGAAACCTGTGAAGAAGTTACAAGTCATCAGTCTATAATCCATTTTCCGTTGTGCAAGAGACTGAAGACAATTTGGCAAGATTTCAGAGAAACTTCTTCTACAAGCATCAAAGCTATATCAAACGGGTTGCCAATTTGGGAGGGAGCATGTAAAAGAAAATGCCTCACTAATTGGGAGGGAGTAATAACCCAATTAGAGAATTACAGTGATTCGACAAGTAAAGCAAGCTGAGAAAGATTCGAGAAGATCAAGAGCTGTGAAGTCATCCTCAAAAGAAAGGAAACTGCTCTACCTCAGCATTGTATTCATCGTTTTATGTACTTGTTAGGAATCATTGTAACCAATTCACGTATATCTCCAGCTGGAGGGAGATTGTTAGAAACGAAGCTGGACGATATTTACGTGAATTGGAAATAGACAACTAGTATGCATAAAGTGCAAGGACTAATAATGTAATACTCTTAAAGTTGTCTTGTATGGCATTTAAATACCCCACAAGTCTTCACTTGTGGGGTGTGGCTGTGAAACATTCAACAAAGAAATAATATCCAGTTTTCACTCCACCTTCTCTCTAACATTTCTCTCTCTAAACTAAACATGAATCTCTTCCATTTTGATCAACCTCGACCTCCTGAAGGTGTTAAAGTCGATTCTTGGTCATAATAATTGGAATTTTTTATTTTTTATTTTATTTTATTTTTTTTTTAAAGATAGATATGGAAGTTAAAGCTTCATATATTAAACACACACATACACACTGTGAACCACATTACAAATGAGGCTTTGTGATGAATATATATCACAGCCACTTTGCCTAATGGGCTTTGATGGGCTTGTGGGCTTTGGCTCATGGATTGAGCATTTACATTTAATACTAATCTCTAACACAAGCCCATATAATACAAAGTTCTAATTAATTGAATGACCATCACTTTAACTTATAAATTTAAAGCTAACAATCTCCCCCTAAGGGATGGTCATTCAAATGATGCACTACGTGATTAGATCTTTAGACTTCATGGTCTTGAACTTTGTAATTCTTTGTTCCTTCATGCACTGTGATCTTCATCATATCGTCCTTTGATTGTTCTTTGACTTGATCAACATCTTCATGTATTCACAACTTCGTTTCTTCCAATGTAGATGATGATTGATGGACTTTCTTCAGTACCTGCATAAAACAGTTAGCAATAATTCGTACAGCGCTTCCTAGGTTCAGATCTCATTATGACACTTACAACTTATGTTCTTTTTGGTGAACACAAGTGTATTTTATTGGAAGTGTTCCTAAGAGATCTTTGATGAATCTCATGGCTCTAGACTCAATAATGTGCGTTTTGGTTTTAGTCGTCGGAGGCATGGAGCTGAGTGCCACCTTTTCAATATCAACTCATCTCGAAGTGAGAGGTCGATAGATTATGCATTGATCTCCGTGAGAAATGAAACAAATATCTTTTAAGAGATATCTGAGTGGCAAGGAGGGTTTGTGCACCGCGTCACTGGGTCCATGACGTCTTGTCTTCAATATCAGTATCACCTTAGTGAGTACCAATAGCATATGTATTGACCCGGTGTCTTTCCTAAGTTTTCATGGAGGGCTATTTCTTTTCACCCTATCATTAAACTTTTCTTTTTCATTCTTCAACCCCTTCTTTCTCCTTTCTCATTTGCTCCTTTTTTTTCAATCTTACCTAAGGACTTCTAATTCTAAGCTATTGGAATTGTCCTTGGGTAGATCCCTCCGGTTCTGGCGGATCATTAGACATTACCTAACCATAATCACCTTATTACTCCATGATTATCCTAGATTTGTTGATCGCATGCCATAAAACCATTTTGTGAAAATCTCTCAAAGCGTTCATGAACAAACACATTTTAGATAGCACTTCGAGAGTTTAGCATTTTCTGAAATACTCCCCCTTCACATGTGCTCATGCATTTTTTAAATAAATAGCACATGTTGGGTAGAGTTCGCACATTTGAAATGATCAATTTTCAATGAACATGACCTTCGCGAGACACGCTTACATCACTAGTTAGACTAGCTTGAAATTATTACCCGTCCTGGTCATATTCAATGATCATCTCTCGAATAGGTACATTCTACTCAGACAAGTCCTTTGCGAGACACGCTTACATCACTGGAGAACCAGCTTGAAATTATTACCCGTCCAGGACAAGTCTTTTCGATTACTGACATTTAGTTTTCGTCAATTCGAGGGTTAAACTGAGTCTGTCTTTGAGATTCGAACCATGATCACATTTTAATCCCATTTCTCCCCCTCAAAAATAGCATTTCGATGGTATTTTTGATACCGTTTGATTAAAATCATTGTTTTTAGAAAGCTAATAGGGAGAAATTGATATGCATGAACTTTTTGGAACAAAATTTGTTTCAGAAATACTCCCCCTCAAAACTTGCATTGGTTGTGACATGTTTGTAAATTTTGAAGCAAGTGGGGAGTAACGATTTGAAAAATCTTAAGCAAAATTTTTGAAGAGTTTTGAAAAACCTTTTGAGAAATTTTGATTAAAATTTTGCTTAAGATGAAGAAGTTTGGTTTGATAAACTTTGCATGAAAACTTCTTATTGTTTTAGGATTGTTGCAAAAATGTACAACAGGGTCCTTTCTTTGAAAAACGGGTTATGTACTGTTATGTGTACATAAGCCAAAACGTTGAAGCCCGGGTTGTAAGCTGAAATACTTACAAGCCATTGATTTTAGGATAAGTGCTCGAAATTTTTTGATGAAGCACTTTCCTTTCTTTGAAGCTCGGGTTTCGTACTGAAGTGCACGAAAGCCATTAATGAAGCGCGGGTTTTGAACTGAATTGAACAAAAGCCATTTTGACCAGATTAGACAACAACTTTTGGAACCCATTTGAGCACTGCACCAACGGGTTTAGCATGTTTTGCAATCCATTTGTAAGTTGTGTCAATCTGGTTCAAAGAAGTTGAATTCCAACGAGGACTGAAAACTGGTTTTCCATCAGGAAATAACACTCGTGGAATCAACGGAGATTTAAAATCCTTTTTCAAAGCAGAGTCATTCTTGGTTTGCAGCGGAAGTTTTTCAGAGTTTGAAGGACTTTGCTTTGGTCTCCACACTTGCCTTACCCGTGTAAAGCGAGATTGTGGAGTTTGAAATCTTGAAGTCTCTTCATGAGACATGTTTGACCTTGAAAGCTTTGGAGGAGTAGGTGTTTCAGAAAATCGTGGTTTCTTTGAAAACTTCCTTCCTTTTTGCAAAGAATAGGTTGTAAACTGGGAAACCTTTTTCGAAAATGGTTTTGAAGATTCACCCGTGTAAACCTTCTTCAAAGCACTACCCTCTTTGGGAAACTTGGTTGAAACAGGAGATTTTCCTTTTGAACGGTTAAGATCATCAAACTTTGTTTTCAAGGCATTGTATGATGATCGCAAATCACTGTATTCTTTTTGAAGAAGATCTTGAGATGCCAATTTAGATTCCAAAGAAGCAATTTGTTTCAAAAAATGATCTTTTTCAGCTTTTGAATCATCTATTTTACGAGCCAATTTTCGTTCGAAAACAATATTTTCTTTTTCAAGTTTTTCAAAATATGTTTCGAATTTGTTCGTTTTGTTGAAAAGATCAGTTTTGGCATCCTCAAGATCATTTGTGCGTTGAGCTAAAAGCGTTTCAAGCTCAAACACTTTTGTTTGAAACACATGATTTGCATTGTCTGTTTCAAAATCTGAAGAAGTAGAATCAAACAGAGGATTTGGATAGGAAACTTTTGTAACTTGAGGCTTCAATACTTCAGACTCCTTTTGTTTCGTGTTTGATTTTTGATTCAGAACACGTGAGCGCTTGATTGAATTAAACAGGTTTTTGTAAGTCAGTTTCAAATGCTCATTTTCTTTTTGTAATGATGCCACAGCATGTTCCAATTCAATATTTTTTGTATCAATTTCGTCCAAATCAAAGTTGATTTTGGCATCATCACACTTTTCTTCAAAAATCTATTCCTTTTTAGAAGAAGCAATTCTTTTTGACAATCCTTCTTTGACTTCAGCTACTTCTTTTGAAAGTTCAGTGATTTTTCTTTTGAAACAAAGATTTTCAGACTTCAAAAAATATGTATGGTCAGAATCCACATTCTCATGCTCATGATTGACATACACCGACTTGAGTGACTCAATTTGATTTGTGAAAAATTCTTTTTGAATATCAAGATTTAAGCATTTTGCATCAAATTCATCTTCGAGAGAATGGACGTACTTTAAATCTTCTCTCATTTCAGTGACAAGAAATTTTTCAAAGTGTTCAAAACTGAAATTGATGTTTTTCACAAGAGGTTCAATCTCATCTTTTAAATAATTACAGACTTCCCTTTTTAGCCAAGCGTCTGATGACATGAGACGATTGTAGTCACTTTCGGTGTATTTTTGTTTTGACCAAATGACCTTTAACGTGTGCTCAATGCGATTTTTAAGATTACAAAACTGTTTCCTTGCTTTATTTTGCCATAATTTAGCATCATAAGTAGCAAGTTGAACTTCTTTGAAAAATCTTTTCACATTTGTTTCTTTTCTTTTTAAAGGTGGTTTTGGTATTTCTGACAATTGTATACAACCATACACAAAGCCTTGGTACGAGAGTGGGCTTTTTCTTTGTTTGACTTTTAAGCGTTTTTCCTTTTCCAAATTTTCATCTTCTTCTGATATGAACAGAGCATCAGTCGGCAAAAATTTATGTTCGACCTGATCTGTATTTTCAAAACCAATTCCAGATTTTCCCTTATGAACTTTCTCAGCTTTAGGAATCATCATTTTAAGAGTTTGAGCACTTTGGTCTGTTTTTCGAAGTTTTACTTCAAGATTGGTTGCTTGTTTCGAAAACTCTTGATTTTCTTTTTCAAGTTTTGTATTAACAATCTTAAGATTTGAAGTGTTTTCCTAAAGCATTGAGTACCTCATTTTTAATTCACCATTCTCTTTTAAAAGTTCTTGGACCTTTCTGTTGGCGGGGCCCAAATTTTTATCCACAAATTTCTGACCTTGAGATTTAAGGTTTGAGATTTCAGTGTCTTTGCTTTTTGTTAAAGTCGACCTCCTAAAGGAAAGTGTTGTGCAAAACCAATTTCTTTTTCTAACACTTATCCTAAAAACAAATGAAGATATTTCTCATTACATATCTTCAAAGATTTTCAAAATCTTCTCTATCTTGAGCACATTTTCTTCAAGATTTTTCAATAAGATTTTTCCAAATCTTTCATAAAGTGCTCAAGATAACTCCCTCCTAAACCCTTAAAACTGCTTTTAAACTAAAATGTTTAACCATATGCTTTGTTTAAGGGGGAGTAGAAAAACAAAAATGTTCCAATTTCATGCTCAAATCCGTCTATCTCTCCAAAAAGTTACATTTTAATCAGTTGATATCAAAAATATCACTGCATGCTATTTTTGAGGGGGAGAAAATGGGATTAAAATGTGATCATGGTTCGAATCTCAAAGACAGACTAAGTTTAACCCTCGAATTGACGAAAACTAAATGTCAGTAATCGAAAAGACTAGTCCTGGACGGGTAATAATTTCAAGATGGTTATCCATTGATGTAAACGTGTCTCGCAAAGGACTTGTCTGAGTAGAATGTACCAATTCGAGAGATGATCTTTGGATATGACCGGGACGGGTAATAATTTCAAGCTAGTCTAACTAGTGATGTAAGCGTGTCTCGCGAAGGTCATGTTCATTGAAAATTGATCATTTCAAATGTGCGAACTCTACCCAACATGTGCTATTTATTTAAAAAATGCATGAGCACATGTGAAGGGGGAGTATTTCAGAAAATGCTAAACTCTCGAAGTGCTATCTAAAATGTGTTTGTTCATGAACGCTTTGAGAGATTTTCACAAAATGGTTTTATGGCATGCGATCAACAAATCTAGGATAATCATGGAGTAATAAGGTGATTATGGTTAGGTAATGTCTAATGATCCGCCAGAACCGGAGGGATCTACCCAAGGACAATTCCAATAGCTTAGAATTAGAAGTCCTTAGGTAAGATTGAAAAAAAAGGAGCAAATGAGAAAGGAGAAAGAAGGGGTTGAAGAATGAAAAAGAAAAGTTTAATGATAGGGTGAAAAGAAATAGCCCTCCATGAAAACTTAGGAAAGACACCGGGTCAATACATATGCTATTGGTACTCACTAAGGTGATACTGATATTGAAGACAAGACGTCATGGACCCAGTGACGCGGTGCACAAACCCCTCCTTGCCACTCAGATATCTCTTAAAAGATATTTGTTTCATTTCTCACGGAGATCACTGCATAATCTATCGACCTCTCACTCCGAGATGTGTTGATATTGAAAAGGTGGCACTCTGCTCCATGCCTCCGACGACTAAAACCAAAACGCACATTATTGAGTCTAGAGCCATGAGATTCATCAAAGATCTCTTAGGAACACTTCCAATAAAATACACTTGTGTTCACCAAAAAGAACATAAGTTGTAAGTGTCATAATGAGATCTGAACCTAGGAAGAGCTGGACGATTTATTGCTAACTGTTTTATGCAGGTACTAAAGAAAGTCCATTCACCATCATCATCTACAACGTAGACGCATCTGATCAGAAGAAGTAGATCAAGGCAAGAACATCCAAAGTCGATACTTTGAAGATCACAAAGCATGAAGGAACAATGAATGAAGACTATTACTCTACAACACACAAAGTTAAAGACAACAAAGACGAAGGACCAATCACTAGGAGCATCATTGCAATGACCATCCCTTAGGGGGAGATTGTTAGCTTTAATTTTATAGTTAAAGTGATGGTCATTCATTAATATTAGAACTTTGTGTATTATGGGCTTATGTTAGAATTAGAATATAATGTAAAAGACCAACCCAATGGTCTCAAGCCCAAAGTCCACACAAAAGCCTTATGGCAAAGTGGCTGTAATATAAAAGCCTCACAACTCCTCATTTGTGAGGTGGTTCACGTGTGTGTTATATGTGAAATACAAGAAAAGCTTAAACAAAAAAAACAAAAAAAAATAATAATAATAATAAAAATAAAAATAAATAATAATAATAATAATAATAATAATAATAATAATAATAATAATAATAATAATAATATAATAATAATATCCGGTTTTCACTCCACCTTCTCTCTAACATTTCTCTCTCTAAACTAAACATGAATCTCTTCCATTTTGATCAACCTCGACCTCCTGAAGGTGTTAAAGTCGATTCTTGGTCATAATAATTGGATTTTTTTTTTTTTTTTTTTTTTTTTTTTTTTTTTTTTTTAAAGATAGATATGGAAGTTAAAGCTTCATATATTAAACACACACATACACACTGTGAACCATTTTGCAAATGAGGCTTTGTGATGAACTTATATCACAGCCACTTTGCCTAATGGGCTTTGATGGGCTTGTGGGCTTTGGCTCATGGATTGAGCATTTACATTTAATACTAATATCTAACACAAGCCCATATAATACACAAAGTTCTAATGTATTTGAATGACCATCACTTTAACTTATAAATTTAAAGCTAACAATCTCCCCCTAAGGGATGGTCATTCAAATGATGCACTACATTTAATACTAATCTCTAACCTGGCTTTGATACTGATCCGTCTGAAAACGTATATATATAAATATAAACAATCTCAGAACGAATGCTCGTGTGTAGTGTGAAACCAGGCAAGTGATCACCTGGGTCGTTTCCTAACGAGATATGAATGGAAAACTATGAAAAGCTTTGGATTAAAGTGATTGATGAATCAGATATTGATTTTTGCTTTTTTATATCTACTGAACAATTTAAATATATAAAACAAATGTAACGCGATTAAACTTAAACTACAAACGCGCAACAGGAAATATAAAATGGGACAAAAACTGAAATTTATGAAATTTAAAACCTAAAAATGTAAAATGACTTAAAACTTATTTAAAAACTTAAATTATATTTTTCTACACTTTTTATCTAATTATTATTAATTATTTATTTATTTAATTACTTATTAAACTATTTAAATTTTAAAAAATACTAAATGAACAAAGAAAATTCTAAAACTTTTTCTAAAAATATTATAAGATGAGAAAAAGCTAAGAAAATCATAAAAATGAAAATTACTTAATTAAAATTTAAAAAGATAAATTCTATTAAATAGAAGCTATCACTATATTTCTATTTTTGGTTTTTCTTAAGGTCTAAAAATGAAATTATATTTTTCCTAGATTAAAAATGACAAAAGAAAATTATGAAAATTGGATTTATATTTTTCTGATTAATATTCTATTTATTATGATTTAATTACTAATAGAAACTAATTAAAATGATTAAAAATATCAAAACTGTTCAGAAAATTATGAAACTTTACAGATAATTCTAAAATATAAATAAAAAGATAAGAAAAATAAAATGAAAAGTTTATATAAGCTTATAGGGCTGATTTGGGCAGATAAGCAGTTTGCTAATAAGCCCAAAATAAGCTAATGATATCCAAAAATTCCCAAAAGCTCAGGAATGGATTAAACAACTATATTCAGCACAAAACAACTTAAAAATGCAAATAAGCACTAAGGATAAGCAAGATAAGCACTTTGGCTGTTTGTGGATTCAAAACAGAAATCTCAGAAATGAGACCAACTTGAAGGGCCAATTTAAGCAACCAATAAGCAGAAAAGTGGGAATATTAGGGGGGCAAAAGCTTGCCTATACTACTGGGTATACTAAAACATGAAAAGCCCTATGAATAACAAGCTAATTGATGTCCAATTAGACACAAGTTCAGCAGTTGAAAAAGAGGTGGTCTGCTGTGGTGTTTGAGCAGGGCAAAAATGCCCTGCTTGCAGGCTTCTTTTAAGGGCTTATATGAGCTCTAAAATTCAAAACAAAAATACTATGTGGAGACAAGCTGGTGGGGATTAAGTATCCACAAGAACTAGCTTAAGAGAGCTTGTGAGCTGTGAGTTAAAAATACTCAAAGATTCCAAAAACTAACAAAACTGCCTAGAGCAGTCTGCTGATCTGATGTGCTACTATCTTGTTGCACACTTGTGCAGGTATTCTAGGACTTATGGAACTGACTAAATGGCCTAAATGGACTTCAAAGATACCAAGAAAATGGTCAAAACAAGCTTGAAGCTTGTATGAGCTTGTTTGAGAATCTGAGGAACTGAAAATCACAAGGACAATAAAAAACTGCTATATTGATCTAATAAGCTGAATGGAACTTCAAAATAGCTTATAAGCACTGAGGAAAGCAAGCTCAAAACTGAGCTTGTGGTCAATGCACAGTGATTGTGGTGTTTGGCCTAGTGACAGAGTTAAACCAAACAGTCCTTATGGGGACTGTTATGGTATTTTCTAACTGAACTGGTGGAAATAAGCTACAAACTGAACACTGATGGTACAAACAAGTTACTTAAGCTATGAAAATGACTTTATGACTGAAAATGGATTAATATAATTAAGCTAGCTTATATTATATATTTTTTTGGCTTTTTTAGTTTTTATAGTGAAATGAAACAAACAGGTTATATAATAACTAAGAAACTGATGACAAGTAACTAGAAACTACTGAAAAGCTATTAACTATAATGATAAGCTTATGATAAGCTTATAGAACAGTGAACTAGAAAATGGAACAAAAACTTGAAATGTAAGCTTACAATCGAATTGAGCTTTGAAACAAGGAACCAAGAACTAGAAGCTACCCCTAGCTTGTTGTCAACAAGCTAGAAACCAGAAAGCCATCCAGATTAGCTTCTAACCCCCAATAAGAGCTTATTCCACTGCCTTTGACTTTCGTTGACTATTCTTGAACTTTTGAAATTAAAATGATTATAATCTAATATAAGCTTCCAAAAAGCTATAGTGAACTTTTGAGAGCTTATAGCAGGGTTTGTGAGAGCTTATGAGTATATATAATAACTGAGTAACTGAATTCGAATTAGACAAAACTTGAACATTTATATTAAACTTGAAATGAGTACAATACAGTAGGAAATTATTACAAAGAACTTGAAACTAACTGGAATTGATCATTAAAAACCTTAATTGAACTGAAATAACATTATTCTACTTTCTACACTACTTTGGTCCTAAAACTAATGACAAGTTCTTCATTTGGCCTTTTCTTCTTTAAATAGCAATCCCAAATGCTTTCTCTCTCCATTCCGAACTAATCCCACCCATTTAATTGGGTTGAAGTGATCTCAATCGTTTATGGCCATTTTGGCGGGAAAAGTTGTTTTTCCAGCTGTGGTTGCTTGTGAGGGTTTTACGGGGCATTAATTGTTTATTGGAACTTGTGTGAGGTGATGGAGAGTTGTTAGACAGCTGGGGGATGAGGTGGTGTTGAAACCACCACTGGTTTGGTGACTCAGTGGTAAAGAAGAAAGGTGGGAGGGAAAAGAGACGGGTCAAACATGGTTTGACCTGGGATATTATTTTAGGGTGTGGGCCGGGTATAGGATTAAAGGGAATTGGGCTTGGGGAAAGGGTTTAGTAACTGGGTTGGATTTGTTGGGTAAATGGGATGGGTTTAAGGATTTGGATTTAATGGGTTTAGTAAATTACATAGGGTCCATTTGGTTTAGCTAGTAAGTACAAGGACCAATTATGTAATAAGCTGATTTTTGAGGGTGTGTTGTGTAATATTCCAAAGTTTATCAAAGGGACCAATCTTGCCATATTATAATAACCCAAGGACCATAAATGCATTTTCTCCAATTTAGAACACCCGGGGACCAAATATGACATTTTTCAAAATTGGGGGACTAAAGTTGTAATTTTATGAAACTCTGCACCAAAGGACTTATTATGTAATTTTATGATTCTTAAAGGACCTTTGATGACTTTTCCTGTTTTTAGAATAACCAGGGACTAGTTTTGACAACTTTTGAAAGTTGAGGGACTGAAACTGCCAATTATGCAAATTTTGTTCGTTTTTCACTTGTTTTTAAACATTTTGCATCTGAAACATATAAAACACAATTCTGGGATAATTTCAGTATTTTGATGCATTTCTGAGTGTTTTTGGATGTTTTGGCAGCTCAGATTAGGTAAAAATGATGAGTATTTAGACACTCATCAATCCCCCACACTAAACTATTGCTAGTCCCTAGCAATATTTTATGAAGAATTAATGGATTTGAAAGACTCTTTACCAAAAGCCATTACTTCTGGAGTAGCCAAATGTTTCAGTTCAAGTAAGAACTATGGTACACTGATAACCATGTGATTTTTAGCAAATCACCAGCTGTAAACGGTTTTGATTTGTCTTTACCAGAAGCCGTTTGCTTCTGGACTAGCCAACTCTTAGATAAATTATCAATATTATCTTTGGTGAGCTGATTACCAATATGGTTTTTCACTGCCTTTACCACAAGCCATAACCTTGCGGGCTAGCCAACTCTTCACTTATAAAGATATGGTGAGTCGAATACCATACAATTTTTGGGCAAATTGCAAGCCATAAACGGATTTGATATATCTTTACCAAGAGCCGTTTGCTCCTGGATTAGCCAATCCTTATGTGGGTTAGACATGGCGGACTGATAACCATTTATTGCGTTCTAAGTGAGAAAAAATTTTAAAATTTTGGCTAAAAATGGGGGTACTAGATGGTACATTTGATCAAATTCGCTAGAATTCCCCCCCACACTTAGAACTGAATATTGCCCTCAATATTCAAAGAACCGGTTGTTAAACCAACACTTAGAACGTGAAAGGGAAATACTAATAGCCTTTTATTTCATATAGTTATTTATTTTATTTTTATTTAATTTGCATTTAAGCCGTTAAGGCATGCAAATTCCCTCTTTGGGAATGCTTTTTTTTTTTTTTTTTTTTTGACTAGACATATTTACAACATGTGGGGCATCCCCCCCACTCTAGGGTGTTAGAAAAGAGAAAGAAGTCAGAAATATGGGTGAAAACCCATATGGTGCGGGCTAATGTTTTTTATCACCGAGTCACTAGCTAGACTCGATCCCTGCATTTATTGGTTCATGGGGAAAGTTTGAAGATCCGGGACAACCATGAATGGTATGTCCTCTCCAAAGTAGTGTTTTAACCGATGACCATTCACTTTGAAATTTGGTCCGTCATTTTGAGATAACTCAACGGTACCATATGGATAAACTTTTGTAACAGTGAATGGACCAGACCAACGGGATTTGAGTTTTCCCGAGAAAATCTTCAATCTTGAATTGAAAAGAAGGACTCGATCACCAACGTTGAAAACGCGGTTCTTGATTTTAGAGTCATGAATCTTCTTTGTCTTTTCTTTATAAATTAAAGAGTTCTCGTATGCTTGATCACGCAGTTCATTTAATTCATTCATTTGAACTTTACGGTGATCACCCCGCAGTTTGAAGGTCAAAGTTAGCATGTTTCAAGGCCCAGTAGGCTTTGTGCTCTAATTCGATCGGAAGATGACATGCCTTTCCGTACACAAGCTTGTAAGGTGTACACCCGATGGGTGTTTTGTAAGCTGTACGAAAGGCCCATAGTGCATCATCCAATTTATCCGACCAGGATGCACGATTTTCTCCTACAGTCCTTTCCAAAATTCTTTTGATACCCCGATTTGAAACTTCAACTTGCCCACTTGTTTGTGGGTGATACGCAGTGGAAAGACGGTGAGTTACACCATACTTTTGCATGACTTTATCAAATTTGTCATTGCAAAAATGCGTACCACGATCACTGATTATAGCACGTGGAGTTCCAAAACGGGCAAACAGAGCTTTCAGGAATTTTACAACTACTCGGGCATCATTAGTGGGTAAAGCTTTTGCTTCAACCCATTTTTACAAATAGTCAACAGCCACGAGAATGTATTTATTTCCTCGAGATGATGGAAATGGCCCCATAAAGTCAATGCCCCAGACATCAAAGATTTCACAAACTTGAATAGCATTTTGTGGCATTTCATTTCGTTGTGAAATATTTCCGTGACGCTGACAAGCTTCACAAGTTTTGATGAGATCTTGGGCATCTTTATAGATTGTGGGCCAATAAAACCCGGAATCAAACACCTTTTTGGCGGTATAGTTTGGACTATGGTGGCCCCCAGTGGGTCCAGCATGGCAAGCTTTGAGAATGTCAATAGCTTCCTGTCCGTAAACACACCGTCGGATGACTTGATCCGCACAGATTTTGAATAAGTAGGGGTCGTCCCAGAAGTAATGTTTAACATCCTTGAAGAATTTATTCTTTTGTTGGGTCGACATCCCTTTCACTATGAAGTTACCCGCATGGTAATTTGCGAAGTCGGCAAACCATGGGGTAGTAGAATCTCCACGAAAAGCAACCGCACTGAGTGTCTCAAGAGGAAATGTTTCATTTATTTCCTTTTTCTCGAAAACATCTTGGTGTGGGTTCTCTAATCGGGACAGATGATCAGCAGCTAGGTTCTCAGCTCCTTTTTTATCACGTATTGTGATATCAAATTCTTGCAGGAGGAGAACCCAACGGAGTAATCTCGGCTTTGCATCTTGTTTTGCAAAGAGATATTTGAGAGCCGAGTGATCCGTATACACTACACATTTTGTCAAGATTAAATATGGCCGAAACTTCTCAAAGGCATACACCACAGCTAATAATTCTTTTTCTGTAGTGGTGTAATGAGTTTGAGCTTCAGTCATGGTTTTACTTGCGTAGTGGATAGGCTGAAAATGTTTGGCTTTCCGTTGCCCCAGGACTGCACCGATAGCAAAATCGCTTGCATCGCACATGAGTTCAAAGGGAAAATCCCAGTCGGGGGCAACCAGAATGGGTGCTTCAGTAAGCTTTTTCTTTAATGTTTCAAAAGCTTCGATGCACTCGGGTGAGAAGATAAAAGGAGCATCCTTTTCAAGAAGATGAGTCATAGGCCGGGCGATTTTAGAAAAATCTTGTATGAATCTACGATAGAAACCGGCATGACCCAAAAAACTCCTAATACCTTTGACGGTAGTGGGATGAGGTAATTTACCAATGACATCAACTTTAGATCTGTCAACCTCAATCCCGTTCTTAGATATCTTATGGCCGAGGACAATGCCCTCTCTGACCATAAAGTGACTCTTCTCCCAATTTAGACAAAGATTGGTGTCTTCACACCGTTTCAACATGTTTTCTAAATGGGAGAGACATGTTCCGAATGAATCCCCAATGACCGAGAAGTCATCCATAAAGACCTCCATCGTTTTCCCGATCATGTCGGAAAATATGGACATCATGCACCTTTGGAACGTGCCTGGAGCATTACATAAGCCGAAAGGCATACGTTTATAAGCAAAGGTTCCATAAGGGCATGTAAAGGTGGTCTTTTCTTGATCTTGTGGATCAATAGGGATTTGAAAGTAACCCGAGAAACCATCAAGGAAACAATAGTATTCGTTTCCCGCTAATCTCTCAAGCATCTGATCCATGAAGGGTAGAGGAAAATGGTCTTTTCGGGTGGCGTCATTTAACTTACGATAGTCAAAGCAAACACGCCACCCAGTAACCAATCGAGTTGGAATCAACTCATTCTCCTCATTTGTGACAACAGTTATGCCACCCTTTTTTGGAACACAGTGGATGGGACTAACCCAAGGACTATCAGAGATGGGATAAATCAATCCTGCATCAAGAAGTTTGAGAACCTCTTGTTTGATAACATCGTGGATTTTAGGATTTACCCTTCGCTGGTGTTGGACTGCTGGTTTGAAGTCATCCTCCATTAATATTTTGTGAGTACAAAATTCAGGGTCGATACCCTTTATGTCGGAGAGTTTCCAAGCAATTGCTTGCTTGTGTGACTTTAAAACCTTTATTAGAGCAGTCTTTTCCTCATCACTTAAGTCTTTAGCAATAATGACGGGTAATTTATCATTACCCTCCAAAAATGCGTACTCAAGATGAGGCGGTAAGTCTTTGAGTTCGACCTCAGGAAATTCATCGTTTTTCTCAACCGATTTAATTTCCTCATTATGAAGTTCAACGGGAGGGAGTGGAGGAGAATTGTCCTGATTTAACAATGTCTCAAGAAGAAGAATATCTCCCTCCAGATCAATCTCAGCGTCATCAATTCCTTCCAGAAATGAATCACACTCGAGAAAAGCCTCGATCTCTTCCAAATTGAAATTACTTCCCTCAAACGGAGTGAGAGAGGGGGAAGAGTCGGAAATGATAGGTAGAGAAGATGTGGTGGTATCCTCACTCACAGAATTATGAGAATAACCAAGAAACTCTTGTGAGTACTCCTCTGAAACAATATCAATGACATCGATTCGGTTAACCGATTCAGGATCTTTATTTGAAGAGTACTTCGAAGTTTGATCGAGGTTAAAAGTAACAGCTTCATTATCCACACGTAATGTGATTTCATGCTCAAATACATCAATGAGAGCATGTCCCGTTTTTAGGAATCCTCTTCCAAGAATGAGAGGAACCCTGGGATCAGCATCGAAATCGACAACCACAAAGTCAGCTGGAAAATGGAACTTTCCTACTTTCACAAATACATCCTCAGCAATGCCGCGAGGAAGAGATGTGGAACGATCTGCAAGCTCAAGAGTCATGCAGGTAGTAGTGAGTGCAGGAAGAGAAAGTTTTTCCCAGACTGAATAAGGCATCAGGTTAATGCTTGCACCAAGATCGGCCAAGGCATAGCATTCAACCATTCCTGGAAAGACACAAGGTAGTAAAAATCTTCCAGGATCTCCAAGCTTCACCGGAAGCTTTTTCAAGATAACTGCTGAGCAGTTCTCATTTAACGGAGTCTTTGCCATTTCAAACAGTTTTTCCTTGTTGCTTAACAAGTGTTTGATTGTGGATGCAAACTTGGGCATCAGAATGATAGCATCCGCAAAGCTTATATCGAAATGTAATTCCTGGAAAATTTTGAAAAACTTTTCCATTTGTTGACTAGCTTTTTCGCGGAGCTTTTGCTCATGTAAACGTGATGGATAAGGAATAGAAGGTTTGGATTTAGGGTTTTCAACAGGGATTTCAAAAACAACTCCTGGTGTGGGTTTTGGTTTCTGGACAACTTGAGGTAGGACGTTGTCGGCACCTCCGTTATTAATAGGAAGTTCCTTGTCCTTAGTCACCTCAGGTTCACTTTCCACTACCTTGGGGAGAGGAGAAGAAGTGGTAGTAGAAATAGTGGGTCCATCATAAGCTTTACCACTGCGTGTGGTGACAGCTTTGAGTTCACCCTTAGGGTTTGGAATGGTGTTACCAGGGAGACCTCCCGAGGTAGAAGGTGGATTGATATGATTCATGAGACTGGTAAGCATATTCTTAACTTCGCTTTGAGAGTGATCAATTTTATTTGAAAGCTCATTCTTAAGCTCAGTTCCTTGCTTGTATATTGAAGTTTGAAATTCATTCCTCAATCCAGAGATTTGATTTTGTATTGCCTTCATTTTGTTCTCATTAAACTTGATGTAGTTATCAAGTTCGTTTGGGAGAGGTCCTTGGTGATTAGGAGCTGAATACCCTTGATTACCCCTCTGGGGTGGGTATTGATTGTTTGGGGCAGTAAATTGATTTTGCATGTTCTGCCCTCTCTGTTGATTAGGATTAATCCTATTTGGATTGTTGGGAGGAGGAAATCGGGTGGTCCAAATTGATTGCTAGCACGGTGGTTTGGGTCCACTTGAGGACGGTATTGATTACCTCCTTGATTGGATGTTCCGGCTATAGCATTGACATCAAATGTATTGCCATCGGTGGCAGTACAATTATAGTAAGCGTGAGGACCACCACAAGTAACACAAACTTCTATTTTTTTAACCTCAGCAGTGTGAGAAGTTTGCGGAGCGGACTCTTTCTTTTGTGTGGAGGAAACCAAAGCTTGAATAACCTTCGTGAGTTCAGCAAGCTGAGTATCAGTACTGGACTGACTCACGGGAGATGAAGTGGAAGGACCAGCACTAGCCTGGGAATTATATGTCCTGTTTCGTGTAGTGCGGACCTTAGACTTATTTTCAATAAGAGCAATGGCTTCCTTAGTGGATTTGCTCAGAAAATTACCTCCAGCTGAGGCATTGAGAGAATCTTGATCAGATGGGTTTAACCCACTGTAGAAAGTGTCCATCTGCATCAAATCGGTGAAACCGTGATGAGGACATTTGCGGAGCAATTCTTTAAAACGATCCCATGCTTCTCCAAATGGTTCATCAAACCTTTGAGTGAATTTCATGATTTCATATTTAAGATGCGTGGTTTTGGAAGGAGGAAAGAATTCATTTACAAATTTTTGAACCAAATCTTCTCATGTTCTAATTGATCGAGGGGGTTGTTTGTCAAGCCAAATTCGGGCTACCCCATCTATAGAAAACGGGAAAAGAAGAAGTTTGATCGATTCCTCCGGGACATTTTTACATTTGATGGTGGATGTGATTTTATTAAACCATCGAACGTGATCTTGAGGATCATCCCTCTCAAAACCATAGAATTGACGTGATGTAACCAGGTTTATCAACCCAGTCTTAAGCTCAAAATTCTCAGCCACGATGGCTGGAACAATAATGGCATCTCCATAACCCTCGGTGGGAGCCTGGAGAAGCTCATTCATAGGACGGTCTTCTGCCATGATGATAGGGGTTTCGGGATCAGTCCGTATCTCGGGTACGACTGATGGAGCAGAACGTCTACGACGTCTTCGAGGTATTTTTCCAAGCTCACGAAAAGGGCTTGATGACCTAGAAGAACGAGTGCGCATGCACTAAGACGAGTCTAAGAATCCTTTATAGTGGAGGAAACTTAGAAAAGGGTAAGAAGATTCTTTTTTTTTTGGATTTTATTTGTTTTTGAAAAGTGGAGATGAAAACAAAAAATTTCAATTAAAATCAAGATCGAGAAAAAACACAAGTGAACTTAAACCAATAATCAACAAGCGTACGGTAGCTCTCTAAAAGACAAACGCACAGAGTGGCGGAGAAGCAGAGGTGGGCAATTAAATGCTCCTTAAAAACCCGCTTCTTTCAGTCCGACAATTTAATGTCAGACTATCCTAGAACCTCCGTTAGAGTTTGTTTATCAATTAAAGGTGAGCCGATATTCGCAAGTGATACAAAGGCAAGTTTTTATCTTAGGTTTGGGAACTTATTATGGCCGTACCCCCAGTTAGGTAGTACTCAGTCTTGGTTCTCGATGGTTAATTTTTATTTGTTATTATTAAAGAAAACGGAAAATGTTTTTGGGTTTTTAATTTTTATATGATAAATAATAATAATAATATATATAGGAAAGAAAAGAAA
Source organism: Artemisia tridentata subsp. tridentata (assembly GCA_021014915.2). Classification (NCBI taxonomy): domain Eukaryota; kingdom Viridiplantae; phylum Streptophyta; class Magnoliopsida; order Asterales; family Asteraceae; genus Artemisia; species Artemisia tridentata. Next base: position 62,381,604 of record CP139505.1, on the reverse strand, counting down.
AATATTTTTGGTATTTTATATTGTTTTTGGGAAATAGGAACTTCTGATAGAAGGATCTCGAATCACTAATCGCTAAAACTTTCACAATAGTCGCAGCACACCTCCCCGGCAGCGGCGCCAAATTTTGATCCGTCTGAAAACGTATATATATAAATATATGCAATCTCAGAACGAATGCTCGTGTGTAGTGTGAAACCAGGCAAGTGATCACCTGGGTCGTTTCCCAACGAGATATGAATGGAAAACTGTGAAAAGCTTTGGATTAAAGTGATTGATGAATCAGATATTGATTTTTGCTTTTTTATATCTACTGAACAATTTAAATATACAAAACAAATGTAACGCGATTAAACTTAAACTACAAACGCGCAACAGGAAATATAAAATGGGACAAAAACTGAAATTTATGAAATTTAAAACCTAAAAATGTAAAATGACTTAAAACTTATTTAAAAACTTAAATTATATTTTTCTACACTTTTTATCTAATTATTATTAATTATTTATTTATTTAATTACTTATTAAACTATTTAAATTTTAAAAAAATACTAAATGAACAAAGAAAATTCTAAAACTTTTTCTAAAAATATTATAAGATGATAAAAAGCTAAGAAAATCATAAAAATGAAAATTACTTAATTAAAATTTAAAAAGATAAATTCTATTAAATAGAAGCTATCACTATATTTCTATTTTTGGTTTTTCTTAAGGTCTAAAAATGAAATTATATTTTTCCTAGATTAAAAATGACAAAAGAAAATTATGAAAATTGGATTTATATTTTTCTGATTAATATTCTATTTATTATGATTTAATTACTAATAGAAACTAATTAAAATGATTAAAAATATCAAAACTGTTCAGAAAATTATGAAACTTTACAGATAATTCTAAAATATAAATAAAAAGATAAGAAAAAATAAAATGAAAAGTTATATAAGCTTATAGGGCTGATTTGGGCAGATAAGCAGTTTGCTAATAAGCCCAAAATAAACTAATGATATCCAAAAATTCTCAAAAGCTCAGGAATGGATTAAACAACTATATTCAGCACAAAACAACTTAAAAATGCAAATAAGCACTAAGGATAAGCAAGATAAGCACTTTGGCTGTTTGTGGATTCAAAACAGAAATCTCAGAAATGAGACCAACTTGCAGGGCCAATTTAAGCAACCAATAAGCAGAAAAGTGGGAATATTAGGGGGGCAAAAGCTTGCCTATACTACTGGGTATACTAAAACATGAAAAGCCCTATGAATAACAAGCTAATTGATGTCCAATTAGACACAAGTTCAGCAGTTGAAAAAGAGGTGGTCTGCTGTGGTGTTTGAGCAGGGCAAAAATGCCCTGCTTGCAGGCTTCTTTTAAGGGCTTATATGAGCTCTAAAATTCAAAACAAAAATACTATGTGGAGACAAGCTGGTGGGGATTAAGTATCCACAAGAACTAGCTTAAGAGAGCTTGTGAGCTGTGAGTTAAAAATACTCAAAGATTCCAAAAACTAACAAAACTGCCTAGAGCAGTCTGCTGATCTGATGTGCTACTATCTTGTTGCACACTTGTGCAGGTATTCTAGGACTTATGGAACTGACTAAATGGCCTAAATGGACTTCAAAGATACCAAGAAAATGGTCAAAACAAGCTTGAAGCTTGTATGAGCTTGTTTGAGAATCTGAGGAACTGAAAATCACAAGGACAATAAAAAACTGCTATATTGATCTAATAAGCTGAATGGAACTTCAAAATAGCTTATAAGCACTGAGGAAAGCAAGCTCAAAACTGAGCTTGTGGTCAATGCACAGTGATTGTGGTGTTTGGCCTAGTGACAGAGTTAAACCAAACAGTCCTTATGGGGACTGTTATGGTATTTTCTAACTGAACTGGTGGAAATAAGCTACAAACTGAACACTGATGGTACAAACAAGTTACTTAAGCTATGAAAATGACTTTATGACTGAAAATGGATTAATATAATTAAGCTAGCTTATATTATATATTTTTTTGGCTTTTTTAGTTTTTATAGTGAAATGAAACAAACAGGTTATATAATAACTAAGAAACTGATGACAAGTAACTAGAAACTACTGAAAAGCTATTAACTATAATGATAAGCTTATGATAAGCTTATAGAACAGTGAACTAGAAAATGGAACAAAAACTTGAAATGTAAGCTTACAATCGAATTGAGCTTTGAAACAAGGAACCAAGAACTAGAAGCTACCCCTAGCTTGTTGTCAACAAGCTAGAAACCAGAAAGCCATCCAGATTAGCTTCTAACCCCCAATAAGAGCTTATTCCACTGCCTTTGACTTTCGTTGACTATTCTTGAACTTTTGAAATTAAAATGATTATAATCTAATATAAGCTTCCAAAAAGCTATAGTGAACTTTTGAGAGCTTATAGCAGGGTTTGTGAGAGCTTATGAGTATATATAATAACTGAGTAACTGAATTCGAATTAGACAAAACTTGAACATTTATATTAAACTTGAAATGAGTACAATACAGTAGGAAATTATTACAAAGAACTTGAAACTAACTGGAATTGATCATTAAAAACCTTAATTGAACTGAAATAACATTATTCTACTTTCTACACTACTTTGGTCCTAAAACTAATGACAAGTTCTTCATTTGGCCTTTTCTTCTTTAAATAGCAATCCCAAATGCTTTCTCTCTCCATTCCGAACTAATCCCACCCATTTAATTGGGTTGAAGTGATCTCAATCGTTTATGGCCATTTTGGCGGGAAAAGTTGTTTTTCCAGCTGTGGTTGCTTGTGAGGGTTTTACGGGGCATTAATTGTTTATTGGAACTTGTGTGAGGTGATGGAGAGTTGTTAGACAGCTGGGGGATGAGGTGGTGTTGAAACCACCACTGGTTTGGTGACTCAGTGGTAAAGAAGAAAGGTGGGAGGGAAAAGAGACGGGTCAAACATGGTTTGACCTGGGATATTATTTTAGGGTGTGGGCCGGGTATAGGATTAAAGGGAATTGGGCTTGGGGAAAGGGTTTAGTAACTGGGTTGGATTTGTTGGGTAAATGGGATGGGTTTAAGGATTTGGATTTAATGGGTTTAGTAAATTACATAGGGTCCATTTGGTTTAGCTAGTAAGTACAAGGACCAATTATGTAATAAGCTGATTTTTGAGGGTGTGTTGTGTAATATTCCAAAGTTTATCAAAGGGACCAATCTTGCCATATTATAATAACCCAAGGACCATAAATGCATTTTCTCCAATTTAGAACACCCGGGGACCAAATATGACATTTTTCAAAATTGGGGGACTAAAGTTGTAATTTTATGAAACTCTGCACCAAAGGACTTATTATGTAATTTTATGATTCTTAAAGGACCTTTGATGACTTTTCCTGTTTTTAGAATAACCAGGGACTAGTTTTGACAACTTTTGAAAGTTGAGGGACTGAAACTGCCAATTATGCAAATTTTGTTCGTTTTTCACTTGTTTTTAAACATTTTGCATCTGAAACATATAAAACACAATTCTGGGATAATTTCAGTATTTTGATGCATTTCTGAGTGTTTTTGGATGTTTTGGCAGCTCAGATTAGGTAAAAATGATGAGTATTTAGACACTCATCAGATACCAATTATTATGACCAAGAATCGACTTTAACACCTTCAGGAGGTCGAGGTTGATCAAAATGGAAGAGATTCATGTTTAGTTTAGAGAGAGAAATGTTAGAGAGAAGGTGGAGTGAAAACCGGATATTATTTCTTTGTTGAATGTTTCACAGCCACACCCCACAAGTGTAGACTTGTGGGGTATTTAAATGCCATACAAGACAACTTTAAGAGTATTACATTATTAGTCCTTGCACTTTATGCATACTAGTTGTCTATTTCCAATTCACGTAAATATCGTCCAGCTTCGTTTCTAACAGTATGTCTTTGTATGTTGTTGGTCTGTATGTTTTAGCTCTAAGATCAGTAGCTTTGGTGTTCCTTAGCTCTGATTTTGTATTGTAATTGTGTTGGAGCTTAATATAATTCACCTTTTGCAACAAAAAAAAAATAAAAAATTGTTATTCTTTACCAACTTATTATTCCCATCTATTAATCTTCTTCATATAATTTATTTTTGTAATAATAATCTAGCGATCTTATTAAACAATTTGAGTTTTGGTTAACAAAATAAATGGTTGTAAGTTATGTTTTATGATTTGTATATTTGCAAGTAAAGTCACTTTTTTTTTTTTTTTTTTTTTTTTTTTTTTAGTAAAGTCATTTTTTAATCTACGAATAAGATATGATGTTATGTGAGACAAGATCAATTTTGACATTTAGAAAGAATAGTCTTAATTATAACAATATGCCATAAAAATAAGTCAAGATAATGTGCTTATTGAAATACCTTTTTGAAGTTTTGTAACATTCAATATAACATTTTGTAGAGAATATTAAAACAAAAAAGATCATTTCTATTTTATGTTGTAAACCCCTCTTTGAAATCTTAAAGTTTTGTTGTATTTTATAAACTAGCTATAACGACCGTGCACGGCGGGGTTTTTTTCTAATTTTTTGAATAATATATTTTATTTATTTAAAAATTAAACCAATAATTTAATTTTTGTTTTGCTTCGTTTATAGTTTTTAATTTTGTATTATACGATGAAGAAAACTTGAAAAAACTTTAAGCAACCATGAAACATTTAAATATCCTATTATAACTGAATATACGCTGCCATGAAACATTTTCCTCTGCACAACCATGAATAAAACTGTAGTGATAACCTGTTTAATAACCAATACCAAACTGCCCCTTTAAAAGAAATTTAGCAGCTTTTAAACTTATGAAACAATTCTTTCTTGCACAACATTCTATAAAATCTGATCAATAAGATCGAAACACCATTTATTTGTGATTAATCATCATACTTCGGTTCCCAAAATCCATATACAAAATTACAAAAGAGTATTGGGCTTGAATTCACACATTCAAGCATTTTATCAAACTTTATATTAAAACCACTTGTAATCTCAATTAAAGAATCCATATATCTTGATATAATATATCCTTTCAACGTATACAAATCACTACCAGAGTACCGGGCAATCATCTATTATGCATAGTTTAGGCTTATATGAACACAACCCTTTTGATAGATTAACTTGAATACAACTACAAAGACATAAGGCGAGTATTATTAAACAGAAAGACGTTGTTCTAACCTTTGTCAGGCAAAGAGCGCTATGTTATGTATCTATCGGCAAGTATAGCTTCGGAAACTAAAGCACCATCAGAGATTTTGACCCCCTGATGAAGTTCATACCGCTCACGTAGGCCACGAAGAATGGAAATTGTCTTTGACAGACGGTGGATCACAGAATACTTGTTGAAACTTGAAACCAATGCTCGACCTAGGTGAATGATTTGATCCCATGTTCGAAGATATATGAATGGATGTGTGATTCAATCATCTTTCAAATTCGAAATAATCAACAATTGGGTAAACATCTCATATGAGAACCGTGAATATAAACACTCGATAAAGAATGAGTTTTTAACATGCTTGGCTGATTTATCTTGTTCCTATTATATCAAGTTTTTATCATAATCAAACAAAGATATACATATGGCTTTCCCAAATCATCTTAATGGATTGATGTGTTGTTTGTTAAAGAACAATGATCCATATGGTACAATTACCACTAAGTCATCAGTTAAAACCTAATAATGCGTAGTAACAAAAATCAATTAGTGGAAGAGTAACATACCTGGACAAGAAAGTATATCATTCAATCAATCAATCTATAAACACGACATCAATCTCAAAAGCTGTAATCTCAGATAAACAAACCCACAAACCTTAATAAAAATCACTAATCTCTTACATGGTATACGGACTTTAATCAATTGATCAATTCACCAAAACTGAAGTTTAGGTTCAAGTTTCAAGAACCTTAATTTCGGAGTGATTTTTTTTGTTTTTCTTTTTCAATTGGAACTCTGATTTTTTTAATAAAATTTACATTTTCGGTCTTAAATTATGAAAAAAGTTCTGGGATGTGTATTTTTAGTCTTTTTTGTATATGTGAGTAGAAAAACGTTTTTTATCTAATTTTTAGGCAAATTAGGAAATAATTAGGTTTTATTATTTTTTTACAACTAAATAAAAAAGATATTACTTAATAAGGAAACATTCTTTTTATTCGAAATGAAAAAGTCCCCCACTAAGGGTTTTGTTTTATTATATAAAAGATATATTTTCGCTTGCAGTATCGCACTTTTGGTTTCTTTTATAAAATTCCATCATGTTTGTCAAATATGGTCAGCAGAGCATCGAACGCTTGACCAGATTTTAAAACCGCAAAGTTGACATAAATAAATGCCTAAAAACATTATCAATATTTATTCATATCTCTATGTTTTGATGATCACAAAACCTAAACTCATTAAAACATAAACTTATAAATTAAACAAGTACTTAGTTGTAAATATTCACTTCTACAACTAAAATCACTTAAGGTATGAATGAACTAATGCTTAATGCATTATATGATCAAAGGAACATTTTCTTAAAAACTAGATTTTTTATAAAACATCAAAAACATTTTATATATTTTTGAAAAACATTTTTGGCATTAAATAAAAATGTTTAATCTTTTATAAAAATATGAATTCAAATTTTTAACCAAAATCAGTTAAAATTTTTCAGAAAAACCTTCCCCACAAAAAGACAAAATTGGCCAACGTTCAGTAGGGGCGGCCCCCTTAATTTTACTAGGCGGCCCCCTTAATAATTAAGGGGACCGCCCCCGCTCCAGTAGACCTCCAGCTGTCCAATTTTTCTCCTATAAATACCAGCCTTCTCTTGGACTTTTACTCACCCTTTTGCACTAAAACTTTCTGTTGTAGATCTCATTTCATATCTTAAAAAAAAAACCTTTGATCATGTAATCTTAAGCATTGATTTCCAAGTGATCCAAGCTTCCACCATCCAAGTGCAAAAGAAGAATACTTCTATCAATCAAGATTAGAAGTATTACAACTTAGTATCATCTTGTTACTTAAGTTGTGTGTTTAACAAAGGTTGTAAATCATTCATTCATTTGTATGTAAAGTGTGTGTTGTAGATTAGTGTTGTGTGTAAGTAGTGAAGATGTTGTATAAGTAGTTGTGGTATAGAAGTTGTGAGGTCAAAGTGTAGAAGTCGTGAAGCCGTTGTGTAGAAGTCGTGAACCCGTGGTGTAGAAGTTGTGAAGCCGTAGCTTAGAAGACATGAAGTCCTTGTGTTGAAGTCGTGAAGCCGTAGCATAGAAGCTGTGAAGCGTTCGTGTTAAAGTTGTGAAGTCCTAGTCGTGAAGTTCTTGTGTTGAAGTTGTGAAGCCATAGCATAGAAGCTGTGTAGCGGTCGTGTTGAAGCAATGAAGTCCTAGTCGTGAAGTCCTAGTGTTGAAGTCGTGAAGCCGTAGCATAGAAGTTGTGTAGCGGTCGTGTTGAAGCCGTGAAGTCCTAGTCGTGAAGTCCTAGTGTTGAAGTCGTGAAGCCGTAGCATAGAGGTTGTGTAGCGGTCATGTTGAAGTCGTGAAGTCTTAGTCATGAAGACATAGTGTTGAAGTCGTGAAGCCGCATCATAGAGGTTGTGTAGCGGTCGTGTTGAAGTCGTGAAGAAGTCGTGAAGAAGTCGTGAAGCAGTCGTGAAGCCGTTGTGAAGTAGTCGTGAATAAGTTGTGAAGAAGTTGTGTTGTGAAGTTGTGAGATTGGTTCTAGCTACGATTAGAACTCGACATTTAGCTTTGTGTCGTTAAACCTGTGTAAGCCAAAGTTGTGTACGGTTTTCTCCGCCATAAGGGAGCTTATTGAAGTTGTGAAGAAAACTCTCGAGCAAGGTTTGCTCGGGGAGTGGAGTAGGGCAAGGAAGGTGTCCTTGTAGCCGAACCACTATAAATCTCTCGTGTCTCGGTTAGATCTTTCCATACCTTATTTATTTCTTTACTTGCATCGTCATTACTTTCATACACATAGGCTTATATAATTGCTAGTATTAATTAGAGGTCAACGTCACATAAAGATCAAATTGAAAATCCATTCAAGAAACCAAAACTTTTACAATCAATTTAAAAGAATACATATATAACTAATAATAAGATTTATGTTTTATTTTTCATAACAAACTAGAATCTAAAGTTTTTAAAAGTATAAAACAAAGGTTTCATAATAAAATTAAAAAGACGTAAAACTATTCAAACCCCCCCCCCCCATTCTAGTTTTCCACAGATTTAAAAACCGCAAAGTAATCAGTATCAAAAACTACCTCTCTTTTAAAATAGCACGAAGTAATTCCTTTAAAAAACGCAGGATCAAAATTAAAATAATCATTATAACTAACCTTTACAACATAAGAAGTTTATCATTCACTAACTTATTTGTATTTTTCTTAGGTTTTGTAATAATAATCTATATTATACTTTTCTTTAAAACTTATTTGTATTTTTCTTTCTCGCAATGATTACAAAATTAACCAGCAAAGGTCACATCAAAAACACAAATTTGCAAGTATAATTATTTGTAGCTATACACTATCGTTTTGCGTAAATATTGGTTTAGTAATAATAAATATGTGTAATTAGGTATAGTTAGTACTTCCTCACATAAAAACCACCCAATCAAATTGTTCTTAATATATTTAGTGATAGACAATAATTTTTGAAGCGCGCAAAACTAAAAAGGAAAAGAAGAATAAATCAAAAGTCTTGTGTTCAGACAACCTAATGTATTTACGACATGAACATGTTTATGTGGATTTGGCAAAAAAAAAACGAACTCGACTGGGAAAAATTCAAAATCTGAACTAATTGGAGTGGGGTGAGACATGCTAATCGGGTTACGGGTGCGTTTGGGCTTAAACGATCGGGTTAGGGGAAGGGAGCGGGAAGTCCTCCATTCACCTTGCCCCGCACGAGTAATATATACACATACACAAATATATCTATACACATAAGTAGTATTTTGTTAGTATTTACATAATAAAAAAATATTACTCTAACATTGTAAGTTTTTTTTTTTATCTTTGTAAGATTGCAAATTTATGCTTATAGAAGCTCTTTTAGTGTCGTATTTTTAAGTCTTAATTTTTGGCTGTGTAATTTATCATTATTTACGCATAATACTATCGTTGAAAACTTAATAAGGCTTATTTGTAATTGATTATTAATTGGTTTTTAATTCTTCAAGATATTACTAACAGTTTAAAGATAATAATAAATACGAAATGGTGCGGATTTAGACGAGAATTGAACCTAAAGCGAACACGCCGATAAGATCCCCAATTAATACGGGGAAGATTTAGACAACATTACGCTTCAAAAGGGTGCCCCCGATTTGATCCCGATAAGGATCGGAGCGGGTTTAGGAAAAACTTTAGTAATCGGGTTTGAACCATTCCGCCCCAAACCCGCCCCATTGTCATATGAATTCGGTAGCAAACAAATCCGTAACTTTCATAATGCAAAAAAGGGGGTCCATTAAGATTTAAGAAAACCAGTCAACTAACATATTACTAAATATGATAACTTTCGTAAACTGTCAATGGATTTTAATATCTTTATTGCGAAAACGACGCCCCATAAATTACTAAATTATTAGTCGATTACGTACTATGATAATGTGATACATTAGTTAAATAAAATGCACGATAAATCTCGTTATCACTTCGATTTTAAAATAAACAAAATTATTAAAGTCGACATATACCTACTTCATTCACCAAAATCGACACAAATACTTCAATTTTTAAAATCTACACAGCGCGCAAAGATGATTGCGAGCAACTTATGACATGGAACTTTCTATCAATTCACACGTATTCGCTATCAAAGGGGGGGGAAAAAAAATGAAAGTGCGCAAAGATCCACAAAAGGTGTAGATTGGGGGGATACCCTGACACCGGGTGCCTTTTGACACCAACCATTGTCCACCCCACATGAAATAGCTCCGAGAAACTCTCCCGGCATAGTGGGGCACTAACTCGAGTGAGCCGAGACTCTCGGACTCTTGAGCTCTTCTCCACAAAGTTTCTCCAGTGAGCACATAGGTTTTACGAAGATGGGTACCTATCTGAGAGCAAAATGTCAGAAATATGATTCGAACCCGAGTCTATTAACTGAAGAATAAAAGCGCTACCCACTGGACCAATGTCCCAGTGGTAATGAGTGCGCAAAGATATATGCTACGCGCGTTTCAAAATACAGATTTTTAGTTGGTTTGGTGAAATACGTGCATGGTCTATCAGAGGTATTTGTTCTGTTTTTTAAATAAATTTTCTTTCTTTTTTTATCTTTGTGCTATGATTTAATTTACAAATGGTTTGGAATGGTAAGTAAATTTCCATTTTTTATATTTAGTTGCTACGAGTGAAGATAAATTTCCAGAATTTGTGCGCTACCATACTCGTGTGGGAACCTAATAAAACCAAAAACGAAGAAAATGTCATACGACCGACGTCAATGTGGCCTAATGGTGGATGCTTATTAAGTTAAGCGTGCACATACGGGAGTAATATCAGTGTGGGTGACCCACTGGGAAGTCCTCGCAATGTGCAAGGGCCAGCGTGAACCTGTTCAGACAACATAGTTTTGGTTAGTGGTGGACGAGGGCCTGCCAATAAGGCAGGTGCGACTCCGACCCTTAAATTAAAAGTTGCATTAAAATTAGAAAGAAAGAAAAAAAAAAAAATGTCATACGGGTGTACGCACAAGAATGGAGCGCGAATAACTCATTTGTTCGCGTAGTGCCACGTGTCCAATTAACCTCAATAACAAATTGGGACATTCGTCGAACAACTGTTCATACGCGCGGGGTTTTGCGCATGCGGTATGTCAGTTTTGGTCAGCATTTTCTTTGCGCGATGTGTTTGTTTTCGTAATCTCCACTCAAAGTTTCGACTTACGTGACACAATTTTCAGTGCGTCTCTTCCTGAAATTTTCACTTTAATATAAGTTATTAAGTTAATGTTATACTTAATGGACGTAATGACGTTATATTATTTGTATGTATGAGAAAAAGACTGTGAGCTTACATCACACGTACGACGTACTTACGATATTATGGGTACGTTTGAAGTTTGTAACCTTGTGTCACTTAAAAAATATTTATAAATTGGCATGTTAAGTTTTGTATGTGTGCTCATGGAACTTAAGTAGTTGTATTGTTTCTTTCTTCCAATTAGACGATATGTTGTTACCAAATCATACTAGCTATATGGACACCCTAAAAAAGTTGTTGATTTTCCACCACACTTTTAGTTACACCAGACGAATAATCGCGCAAATCAACGGTGTATAGCAGCAAATAATTATGACTATGAACTTGTGGTTCTGATGTGACCATTGATTTTGTTAGAGTTTTGGAAAAATATTAAATCGTGTATGACTAGAATCGAACACGGGACCATGGAATTACACACTTTACATATGAATGATTAATGTAAATAATTAATATATATATATATATATATATATATATATATATATATATATAACCGTTATGCATTTAATTATTTGGACACGACTAACGGACGTTAAGTAATTAACGGAATTGACTAACGACTGTTAGTGAATAAAGAAAGGACCGTAGGTGTAATTAAGGAGCAAAAAAGTTATAGAATTACCTTGGGGAAGGCATAGGCCGATCGGCCCTATGGGATTTATTTCCTAATTCTAGTCTAACTTGTCCTACAAGATTATTAGCCTATAAATACAAACCCAAGGGTTATTAGTTTTTCACCTTGTGCATTGTTACTATAACCCTAAAAGTTTTCTTCTTCCTTTTGTGCTAAAATCCGATCGACCCACCATTGAAGAGGGGGGATCGACTTTTATTAATTAAACAAATTAGTTTGGTTTAATTTGTGTTCTTTCACTAGCATCAAGCATTAATTGGTTATAGTACGTGTGTACAAGACTTGGTAGTTAACTTACTTTAGTTAACATCATCTTGGATTGAGAAACAAAACGGTAAGGGGTTTCTCGTTAATCCTAATTGTTTGATTAAAGAATAAGATTTAAAGTTGTGATCCTTGTTCTTGCCAGGATCAAAAGGTATGTGTCTTTAAATTTCGGTTAATCTTTATACATGTTAAATAATTGATCTTTGCTTCCGCTATGTGCTTTGATGTTGTAGATTTATTTATATGATAGTCATGGTATTTAAATTCTAACAGTGGCATCACGAGTCGTTTAACATGTAATTGTATTACTGAAACGCATAAAAATCTAATATTGATTTGGATTATACATGTTTAATCGATTTTTTTTAGGGTTTTAGAACAATAAAAAAATTCGACCTAATTTTTTTTTTTTTGGGGGGGGGGGGGGGGTCGGATCCCTCTTTAATTAAAAAACTAGTTTTGTAACCCTAAAATTAGGAACATGTGTGTTTATGTATGTAAAGGGTTACGTTCCTTGGCTTGTATGTTAATCCATGATACTTCATGCAAGGTTATCATGGATTAGGGTTTGTTATTATATGCTACATGTTTTAGATAGATCTAAAATTAGGGAAGACCTAATTAAATAAATTAATGAATCTTTTATGCGCAACGTGGTATATGCTTGCTAAGGCTTACGCTACCAACTTGTTGGTGTATGTGGTCTATTGGGTACAATGAGCTCGAAAACCAATGGGAGTCTTTGTAATTATATGCATAATAATTCACATATAGATTATTAATAGGATTTATTAAAAGGGTTTGCATGTGGCTATATGATTTAATGGTTAAGATTATATGCGTTATTATGTGTTTATTTATTTTTATTAAAATTACTTGTCTTTTTTGTTTAAATTATTGTTGAATTGTAAGCAAAAAGAGGGTAATTTTTTGGAATAGAAAATAAATTGACCTAATAACTATGAAACCTTGATGTGGTAAATTATATATTGCCAAGTCTTATGTGCCTACAGTGGTTCGCTTCGCACGGTAATTTGCTCCCAAGCGAGACTAGCAATTTTATAATTTATAACATAATTTTTAAGACTTAGTATCATAAACTTTTGATTGACTGATGAGTTTTGTACCAATAGTATGAACGGCTCACCCAATGTAGACAAACTATAAGAGGGGTATAAGGAGGCTTGACATTAAATTGTCATCCGAAAGGGACGCGTTTTTAATTAGCCTTCGGGCGGACGTTTGTCTCTCCGCTCCATTGTGCGTCTAATTGGAGCTACCAAGTAATGCTATAATTTTGTACAAAATCATCTTAAGGGTGAATTGACCTCAATTTCACGCGCCACTTTTGTGGTAATTATCCGAATAACTTGGGTCTTTATGACTCATGCAGTAGTAGGATATAGTGGCGATAATTGGAGGTAATTCTTTAATTGGTGAACCAAATACCTCAATTAAAACTTTGTTGATTTAACTCTTAGCTAAATTGGTAATTAAAATTGTTTTGAAAACTTATGATACGAAGATGTGTGCATGCTTCTTCGTACATATTTTGATTGTCACATCAAAATAAATACCCTAAAATTTAAGTCCATGCTATCTAATTATAAGAGACACTTGGAGTTAATATTTAGCGTAAGTGAGACCTTGACCTAAATACTAATGACAAGGTAAATTTTCATGGCGTGAGACCGTGACATGGAGTATTTACAGTTTCTAAATTAGATGACTTAATTAAGTTGTAAGTGAGACCTTGAAACTTAAAGCATGAGATGGGAAGAAACATGCTTACACTGCAAAATTGTTTTTGGCAAATGTAATTCCCATAATGATCTAGGAGTCTTAAATTGTTTTGCCGATTATTGTACGACGAGTTACCATCTTTTGTACTTTCACTACTAGCAGATCAACTGATGTAGTGGAACTATGGAAAGTTGGATCCTTGTTTTCAATAAAATTAAATGGTTATATGTATATTTCCTGGGTAATTTTATTTTCTTGAAAAATTGTATTATCAGAATACTAATATTTGAACTTTTTCTGTAGAAATGGATCATCCCGAAAACGCTATACTAAGTTCCGCTTTCAAAGCTCACTTTGAAAGGGAAAAACTGACTGGCCCAAATTTCAATGACTGGCACAGGTCACTTAGAATTGTTCTGAGAGTGTCCAAGAAGCTAGATTATTTGACTAAGCCTTGCCCTGAACAGCCAGCTGAGACTAAAACTGATGAAGTCAAAGCAGCATGGCAGTCTGAGTTCGACATGCACAATGAAGTGGCGTGCCTAATGCTCGGAAGTATGGTTCCCAAGCTGCAAAAACAGTTTGAGAACTATTTTCCTAAAGATATGTTGGAAGAACTCAAAAAGACATATGAAAAGCCACCAGCTGTGGAATTGTATGATTTGATAGATCAATTGCACGGCTGTAGGCATGGGGAAGGTAAACCCGTTCATGACTATGTGTTGGAGATGAAAAGATACATGGACCAACTATTGCTCATGAACTATCCTTACCCTGAGAATGTGTGTGTGAACTTGATCAATAGGTCCTTGAACAAGGACTTTAAGGGTTTTGTTCAGAATTACAACATGCATTGCTCGGGGAAGACAGTAACGGAATTGCTCGCAATGCTCGTTTACTATGAAAAGTGTTTACCAGGCAAGGCTCCTACTCCTCAAGTACTAGAAATATAAGGAGGTAGGGTTCAGAAGCCAAAACCGCAAGGGAATAAGGGGAAAGGTAAAGCTGACAAGGGCAAACAAGTTGTGACCTATCAGCCTGCGCCCAAGAAGTACCCTCAGAAGAGCAAGACCAATCCAATCAAGAAGGATCAGGGTTGCCACCACTGCCACGAGATGGGACACTGGAAGAGGAACTGTCCTCTCTATCTCGAGGAGTTGCGAGTGAAAAAGATGAAGGGTGAGACTGGGAAAGCCAGTACTTCAGGTAACTTTTTCATGATTGAATTATATTCATTAACTCATAAATTAAATTCCTGGGTATACGATACTGGATGTGGTATTCATATTTGCAATACACTACAGGGGTTTAGAATTGAGAAGAGACTGGCCTATGGGAAGCAATTTATGCAAGTGGGCAATGGAGCACAAGCAGTTGTTGAAGCCATAGGAATATTTAAATTAGTTTTGCCTTCGGGCTTAGTACTGTATTTGAATAATTGTCATTATGCACCTGCAATTGTTAGGGGTGTGGTCTCTTTTTCATGTTTATTGAATATTGGATTTCAACATACTGTTTCTAGCAATGGAATTTCTGTTTCGTTAAATAATGTTTTTTTATTTTAATGCTATTGCTGTGAATGGTGTTTTTGAGATTGATATGAATAAATGTAATGATTATAATTCGATGTATAGCATCAATAATAAGAGAGTCAAGAATATCTTGGATTCGTCTTATCTTTGGCATTGTCGGCTTGCTCACATAGGTAAGACTTGTATGCAAAAGCTGCAACGTGTTGGGCTTTTGCAAGATATCAATGATGAATCATTTGATAAGTGCGAATCGTGTATATCTGGGAAGATGACAAATAAACCTTTTAATAATCGTATTGAAAAGGCTGATGATCTACTTGGTTTGATACACACTGATGTGTGTGGACCACTTAGACACGTGTCAAAAAGAGGTGCTAGCTACTTCTTAACATTTACTGATGATTTCAGCTGTTATGGTTATGTTTATTTACTTAAACATAAACATGAGGTGTTTGAAACATTTAAGGTTTTTAAAGCTGAAGTAGAATTGCAACTTGGAAAGAAGATTAAAGCTCTTCGATCCGACAGAGGTGGTGAATACCTAAGTCAGGAGTTTAAAGATTATCTAAGTGAGAATGGAATTGTCCAGCATCTCACATCTCCATATACTCCACAACAAAATGGTGTATCTGAGAGAAGGAATCGTACATTATTGGATATGGTACGATCTATGTTTAATCTTACTACTTTGCCGTTATCCTTTTGGGATTATGCCATGGAATCTGCGATTCGCATATTAAATATGGTTCCGACCAAGAAGGTTGATAAGACACCTTATGAGTTATGGTTTGGGAAAACGTCTAACTTGTCTTATTTAAAGGTCTGGGGTTGTGAGGCGTTTATTAAACGTGACTCAGCAGATAAACTCCAATAGAGATTTGTAAAGTGTATCTTTGTAGGATACCCAAAGGAAACGATGGGCTACTACTTTTACTACCCACCTGAGAACAAAGTAATTGTTGCTAGGTATGGAGATTTTCTTGAAAAGGATCTCATATCTCAAGAATTCAGTGGGAGGATCTATGATCTGGAAGATGATCAAGAGGATACATTACTTTCTGAAAACACTAGCGAACTTCATGTGGAACCAGAAAGTATGGGTCCTCTACCTGAAGTAATTCCCATTCGCAGATCTGTAAGGAATGTGAGAGCACCTGAACGTCTATGTCTTAACGTAGAGGTTGAGGAAACTATATTAGGGGACCTTGGAGAGCCTGCTAATTATAGAGCTGCCATGAATGATCCTGAAAATGACAAATGGCAGATTGCTATGAATGGAAAAATGCAATCCATGAAAGATAATAAAGTCTGGATTGAAGTAGACCTTCCTCCCAATGCCAAGGTAGTTGGGAGTAAGTGGCTCTTCAAGAAGAAAACTGACATGGATGACAATGTACACACCTATAAGGCCCGTTTGGTAGCTAAAGGCTTTACCCAAACATATGGCGTTGACTACGAGGAGACCTTTTCTCCTGTAGCTGAAATTAGGGCCATTAGGATTCTCATAGCCATAGCTGCACACTATGATTATGAGATTTGGCAAATGGATGTCAAAACCGCCTTCTTAAATGGTCGCCTAGATGAAGATATCTATATGGCGCAGCCTGAGGGGTTTGTGAATCCAGAATTTCCAAACCGTGTATGCAAACTTCAAAGATCCATTTATGGATTGAAGCAAGCATCACGACAATGGAATAAGAGATTTGACGAAGAAATCAAAAGGTTTGGATTTACTCAGAATCTTGATGAGCCATGTGTATATCACAAAGCTAGTGGGAGTGATGTTATTTTTCTAGTCCTATATGTTGATGACATATTAATCATGGGTAAAAACATTCTAAGATTGAATGAGGTAAAAGCCTATCTGGGGAAATGGTTTTCCATGAAGGATCTAGGAGAAGCAGCATACATTCTGGGAATCAAGATCTATAAAGATAGATCAAGGTGGTTGATTGGTTTAAGCCAAAGTGCTTACATTGATAAAATATTGAAGAGATTCAGTATGCAAAATTCCAAGAAGGGATATTTGCCAATGCAAGTAGAACATGGCTTGAGTAGCAAAGCTTGTGCTTCAAAACCTGAAGAGGTGGCACGCATGAGTAGAGTCCCTTATGCTTCGGCTGTGGGATCTATAATGTATGCAATGAGATGTACAAGGCCCGATGTGGCGTTTGCTCAGAACATTACCAATCGTTATCAGCAGAATCCAGGTGAGCTCCACTGGACTGCTGTTAAACATATTCTCAAGTATTTGAGAGCTACTAAGGATATGTTTTTAGTATATGGGGGAAATCCAAATGCAGAACTGTGTGTTACAGGTTACTGCGATGCTTTCTGGAAGTGTGATAAAGATGATACAAAGTCTCAGACGGGTTATGTCTTTGCCATCAATGGAGGTGTTGTGGATTGGAAGAGCAAGAAGCAGAGTACTATAGCGATGTCTGCAACAGAAAGCGAGTATCTTGTTGCTTCAGAAGCTGCAATGGAAGCCGTCTGTATTAGGAAATTCGTTTCAGGGCTTGGCGTTATGCCGTCAATCGAAAGACCTATAAAGATGTATTGTAACAATTCAGGCGCAATTACATTTGCCAATGAGCCTGGAATAATGAAGGGCGCCAGACATTTCCCGATTCGATATCACTATGTTAGAGAACAAGTGGAGATAGGCGAGATCGAGTTGCTCAAAGTTCACACAGATTACAACCTAGCTGATCCTTTTACGAAGGCTTTACCTGGTGGAAAGCTTAATCAACATGCTGAAGGCATAGGACTTCGTTTAGCTAGTAGTTTCATGCCCATCTATGATTAGTGTTTGGATAATGCGGGATGTTATTGAACAGTTATTATTTTAATGAAATAAAATACTTGTTATGTTTGATTATCATTTTCTTAATAATATATCATATATTTGCATGTTTATATCCTTGAATATATTTATATATTCTAAACTGTCCGTTGTCGATTAATGATATGAGAATATCATTAAACTAAGAAAAATCTTAGTATTGGTAGAATATACTTGAAAGTATATTGATGCGTTGTCATAACAATTTCACATGATATTCAATGAATTGAATATAGGACTTATCCCAACCTCATGAGTTTACTTTATGGATCTTGTCATCAAGTAAATCATGTGAATATAGTTATCCTCAGACTTGAGATGCCAGATAACTGTCATGCATGTAGTGCATTTCTGTGATTCAATTTAACGCTATACGTAACTGGTAGCTATAAGGATTGTTTTCAGGGGTGTTGCAAAGTGCGTGAGTTATGCTCGTAGTCAAGATAGAATTTGTTCCTTCAAATTGTTTGGAGTTTAATACTGATGGGCCCCTCGTACGATTAGTAAGATGTATGTGTGGCCACAAACAAGATCTCCCCTGAATATGTTTAGAAGATTTGGTAATCTTGCTCAATCGAAAACAACGAGAAACAGAATTATTAATAAAGAATGACTTAGATCCATATCTTTATTAATGTAGTATTAGAAACAAAAGGATGAGTATAATGATGAATCAACGAATGGTTTTTCCAGGAGACCACCACCCGAGTTGTACTAGGGGCATTGGTGTGTTGCTAGACGCTAACCAATGTCATTACACTTTTAATAGATTTCCAAGTGGGAGCTGTTAGAGTTATGGAAAAATATTAAATCGTGTATGACTAGAATCGAACACGGGACCATGGGATTGCACACTTTACGTATGAATGATTAATGTAAATAATTAATATATATAACCGTTATATATTTAATTATTTGGACACGACTAACGGACGTTAAGTAATTAACGGAATTGACTAACGACCGTTAGTGAATAAAGGAAGGACCGTAGGTGTAATTAAGGAGCAAGGAAGTTCTAGAATTACCTTGGGGAAGGCATAGGCCGATCGGTCCTATGGGATTTATTTCCTAATTCTAGTCTAACTTGTCTTACAAGATTATTAGCCTATAAATACAAACCCAGGGGTTATTAGTTTTTCACCTTGTGCATTGTTACTATAACCCTAAAAGTTTTCTTCTTCCTTTTGTGCTAAAATCCGATCGACCCACCATTGAGGAGGGGGGATCGACTTTTATTAATTAAACAAATTAGTTTGGTTTAATTCGTGTTCTTTCACTAGCATCAATCATTAATTGGTTATAGTACGTGTGTACAAGACTTGGTAGTTAACTTACTTTAGTTAACATCATCTTGGATTGAGAAACAAAACGGTAAGGGGTTTCTCGTTAATCCTAATTGTTTGATTAAAGAAGAAGATTTAAAGTTGTGATCCTTGTTCTTTCTAGGATCAAAAGGTACGTGTCTTTAAATTTCGGTTAATCTTTATACATGTTAAATAATTGATCTTTGCTTCCGCTATGTGCTTTGATGTTGTAGATTTATTTATATGATAGTCATGGTATTTAAATTCTAACAGATTTAACACTTACATGTTCAATTTTGAAGAAAAAAAAAATCTATGGGTATGTTTGGCAAAATGGGTTGGGGCTGGGGCTGAGGCTGGAGCTTAGGCTGAGGCTGGGGCTAGAGCTAGGGTTGGGGCTTATATTATAAGCCGAAACTAAAATTTTTATTTTTTCATAAACTTGTTTGGCAAATTAGTTTAAGTTGAAGCTTATTATTGTAAAATTACTAAAAAATGACATATAATTACATTAACATATGTACATATTATATATTTTGTGGGTAATTAAGTAATTTAACATATTAGAAGTCTCGTCTAAAAATTTTAGCCTCATTTTCGGGGCTGGAGCTTATTTTTTGGCTTGGTCTTATAATTTCAAAAGCCTCTCTATAAGCCTCTCGCCAAACGAGACTTATTTTTGAGCTAAGGCTTATTTTTTAAATTTAAGCCCTATAAGCCCCATATAAGCCCCTTCCAAACACACCCTATGTATTAGAAACGAAAAATAATAAAAGTTTGATGATGAAACAATATAAAATATTAATTTAGTGATAAATGTTATTACTATTTTTAATCAATGGTACATTTAAGTATAACACGTTAATCATTTTTAAGTTTTAAGAAAAATGATATATACTTTATGTATAGTATAGATGTGAAAAAATAATAAAACTTTATCACAAATGTGTGAAAAAAAAAAAAAAAAAAAAAAAAAAAACTCCGCTTATAAATGTGTATATTAACTGTGTTGGTTTTAAGGGAGATCACACTTGAGAGTGCGGAGATTACAAAGTGTGAGACCCAACAATTGTCCACACTTTAAAGTGTAGAGATTTAAAGATGGGAGGATCCAAATATTTAAAGGGTTTTGGCTATTAAATGGTCACGTACTTTTTTAAATGTACCGTTTTAATATGTGCACTATTTTTGGTTCTATTTAATGTTGCGTACTTTCATGTTTTGTTCCAATTTTCCCGCATGTTTACAGGCAACCGGTTGAGAATGTATAAAACTGGCAAAAATGCCTATGTGGCATATTTTTTGAGTAAATTACATAGATCGTCCTTCTTATTTATCCCAAATTACATCTACTGTCCCTGGTGGTTTTATATTGCATTGACAGTCTTTATTTATTTATTTATTTTTAAAACGAAAATTAACTATCTCACAATAATACACACCACATACTTTTGTGTACATTTTTATACGTTTGTGTACATTTTCATACACTTTTGTATGTTTTCATACGTTTTATCTATTTTAGTACGTTTTTGTACATTTTCGTATGTTTTTATATGCTTTCATCCGTTTTTATATGTTTTTATACGTTTGTATACGTTTTCGTATGTTTTCATCCGTTTTATGCGTATTGTACGTTTTTATGCGTTTTTGTACGTTTGTGTACGTTTTTTACGTTTGTGTACGTTTTCTTACGTCTTCTTATGTTTCTATACGTTTTCATCCGTTTGATGTGCCAAAGAACACATAAAATATTGAAAACTTCTATTTTTTTTTTTCATAACAGCCGAAACATTTTATAATTTTTAAACATACTTAAAACCAATGAATATATTTCAATTCTTTAATATCATCCAAAATAAAAGGTTTAAGATTTTAGTCATACATTTTATAAAGTTTAGTATTACAATAAAAAAACGAATTTATTAGTTAAGAAAAATTAAAATACAAAAAATATTCGTTATTGCTTTTAAATATTCTTAAATAGATTTAAAAACTGTTTTTATTTCGAAAATTATAAAAAGTTTCTATAAAGTGAAGAGTTTTTATAAATTATAAAAGGTTTTCTTATAATAGATTTAAAAACTGTTTAAGTAAAAAAAATATTATAAAAAGTATCAAAAATTTAATTAATTAATTATTTAGAAAATTTCGAAAAATTTATGGATTTATTACGAAAAATTATAAAAATTTATGAATTTATTTTGAAAATTTTTAAGTTAAATTTTATAAAGATTTAAATGGTGAACAATTTTCATAAATCCGTTATATTTTATAAAGATTTAATTTTTAAAATTTAAATAGATTTAAAAATAGTTTTAAGTAAAAAAATTATAAGGACGGTGACTGCAATTTTGGCAAACCACTGTCCATGTAATTTACTCCTAATATTTTAAATAAATATATGTTAATGGAAATCCTATGTGGATGCACATGTTGCAAAAAAGTTTTTGGTTTCGGTTAAACAAGTTTGGTCGGACAAATTAGTACAAACATGAAAGTAGGCAACATTAAGTGGAATAAAAAATAGTAAACGTACCAAAACAGTACATTTGAAAAAGTGCGTGGCTATTTAACGGCCAAAACCCATATTTAAAAGTAGAGTTGAGCATAATAGATCCGAACCGAATTGAACTGAGAAATCCGATGGAACTGGACTGGACCTCAAGTTGCGAAGGAGTCGGATAAACACGAATGAAACCTTGTCCATGTTCGTTCCTTTAATTTTAACTGGACAAATGAGCAGACACGAGCGCTTAAATACACAAATTTTCTTGTTCAGTAAGAAATGAGGTTGTTCATGTTCGTTTATTAAGAGATTAAACAAACGTAAAAGACCGAACATAAATAAAAATATGAAGACAAACATAAATATATATATATAAAGTATTATATTTTATGTGTGTTTATTTAGTTAAGTATATCGATTATTAAAGTAAATAATTAAAATATATAAACTTTAAACAAATAAACGAACGTATAATCAGACGTTCATGAACATAAATGAACAAACGAGACTTTTGTTCATGTCTATTAGTTTAATTAAACATGCATAAAATCTTGTTTATGTTTGTTCATTTAATATATTAAATGTTCATTAAGGTTTGGTTCATTTATGGCCCTAATTCGGCCGAACATAGTTTGGTTTGGTCCTCGATCTACCATTTTCCTTATATTTGGTCATCGGCCAGGTTTAGTTTTACTCACAATCTTTATACTTTGTTGCACCGGACTGGACAGATGAACCAGACCGGGCTTACGGGGACCAAACATTTTGATCTGGTGTTTTGAGCCAAATCAGTTTTCGGTCGGTCCGATCTGATTTTTGAACTGAACGAATGTCCGCATCTTTGGGTGACTCTCGATTAAAAGAAATTAGAACCTACCCACTTCTTTAGGCTCCCCACTTTAAATGGGTTGGGCTCTACTTTAATCAACCTTTCTTAAACGCGTGAACATTAAGGGTGCGTTTGGTTCGCAGAATGTTTTTGAATGAATTGTAATCTTTGGAAGGAATTGTAATTTGAATGAATTATAATTTAAAGAATTGAAATGTATTGGAATTGTAATGTGTTAGAATTGTAATTGATGAAATCTGTCATTATGTTTGGTTGACTTGCAACGTAATGTAATTCAGAAAAACATTAATAATAATAATAATAATAATAATAATAATAATAATAAATTTAATAATAATAATAATAATAAATAATAATAATAATAATAATAATAATAATAATAATAATAATAATAATAATAATAACTGGCATCTCTCCATTTGCTGGTAGTGGGGCGACTTCATGGGCTCCTGGGGTAGCCCTGCACAATGCTGTGGAGAAAAAAAATAGAAAGTATGCATCCAAATGTGAGGACAATGGATACAAGTTCATACCTTTTGCCTTTTCTACATTCGGGGAATTCGATACAGAGGCTTTGAACACACTTTCACGTATTAAGTCTATTGCCAATAGTCACTTAAATAATGATAAAAGTGGTGTTTTTATCTTTCATAGAGTTAGCTTTTGTATTCAGAAAGGAGTGGGAGCACAACTTGTGTCTAGACTCTCATCCAACTTTATGTAAAATTTATTATGTTTAATGGAAAAAAAAGTTATAATAAAAAAAAAAAAAAAAAAAAAAAAAAATAATAATAATAATAATAATAATAATAATAATAATAATAATAATAATAATAATAATAATAATAATAGTATTAATAATAATAATCATAAAATAAAATAATAATAATAATAATAATAATAATAATAATAATAATAATAATAATAATAATAATAATAATAATAATAATAATAATAATAATAATAATAATAATAATAATATAAATAATAGTTTTTGTATTCAGAAAGGAGTGGGAGCACAACTTGTGTCTAGACTCCCATCCAACTTTATGTAAATTTTATTATGTTTTAATAATAATTAGGTTTTTATAATAATAAAAAAAATAGTGACAATAATAATAATAGATAATAATAATAATAATAATAATAATATAATAATAATAAAATAAAAATAAAATAATAATAATAAATAATATGATTTAATAATAAATAATAATAATAATAATAATAATAATAATAATAATAATAATAATAATAATAATAATAATAATAATAATAATAATAATAATAATAATAATAATAATAATAATAATAATACGGATCTCCTTGGTCCTGTTCCTTCGTCTTCGTCCTTTCCTTCACCTTTGATTCAACCCCTTAGTTGGATCGTTGTGCTTTTGTTCTTTCCTTGTATGTACAGTCACTCGCTTTGCTTTTAGCTTTTTCTGCGCACGTTTTTGGTCCTCCAAAAGCTTGTAGGTTTCTTCTGTACGG
This sequence comes from Artemisia tridentata subsp. tridentata, assembly GCA_021014915.2. Taxonomy (NCBI): domain Eukaryota; kingdom Viridiplantae; phylum Streptophyta; class Magnoliopsida; order Asterales; family Asteraceae; genus Artemisia; species Artemisia tridentata. The sequence continues at coordinate 62,357,414 of CP139505.1, read as the reverse complement.
TTGTGATCTCCTTCTTGGAGCTTTCTTTTCCCAGGATTTCTGCGTATGTTTTCTTGCTTGCGTTTTGTCCTTGTGGAAGACAAGTACTGTTTGTCTGTTCGTTAAAAGAAGGTCATTGCGTGTCCTTGTGGAAGGCAGTTACTGCTTTTTGCCTAGGGGGCCCCACGCTTTTGTTGTGGTTTAGGTGTGGTATTATTAGAAGGACATTGTGTTTTGGCTTTAACTTGCGATTTGTTGGGGTTGACTTTTGGTTTAAACCAGGTTGCGGTTTGCTTCATGGGCCCCACACTTTTGGTTGCTTTTTCAGAGTAGATAAGGTCATGCGTGTTGCTTTTTGTTTTGTGGGTCCCACATTTTTTGCTCTACTTTGCGTTTTGGTTTCATCTAGTGAAGTGAGCTTTGCGTTTTGATTTGGGCTTTGCGGTTTGGCTAATTGGGCTGCTGTTTGAGACACATTGCGTTTTGACCTGTGTTTTACTTGTAGTGCGGTTTGCTTCAGGAACGACTTGTGGTTTGACTCTAAGTAAATTGCGGTTTGACTCAGGACTACCTGTGGTTTTCATAAAGAATTGCGGTTTGACTTTCGAAAATCCGCTGTTTGACTTGGGGTTTGACTTGTGGAGAGATTTATCTTGCATTTGGACTTGTGGTGCCTACCGTTTGCTATGGCAATCATACGGTTCCATTGTCCTTTTGTTGGTTTAAGTGGTTGTCAAGATGGCAGTGGAAATGGGCTCACCAAAACCTCGTTGATCTCTCATCTTCGTGATCGTCATTTCAATGAGGATGCGCTTGCCACCACCAAACTTTCCCTGGCCACTAATCTTGTTGTTTTTGAGGCAGCTGAGGTTACGTTGAAACGTATGGGTCTTTGGTTATGTGAGGTTTGTTTTAAGATGCATACCCTTCGTTCTAAGTGTCGGCATGGATCTGATTTTGTGTCACCCCCTGATAGTGGCGATGGTGTTGTTAGGTTTGTGTTGTTTGATCTCGCCAAGCCACAGGTTCTTTCTTCTGTTCAACTTACTCGTGATGAAGACCCGGTTTTGGAGGAGCATTATGGTTTTGATCTACACTTACTTGACACTTTGCTTTCTAAAGGGTTGCACACTGTCAAATCCATCCCTCCAAAGTGTCGTTTGGGATTCTCTCGTGTACTGAAAGGAGCTCTTGACAAGGTGATTTGCACACCTGAGGACATCTCGTGTTGGGTTAGCCTATTGGTCTTGCGTCTTTGTCTCCTTAAAACCTTTTGCCTGAGGAGTAACATGGAGTGTAGGTCTGCTATTAAGCGCCAACGCCAAGAAGAATATATCGCTAATGCCATCCGCTCTTGGGGTACGCCTGGTGGTAGTCTGCAGCTTGTTAGAGAGGTTTTAGCTGAACCCTCCCCTGCATGGTCTAATAGTGATGAGGAGAACCTGGACTTGGGTGAGCGTAATGTCAAGCAATGTAAGAGGAAGATTTGAGATGGCCATTATACTGCGGCTGTCAGAGTTCTTTCTTCGTCAGGTGTTGCTCCTTATAACGATACCACTCTTGAGGACTTAAAAGCTAAGCATCCTTTCAAGTCTGCTCCTTCTTTGCCGGATATACCTATTGATCATCATAACCTCATTGCATCTCCTGCTGTGGTTCTTGATATGATCAAGAGTTTCCCCCGTGGTACCTCTTGTGGTCAAGATGGTTTGCGCGCCCAACACCTTTTGGATTGTTTTAGTGGTGCTGCTGTGGCTATCTCCGATGAGTTAATCGATTCTATCACCCATGTGGTAAATCTTTTTCTCGATGGTAAATGTCCTAGGGCATTGGGTGAGTATATTGCTAGTGCTCCTCTCACACCGCTGATCAAGCCGGGAGCTGGTATCCGTCCCATTGCTACGGGGACAGTTTGGAGACGTTTAGTCTCCAAGGTTGGTGCTTCTATGATCGGCCATTCCTTAGATGGTTATTTAAATGATCTTCAGTTTGGTGTCGGGGTACCTGGAGGGAGGGGAGGCTATTCTCCATGCCGTGAATAGGTTTCTTGAGGACCGTGGTGGCGAGGAGGGTCTTTCGATGTTATTGGTGGATTTCAAAAATGCCTTCAATTTGGCAGACCGTGAGGTCATGTTACAAGAGGTTCGTCTACACTGTCTTGCCATTTCACGTTGGGTGGAATTTTGTTACTCCAGGCCAGCTAGATTATATTACGGAGAACATACGTTATGGTCGCACCAGGGGGTACAACAAGGTGATCCACTTGGACCTCTTCTCTTTGCTCTAGTGTTACATCCATTGGTATGCAAGATTAGAGACTCCTTTAGTCTTTCCCTTCAGGCTTGGTATCTTGATGATGGCACTATTATTGGAGATACTTTGATGGGAAATGTTTTAGAGCTTATTATGATTGATGGACCACGACGCGGGCTACACCTCAATGTTGATAAAACTGAGGTTTTTTGGCCAAAGGAAGACCCTAGAAGCATGCTCGCAGGTGTCTTCTCACCTAATATTGCTCGCCCGTTACACGGTGTTAAATTATTGGGCGGGCCTGCTAGTGTGGACTTTGATTTTAGTAGTGAGCTTGTTATGAAAAGGGTTGCTAAAACTATTGAGCTCATGGAGGCGGTTGCTAAGCTTAAGGACCCTCAATGTGAGCTGTTGCTCCTTCGTGCTTGTGCTGGCATTTCCAAGCTATATTTTTCTATGCGCACATGTTCTCCTCGGGTCTTTGAGCGTGCTCACATTTCATTTGATGTGGCACTTCGCTCTTCTCTGGAGCATATTGTCACGGCTTCTGGTCCTGGTTTTGGTGATTGGCAATGGAGGCTGGCCACTATGCCATTTGCATTTGGGGGCTTGGTGTATACTCTGCAAGTGATGCCTTGAACTATGCTTTCCTTGCATCTCGACTCCAGTCTGCCAGCTTACAAACTAAGCTCCTCCAACATTCTGGTATTGTAACTTCTGGACCTTCCTTCGAAGATGCCTTGTGTGCCTTTAATGCGAAAATGGTGATCGACCTTTTGAGTAATCCGGATGAGATCGCTGCCCCCAAACTCATAAAGAAATTGGCAGACATATATTTCACACGTGTTACCCAAATGGCTGAATCCACCTTTTGCCTATCTGCTCGACAAATGGCACTCTGGAGTTCGCAAAAGGAGGACTACACTTCAGACTGGCTTAGGGTGGTTCCGATCTCTGGGTTGGGACAAACTATGAACGCCAGAACTTACCGGTGTGTATTATGCTATAGGCTAGGTGTTCCCCTATTTTCTGTTCAGAGGCCGAGCTCAACTTGCTCCAAGGTTTCTACATGGGATATTTACGGGGACCACGCTGTATCGTGCACTGGCATTATTGGTATTAAACATCGGCACAACACGGTGCGTGATACTCTGGTTGACATCTGTTCCCGATCCGGGGTCTCGGCTCGTAAAGAGGTTGACATCGGGCTTTGTGGAGAAAAGGGAGCAAGCCTTACGTCCAGCTGATATATTGCTTTATTCTTGGGACGGAGGGAAGGACGTATGTGTCGATCTGACCGGGTCGTCTCCCTTGACGCAAACTGGTATGATTGATTTTGTGCCAGGTCGTGTGGTAGCTGACGCTGCACAACGTAAACGCGTCAAGTATGGGGCTAAGTGTGCGGAGATTGGATATGGGTTCCTCCCTGGGGGAACTTGAGACAGATGCGGTGACCTTAATAAAACAGATCCGGAAGTTCTCTATAACTCAAGACATTGGAGCGCGTTCTGCTATTCATATCTTCAGTAGGATTAGTTTTGCTATTGCTAAAGGTGTGGGAGCCCAGTTAGTGTCGAGGCTCCCCACTAATTTCTTGTAATCCTATGGTTATTCTAATGAAAGTGTTGTTTATAATAATAATAATAATAATAATAATAATAATAATAATAATAATAATAATAATAATAATAATAATAATAATAATAATAATAATAATGTTACGAAATAATGATAATCAACAAGAAGTATAAGCTAGAAGAGTAAAGAGATTGTGGAATGCATTTTCATTGATCTTCACAAACTACAAATGAACCTCTATTTATAGGGTTCTTACAACCAAAGTATTTAGTACAACAATTATTGAGGGAATACAAAAGATGAGAGGTTAGGGAGGTTAAGGTATATGGATAGCCACACATATAATTACATAATTATTCATAATACTCCCTCTTGGCTATCCATCATTAGTTGTCATACGATTAGATCTGCTGCCTCGTTAAAAACCTTGCTTGGAAAAACCCGGTGGGAAAAAACCATAGCTAAGGGAAAAAGAGTGCAGCCCGTATGTTCTCCCTCTGATGATTAGATCACTGAAGTTCATTGAGTCTTCGCATTCCAATGCCGTGAACCAACTTCTTAAATGTTGCAGTGGGAAGTGCCTTGGTAAACAAGTCTGCTAAATTCTCGCTTGAACGGATCTTTTGAACAATAATGTCGCCGCTCTTTTGTAAGTCATGAGCGAAAAAGAACTTTGGTAGAATATGCTTGGTCCTGTCACCTTTGATGTATCCGTCTTTAAGCTGAGCAATGCATGCTGCATTATCTTCATGCACGATTGTTGGAGCTTCCTGGCCTGAAGAAATACCACATGATTTACGAATATGTTGTATCACATTTCTTAACCATACACATTCCCGACTCGCTTCATGAATGGCCAAGATCTCTGCATGATTTGATGAAGTGGCACTCATTGTTTGCTTCACGGAACGCCATGAAATGGCAGTACTGGAACTTGTGAAAACATATCCAGTTTGGGACCGACCGGTATGAGGATCAGACAAATATCCTGCATCTGCAAAACCAACTAGATTTCTTTCGGATGAGTTAGTATAATATAAGCCCATGTATTTTGTACCTTGAAGGTAGCGAAATATTTGTTTTACCCCATTCCAATGTCTCCTTGTTGGACACGAGCTATATCTTGCCAATAGGTTTAGTGAAAATGATATATCGGGTCGTGTATGACTCGCAAGAAATAACAATGCCCCAATGGCACTTAAATAAGGTACTTCGGGACCAAGAATTTCCTCGTCGTCATTTGGAGGTCGAAAAGGGTCCTTTTCAACATCTAAGGTCCTTACAACCATTGGGGTGCTCAATGGATGGGATTTTTCCATATAAAATCTTTTTAGCAACTTCTCTGTGTATGCATTTTGGTGGACAAGGATTCCATTCTTTAGATGTTCAATTTGTAATCCAAGACAAAACTTTGTTTTTCCGAGATCTTTCATTTCAAATTCTTTCTTGAGGCATTCAACTGCCTTTGGAAGCTCCCCTGGAGTTCCAATGATATTCAGATCATCAACATATACAGCAATTATGACATATTCAGATCCAGACCTTTTTATAAAAATACATGGGCAAATAGAATCATTTCTATATCCTTCCTTTAACAAATATTCACTAAGGCGATTGTACCACATTCGCCCAGACTGCTTCAACCCATACAAAGATTTATTCAGTTTGATTGCATATTGTTCTCGAGAACTTGTTTTACATGATTCAGGTAGCTTAAACCCGTCTGGAAGCTTCATGAAGATTTCTGCATCAAGTGAGCCATATAAATAGGCTGTCACAACATCCATTAGACGCAAATCGAGTCCTTCTTGTATTACCAGACTGATTAGATAACGAAACGTAGTTGCATCCACCACAGGAGAATATGTTTCTTCATAATCTATACCCGGTCTTTGTGAAAATCCTTGTGCCACCAAGCGTGCTTTGTAACGCGTAATTTCATTTCTTTCATTTCGTTTTCGCACAAAGACCCATTTATACCCAACGGGTTTTACACCTTCAGGTGTACGGACTACCGATCCGAAAACTTCTCGTTTTTCAAGAGATTTTAATTCTGCCTCAATTGCGTCTTTCCATTTTGGCCAATCATTTCTATTTTTTCATTCCGGAACTGACTTTGGTTCTTGATCCTCATCATTTTCCATAACCTCTAGCGCTACATTATATGCAAAAGCATCATCGACGTCGATATCATTTCGGTTCCATACCTTTCTAGACATGATATAATTTTATTGAGATCACTTCATTTTCGGGTACCCGAGGTTCATCTTGAACCGTCATGTCTAATGTCCTTATAGAGGACCCTTCTGATGTTTCTTTAACCTCGACTTGACCATCTTGATTATATGCTCCCTTTTTCTTTCGAGGATTTTTATCTTTGGAACCGACTGGTCTACCACGCTTTAGGCGTGCCTTAGACTCATTAGCAATTTCTGAATGTTCTTTAGGAACATCAATTTTAACAGGAGCATTAACAGCTGGTATATGTGACTTGGTTACTCTTTTAAGGTCAGTAAACGCGTCTGGTAATTGATTTGCTAACCCTTGTAAATGAATTATCTTTTGAACTTCTTGTTCACATTCTTTTTTTCGAGGATCAAGATGAGATAATGATAATTCTTTCCAACTTATTTCATTTCCCAGCTGTTTCTTTTCTCCCCCTAATGTTGGGAATATTGACTCATCGAAATGACAATCAGCAAATTGAGCCGTAAACAAATCCCCCGTTGATGGCTCTAAATATCTAATTATAGATGGGGAATCATACCCAACATATATTCCCATTCTCCTTTGAAGTCCCATTTTTGTGCGTTGTGGTGGAGCAATTGGGACATATACTGCACAACCGAAAATTCTTAGATGGGAAATATTTGGTTCCTGACCAAAAACCAACTGTAATGGGGAGTAAGTATGGTGACTCGTTGGCCTGATACGAATTAGTGTTGCTGCATGTAGAAGAGCGTGGCCCCAAGCAGAAACTGGTAGTTTTGTTTTCATAATCATGGGCCTTGCGATCATCTGAATCCGCTTGATAAAAGACTCAGCGAGCCCATTTTGTGTATGAACATGAGCTACTGAATGTTCTACACTTATCCCAATAGACATACAATAGTCATTAAATGTTTGGGATGTAAACTCACCAGCATTGTCCAAACGTATTGTCTTTATAGGATAATCTGGAAAATGTGCTCTCAGTCTTATTAATTGAGCAAGTAATCTTGCAAACGCCATATTGCGACTTGACAATAAGCACACATGTGACCATCGAGTCGATGCATCGATTAAAACCATAAAGTATCTAAATGGTCCACAAGGTGGATGTATGGGCTCACATATATCCCCTTGGATTCTTTCCAGAAAATTAAGGGATTCATTCCCTACCTTAGCTGGTGATGGGCATGTGATTAATTTTCCTTTTGAGCAGGCAACACATATAATGTCTTTAGTTTCAAGAACCTTATGGTCCTTTAATGGGTGTCCTTTTGAATTTTCTAGTATCTTTCGCATCATTAATGATCCGGGATGGCCTAGCCGATCATGCCAAACGATAAATTTTTCTCGGTCAATAAGTTTTTTTATTTATGACCACATTTGTTTCAACAATATTAATCTTGGTGTAATATAACCCGGATGAAAATGCAGGTAATTTTTCTAACACTTTCTTTTTACCTAAAATCACATTCGTAATATGAAGGTACTCATCATGTCCTTCATTTGTAGTCTCAATATGATATCCATTTTGACGAATATCTTTAAAACTTAATAAATTCCTTTGAGACTTGGGGGAAAATAGTGCATTGTCAATTTTAAACATTGTGCCTTCGGGTAATAATATATGTGCTTTTCCATAACCTTTTATTAGCTTTGCACTACCCGAAATAGTACTCACATTTGATTCTTGTATGTTTAAGTGTGAGAAATATTTCTCCTTTTTGAGTATCGTGTGTGTGGTTGCACTATCCACTAGACATATGTCTTCATCATCAATAATAAGTTGTGCTACACGATCCATATTCTTCAAAATAAAACACATATTATAAGTAAAATGTTCAACGAAATAATTAAAAGGAAATAACATGTTTTATTAAGCCAAGTGAATAATCATAGATAGAGTACGTCTCATAGGACAACATAGGTAAACTTGAAAAAAAAATAAACAAAGAAACAAGATCATCATCAACGTGAAGACGTTTTATTCTTGGCTTTATTGTCACTCTTATTATTGGCTTTATGGATCACTCATTTACGAGGAAATCACTGACATCCAAATGAGTGTTATAATTTGGGTCTTCTGGAACACCAATGTTGTCAATACCGAGGCTATCTATATCAAGGCTATCAATTTTCCCTTCATCAGATGCAAAGTTAACTTCGACCCCTTTTCCTTTGTTCTTTTGGGATCGTTGGTAGAGTTCCACCAAATGTCTGGGTGTGCGACATGCACAGGCCCAATGATTAGTACCGCCACAACGATAACATACACTTTCTATGGTACCTTTTGTTTTTTCACCTCCATCATTTTTTATCATCTTACCTTTATCTTGCCACTTTTTGTGACCACTTGTATTTCCGAACTGAAAACCATGATAATTACCTCGACCAAAACCACGCCCTTGGCCACGTCCACGACCACGACCACGGCCGCGTCCATGGCCACGTCCTCGTCCACGGTCAGATCCACGACCGCGACCTCCATTTACCATATTTGCTTCCGAAAGTGGAGCAGATCCAGTTGGACGTGACTCATGGTTTTTCATCAATAATTCATTGTTTTGTTCCGCGACAAGTAAACACGAGATCAAATCACAATACTTTTTAAAACCTCTTTCGCGGTACTGTTGTTGCAATAGTAAATTAGAGGCATGAAATGTAGAGAATGTTTTTTCAAGCATTTCTTCATCAGTGATCTTTTCTCCACACAAAGTTAATTGAGAGGTAATTTTAAACATAGCAGAATTATATTCACTCACTGTTTTAAAATCCTGGAATCTTAAATGAACCCAGTCATAGCGGGCTCTTGGTAAAATCACAGTTTTTTGATGTTCATATCTGTCCTTCAAATGATTCCAAAGGACAAGTGGGTCCTTAACAGTGAGATATTCATATTTTAAATTCTCATGGAGGTGATGGCGTAAGAATATCATTGCCTTAGCCTTTTGTTCAACAGTTGTTGCCTTTCCCGCTTGGATTGTGTCACCAAGACCATTAGCAGCAAGGTATATCTCGGCATCGAGAACCCAAGACAAATAGTTTTGTCCACTTATGTACAAAGCCAAAAATTCAAGTTTTGAAAGATTCGACATGGCTAGCTATATTATCAAATATATATACAAGTTAATATTTACTCAGTTTGCAATATAAGGAATCAGTAAGCATACAAAAAAAAAAAAAAAAAAAAAAAAAAAAAAAAAAAAACATACACGCAACACATAACATTAAAACTAATTATGCAATTAATCGACATCACATATAAAGTTATGCACAGTACACAGACTGACAAATTTTGTTATATCATAGCACTAATACAATGCAACACTGATATATAGTACTTTTCATGAACACAATGTAAACAATATAAACTACATACACTATTATCATTCAAAGCGGCACACACATAACATGAAATCCATAACGACGTTTGGCTTGAGAATAAACATTTCATATGGCACTAAGCATAGACACGCAATATAAAGACAAAGAGTTCGATCAATAATAACATAGCACATAACAAATTAAGCACACTTATACTACACTATATTTCACTATGCGCTAGTAAGACCATAGTACATACATACATAATATCATTATACACAGCAAACAATACAAGTTACAATACAGAAAGCATAAAAAAAATTTACAGAAAAAAAAAACAAGTGCATACATATACACAAAATTACAACACACAATAATGATATATATACCAAGAAATCTTAGGAAACAACAAAATATCAAAAAAAAAAAAAAAAAACAACACATAACATATAAGTACAATATCAACAAATATTAATCAAGAAAGATGGCTTCACAACATAACGAACAAAAAAAAAAAAAAAAAAAAAATAGATACATAACAATAAAAGAGATCATACCACTACCAGCTATGTAAAAACAAACAAACATAAACCACCAACTACATAATATCACAAAACATATAACGTAACAATAACAACAATTAACATTTTTATAACACACTGTAACAAACAAATAGTTAACAAAAAATTTCATAATTTATATTTATCATGTCATTCGTTTTCTAAAGAATAAATGTGATACACATACCGGTCAAATCAAGGATCGCACTTTGAGACTATCGTGCTGATAACGTGTTACGAAATAATGATAATCAACAAGAAGTATAAGCTAGAAGAGTAAAGAGATTGTGGAATGCATTTTCATTGATTTTCACAAACTATAAATGAACCTCTATTTATAGGGTTCTTACAACCAAAGTATTTAGTACAACAATTATTGAGAGAATACAAAAGATGAGAGGTTAGGGAGGTTAAGGTATATGGATAGCCACACATATAATTACATAATTATTCATAATAAAAATAATACATTTTTAGATATAATAATAAATAAACATCATAAATTTAATATAAAAATAATTATTAAAAAACTAATTATATATTTAGATATTTATATATAATATAAAAGTAATAATATTAAACTAATTATTATAATTATTATTTATTTTTTTTAAATTAAATAGTATATTAATAATAATTAATAATAACAATAAAAGATAAATATTGATATTTAACTGGTAAAAATCTGAATTATAACATAATTCAACATATTACATCAAGTTTGCTATGTAATTACATTTCATTGGAAACCAAACACCCAATGTAATGTAATCTGAATTACAATTTCATCCATCCTGACAATCAAACAGGATTGTAATGTAATTCAGATTACAATTACAACACATTACATCGAATTCGAGTGAACCAAATGGCCCCTAACAGTTTTTCCACACTTTTTAATTTGTAATTTCCATTGAGTTTTTTTATAATCGAGTGTGAAAATGTATAATATATTTTGTAACACTCTTTTTCTCCGCACTAGCTTTATTTTTATATATTTTTATGTGTGCTTAAAAAAGTGTTGGTTTTCATGACTGTAGGAACATCAATGTCTACTTAAGTGTTTCATTATCAATTAGCCATATACTCGCGCTATGCGACGACTAGAATGGGAAGGATATCGGTCGTTGCAAGCAGTAAAGAAAAACAAATGAGGTGACGATAGTAGTTCCGTTTCGACGCGATATTTAAAATTCCTTCTAATTTGAAAGTTGTTATTCTATTAATCTAAATTTAATAATTTATAATGTTTTGATAGTACGAGTAGTTTATTTTCATAAAAAAACTATATTTGTTAAGACCCAATATCTTTTGAGATTTGCTAATGACTGCCCATCGGGCACCTTATAAAATATAAAAAATGCATTTAACGTGTAGTTAATACACTCAAATTTTCATTTTTGAATAAAAAAATGTATTTAATAAAAATTAATTAAAGTTTTAAATTGGTATAATTAAATGTGATTTTTCACTTAATATGGTCAAACTTTTCATCTATTTACATCTTAAAAAATGTCCACCGGGCACCCGTTAGCAAATCCTTTTTTTTACCAAAATAATGTTAATTTTTTAACTCATATAATCATTAATTCAAAGTTAAATTACCACAAAACTGGGGATTTTACTTTATAATTGATCGATTATAGATAGAGAGCTTCTTTATAATAACAGCTAGCCTCTCACTAATAAGCATAACGCTCTTCATTTATTAATCACCAAAAATATTATACAAAACTCTTTACAACAATGAAAATCAAACTCATGTGCAAACATCATCTCATCTCTATACATGTAGTGATGTAAAAATGCAAAGATCAATGAACCTAAAAAAGAAGCACAAAGTAGAAAAACAACCCTAAATCTTTTCCACTCCACACGTTATCACCCTCATCCATAATAACCCAATAACATGATGCCACATGGTATTTCATATAACCATCCATGCCCTACATATCATTATCATCTCATCTAATTCGATGGTCATCTTACGTAACTCAACTCTAAAATGACTATAATACCCTTGAATCTTTATAGAAACTTCAACTTTGACCTCTCGATCACTCTCTACCTTAATATCACCTCCAATTTTGTCCAAAACCAAGGGTAGTCATAGAAACCCATAAAGCTAATGACACCCTATATCCATTGTTAACCTCATTCCTAAATATACTGTTTTTTTTTACTACACATAAGTTGTAACATGTTCATGTCAAGTTGCACATTGCCTTTTTGGACCAAACCTTTTCTTAATTTTGTGTATACGAGTATACCCCTATGATCACTTAAAAGAAAAATAACCTAACACAACCTTGATTATCCCATTAAAAAGATCCAACCTTTTTTTCTCTCTAATCTTTAAGAAACAATGGCAGTACTGTGCAAAATGAACACAGTAGTACTCCATACTCCAAACTCAATGAACTCAATCTCAACACCAACAAAAACTCATATGGGATTCAATCAAAACCATGTTTATCTATACACATCTAGTGGCAAAAAGACTAATACTTGCAAGTTTAGAAGTGGTTTGATCACATGCGCAGGAGACACAATAGTAATAGGACTAGCAGCTGATTCTGGTTCTGGAAAAAGCACTTTTATGAGAAGGTTAACAAGTGTGTTTGGTGGTGCAGCTTCACCACCAAAAGGTGGTAACCCTGATTCCAATACACTTATAAGTGATACAACAACTGTTATATGTTTAGATGATTATCATTCATTAGATAGAACTGGAAGAAAACAAAAAGGTGTAACTGCACTTGATCCAAGAGCTAATGACTTTGATCTTATGTATGAACAAGTTAAGGCTCTTAAAGATGGTAAGGCTGTCGAAAAGCCGATTTATAACCATGTTTCAGGTCTTTTGGACCCTCCTGAGCTTATTATACCACCTAAGATACTTGTCATTGAAGGTTTGCATCCAATGTAAGTGTTTATATATTTATTAAGTTTACGTAAAGATTTTGGTTACTTGGTTAGTATTGATTGTAGCAAGTTAATTATGTGAATGTTTAGATAGAAATTTATGTCATCTGTTTGTTTGTGATGATAAACTGATAAGAAGAAGATATCAAAGGTGGTACATGTGGATATATGTTTGTATGGCTGAGAATATTATGATAGATATCTTCGTAATATTATTGGACAATGTTCAAAAACTGGGTTTGGGCCCAAAAATTTTTATTCCCTATTAATATCCAAAAACTACATACTTACTCCTTTGTGTCTCATATTTTACTAAAAAACATATCAGAGAAACAATCTCAACTATATTAGGCTATTAGCTAATTCAACTGTATAGGTTTTTGAAACGCATGTCATGAAAGATTGGCCAACACAAATGTAATTTGTTTTATCTTCTCCTTCTATCGATATCTCGTGTCACGATTTTGGTTTTACATTATAAATCCGGACTCGTATTAAAACTAGTAACTGATAATATTTTGATCAGTTAGTAGTACTCAAGCTTAGCAACTTTTGTTTTCAACACATGCATGTGTTTATTAATTAGAAAGACTTGAACTCACAATCTGATGGCATAAGAAGCTAGCTTGTTCAAGCTGCGGTGAGGGCGGCCTTCATTAGATCAAAACTTATTTTGTTGTATGTGTTTATGTTTTACCATTTTAATTACCCTCCTCTCGTTTAGGAAAAAGAAACATCATAAAAACAATCTCAACTATCAGCAAATTCAATTGGATGAGGTTTTAAACACATATCATGAAAGATTGGCCAACACGGGCAATAACTTCATTTTATTTTCTCCTTCTAGCTTCAATATCTTTGTGTCATATTTTTGGTTTGATGTCATATGATCCGGACTCATATTAAAACTAGTAACAGTACATAGAGCATTTCGATCAATTAGTAGTACTCAAGCTTAGCAACTTTTGTTTCAAATAGTTGTGTTCGTTTAGAAAGACCTAAACTCACAATCTAAGATATAGCTAGTGTGACAAAAGAAGCTTGTTCAAGCTGTGGTACCTTCATTAGAGCTAGTCTGGTGCCAGCCTCCATTATATCAAAACTTATATTGTTATATGTGTTAACATTTACCATTTTTACCCTTCTCCCTTTAAAAGATCTGATCAAACATATATATAATATTATCGTAAAATGGTATTAATGATCTGTAATCTTTAATGTGTAATTGGGAAGCAATGGTGCTTGTAATCTTAAACAAATCACTCGACAAGATGCAACATGTTTGTCAAGCAGGTTTGGTAACGAGTTAAAACTAGTAATGTAGTAGTATGTTTATAGTCTAGGTCAACTCACAAACACATTTTAACAATTTTTAGAACACTGATAATGTGATACAAGATATATGAGGTTGTATACTTGTATGCATTAAAAATAAATATGGAATGCATGTATTCTGAACTTTATGGTCTAAGCTTAGGTTATAAACTTACCAACATATCACATTTCAAATATATGTAGGTATGATGAGAGAGTAAGAGACCTTCTGGACTTCAGTATATACTTGGACATCAGTAACGAGGTTAAGTTCGCCTGGAAAATTCAGGTATCTTGTATTCGTGTGCACAGAAAAAACCGTTCTTATATATACACAACAAAAAAAAATTACTTAACTAGAACGAATATTTCAATTACGTGCTAATTGTATCTCTGAACTGTAGAGGGACATGGCAGAGAGAGGACACAGTCTTGAAAGTATTAAGGCAAGCATTGAGGCCCGAAAACCGGATTTTGATGCTTATATTGGTAACTAAAAGCTATATACTTCATTAGATAGATAGGTTGGGTAATGGGCTAAAAATTGGTTCAGGTAAAAAACTTGTATTCTCAGTCCACGTTGAAATGGGTCAGAATGGGCCGAGCCGGCCGATTTGACCCAGAACACTTATCTAAAGTTTTTATTTTTGAACAGCTAGTGTACAAATACAGTTACAAAATTCTGTTCTTTTTACTACCAACCAGATGTTTTGTACCAAAAAGGGCGATTTTTGAAACCGTTTGACCACTATGACCCATATGATTAGCTACTCTATTTTATTTTTCGGACATGTTTGGTCATTACATAAAACATAAGCCAAATCGTCACATAATGTTTACTAATGGTATGATCACGATAATGAATGCAGACCCGCAAAAGCAATATGCAGATGCAGTTATTGAAGTGTTGCCTACACAACTGATTCCGGATGATAACGAGGGAAAAGTATTGAGAGTGAAGCTCATCATGAAAGAAGGAGTTCAATACTTTAATCCCGTTTACTTATTCGATGAAGGTTCCACCATTTCGTGGATCCCATGTGGAAGAAAGCTCACTTGCTCGTATCCTGGCATCAAATTTGCCTATGGTCCAGATGCTTATTTCGGTCATGAGGTAAACCTACACCATTTGCATGAGGGGCTGTTTGGAGCTGATTAGTGTGACTTTAAGTCGTAATAATGACTTTTAGTGTTCCGTCAAGCAATTGATGCTTCTGATTATGGGGTTACTTGGTATATATTTCTAAAAAATATGAGAATTTTCTTATATATTTAACTCAAGAGAAGTTAAATTAGTATATTCCCTATTCAATACTGTATCATATGATAATTGTCACTTCCTAAGACCCGGATATACACCTCTATACACAGCTAAGTTAACCAAAAGTTCCATGATCTGCAGGTTTCTGTGTTGGAAATGGACGGGCAGTTTGACAGATTAGACGAACTCGTCTATGTTGAAAGCCATTTAAGCAACATTTCAACAAAATTCTATGGTGAAATCACGCAACAAATGTTGAAACATGCTGACTTTCCTGGTAGTAACAATGGAACTGGTTTGTTTCAAACCATTGTCGGGTTGAAGATCCGAGATTTGTTTGAACAAATCGCAACCAACAAGGTCTCGGCTCCATTTGAAGCTGCAAAAGCATGATCATAGTTAATTATGAGTGTTGTGATCCCTTATGTATTTAAGTCCATTTGTGTATTGTTGCATGGAGATTTGTATAATATACAGATATCACTTCATAAATAAAATCCTAATTAAGATCATTAAAAGCCTCATAATTGCAATTACCACGTGTCTCGGTCTTGTGCCATTAGGGATGACAACGGGGCGGGTTTGGGGCGGGGCGACCATCCCCATCCCCAAACCCGATTACCAAAGTTCTCCCCAAACCCGCCCTGATCCCCATCGGGGATCTAATTGGGGCGCCCCGTTGGGGCGTTATGGTCCCCAAAACCCGCCCCATATTAATCGGTGATCTTATCGGGGTGTCCTCTTTGGGTGTAATTCTCAACCAAATCCATATCATTTCACATTTATTGTTATTTTTAGACCGTTAGCAATAACAAACCTTTTAATAATTAATTATAAACAATCCTTGCTAAGTTTTTAAGAATAGTATTATACATAAAAATGATAAATTATACCGTCAAAAGTTAAAACTTAAAAATATGATATTAAACGAGTTTCTATAATCACAATTTTTCATTCTTACAAATATAAAAAACTGAAAATATTAGAGTAATATTTTTCTACTACGTAAATACTAACAAAATACTATATAAGTATAGATACATTTGTATATGTGTATATATTAATCGGGCGGGACGAGGCAGGGCGGGGCGGGGCGGGGCGAGGATTTCCCGCTCCCTGCCCCAAACCCAACTAAAATCCCCAAACCCGCCCGTAACCCGATTAGCATGCCCCGCCCCGCCCCAATTAGTTCAGGTTTCGGGTTTCCCCGTCGGGTTCGGGTTTTTTTGCCATCCCTATGTGCCATGCTAACTCTCTTCGTGAGTTGGGTCAAAAAGTATGATCTAAGATGATTGTCAATATAGTCGCTCTTACTTAAAACATTGTAGGCGATTACTAACTCTTTTGAATATTTTAGTCCACAAAAAGGGGCTAAAAGAAGGCGTTTACAATGATATAAGTAATCGATCTGTTGGGATTTTATGTACAAGCTTCTGACAATGAAATCCAAGAGTAGTTTTGTGCTGTTATTTGCTCTTCTGTGTGCATTTGTTCTTATTGCTTCAGCTGTGATAGCTGAAAGTTCAGAAAATGATGAGAAAATAAGTAAGTACTTTGTTTGTAGACTTAATTAGCTTAAAATCACTAAACTTTTAACTCTTCAGTGATTTTTGCATGGTTTAGTCCATTAACTATTTTTGAATCGTTTTCCCGCAAGTTTTCTAAAAGACAAGAAAAGGTACTCCACTATTAATTAACATGTATTAAATAATTGTGACGTATTTTCTATTGTTGTTTATGTTTGTCTAGATGGTTCAAGCAGAAAAACACAAGTAACTGGAGGTGGAGGTAAGGATGGGGGAGTTAGAGAAAAGGATGAGATATCAGGTGGGGGTTGTGTTGGACGTTGGTGTGGTTACGGAGGAGATGGACATGAAGGTGGTTATGGAGGGGGTGGACATGAAGGTGGTTATGGAGGGGGTGGTTATGGTGGAGATGGACATGAAGGTGGGTATGGAGGGGGTGGTTATGGTGGTGATTGTGAACATTATGATTGTGGACACGAGGGAGGTGGTTATAAAGGAGGGGGTGGCGATTGTGGATACGAAGGTGGTGATTGTGGACATGAAGGACCTGGTTATGATGGAGGAAAAGGCAAACCTGGATATGAAGGACCTGGTTATCATGGAGGAAAAGGCAAACCTGGATATGAAGGACCTGGTTATGATGGAGGAAAAGGCAAACCTGGATATGAAGAACCTGGTTATGATGGAGGAAAAGGCAAACCTGGACATGAAGGACCTGGTTATGATGGAGGAAAAGGCAAACCTGGATATGAAGAACCTGGTTATGATGGAGGAAAAGGCAAACCTGGACATGAAGGACCTGGTTATGATGGAGGAAAAGGCAAACCTGGATATGAAGGACCTGGTTATGATGGAGGAAAAGGCAAACCTGGACATGAAGGACCTGGTTATGATGGAGGAAAAGGCAAACCTGGATATGAAGAACCTGGTTATGATGGAGGAAAAGGCAAACCTGGACATGAAGGACCTGGTTATGGTGGAGGAAAAGGCGAACCTGGACATGAAGGACCTGGTTATGGAGGATGGAGTGGTCATGAGAAGGGTGATGGTGGTCATGAGAAGGGTGACAAGGGAGCATGGGGTGGTAAAAGAAGTGGCCGCAAGGTAGGCCCGGGTGGAAACTAAAATTACTACCAGTTTAAAGAATAAGGCCTTTGAGAAACGGCTATGCATGTGTTTCTTTGTTCCATGTCGTCATATGTTGTTGATTAAGTAGTTCATATCATTTCCATATGTATCGCGTTTTTAATAACTATCAGATTTCTCAGTTCATATATCTAGCTCACATTCTGAAACATTGGATTTGAGCTTATTAGTCACAACGTTTGGATTTTTATAAGAACTCATCACTTAAACATACCTAATAATATTATTCCGCATTAAGATCTTACCGATCATGATGATCCAATCTCAATTCAGGTTGCTGACAAACCAAACGCTGGAGTGAAAATATTGATTCCATACTTAACATTAATATAAAGATGATGTAAATTTCTTAATTTATGTCATGGGTTGGCACAAACCGGTTGGACATGTTCTAACCCATTACCAAACAGTGGCGGAGCTATGTGGGGGGTAAGGTGGGCCATGCACCCACAAAGCCCTAGAATTTGTATATTGGTATTATGTAAAAAGACCAATGTTGTAAAGTGTAACTAATATTGTTTTTCTGGCTCGCCTTATCAACTGATAAAGTCCATGTAGGAATACTAATTGTTCTACAAGTGATCCATCGCCCCTTATTAATTCTTCTATAAATACTTTACAAACTTGATTGCCTAAATAAATAAATACTAGTAATCCTTAACAGTTTAGATTCACTTTTAGATGATTTTAATGATGCGGATGAGCGACGTGTGCAACTAAAGCAGTAAATTAACAAATTTGTTGCAACATTTTACATAGTTATATATTATGATGTTTTTTAGCACTTGCTAACGTCCTTTCATTTTTTTTGGCCTCCCCAAAAACAAATTCCCGGCTACGCTCCTATTACCAAGCCTACGCGTTTTGACCCATTACACAAGCCACCTAAAGTTGCATGCATTAGACCCACTCTAATTTAAAGATGCATGAACTAGACGCAATCTAATGTTTATAGCTTGGGTCAAGTAATTAATGAACACACGAAACTAGTGGAGGAGCACCTAGTGAACAAAGAATGGCACTCCTCACGCGAGTAGCCAAATATTACCACCAGAGGCATGTATGACTATTACAGATAAAAACATAAATCAATAAACCATAATGCATTTGTAAGAACAGGCTTGATCAAGATCTTGCATGATGTAGATCCCAAAACACAATATGCAGACGGTGAGACAGTTATTAGAGTGGTACCTACTCAACTAATCCCTCATGACGATGATGGAATAGTATTATGAGTGAAACTCATCATAAAAGGAGTTCAGTTTTTCAACTCTCTTTACTTATTCGATAAAGGTTCTAATATTTCATGGATCCCATGTGGGAGGAAGCTCATATGCTCGTTTCCTGGCATCAAATTAACATATGGCACATATGCTTATCTAGCATGATTATGAGGTAAATTTAATAACAACAATTGCACCCAAGGGATGGGTTGTAACTGATTATGTGATTATTATGATGATGATAGTGAGTTTTAGTGTGACAGTAAATAATTTGTATAAAATCTCATTTTGGGGTGAGAGTATTAATTTTCTCTACTCGATATATAATCAGCTCAAAAACACACTTACAGTCACCCAAAATGAGATTTTATACACACCTAATTTAGCCTCAAGTTTCATATTTTTGTTTGTTTCTGTGTTAGAAATAGGTGGACATTTACAAATTAGATGAGCTCATCTATTGAACTGCATGGTGACATCACAAAACCAATGTTAAAGCATGAGGACTTTCCTGGCAGTATTAAAAGATATGTTATTAATTTCCACGCGTCGATTTTAGTTACCACGTGTCATGATGCTAACTCTCTTCGAGATTTTGGTCAAAAAACCATGATCTAAGAAATTTGAAATTGAACTGTTATCTGAATTTGGTAGGAGGTGAGTAGTGGTTCTTTTAATGATTCTAATCTGTACAGAGGGTATAAAGCCGCAACATTGACATAAGTGATCGATACATTGGTATTTTATATACACATTCCGACAATGAAATTAAAGGGTGGTTTTGTGTTGTTACTGGCTTATATATGTGCTTTTTTACTTATTGTTTCTGTTGTGATAGCCGAAAGTTCTGAACATGATGAGAAAAGAAGTAAGTATTCATTTCTAAGACTAATATTGCCAAAACCACTATAAGTTTCAATTTTATGCGAGTTAAATCTTATGAATTACACCGGTACGAAAAAAAAGTTTAAGGGACTTAACCGCCAAATGATGTAAGTTGGTTAGTTAAATCTAACAATAAAAAACATATCAAGAAACCAACCACGGCGAAAACAAGTTTAAGTGTTAGAACAATAGTAACCTTTGTTGCATAACATGTTTAGAATGATTGTAGTGTGTTTCTTCTTATTGATGTTTATGTTTTGCCTAGGGGATTCAAGTGGAAAAACACAAGTAAGTGGTGGTGGCGGAGGTGAAGGTAAGGACGGATTTGGATTTGGAAGTGGAGGAAAAGGTGGTGGCTCAGGTGGCGGTTGTATTGCAGGATGGTGTGGTTATGGAGGTGGACGTAAAGGAGGATTTAGTGGCGGTGGTGGAGGTCATGGATGGGGTGGTGGAGGTAGTGGTCATGGAGGTGACAAGGGTGGATGGAGTGGAGGTGGCGGTGGACAAGGAAGTGGTGGTCATGGAGGTGGAGGACACGGAGATGGTGGTTATGGAGGAGGGAGTGGAAGTGGTGGTGGACAAGGAGGTGGTGGTCATGAAGGAGGTGGACAAGGAGGCCGTGATCATGGAGGTGGTGGTCATGGAGGTCGTGGTTATGGAGGTGGGAGTGGAAGTGGTGGTGGAAAAGGAGGTGGCGGTCAAGGGAGTGGTGGTGGAAAAGGAGGTGGTGGACAAGGAGGTGGTGGTTATGGAGGAGGGAGTGGAAGTGGTGGCGGACAAGGAGGTGGTGGTCATGGAGGAGGTGGACACGGAGGTGGTGGACACGGAGGTGGTGGACACGAAGGTGGTGGACACGGAGGTGGTGGTCAAGGAGGTGGTGGTCAAGGAGGTGGTGGTTATGGAGGAGGGAGTGGAAGTGGTGGTGGAAAAGGAGGTGGTGGAAAAGGAGGTGGCGGTAAAGGGAGTGGTGGTGGAAAAGGAGGTGGCGGTCAAGGGATTGGTGGTGGACAAGGAGGTGGTGGTTATGGAGGAGGGAGTGGCGGTGGAGGTGGTTATGGAGGAGGGAGTGGCGGTGGAGGTGGTGGTTATGGAGGAGGGAGTGGTGGTGGCGGCGGTCATGGGGGTGACAAGGGAGGATGGAGTGGTGGCGGTGGTGGACATGGTGGTGACAAGGATGGATGGAGTGGCGGCGGCGGTGGTTATGGAGGGAGTGGCGGTGGTAGACATGGAGGAGGTGACGAGGGAGGTCCCAACAGAAATTGAAAATACCACTTGTTTAAAGAATAAGGCCGTTGATGATCGGCCATACAAACGTCGTTTCTTTGCTCTACATCGACCTACGTTGTAGATCTTAGTAGTTTATATCATTTCTATATGTGTCGTGTTTCATGTTAATAAAAGATTCAACACTTCATGTTTTTATCAAACATCCTAACTAGTTGGATTTGAGCTAATTAGTCATCTTTGTCGGGAATTTTATGAGAATCACTTAATCATATCTTATGATGTTTAATCCGCATTTGGATCCCATTGATCATGATGATCTGGTCTAAATCCAAGTTATTAACATACCAGACAGAGGAAGCAGGATGTTGATTCCATACCAAGTATTAAAGAAAAATGATATCAGTTTCTTTATTTCATTTCATGGTATAAACTTCCTTCTAAAATTCAAACAAAATGACTTAAATCCTAGCCTCAGGCTATCACAATGAACTTTTAAGAATCCGGTGAGTATCTTAAATTTAAATAGGCTGCACAAACTAAAATCAGAACTAGTTACCGGTTAATGTGATATTTCAAATGCTTATTGCTTCTTGTAACAGTCTTCGGGCTGCTGATCAAATAGTATTAAAAACACATTAAAGTCTTGAAATGACTTGTCCGTCAATTCCCTCCTCAAAATCTACCTGGACGCAGACCTTGGTACCATGTTCGCAAAAATAACTAAACTCACCTTCTTGTACTGCGCTACCTGTTACATTATTCCATGGAGATTTGTCTATAAGGAGATTTGTATAATATAAAGATTCAATTCATTAAAAAAAATAATAATAAAAATAAAAAAATAAAATAAAAAAATCCTTATTAAGATCATTAAACGGTGTATAATTGCAATTTCCACGTGCCGGTTTTGGTGCCACAATGCTACCTCTCTTCGTGATTTTGGTCAAAAAACATGAGCTAAAAGGCTTGGAAATATGGTCACTCTAACCTGAATTTGGTAGGAGGGGTGAATAGTTGTAGTTCTTTTAATGCTTGTTAGTCCATTTAAAGGGGCTAAAAAAGAAGCCATACCCATTGATATAAGTGATTGATCCGTTGCCATTTTATGCACAACTTTCTTACAATGAAAGCCAAGGGTGCTTCTGTGCGGTTTTTGGCTCTTCTATATGCATTTGTCCTTACTGTTTCCGTGGTGATAGCTGAAAGTTCGGAAGACGATGAGAAAAGAAGTATACTAAACTTTCAACTCGGTGATTCAACCCATAAACTATCTTTTCCGTGTTTGTAATTAACATGTTCTGAATGATTGTTCTTTATGTTTTCCTAGGGGATTCAGGTGGAAGGACACATGTAGGTGGTGGTGGAGGTGGTGGGGACGGATATGGGTATGGAAGTGGAAGTGAAGGAAAGCGTGGTGTATCTGGTGGTGGTTGTGTTGCAGGATGGTGTGGCCATGGAAGTACTGGACCAGGAGGATTTAGTGGGAGCGGTGGTGGTTATGGATGGGGTGGTGGAGGTGGTAGTGACAACGGAGGATATAGTGGTGGTGGTGGTCATCAAGGCGGCAAGGGAAGAGGTGGGGGTCACGGGGGAGGTGGCCATGGTGGTGGACATAGAGGAGGACGTGGACATAGAGGAGGCGGCAAGGGAGGACATGGTGGTGGTAGAGGTCGGGGTGGCAAGATGGTTCCCTAGAGATATTGAAATTACTGCTAGTGTTAGAATAAGGCTATTGACAAACGGCTATACATATGCCGTTTCTTTGCTCTACATCGATATACACTTCATATGAAGTAGTTCATTCTCATTTATATATGTATCGTGTTTCATGTCATAAAAGATTTATCAGACCATTTATAATTTTTATTGTCATTCTATAAAAGTCGTATTTGAAGATAATAGTCATAACTTATGGATTATTGTAAGTCTCACTCAATTAAAGAATTACGGGATGCTTGATCTTGATTTCATAGTCCAAACTATACTATAAATATACAGAAAACATAACGTGAACATCTTTACTTCATTTCGTGGTATGAACTACCTAGTAAATTCAAACCATATATAATTCCCCCTATTTAAAAGACGCGGGTGACCCAATTCGGTGGGTTAAGATATGTTATAACTTAAACCCTATCATCACACTAATACAAAGAATATTGCGGACTCGATAAATTCTAAAACCAGAACCAGTTACCAGTTAATGTGATCTTTCAAGTGCTTATTGCTTCTTGAAATGGGCTTCGGATTGCGGATCAAAGAGAGGAAAAAAACACATCATAGTCTTGAAAATGACTTGTCCTTCAATTCCCTCCTTAGAATCTTTCCGGCCGCAGACCTCGGTATCACATTCGTGAATATCACTCTTCTCACCTTCTTATATGGTGCCACCTGTTACCAAGCGACTTGAAAACATTAGTGATTTGGAGTTTCCGACATTGACCTTAGAGGGCGGGTCGGTAACGGGTCAATACAGGTTTGACTCAAATCAGGCGAGTGTTTGACAGATTCAAAATTTGTCGGGTTTGCCCAAAAACCTTTTTGTTCATACTTTGTGAGCATGATTACAAATACTATGCTATTACTAATCTTTTGGCCTTTTTTGTCCGGAACTATACCATTTCTATATAATTTAATTTTTATAAGGGTAGAAAAGTGGCAATTCCCAACAGGAAATGAAAACAAACGGGCAAGGGTTGGACCAAAAAATGATATCGTAAAGGGGTCGACCAGCCTAACCCATTCATAAACATGCTGGGTTTGGGTTGAGTGTGTGTTAAACAGATCGACCTGCCAACTCGTTTAGTATATAGGATAGTGACTTTAAGAAGTTGTGTCTATCAAAAAATAAAAGTTTAGCTGACTTTTAACCAGTATAATCCGTTTGAGAAACTAAATCGATGTGTGCTGACATATAACTTATGTATCATCTTGCAACCAACAATTGTGAGATATTCCCGGGGTTTCTAAAGTGATTCAGACCAGTTTTGCTACAAAGTCGATTATGCTTGACTCAGAAATTTCGGCTCCGGGCCTCCTTGTTACAAACGCCACTGGAACCTCTCCAGCTTCCTCATCTCTTGCTCTGTGTGGCACACAATACAAATGGGTATCACATATTGGATTGAAAAACAAAAAACAAACTTCTTTCTTAGCAAGAAATCCGGCTTTCAATATCTATATAAAACTACCTCAACAAACAGTAAAGTCAACCAAAAATGAAAGTTGACTTTTTAGTCAAACTCACCCTGTTACTGCAGCATCAAGTATGTCTCGATGAGATGCTAGCACATCCTCTAAATCAGCAGGAGCAATCTAAATTACAATCGGTCAGATTCACTAGTAGTTTATATTACCTATTAATATTGAAAGTATTTAATCTATCCAATTACCTGGAATCCTTTATACTTTATTATCTCCTTAACACGATCAACAATATGCAAATATCCATCTTGGTCAAAATAAACAATGTCGCCCGTATGTAACCAACCATCCTTATCAATAGTCGATGAAGTTGCCTCCACATTGTTCAAGTATTCTGCCAAAACATGTCCCATTATAAATGTTACTGTACAAAACAAGGTTCAATGATAAACCAAAAAGTCGTTTACAAATGCTATAATATCATGGATTCTTTTTATTCAAAAGATACACCTTATGTTAAATGGGTCCCAGAATATAATCAAACATATTTTGTAGCTGGATTCACGGGGTTTTTGGGATTGCTTATTTTAAACTGCTTGTATACTGTGAAATAAACAGATAAAAAGTTTCATCCAATACTTAAAACTGCTTATTAGCTCTAAAAGTAAACAGATAAGTGTATAAGCACTTAAACAACCAATCCTAAACACCCTCTAAAGCTGCATGTTGCCTTTAAAGTAAGCAGTTTCAAGCTACTTATTCAAACTAACACATTTTACTTAAATTATCAGATAGGCTGTTTAGATAACCAATCCCAAACACCCTTAAACAGAATTTAGCTACCTTTCATTATAGCAGGCCCGCGTAACCAAAGTTCACCAGTCTTTCCAGGAGGGTGATACGAACCAGTAACCCAGTCCACCACTTTAGCTTCCATATTCGGAGCCAATAGTCCAGCAGAAGCATAATTATGCACATCTCGAGTATTAAATCCACGTGTTCCCACAGCAGTCGATTAACTCATGCCATAACCCTGAAACAAACACTTATCATTTCATATATAGGACGAATATATGGGATTGCTTATTGAAGTGCTTATAGCATTGTCATACAGCAGATAAGCCATCCAAAACTGCAATGAAAACTGCTTATGTCAGAATGAATAAGCAGGTTGCACAGTGTTTGGGATTGCTTTTTAAGTGATTATTTATTATTTCAAAAGCAGATAAACACTTTTAAGTGTTCGCATAAAATTCATATCAGTTAATTCTAGAGTAAATAAGATAAACAGTTCAAAATAAGCAACTGTAAACAACCCCTTCATATCCACTATAAACACTTTAAGGGAGTGTTTGGAATTGCTTATTTTAAAGTGCTTATCTGCAAATAAACTGTTTTATCCAAAGACACAAAACTGCTTTTCTGCACTTGAATAAGCAATCCCAAACACCCGTATAACTATAATTTCCTTACCTGAATAAAATCAACCTTAGGAAAATAATGCATAAACTCATCAATAGTCCTAGTACTCAAAGGAGCCGCGCCACATGAAACCTGCTTCAAACTCTTCAACCTCTCACCAAAACCACTCTTTCCCGCTCTAGTCAACGCCGTCAATAAAGGCGGGACCCCCGGAATATGAGTCACCCCATATCTATCAATACACCTCACCATCTCCTCACTACTAAACTTCCTCACAACAACAATCTTAGTACCCAAAGACAATATCCCCATAGTAAACAACGTAAGCCCATATATATGAAACATAGGCACAACCGCTAAGTACACATTATCTTCAGGCCTATACTCATACTCAGTCGCCTCAAAACGAACAAATAACTCAACCCCACATATCAAATTCCTATGAGTTAACACAACACCTTTACTAGCACCAGTAGTACCAGACGAGTACAATATTGCAGCAGTATCACTTTGCTTAACAGTTTCTTGCTTAACTAACTTATACCCACCATACAAAAGATCATAAAAAGCACTAAAACACGCCTCATTTGCATCAAACTTAACGGGCTCGGGCACAACAACAGTTTTCACCCCTAAGGACTCTAACTCGTCAAACCTATCATGCAATGTAAATGCAAACTTAACTTGCACACCAAGTGCTTGTTTCTTAACTTCGGAAAAACTACTAAAAGGATTCATGGTAGTAACTATGCCACCTAGATATAACACACTTAACAATATAACAGGATAGTATATGGTATTGGGCAATATTATTAAAACTGCATCACCTTTGGTGATACCTAGGTTATGGTGTAGTCCACTAGCTAAGTTTTCGACTAATGGTTCGAGCTCGTTGTACGAAAACGAGACGTTGGTTTCGGCATCTACGAGGGCTGTTTTGCCAGTGTGCTTGTGGGAGAAAATGTGGGAGACAATGTTGTGAAATGGGTCTGTTGGGAGTGTGATTTGTGGGTGTTTGCTTGTGTATGTTCCTGTTTGGTTTGAGTACCATTTTTTGGACATGTTTTGTGGTTGTTGTTGTTGTTTAAGGTTGGATGATTGGGTTTTTGAGATTGTTGTCATTGGTTGTCAAGTTATGGAAGTACAAATGACTTTGAAAGGTTGCGTTGGGAACCAGATTCGTTATGTATTTTTTGTTGAATGAGTTATGGCCATGCCCACTATATATAATCCCATATAAAAATGTTAGTAAACGGGTCGGGTCGGGTCGGGCTAAGTGTCATACCATATTAGAAGTTTAGTACTACAGTATAAATTTTTTTGTTTTTAAATTACATTACTATATATATTAAACCCCATTTGAAACGACGCCGTTCGATGAACAGTCGTCTTTGTGGGTCACTTTTTTTTGGCCCGGTAGATGTTGTCTACCCCAATCCAAATCTTCGCCGCTTTATACTTTGATAAATCTCAGGTTTTCCAGAATTTTCGCACATATACGCCGTCAGGATATTTTGTTATTTTAGGGCTTTGTGGTACTGGATAGGAACAAAAAAGCCGTCAAACGCTACGATGCTTATCTTCGCCGACTTCGATCCGATGTTCTTGCGTTTGATTAATTTCGTAGGTGCTGATAACGATTGCCTTTTGTTATTAATATCCTTGGTGATGATCGGGGTACTGGAAGACAGCTACGAAAATCAAAAAGGTATGTACTTTGATTATTGTTGGAGTTTCTTATTTTTATGTGTTGATTATTTATATGATTTGTAGTTATTGATTATTGCTATTGATTATTAAACAATGATCTGTGTTGATTATTGATATGATTTGCCGGTGAACAGTTGTGATTTGATTAATTGAGTTTCAGAAGATGTTTGTAAGATTAAACGCCCTTTTTGAATTATTGTTTAATTTCTGTTTCTTTTTACTAATTATTGTTTCTTTTTCTTTTTTTTTCCTTTTTTAAAAAATCCAAGATAAGCTTTTCATTGTAAATTGTGATTTGTGATATGGGATCTTAATTCCATTACTTTGTAGATGTGTGTCATGTGGATGCCGTTTATGAGGTTGACAAGGAGGACAGAGATACCGGGATTTACATATGAAAAGGTCTACGGGATTTGCATAAGTTGGAGAATAGTGGTACTGGTTACCATAAAGATGTGTAAGATTAAGTTTATGTTGATTTTGGTTTTTATTGTAGCTGTATTGATTAATGATATTCATTTTAGGTCTTTGACCAATCTTATTCTGAAAAGTTCATGCCTTTTATAGGGATAAATAAGCCAACGGGAGCTGTGGCAGTAGAGAACGAAGGGGAGACGTGGCAGTAGAGACCGAAGGAGGAAGGGCAAAAGACAGAAGGCGAAATTTAGTAATAATACAGGAAGAAGAAGGAGGGAAGGAATTGATGAAGAGGTTATGGCTTCAGACTTTCGAGTTCGAGGGCTGCCCACATTGATCACACAAGAGGTAATTTGCTTTTAAGAATGGATGATTCAATAAGTGATGACATTTTTAGTTTTAACGAGTTCCGCCGACATTGATCACATTGGGAACTGAATGATTTGAATGTGATTCATTTTTAGATCGTTACTGAGTTCAGTAGATGTAACTGAATGATTTGAATGTGATTCATTTTTTTAGTTATGTTGATGAATGACGATGATTTCAACTGTTACATTAGAATCTGATTCTGCTATATCTGTTTTTCATCAGCCGTGTTACTATAGATCGTTAAGTTTGTTTATTTCAATCTAAATGTTGGTGAATTGGAAATGATGTTGTTTTGTTTGTTGAAAGTTGACATCTTTCACAGTCTTTTGGGGTTTTAGTTTGTTATTAAAAGGTGTTTGCATCTTATAATGCTATAGATCTATAGTACTTAACTGCTGATTTAAGTTTGGAATATGTATGTTATCATTAGTATAGTTTCAGTACAAGTAGATTATGCTTATTAGAAATTATATCATTTTAAAAGATAACAGTTGGGACTAATTATAATAGTGTTTACAGAGTAGATCTATAAGATTACAAAATCATAATTACTACTACCCGATTTGTGTATGCGTAAGAGTCAAGTATGTGTAATGCCAAGATGGACCTCATTGTTAACTAGAATTAATGAGAACAGCAAGAACAAAATTTCGTCTAAACCTGTCAAATATAGAGTCTAATGAATTCAAACCATGGTCATACTTGCCAAATCTAGATAAAACGGAGTGGCTCATTTATGTATCGTTAACTGTATCTGTATGTACCTGTAACCAGAATTAACTGTTACGCGAAGACCCACGCAATCAGATGGTATACACTAACAACTTATTTTAGACTCTTTTTGTCGATAAAAAATGTAATCATCTGTTATCTTTTACAGAATGTCAGATTCACTGTGACTGCTACAATCGCTGAAATCGCCCACGACAGACCTTGGTACTATCACCGTTGCCGGGACTGCAAACATAAAATCTATAATAATTTCCCACACGCCCACTGCGAGCCACCTAATTTCGAAGAGCCTAACGATTACAGGTTTGGATAGTAATGTCGATTCTATAATCAATATGAATACAATATCTGCTGCAACAAAGATTACATGCCAAGACTCTGATGTAAACACATTTTTTTCTTTGGGTTTCTACAGTTACAGCTTCACGGCACTAATTTTTTATAATACTGGTACATTAACATTGACGTGCTTTAGTCAGGAGGCACACAAAATGGTGACAGAAGTTCTAACTGCATTGCAAGGTACGACGCACCTCTTTCAACTATATTTTTCAACAAACTCTACACTTTCACTTTTGAGGTCAAACTGATTACTTTGGTTATATTGTATGACATTGTTCATGTAGTTATTTTGGATACGCCGTTGAATTATGAAAATTGAGTTTGATATTGATGTTGTTCTGTTTGCAGAGATCAGAAATAGTGGAATTCAATTGGTTGTGATTAGGTAGGAGTGTCACATACACTAATCATGCATTATTGAAGGTATTGAATGGCTTCCTGTGCGAGGTGAATTTTTCCCTTCCTAACACATTTTATAACATAATATTTATTGACTTTTTATGTTCTGAGGACTCATCATTTGTTGTAAATAGAATTGCTGTTTACAAGGGAGGATTTGTTGCTGCTGCCATTGATCAGGTTTGTAAACATTAAGTCATTAATTGTGATCACTAAAAATGGCAAGAAGTATATTTATCTTTTTGTATTATTCAGAAAGAGAGCTGTCTTTGTATCAATTGTCATTTTAGTCATAACTGACAAAAGTATTTTTCCACTTTTCCAAACTTAAATGCGTGTAAATTGCTGGTCTATTATCGAATATTTATAGGTGACTCCAAATAATAACAAACTTTGTTTGCTCAAGTGTACAGTTGCTGTTTACTTAAGCCATTACCAGTCATCTTATTCTTCACAAGAAATTACGAGGTAAGCAGTTGCCCTGATTTACTTTAAATGATTGACAAAAGATGAGACGTGGGCTAAAATTGGTTTTCGGTTGTTGTATCAGTACAAAGTCAGTAGAGGAAACTTATACAGTAACAGAGATTTCAGAGGCAGTAGAACCTCAACAAGATTAAAGAGAAAAGACTTAGAAAGAAGAGACTGTAACGCCATCGGTTTCAGCTTGAACAAGAAAGAATTGCGAATTTAAGGTATGTCTCAGGTGTTAATGTATTAAACATTGCATTTATGATTGTCCCCGTGATTATTTCATTTATATATAATTAGGTGTTTGATGTGGTTTTGCTTTTTGGTGGTGATTAAGATTTTGGACTATGTATATAATGTGTTTGATGAAATGTTTGGCTTAAAAAAAGTGGGGTTAATATATGTACCTATAGCACTTTTAAGTTATATAGTCAGATTTCAGTCGATCATATGTTCATACGTTTATGCGGTTAATTTGATTTCGAGGATCCTGTTAGCCGAAATATCAGCTTAGATACGATCACACGCTTTGCTATGGCACAAGGCTGCTATCGGGTTTTTGTTACAGCTTAGGATACCAGGTAATCACATATCATCTATGAAAGTTTATAGCTGTTAAGATGTCCGTAAACATGTCACCTATTTATGTGATAAATGAATTCTAAATCTCATAACTGAAATGTGTGTGCATAGGCGAAAGCGCTGGATGAAAAGAATCAGCGAGATCTGCAATCTCAAAGAGAACAGGAAGAACGAAACGTAAGTATACGGACATCTTTTTGTTCTTTCCTTTTCTTTATCAAAACTTCATATATCAAGAATATAAATGTAAAGATGGAGCTTATAGTCAGCACTGGAATACTTCTATTTTTGTGGGGTTTGCCCATCTTATGTTGCAACTCTGCTTTGCTCAGTATCATATCATATCATGTCATTTTCATTTTCTTTTTACTTTTGTTATCATTTCAGAGGATTGGTGGAACTTTAGATGCTGAAGTTAAGCATTGGGCAGCAGGGAAAGAAGGGAATTTGCGTGCTCTCCTATCCTCACTACAATATGTATGTTTCGCTAATATTAAAAGTCGACCGAAACGTCGTCGTTCCATCTACAGTTCCCCAAGCCCAAATACGACCGCCCATGTAATTTCGCGGTCCATTAGCGAGGGTTTTCATTTTGGAGTTATGGTTGTTTCTTGAGGTGTGGGTTGTTGCTAATGAACGACTGATTATACCAGGTGAACATTTCATGCCTTTGGGTTTAATTGTATTTAATTTTGTCGGATTTCAGATTTAGGGTTTATGGTAATAATCATACCCTCAATTGTAATCATAAAAGCTGTATGAGAAAAAATTAGGGGTTATACTTTTTGTCTTTAGATTAGATGGATTCTAGGTTTATTTGTATCATTTATGTGTTGTATTGTTAGTTTTGCGGATGTTTATTGCTTCATTAAATGGAAAACTAAGTGAAACTTAAGATTTTGATGGTGTGGCTTATATATTATTGTGGCTGTTCAGAGTTTGAGAATCACGTTAGCCATTGCGGTTTTCCTGCCTTTGTTATGTTTGCCCTGTTAAGGGTCTTACTGTTATAGTAGAATGATAGGCTGTGATGAAAGTTGCCGAGTTTGAATACCATCGCATTTTTTGTTTCTGCTACTATGGATACTGATATAGTCATTCAGTTTTCTATGCTTTTTTGTTTCTGCTAATATGTGTTTTTGGTTAAACGAATCCGCAGGTTTCACTTATATATAATGAAGTTGGAAGCTCTGTTAATATTGTTGGGATACAAATGATTGGGCTTAACATCTGCACATGTGGAGTACAAAGTCAGTTGATCAGGCAACTTGCTCTTATGTCATCCCATACATAATTTCTTTTATGGCATTTAGTTAAAAAAATTTAAAGATAACGAAAAATTCTCAAAAAAATAGCAAAAAAATTCCGTTAAAAACTCGCAAGGCCGCAACGCGCCCGACCGAAGCCAGACTCGTTATATATATATACTAATTCCCATCGTCGGCGCATAATAAAAAAAGAAGGAAAGACACATATAATACTAATATCTAATAGTCCAAACGTTTGAGCCCACTGCATGCACATTTTGGGCCCATGATTCTGGCCCGTCCTTTTCCTTGTTTAGTACTACAGTATAACTTTTTTTGGTTTTAAATTACACGTTTGTGAAATGGACTTTTAAAAGAGTAAATTACCCCGTTGGTCCTCAAACTGGACCAAATTCACGCATTTGGTCTAAAATTTTCAAATTTTGCTTGTTTAGTCTCAGACTTTTTCATTAATTACGTTGATTGTCCTATTTTGGTAACCTCGTTAAAAACGTCGTTAGCTGCAAGGGCTTTTTCTTCTTTTCGTTATTTCTTGTCTCATAAGTTTAACGATCAATGAATTATGAGATATTTAATGTTTTAAAAAAAAGGGTGTAAATAAGTTTTCCTTTTTAATTAAACATAATTATGCTAACTAAAATACGCACTTAAACGATTCTTCTCATATCTCTAAAAAAAGTTTTCATATAACACTATATTCATTACAATCTATCAATATTTATATCTATTAATCTATACAAGTTCAAGAAATCGGTTTTGTTTAATCCAATTGTTTTCCTTTAACTCATAATCAAGTACACTGAGAGCGCTATGTATGAGAACACGTTATATGCGTGTTATAGCACCACTACTATGTAATAACATATATAAAACACAAAACAGAAAAAATGTCTACCCTCCCTATAATTTGTTACAAGTTATGTGAGATTCACATATTTTATTTACTTTTTCACATTTTAAAACAATTTACTTAAAACTTATACACCTTAAGGACTAATATAGTAAAAAAGAAAATAAGGGACTAATACCGTAGGGAACCGGAGGCTAAGAATATAGAAAAGAAAAAACAACAAGCGACTAATAATCAAAATAAGAATATCTACATAGTTTAAAGTGAAAAAGAAAATTAAATAACAAAAAAAATCATCTTATCCACTTGCTAACTTAGGGAGGGAACCAAGACCAAATATGATATGGTACACAAAAATTTTTGAACCGTGATATAATAGAGTTAAATCGATAGACCGAGTGGATTCAAGATGCATTTAAAAAAAATCGATGTTTTTAATAAAAATGAACATTACATCGAAAAAATCTATGGGGTCCTGAAACCCGCAGAACCCCCTCGTTACGTCTCTATGCTAACCTGCAATTTTTTCGCGCATACAAAACACAAGTATAAAATGAAAGAAAGGAAAACAAATGGTGCCTCATTAAGGCCATGACGCCTTGCCTTCGGCACGACTATAACGCCTGCACCGATACCCTATGATGGTATCATAGGCCGGATGGCGCGCCTAGCTACAACGCCCGAGTGCCGATGACTTTTTTTAAATTAAATCTTACACTCAAAAGACCATCTTTATATTTCTAAAATAGCTTCGCGCATAATATTCATTATCTCTACTACTTATAATGCATGCATATATATTCCTTAAACTTAAAATGCTTAAAATTTGAGTTATGTTAGTTGCCTATAATACCATTTACAAAACAAGTTTTAAATATCCTTGATTAAAAGTTGTAACAATATCCACCACACTAAATTAATAATTAAAATATTGTTTACTTCTCAAACTTTTATCATTTTTCATTTATAACCCATAGATTTTTTCTTTTCTCGTAATGCCTACAAATTAAACTCGTAAGTGTTGCATCAAATGTCACACCAAAACACAAGTTCGCAAGTATAATTATTTGCCGCTACACTATCGCTTTGCACAGATATTCGTTGAGTAATGTATAAATGATATGTGATCAAATGAAAAGTGATTAATTTCCAAAGGAGCGTTTATATCCGTCAGATCGTAACAGAAGGTTGATCAACAATCTCCACCTATATAAAACAAGGTTTCCCTATGGAAACTCTCCCCTCAAAATTACAGGATAATTACACGCGACATTAATTTACATCCAACGGACCATATGCATTCCATCCTTTAATCATTTAATGTAAACAAAAACACTACCTATGTCATACGAACGGTAGATCAAACACACAAATTAACCCATGAAATAGAAAACCCCCAATCTTCATCCCCAAACGGAAAACCTAAATCCCAAAAACATACATCCATAAAATATTCATCATGATGTAAATTAATCAAGGCATCACCCAATTTTAGTTATACCAAAATTATACCAACCCTAAACGGTTTTTGGGATCAAAAAAGAATCACCCAGTTTGTTCTTTGAAACATGATATAAATCATGAACGGACGAATTCAGTCATAGGTCTAAAAACTGGATCAATAATCAAAATAAATTTATTTCTTTGATTGGGAATTAACCCTAAGTTTTGGGGCAACATGAATTTAGTCAAAATCGTACATCGACAATTCAAGATTAATCGTTGTTTAATAACAATGATCGAATATCAAACAGGTTATTCAGTTTTTATTTTTAATATTTTAATTTGTCTGGAATCTATTATTAAGGTAGCCATTTTTGTTTGTTATAGCCATTTGTATTATTTCTATCATTAATTTTGATTGTTTAGTTTACTCAATATGTGTTGTAATATAAATATTGGGATCAATATTTCAAAGAACACTGTATATTAGTTTTCATAGTACAATGCTGTGACATAAGATTGGGGGTTTTCTATTAGAAATAATTTGTGTGTAGATATTGTGATAATGTTGTAATTTTGGATAGTTTGAATTTTGGAGTTAATATAAGAAATAATTTAAAACGATTAAGATTAATACCATAATACCCTAAATCATTTTTCCCGAAATCAGTTTCCCCCAAATCAATTAATATCCGATACCAGTTTTTCCCCAAATCAATTAACCCCCGAAAAATAAAACCCCCAAACTGATTTCGCTAAAAATAAAACCCCCAAATCAGTAAACTGTAATTTTTTTTTTGACGTAATTTGTGGATGTTGAAGTTGATTTGTTATGGTCATAATTATTTGATGTAGGTGTTAACAAAATTAAGTTGTTTGGTGGTGGGTTGAATGAAGCTCACAATGTGTTTGACGAAATGTTATGGGCCTAGAAACAAGAAACATGCAAGTCAAAAGATATATGTTTGGCTGAAAGGTAATAAATTGCTTAAAAAGCATTTGTTTTTGTTTGTTTTTTCATAAATTATCAATTATATTATTGGGTTTGCTTATTTGAAAGGGCTTCTGCTTATTAGTGTATCAGGTATCTCTTCTTGAAAAAGATTCACTTTAATAAGCTGTTAAACATAATCTATTTGGGTACTCAAAACAACTTATTGTGTTCAGATAATACAATAAGCTAATAAGCTGCTTTAATCTGGATACTCGAAACAGCTTATTGTGTACTGCTTATCGTGATCATATACTATGGTATTATACTATTAGTTTTGAAATTTGAGTAAAGATTGCAAAGTTCACTTTAATCTATAAAGGTTTAGTTTTGATTTTCTTTGAAATGTTAAGTGATGTGTGAATTTGATAATAATTAAGAGGGTGTTTGGTATAGCTTATTTGAATAGCTTCTACAGATAGGTTTATTAGTTGATGAGTTAAATAAGCTCTTTTAGATAACCTCATCCATCATGACTTCTATAAAAAGATTTTTAGCCATACACTATTTGGATACTTAAAACATCTTATTCGTCACAAATAGATAATACAGTAAGGTAACAAGTTCCTACACTAAACTTACCCCCAAAGACCTCCTTAGTTGAATGGATGGGCCAAATTGGAGTGATGTATATGAAGACCGAAACCTCCCTTTAGTGGTGTACATAGGAAGTGTTAATGATCATATCTTACTTTTGTTTCGTAACTTGATCAATCCCATAATTGATATGTCTTGCTTTGCAAAACAAATTTTGTTTTCATGTATGCATTATTGTGTTGTTGTTTTTTTCAATTAATGGATCGAATTTAGAAAGACGTTCGGTGTGTTTATTGTCAAAGTTTGATGTACTCGAAGGCCAATGAATGATAATCTGATAATCTGTTTCCAGGAAACAATGTGTTGAACAAGATAATTTAATTTTGCAATGACTTGAAGCGACTGGCTACAAGAAAAAAGGAGAAGGAACTAGAGGTTTGTAAAATGTAGATGGGAGTTTGACTAACGCAAAGTAACGTTTTTTTGACCAATATTTGCAGCGCGTGGCTCATATCACATGTAAAACCATGCACATGGAATATGACTAGAGTGTAACAGCAGCACCTTGATCTAGCTGGTATATCTCAATCTCCTTTATTAACTTCCCGTTTGGATTTAAACGACATGAATTGTTAATATGCTACTTTTAGTTTGTATTGATGTTCCTTATCCTTATATGCCTTTTACCTTATGCTACACATCTAATATATATATATATAAATATATATATATATATATATATATATATATATATATATATATATATATATGTATATATTATATATAAAAGAATATATAAAACTAATCAAACAATGACCACCATGTATTTTCTTTAGGGATCCTCTTTGAAACATATCTTGGTTTTAGACTTTTAGTGGGACTACTATGTAGATGTATGCACGGGCAGTAATGGCAAAAATACACTATCTATGCCCTATAATGGACTAGGTACGTGATTATCTTACTCTTAGAGATGGCAAGAGGCACACCAGGTACCAGTTTTTCATTCTCACTGCACTGTAAAAAATAAATGATTGTAATATAGAAAACGTGTGCTCATTTCTATTTGTTTTCTTACTTCTTAGCAGGAATTTTACTTTGTCGAAAGACAATGCATTGGTAGCAAAAGCTCAAAAACCACCGGTAGACGGATGGAGTATGCAAGATGAAACTCCATGGCCAGGAAATAACCCGCAAGACCATCCTGGCATGATTCAGGTAAATTATCAATTTACCTTTTCCAACGTTATCATTTGTTACTTTTAATACACTTTTCGTTTAAAACAACCGATTTTGTACAAATATTTCAATAAGAAGGTAAGTAAGCGTCTTCTATGTTTATGGAAGTCATTTTGCTGAAATATACAATGCATACATGTTAACTTTATAGTTCTGTAGTTTGAAGCTTTTGTTATACCGTGACAAATTTTGAACGCAAACTTTATAGTTAGCTACCTATCTTATATCGTAATGAAGAAAATGAGAAAAATAGTAATTGTCAACATAGTTTGTGATCCACATATGGATGACAAGAAACACACTATTTGTTGTAGTACTCTAAAAAGTTGCTCCAATACACGCAATGACATATTAACGACAGTGCTTTTTGTTTTGCTAACGGTTGCATCGGTTACGGTAATGGGATATTTTTGGTATTAATTGATGCAATGTTAATAAAACTAAAGAAACCAACCACTTACATTAAAATGAAAGTTATCAAAATCTACTGTTATAAATGTTTGCTAATGTATGCATTTTTAAATATCGTTTAATTATAAAAACATAAATATACATATTGACGCCATTGGCATAGAAAAAGAAGAGAAACTTTTGGTTTCTCAATATGTCGTGCGAGGCAATCTGCTCTATGTTTTACATGATACCACGATATTACTATACAATTCTCATTTCATTTAAGTGATCTAAATACATATACACAAAGATGATCATGTGATTTGTATTTACTTATAGGTGATCGTGTGAATTCCCATGCCAAATTAACGTGGCCCAATCGGTTAAAGATAACAAAAGGAATAGCAAGAGGAATAACAAAAGGAATACAAATAGTACACTGTTACTTCAGACGTATCTAAAGAAGTTAGTGAGCAAGTACAATCAGTAGTTGCAACCGATGGCAAGTGTCTGGAGCAAAAGAAAAGAACCTATCCGTACGCTTACTTTTTAATCTTTTTTTAACATTGAAATTAACTAAATCATGAAAACCCATTGTCTAATTGTCGAGTATCCTCGATTTTGTAGAACTCAAAGGCATTATTATCGAGTACAAAAGAAGAGTTTAGAGACTTCCAATCGCAGTTTCGAAATGATTCTATACAATGGGTATGTTAAGTTAGTAAATAATAACATTTAAAAACTATCTTTTAACTAATTGTTGTACATTGGTATGCAGAATGTCTTGTCTTTACTGCTGCTTAGGAAAACCATAAGTTTGTTAAAGACGGATAAGTACGTGTGACCATACATCGATTTGCTTTGATGGAAAGTACACCAAAATTTCTTAAATTAAATGTAGCCAATACATTAGTTTATGTATTTAGATAACTGTAGACTTGGCCAATACATTAGTGAACACCTTACTATGCTTTGTTTATTAATATTGGAAATGTACCTTATTATGTATTTTTACTGGAAATTTGAGCATTGAATTTAAAAATATTGTAGTTATTGACTGCCTTCCCAGGGAGTTACTTCGTATTAGTTGACTTTCCGATGAATTTTCTTATACTAATGTCAGTTGGAAGTTTATTTAGTATATTTCATATTAAGAGTAAAAAGATGTTCTTTATTTTGTCCAACATAGACCCAATTTTTAATAACTTAATCAACTGCATCCTCAACATAACATAGGTGGTAAAAACGATGGACACACCCACCCACTAGGGAAAATAGGCGGTAAAAACGACGGTCATGCAGAGGTTGAGTTCCCTGAAGAAATGTTAATACCTGATTCGGACGATCATGTTGATGCTATTGTCAAAGAAATTTATGATAATTGGGAGCAAAACTTGTGGGATCCGACATGTTTCCAGGACAGAGCTATTCTTGCACCCACTCACGAAGAGGTAGACAAAGTTAACGAACGCATGATGTCCAAACTACCTGGTAGGGAGAAGGTTTGCGATAGTTCAGATTCTGTGTCGGATATAGACGTAGATTTTAACTACGATGAGTCGATGTATACCACATAATTTTTAAACACAATAAGAATGGCCGGCATTCCACATCATAAATTAGTTCTTAAGATCGGTGCTCCGATAATGTGTTTGCGCAACATAGACAAAAGAGGTGGTCTATGTAATGGCACAAGGTTACAAATTGTAAGGATATGGATCAATAATATTGAGGCAAAGATCATAGCTGGTGGTCAATTAGGGACAGTTGTCACTATTCCTCGCATGAACATTAGCCCGTCTGATAAGAAGATGCATTTTCAGCTTAACAGAAGACAATTCCTTATATCTATTTGTTGTGCCATGACAATTAACAAAAGTCAAGGGCAAAAATTATCCAAGGTCGGTCTTTACCTGGAACGTCCGGTCTTTTCCCATGGACAACTATATGAGTCAAAACAAGAAAGGTCTAAAAGTGTTATTGTAACACCCCCAAAATCTGGCTTTGCGAAAGCATCAATACTAGGGGTACTACGAAAATGGAAATCATAACTCAAGGTATCAAGAAACCAATTACACATTTTATGGGAAGAACTCTTTAAAAATAAATCATTTGCATTCAAAATCATTTACAGGTTACTGGTCCCTAAAAACAAGTCTTAATTATTATTTCAAAACGCATTGGTCAAGTATAAATCTGCCGCCTTGCCGTTCCCTGCCATTCCTTGTATAAACCTCATTACCTGAGAAAAACATGCTTAAAAAGTCAACAAAAAGATGGTGAGTTCATAGGTTTTAGTTCAAAACAATTATATCAAGTCAGTTTCATTAAAATGTCATGTATATGTTTTATTACGCTAGCTCTAAGTTCATGTAACCGAAGCTTTAACAGTTCTGCATACTCTAGATGCATGTAAATCATAAAAGCCCTAGCAAGTGTTTATCCCAGACACTTGAACATTGATATGGTATACGTTCGTTTGCCTATCCGGTCAAACCAAACGGGGACGTTACTCCCAATAGATCTATTTATAACATTCACGCTTCCTGACTTGGAATTAACGGTTCATGAAATTCGGGCAGTAGGGGACATATCAGGCTTAGGCTATCCGCGTAATAACTTTGGTATAAAACAACCACATAATTTAGTTTATGCATGTTTCTCCCCCCAAAACAAGTAAAAGTAAAAATGGGGCTATAAACTCACCTTTGATGGTCTGAACAGTGAATGCTGTGAAATTTGGGAGTGTACGGCACCAACACGCAACCTAAATTACATAACCATGTTTTAGTTTCAAGTATTATATTCAAGTCTCTTCAAATTTTAAATCTCAATGTTTTAGTATGCCTATGTGTTGTTACTCATGTGGCGGTGAGTGTGGTTTCTAAAGTCTCTCCTAAGGGGTGGTGAGGTGTACTCTATAACTGACCTAAAGTTATGGCATCCGAAGAGTTGGGAATATCTAATGACCTAGGGTATGAATGAATTAAACCTAATGGTGATATGTATATATTTTATATAGTGTTTGTTAAGTTTGCCTAAGTTGGTTTTAAGAATGTGACTTAATATTTGTGGTGTTTATCTCTTAACTAGTAAATGGCCTAAAGGTTTATATATATTGTTAATTGTTGGATTAACTTAGAATTTGAGTTTGTGTTATTACGGCTCATTTCTTCATATTTAGAACAACATACATTGCCTAATTCGTCCTAGTTTAGTTTGATATTATATTCGTGTTATTACTAGTGTCATTTATTCCCTAATGATTTGTGAAGTTTAATATATATTGTTAACTTGAGTAGTTTATCTAGTTTCTCATCATGATCTATTCACACTACCCTAGTTTAAAGTTTTATGTTTCGACTAATCTATTCAAGTTAAATTATATATATTTTTAGTGACGTTTACTTTTAATTTATTTGGTTATCAATATGACGAATATAAGTGCTTACGTATTTTTATATATCTCAACATGTGTTATGGTTTACGACTATGGTGAGGTTTGTTTTGACATGAATACCTTTACTACACAATTTAATCTAGTTCGTATATAATTATCCCTATTCTTTAAAATGTAAGTAAAATTAATTGTTTGACAATATATATATATATATATATATAATATATATATATATATATATATATATATATATATATATATTAGTCTAGTCGTTTAATTGTTTGCGTCATGTTTAACATTTCGGCTATTCAAGTTTTTAAGTACCTATGTCTTAATAAAAGTACACTCATGTTTTCGGCTATGTTTGCTTTTACGTGACTATAAGTTGAATAATTTTAGCCAATTGTTTATATTTTTGACTATACAAGTTCTATATAAGTTAATGAACTTTTATGTGTCCTTTGTGTTTCGGCTATTACAAGTTTAAGCGTTAGTTAATATATATTAGTTTGTGACGGCTATTGGTTTATTTTAGTTGTTCTTGACAATGTACTGTTATTCGAATGGGTATCCTTACACTTACTGGGCTGCGGCCCATGGGTTCTAGGAGGGGGAAACTGATTTCTAATGGACTGTGTTTTAAAGCTAATCCTGATGGGCTAAAGGGTCTATACTCGGGGCCATTAGTGGGCTGAGTTTAAGGACTGTCAATGGGCTATTTGGTGGGCTGTCCTGCGAGTTCTAGTGGGCCTGGTCAACTAAAGTGTCTGGCCTGGTATTAGCCATAAGGGAATGCATCAACTTGGTGATATATTCCTGGGTACAACCCCTTTGTTTCCCAGCTGAGGTTGGTCCTTAGCCTAGTCCTACGATGCCATTCTTTTGACCAAGTTCGAGTACTACTCGGCTTGTGAATTGAGAACCTAAGTGGTAACAAGGCTTGGATCTCTTAACTCCCCTACAGGTCTACGAGAGGAATGGTTTTCTCCACATGAGTCTACTCATTGGTCCCTAGTTGTCGACACCTTGCTAGTTCTTGGTATGTATTTCCTATAGGATTTTCAACCTTCTGCCCGACTTCAAACCATTCTCATTAGGTTTGCTTCGGGCATAGTGATGTCATTCTTCGTAGGGATTCTGGGTTGAGGTCAAGTGAGCCTTCCAAGGTGGAATCGTGGTTGTACTCTCATGGGTTGGGGTCGGATTTTTCCTTATGAACTAGAGTCTAGGCTTCCTCTATGTGAGGTGATCCTTTTTCAGCCAATATTCACTCCCAACGCGTCTCAGCATGGAGTGGTCAAGGGTGTGGGTTATGGTCGGTCGCATTGGCTGCTAGTAACCACACCATGTCCTGCCTAGTACTTCTACACTAGTCACACGTTCCAGGTTCGAGCCATGACTTGTGGTTTCTCTAGAGTTTTTCGACCACAATATGGGGACTAATAGCCTAATTCTAATCAACACATTCCTAGGTTCAAACCCCAAATTTGACTTTCCTGGTGGCATTCGATCACTTAATAAACACGAGTATTAACAACTTAAATCTACTAACCGGATTCCTATGCCACTCTAATGACAGCCACAATAACATCCTTCCACAAAAATCACCACCTCTGGGAAAATCTTGTTTAACCCAACTAAATATCTCATTACTTAATTTGATTTTTCCTCAAACCCATTAGTGTTTTTTTTTTTCTTCTAGGAAATTCATTCGACAGAATAACAAACCTTAACTATCCTATCTAATTCCGCTACTCTAACCATCTAACGACAACAACAATTTTTCTCTTAAGTTCTTATTTAACAACTAATCGTCACAAATTTTTCCTCAATATCATTACTACT
The DNA here is from genome assembly GCA_021014915.2 of Artemisia tridentata subsp. tridentata. Lineage (NCBI taxonomy): Eukaryota > Viridiplantae > Streptophyta > Magnoliopsida > Asterales > Asteraceae > Artemisia > Artemisia tridentata. Next base: position 62,314,445 of record CP139505.1, on the reverse strand, counting down.
TTTCTGGGTTTCAATCGAATAAATAAATAATAATATCAATCCTAAACCTATTCTTTTGACTTAATTATAAACGATTCTAGGAAGCTAAATACTACAACAAATTGAATCTAAATCGAGGTTAACCTTACTATGATTCCTTAGTGGATGAGCTTGGATGAAGCTTTAAACCCGAGAACTTACTGCTCCACACCGATCAATCCCACCTTCCAAACCGAATCACAACACTCTCACTCTTCACCTTTCTTGAATTTCTTCTCAGATCTTGTTTAGTTTTTCTTGAGTGGGTTGTGATTCGACATCTCTTGGAGGCTCGGACTTTATGGTGTATTGTGGAGAGTAACTCCAGATGAGCTTTCGGGTTTGGGCAAAATAATCCTACCACTTAAGTGTTACTTCTACTTCCATGACTTCTTATCCTAGGTTGCCTCGTGATAAAGATTTTTGGTCAAAAGGATCTGGTGAGGCAGTGTTTGGAGATGGTGATGGATCGTTGCTTATGGGGAAGAGGTGGAGGCGACAAATATAAAAGTAGGGTAGCAGATTTTTGTTTTAAGTGTGAGTGGAGATAGGATTATTTATTTTAAGGGGTGGGTGAATTATTAGTTAAGGTGGAATAATTTAATACCCATGTTTCGTCAAACTGTCTCAAATTCGGGTCCGTCTGAAACCGTTTCTAATTTATATTTTTAGTGTCGTTATGTAATACTTGAATTTATTTTCGAGTTCTTAATTCTTCACTAACATTTCTGAGTTTTAGATTCGTTTACGGTTTGCGTGTGGTGTCAGTTCAAGTGAAACTGGGATAACCTCCCATTTTCACAACAATAAAATGTACTTACGGGATGTGATAACTTCACTGTTCCTTGGTGAGATTTCCGGGTGTCAATATGTGCAGGTCTGTTTCCCGTTATAATCACATAAGGCCAAATCATATAGTTCAATCACAATAATTGAATTGTTATGAATTTAATATTAGGACA